>CM068371.1:450064813-450726063 GCA_034769895.1 Magicicada septendecula
TCAACTACCGTAATGCCCCTGCACACAAACTGGCAAAATATCTAGACAAAATTATTAGACAACACACACAAATAGACAACAACATTGCAGTAAAAAACAACACTGACCTAGTAACAAAAATAAAAGACATACACATCCCCCATAACGCGACATTAGCCTCCTTTGACATTAAAAACCTGTACACAAACATCCCCATCTCTGAAACAATCACCATCCTACAAAACAAACTCAAACAGAACAACACACCAAACGAACTTATCAATGAAATAACAGAAACTCTGAACATTATCACAAAACAAAACTACTTTACTTATAACAATAAATACTACACACAGAACGATGGCCTACCCATGGGCTCCCCCATATCCAGCATTCTAGCAGAAGTCTTCCTCCAACACTTAGAAAAAACAAAAATACTCACAAACAATGACAGACACTCACATAAAATACTATATTGGCACAGATACGTTGATGACATTCTAATACTATACAGGGGAAACAAAAGACAATGTGAACAATTACTAACGCACATAAACAAAATACATAAAAACATAACCTTCACTGCCGAATATGAACACAACAATACCATAAACTTCTTAGACCTCTCCATCACAAAACTAGAACACAGGCACAAATTCAGTATATACAGAAAACCAACTACAACTGACACACTAATACACAACACCTCCAATCACCCAATACAACACAAACTAGCTGCTTTTAGAACCATGATACATAGACTTAACAACATCCCCTTAGATGAAATAGACTAGAAAGACGAACTAAACACGATAAAATATCTAGCAGAATCTAACGGTTATGACAGAACAATAGTCAGTAAACTCCTACACAAAACACAAAACAAACAACAGACAAAGACAGAAAACAACAAATTCATAACACTAACATACATCAACAAACAAACAGAAAAAATTGCCCACAAATTCAAAAAAGCAGGATACAGAATCGCTTACAAAACTACTAACAAAACAGAACACACACTATCAAAACGCATGCCCAAAGCACAAAACAAATTCGATCTACCCGGTGTATACAAACTAAATTGTTCAAATTGCAATAAATTCTACATAGGCCAGACAGGACGTAGCTTCAAACAGAGATACATTGAACACACAAAAGCACTCCACA
The DNA here is from genome assembly GCA_034769895.1 of Magicicada septendecula. Taxonomy (NCBI): domain Eukaryota; kingdom Metazoa; phylum Arthropoda; class Insecta; order Hemiptera; family Cicadidae; genus Magicicada; species Magicicada septendecula. The sequence goes on from CM068371.1 coordinate 450,065,963, forward strand.
CCACTACAGAATCTACCTTCGCAAACCACCTCATTGAAGCAAACCACACATATAAAAACATCGAGAATAACATGAACATACTACACGTACACACAAAAGGCCGAAAACTAGCCACTATAGAACAATTAGAAATATACAAACACACAAAAACAAATAAAAACGACATCCTAAACGAACAGACACAATTCAAATCGCACGCATTATTCGAACACATCTCACCACACACACACACACAGCTTCGATCTTTCGAAACACTATCTCGTCGCCAACAACAAGATGAACAACGCTACTAACGACAGCCTCTGATGAAGCCTTCTATAGGTGAAAGCCGGTTTAGGCTGTAAGGTAAAACTTTACGTTTTTACTTATAAAAAACTTAGTGTTCCGAGTCGTCAATATTATAGTGATATTTAGTTAAGTAACGGACACGTCATGGACAACGAAATCCAAGAATTGTGATTATCTTATTAAAGTCATTGGTTATTTAGTTTATTATATGACTCTACACATCGATGTCATGAACTGGCTCACTTGACATGACAGCTTAATTGTGAACTTTGCATGTCCATTAGTTATAGTCAGTCATTGTGTTTAAGTTGTAGTGTCATGCAGTGTATTCATCACTGCTTCTTGGGATTCCTCCTCTTCTTTCTTCTATACTGGTCCCTTCTCTTCTTTGTTACATTCATTACAATTATTCACTCTATAACTCTAGTGTCATATTTTACCCTTCTGGTGTGTATTTTGGTTATGTAATATTTTGTGATGTTACATATACTCCCCTCTCAAAATTGATAATGTGAGAAACGTTTTATAGTTTGAAGAAATTATCACCTTATTTTGTTTAATTATAATATTACTGCTTCTCTCTTTATTGAATTTAATAATCTGTTTGTGTGTTAATCTAGACTGAATTCTCTGCTAGTATTATTTTCAGCTTGCTAGTATTGTTCAAGTTTTTATATTGTTAATGGAATAAATCCGCTTATAGTCCAAGCCACGTATTTTATAATCAACTAAACGCTATGTAACTCACCGTCTGTGGCTTAAGTAAATGTCTTTATACAATTGACATGTTTCGGGACACTTGTCCCATCCTCAGAATATTTAAAAAAGTCTCTTCATACCATCATACGATGGCACAGTCGTCAATATATTAAAAATATTAAAATCCACATAACACAAAACACAATTACACTACACAAAGTACGCACACAACAATTTTCGGTGTACACCACACGGTAACCGACAGCGCACTGGTTCATAATTGACTCGTGTCGCGACAATATCGCAACGCGGTATCGTACAGGACATTAGATTTAAAGTTCAGCTGATCATTTAAAACATGTGGCCTGGTAACAGGATTATTATACGCTCTATATATCTCAAACTCCTCAAGGGCGTTCATGTAACGTCCTTTATTACAAAAGTGAAGGGGTATCAAGTTGGTATGAAAATTAGTATAGTTGTGATTTTCATCAATAAGATGTTTAGCGAATTTAGATTTTACATTTTCTGTGTTATGAAAATAAGTGGGTGGCTTATGTTCAACAAACCTCTTGAAAAAACCACGGCCCGTTTGGCCCACATAAAAAGCATCACAACTATTACATATTAATTTATAGATCCCTGTTTACTTTTCAAGGACGGTTGGTTCCCGAGTACGAAGGCTATTTAAAATGTTATTTGTAGTCTTATATGTGACAACAACGTTTGACTTGTTTAAAACAGAAGACAGAATTCTAGGTAGAAAGCTCATGTATGGTATAGAAATGTATTTATACACACTGTCCCCAGGTGCCCTTAGCGTGTTTGCGTTTTTTCGTCTCATATGTTTTTTAAGGATATTATTTACTACCGCTTTTTTGTAGCCATTGGTGACTGCAATATGTTTAATTGTATTTAGTTCGTCTTGATAATCCTTGTCGCTGAGGGGCAATGATAAGAGGCGGTTAACCATGCTGTGGAAAGCGGCCATTTTCTGCGATACCGGATGATAAGATGTGGCGTGTATTATAGTGTCAGTTGTAGTGGGTTTCCTATAAATATTAAACTCCAATTTATTAATATTTCTGGTGACCGTCAAATCAAGAAAATTTAATTTTCCACTGTCCTCGTGCTCCAGTGTAAACTGTATATTGTTATTAATACTGTTTAAATACGTGTGTAGCCTATTTATTTGTCTATGTGTGCCTTTATAGATCAAAAAGGTGTCAACATACCGGCTATAAAATATTATGTTATCATTGTACACACTATTGGTAAAAATAAAGGAGTTTTCGAAATGGTTTAAGTACACTTCAGCAAGGAGGCCAGAGAGTGGAGAACCCATTGCCACACCATCATGTTGGCTAAAGAATTGCTTGTCATGCGTGAAATAATTCTGGTTAAGAATCACCTCCAAAAGATCCATCAATTCATTAATACTTTCAACATTCAATTTATTAGTATTCATGAGGTTATTTCTCAAAATTTGTAAGGTATCAGCAACCGGTATATTCGTATATAAATTAACAATATCAAACAAAACCAGCTTATGATGAGGTTCGATCTTTAGATCCTTCACTTTATTGACAAAATCGATATTATTGGTTATACTGTGACTATTAACTATGTTTATGTTGCGTTTAATGACATTTACCAATTTCTTAGCTGAGGTTCTAGAAATTCGATCGGGTTCTTTTTATAATTTTTGAAATTGATAATATCGTGGTTGTCTATGGGTTGTAGGTATGGACCTTGGGCTGGTCGGTTACGAATGGTTTCGAGTTCTTCTCGTATTTGTAGGATCTCCCGTTGACGTAACTCTTCGATTTTTTTCTTTGTTGGTGACAGTCAACGCCGTAGCTAGAAAAAATTTTCGGGGGGGGGTTGTTTGGTTACCGAGAGGTTTGGGGGTATGGATATTCTTCTAGGAGTAGGAGTCAGACCTCCCAGATGCCCAGGAGTTTCCACTGGAAATAGGTATATTATTAAAAAAATACAGCAAACTCTCGATTATCTAGGCTAATCACCGGACAAATGCGCACGGATAGCTAAAAACACGGATAATGCGAGTTTGTGCTTTATAATGCACAACGAAACTTTTAATAATAGGGAACATACAATACTGTTTGAAAATGCAATAATGTCAAACATTTAACACATTCAATTATCACTGTTATCAATAAGGTAAGCCGAAATAAAAATTGTTTACGTCTATTGTTGGTAAAACATTTGAGGTACAAAAACTATTCAAGACGTCAATCAGCCATGACTGTTATCACAGAACAGCAACAAAGAACTGCTATACAGTACATTGTTTGGTGTTTAATTCTTGAACAAAGCATGCCGCCAGGTCACTTGCAGACGAGAGAGCGCTCGAATTCCAAGTGCACAGTTCACATTATTCAAAATGCCGTGACGAAAATAAAGGAAATAAAATAATACAATAAACCTCGGGGATGCACAGATAACCAACAAACCGGATAATCATCACACGGATAATCGAGTTTGCTGTACGTCTTTTCGTGTTTTTAGCAAAAACATTAATTTTATTTGCAGAGTATAGGCTACTGTTCAAAGGTTTATATTAAATTTGTTACAGCAGTGGCATTAATACATTGCAACAGTCTCAAAATCTTCAAAGAGACAAACTTATAAAACAAAGTCCAGTCTTCTATCTTTTTTCGATGTAAATTTATTTATGACTTCATCTGTTGAAATGTCCCTGTTTCTGTGCATGGACATCAACGCTAATCCAGTGAGGCGACTCTGTCCACAAGAGTTTCTCAAGTAGGTCTTCAGTCTTCTTAATATGGAAAAGGTACGTTCAGGTGTACAAGTGGTAACTGGCAAAGTGGAGAATATATTTAACAGAATGAAGATATTCGGGTAAAACTCCTCGTTACATTCTCCTAAAGCTTCGATAGCACAGGATGGGCGGTCAGTCTCATCCCTCTTCTCCCAAAAAATTCTCCATAGGTCAAACTCTGATTGTAACAGATCCAAATTAACTTTGTTTTGGTACAACTTCAAGCTTTCAGTGTCTAAAAAGTAGTAGGCTTACAGCAAACGGATGGTAAAAGAGAGTTTAAATTTGCAAATACTTCTTTGTGATCAAGAAATCTTATTTTTAGTTGATTGTTAAAATCATCGAGAAGTGGAATGGCCATAGAGATGCGAAAATACTTTTCTGGGTCTTCCGTTTGTATGTTACAACGGTTACATTGTGATGGAGTTAAACGGGGAAGCGTGATTTCTCCGCCAACATCAGCTAGTAAGGATTTTGCAGACTTGTATATAATGGAGAATTCACACTCAATATTCCTGCGAATATTCTGAAAGAGGTCAACAATATTTTGAACGTGATCAGTTGCTAATTTCAAATCACAGAGAGATGACTGCAATACCTTACACAAAGTCAAGGTATAAGAAAACACTTTGGCTAAGAAACAGAGACTAAGAACAAACTCTCCATTAAGCAGAGCTGTTACTAAAGATGAGGCTTTGGATGAGGTATCCATGTGTGGATCATCGCTTAAATCTTCTAACGTGGTGAGAATGGGTTTGAAAAGGTCCTTGAATTTCAAAAGACTGCTATGATTTTCAACCCATCTGGTCTCGCACTTGGATGTAAAAGTTTTCCACTGGGAGTCAGATTTATTTGATTGCAATACACTCATTCTTTTAGGAGAGCTCTTCAAAAAAGTGATCGTAGTCTTAACTGTACCAACACAGTTTCTTACACTTTGTAAATTGCACGAGTGGCATAAAGCTAGATTTAACGAGTGGGAACAGCAATGGACATACAGAGCTTCTGGATAATCTTTTCTGATTAGTGCTTGCACGCCTTTGAATGATCCTTTCATCACAGAGGCACCATCATAGCCTTGCCCAACTATCATTTTGCAATCCAAACCAAGATCTTCCAAATATGAAGTTATATTCCTAGCTATATCTTGTCCGGTAGTATGATGAAGACGAACAAAGCCTAAGAAGTCCTCTTTTGACACATAATAATTATCTTCTTTTTTTGTATATCGTACACAGAGAGATAGCTGTTCATGTCCAGCAATGTCTGCAGTTTCATCTACTAAAATGGAGAACATATTGGCTTCAGTTATATTATTGACAATTTGCTTCTGAATAATTTCTCCACATATCTGAATAAGATCGTTCTGGGCTGTTGGACTCATGTAAGAGGCATTTAAAGACATACTCTCTGTGTGATTGATCAATTTTCGGTCACCACATAGTATTCTCATCCTTAATAAAGCCCTAAAATTGCCATCATTATGAAAAGGCTCTTCATCTTTTAGCGATATGGGTCCTGAATCTTTAGTTCCCCTGAGAGCAAGTTCTTGTCGACCACAAAACTTGATAGTTTCAACTATGGAAAATAACTTGTCTCGATTTTCTTTTACCTGTTTCTTCCTTGTTGAATCAATGCTGTTTCTTATGTCACGGTTAGGCTCTTTGGAGACACTTAAGAAATTGCTTCTTTATGGTATGTATTGGATTCGTGACTTTTAAATAATTCTAAAGCATCTTTCCAATTTTTATAGTGTTCTTTGACTAACGATTTCAATTTCTGATGACCACCTTTACCAGCTGTATCTTTTGAAAATAGCACACAATATTTACACAGAGGCCCGTCAGTTTTTGTGTAGGCAAGCCAGGGAAAACGATGTAGCCACTGTCTTTGAAATCTTAGATTTCTTTTCCTACTAGGTGGGAATTCAAATTCCATTTTAGGAACCCATGGATTTTTCAGAACATTTAGTTTGGTTTCCTGATCAATTTTATCACCGGGAGTGTGCTCATATTTTCCTACGTCAACATTATGCCAATCATCATGCTCAGGATTTCTTTGTGACTTTACAGTAGGATAAAAGTCGAATTCTGATATTACTTTTTCATTTACAGTAGAAGTACTTGCAACAGGCTCTGCAGGTTCTTTGGGCTCTATGTCACTGGTTTTCTTAGCCTTGGCGAGAAAGTTCTTTATCGACAGTTGTGAGCCTGGACGTTTAGCCATTATAGTTTAACGTCTCCTAAAAATAAATAAAAGAAACTAGAAAAAATAATTTCGGATGGTAGAGAGCATTGTTGAAAATGATTGCATAGTATTTGTATTCCACGAAGGTGTAAAAGTTGTTTTTTATATCGACGGTGTTTTGGTAAAAGGCTGTAACCCTTATATTTTTGCTGTCATTATCTGACATTACTGACTTTTATTCTAATTCCATACACTCCCATCATGTAAAACTTTCCATACTGCATTACTCTATGTTTAAAGCATTATTATCGTTATAAAAGTAATTCCGTTTTTTTATAAAAGTTTAATAAGGTACCTTATTGTCTTGTATGGTGTCAATAGTGAGGCTTACAGCATTATTGCCCGAAAACCTGGTTCAACTGTATGTAGTTTCGGTTAAGAAAAAGGCATCAAGTGGGTTACAGCTAAGGAGTGCTGCCTATGTACTGATTAGTAAAATGCTGTAACCCACATTTTTCACCTTAAATGTAATTTCTAAACATTTTAAGTACACTTTATGTATGAAATAACATAACAAATGTGTGTAATAGAAGCGTAGGCAATAAGTTAACCTGAAAAGTTTCAAATATTATGTCCACTATGGTTTTTGTCTCTCCTGAAAAATAAATTTTATAAATTAGGGTTACAGCATTTTACCAAAACACAGTCGATATATTTTGCATGTCACAACTCGCCACTGCTTAAGAGTGTAATCAATTAAATGAATTAACTATATTTCCGGGATCAAAAATCCTATCAATAAGATTCTTAATTAAATTAAGCATTCAAGAACGTTTTTTTATATAATTACAAATCTTTATAACCTACGGAGGAAATTCGTAAAGTTAATAGTCATAACCCCAGTTCTAATTAAATATAATACAAAAAATATAATACTAGGCCTATACATTGATATCTAGCACAACTGTATGACATGTAGACTAGAAATATAATGGAAAGACTCGTAAAAATGCAAACATTTTACTTACTTTATGTCTCTTTCTTGTACGTCCCTCTACAACTAAAGCAAGCACAATAATTCACTAATTTACTGAAGATGAAGAGCACGTCATTACCAAATGGCAACACACAAACTGTAACCCACGTGGCCAAGATATTCACAGAGTAAGTTCGGCACCTTCACTTTCCGTTGTTTGAAGGCCGGCGGCCAACAATGATGAGGGCTGTCAAGTGTTAGCCACGTGGTTTTCCAAGAAACTAGTGGTTTCCTTCCTACAAAGGCAGCTATGTACTCACGGAAGGAAACAAACTCACAGTTTGCTTTTTGTAGATGCAGTACCAGAAACACAAAATAACTGAATTATTGCACAGCTCCTTTTTTATAAGAGCATTTTTCATTATATTTTTATTTACGTTTGTTTTTATCCTAAAAAATTTCTATTTTTACCTCAACATTTCGGGGGGGTTCTAACCCCCTAACCCCCCCGCTGGCTACGGCCTTGGTGACAGTCAGGGTTTTTATGTTGTTCACTGACGCGTCTATTCCTCACATCTTTCTCCTACGTCCGTTCTTACTCGTTTTATCTCGTCCTGGCTCATCTTCTTCAGAGACTCGATTCGGGCTTCATTGATTTCTTCTATACTGTTGATCCGCCCATCAACCTCTTCTCTAGTATGTTGCAACACCTGGTTGTATTGTTCGCACTTCTCGTGTACTTCAGTGATCTCTCTTCTGACCACTGCGATTTCTCTGTCAATTTTGGTGTTTATTTTTTCGTTATTCTCCTCCATCTTCTTGCTGATATCGTCTAATGTTGTATGTAAATCTTCCTTCAAGGTCTTACTGTTGTCGTCTATTTTCTTATTAAGGTCACGATTATCCTCCTTCAATGACTCTATATTTTTATTAATCGATTCCATATTTTTATTCAAAGACTCGTTATTTTTATTTAATGTTTCTTCCATTATCGCCCTCATCATCTCCAACAAGTTCGCGTTCCCTGTTTGTGTGACTCTCTCAGTTTGTTTGGGTTGCTCGGGTTCTGCAGGAGGTGTTCCTTCTTGTTGGTTTTCTAAGTTATTGTTGGTTACAACTTCCATTTCGGTTGTTGGTTGTGTCTCTTGTACCTCTATATTTGCTTTGGTGTTTGCTGGTGCACCTTCTCCTTGGCTGGCCTTGTACCTAGTATCGTGTCTATGTGTGTGAGGCATGATCGTTCTATTGTATTTGCCGGGCTAATTTAATATTAAAATATATCATTAAAATATACTAATTCTGTATATTTTTAAAGCCGCACTCGTTGATCGCCACTCTGTAACTAAACGAGATTCCCCCTTATATAAATTTAATTTAATTTTATTATCGATTTGTGGTTTAATGGAGTCTCTTGTATTACATGCAGTAATTATTTTTATAATTGATAAATAGGATTTAATTGTAGTGAGATAATTTATTATGGATAAAATAATAATTTGTTGGTCTGTTCATGAATGTAACGGTAGCGTCGAACTTGAAGTCGAACTCCTCTTCTATAGAAAAATGTCGTCAGTGTAAGTATAAGTCAAGTGTTGTCTGGACAAATATATTAATATAATGAACACTTCACGTACCTGGTTGTCGTACTTGATGTTCAGACGTTCACCACCACTGAATAAACTGTCAAGTTTCCTTTTTGACCAGTCTAAAATTTATAAACAAGGTTTTATAACACCTTGAATGTTATGTGGGCGCCATATGGGTTTTCTTAGAGAAATATCGCATAAAAAACAAACTTCTAATTTTATAATTGTGTATGTTTACTTTTTACTGTTTCAGTCCTTAAATGCTTATTGAATTGAAACTATTTCAAATGGTATACTGAAAAATTTCTGGTTTAATGTACCTCAGTGTATGCAATACTGAGGGCTGATTAGATAAATTAAAATAATTAAAAACAAAAGTTACTGCTGTATAACATTATCGGTTTATTATAACCTCTAAAATTGGATTGAATAAAAATACATTTTTACAATAATACAATTCGGATCGCAAGTTATCCGTCTACTGACTGGTCTAGCTCATTTAAGCACAATATAAAAACTCTTATGTTTATTAACAAAATTTTTATCTTAATTGACTAAGTACCTCAAGGGTAAGTTCTTTAAAATACAAAATAGAACGATATTAATTGCTTTTAATAAATACTATTAAGATAGTAATTCATTTTTGGCCTCTTTAAAAACTTGCAATTAAATATTTGGTTAACGAGAATTTTGTCTGCTTTTATTCTAATTAATATTGTAATAAATAATTCTAACACATATATTCTTACGTCGGGTTATTAAACCCTCTAAATAAATGAATACAGTGTTCTCTATGAATAGTTTGATTGTTTTTGCGTCAGTACAAGTATGTTAATTGCTACGATCAATGGAAGGTATATAAACAATAAAATTGGTCACCGTACTACCTTGATTTTTAATCGTATAGATTAAAAATGAACACTTTAACGATCGGATTATATTGATCGCTAATACACTACACTTTAATCGCACTTGGAAACGAGAAATAACCCTCTTCTTACTAATAATGGGTTGTGGCCTTTACAGGTTATGTTAAATTTGCTCGTTCCGAATACACGCACAGTTTAAAAAATTCACTATTAACTTTCGACGCACTCATAGACGATGACTCACCTTTCCAATAGTTAATTTGATAAAATTTAAAGTATTTACTACAATGGTGCTGTAGTAGGTTATTAAAATATAAAACGACGCCGAGACGCAACTGGTTAGCTCGTGAAGAATGATGCGAATGTGAATTTCTTAGCGTCCCTCTGATTATATACCCGGCTTCTCGATCGCCGTTAGGAATAATTTTCGCTAAGTAAACTCTTTTGTGATTGGTACAAAATTATGTCATAGTGACGTAATGTTTTTAAGAAACACCACCGACGCGTCTTTTGTACTCCACTATCATTGTTGTTGGTATTCACATGCAATTTCTTAAATCTTGTTAAAAAATGATGCTAACACTAATTATTAAATTATTACAATTCCATTCTTTAAGGTATTATCATCAAATTAAAGATTGGTTTCTGCTCTTTATTTTGATGTGGCTTAATGCCGGTTTTAACCTAGTTTTCACTGACAATCCATAGAAATACCGTCCTGAAACATGGTTTCTTAGTGTCGTCTGCTAATAATGCAAAATGCGACTATTTTCCTATCTTTGAAATTTGATTATTTATATCTGTGTTCTCTTTTGAACGTTATTACATGAATAAAAGTACATACATTATTAAAACTAAAAGCTGTTTACAGCTGAACAATATTAAATCTTAGTATAATTATGACAATACATTATTCTGAAAATTCCTTATTCTCTAATCACATTTTTATATGGCCTACTCATTTTTACGGCATACAATATTAATTAAGTGGTGGTATTTCACACCTCATTCGTTATATTTACTATTCTGTAAATTTAATGTTAATTAGGGGTCCTGTTTCCCTATTATTTTACTGACATACACTCGTCTATGCAGGGTCTAGATACAGTTATAGTACAAGGTTTATTCCCTGCTTATTATTATTTCTAATTACATCTCATTTAATTAGGAAGTTGCTTATTTACACATAAGGCTTCCGTTTATAATTATCCTTATTCTATATTGTTACATCTTTGTTGGTAAAGCTATTCTTTATAGCCTGGTGGCTACAGCTAATATAGTAATAGTCTTTGTTATTTCTGTATCATTGTTCTATTTCTTTCAGCCAAAATGCTGTTATTTGTGATTATCTTATTAAAGTCATTGGTTATTTAGTTTATTATATGACTCTACACATCGATGTCATGAACTGGCTCACTTGACAGCTTAATTGTGAACTTTGCATGTCCATTAGTTATAGTCAGTCATTGTGTTTAAGTTGTAGTGTCATGCAGTGTATTCATCACTGCTTCTTGGGATTCCTCCTCTTCTTTCTTCTATGCTGGTCCCTTCTCTTCTTTGTTACATTCATTACAATTATTCACTCTATAACTCTAGTGTCATATTTTACCCTTCTAGTGTGTATTTTGGTTATGTAACATTTTGTGATATTACACAAACGTATGTACATATGTCACGCTGTAAGCGGATTATAAGTAAGATAAGACACGAATGGGGCAACTACACGTAAAATTGTACAATGTACAATTAGTTCATGGGGTTTCCCCATGCAAAAGTTTAAATGTGGGGAAAACTCAAGTGTATGAAATTCTGAAAAACAAGGACAAAATAAAACGTCAGTGGCTGAATAACGAATGAAGCGGTAATTTGAAGAGGAAGCTAAGAAAACCGAAAACGAGGACATAAATGTGACAATGTACAACTGGTTTTTGGATGCAAGATCTCGAAATTTGCCCATATCAAGACCTATTCTACAAGCTCAAGCAAAACTGGTGGTGGAGAGACTAAACAAATATTTTAAAGGATCGAACGGATGGTTGGAGAGTTCTCGTGTCAGACATGAAATAATATTTGGACAAATCAGCGGAGAAGCAAATGATGTTAATATGGATGTTGTCAATGACTGTAAAGTTAAAATTGAAAGTTTAATTGCAGACTACCAGCTTGAAAACATTGCAAACTGTGGTGAAATGGGTTTGTTTTTCGTGTTTTGCCAAATAAGATGCTAAAACTGAAGGGTGAAAGATGTGTCGGCGGAAAACAGTTGAAGGAGAGACTGACCATTTTGATGTGCAGAGGGAAAACTTGAAAAACCATTAGTGATTGGAAAAGCTCGTAAGCCAAGATGCTTCAAAAATGTTCAGATGTCCGACCTACCGGTTGTGTGATGTTCTAGCAGAAAAGCGTGGATGAATTCAAAAATAATGGAGGAATGGTTGAAGACACTGAATCAGAAGATGAAGATGCAAAAACGACATATCTTGTTGTTTTTCTACAATGAAATGTGTCATCCCGATCTAAAGTTGTCAAATATAAAACTCTTGCTTTCTACCGGCGAATACAACTAGCGTTACTCAACCAATGGATCAAGGTGTGATTAAAAATTTTAAAGTGCACTACCGGAAATACGTTCTGCAGTCGGTTGTCGCAAACATGAAGCAGTGTCAGTCTGTGGATGAATTAGTGAAGAAAAAGTCTGTTCTCGATGCTGTAGGATGGATTTGCAGTGCCTTTAATGACATTAAAGCAACACAGAAGAAGAAAATTTGGGACCAGAAGAAGAAAACCCCATCTCTAGCTTATGCGCCTTAATTACTGATGGAACCGAACTACAGGATTACGTCAATATTGACAAGAATGTACCAACTGAAGCCGGATTTCAGACCTTGGATGAAATTATTGAAGTGAGAGTAAATGCGGCTGAAGGAGGCGATGAAGAAGAAGAAGAAGAAGATGAAAGTGCAGGAATTGGTAAGTTTGCAACAGTTGTAGTTATACAATAATTGTTAATACAGTACACTATAATCAACATGCTAAAATTTCATTTTTCTATAATTGCATAGATAGTTTAGCTGTTGAACCTCACTTAAAAATTCAAGACTGCAGAGATGTGTACAGAAGCTGATGGCGTTTGAAGAATTTGCAGAAAAGTCAAACTGTAAAGAAATGATGAAACCCATCCTCAAACTACGAACTTTGATTGAGAAACAGTCAGCTGTAAAATTAAAGCAAAAAACTCTTATAGATTTGTGGAAAAAGTAAAAGTAGAATAATATACGAGTGACATATTAATTTTAAAATGTTAGTTTATATCCTTTATTTACCTGGTTTATGTAAGATAACTTATACACATAAAAAAAGTACGTAGTACTGCAGTTGAATTTACATTCGTGCTTATTTAAACCTGTCCAACACAGAAACCTTTACAAACCAGAAGAAATCTATGGACCCGTAACAATCTGGCTTACACAGTTTTCACTGTAATAATCTAAGAAGGACTGTAATACTGACTAGCCTGGAGATGAGTAGCTGTTGATATGAGATATGAGTCCCAGTAGATGTCATCCATGTATCTGTGTCTCTATAGAGCACATGAATAGGTGTTTTGGACTACCTTTTGTACAGGTGAAGTATAGTAGTACCATAGCGAGTAGAAGAGGAATTGTGCTCACTCCCGCTTGTAAAGCATTGCGACAATGGGACGGCTGAAGGTACGCTGTAGAGAGTGCGCCACAGGCGACTCAGATCCAGATGTGTAGTTGCTAGGCTGTGCACGTGCGTGTATGCTGGCTATTTTCGTAAAAGATAAGTGCAAAATAAAGTCGTATACGTGTGAGTGTGTAAGCTGAAGTGTGTGATATATTCGTAAGATCATTATCAATAAAAATGCCAGCCTGTTTCGTGCCGGGATGTCGCTCTGGATATAGAACAGATAAAGGTAAACATTTCTTTACACCTCCTAAAGATGAGAAGCTGTTTTCAGCGTGGGCTAGGGCGATTCCAAGGAAAGATATCCCACTTACGCGTAAATCTGCCGTTTGTGAATGCCATTTTGCTGATGCTATTTTAATTAAAGCAGAGTCCTTTGTTATTGATGGCAAACATGTGGAAATTCCGAGAATTAGATGGACCTTGAAGCCAGGGGCTGTTCCACATATTTTTCCTAGCTTGCCTTCTTATTTAAGTAAAAAATTAAAGGTTCAGAAATTCCCTGTGAAACGGGAATCACGCAAGGAGTCCGCAGCTAGTCGCAACAGCGCTAAATGCAATATTTTAGAAGTAATCGACCCTAATCATAATTTTCCCTCTACATCTAAATTAACAAATTCTAGTACTCATGATCCACCAGTTATTCAAAATTTGAAGAAAAGAATGAGAAACTTAAACAGGAACTTAAAAAGAACACAAAATAAATTAGCAGTTTACAAAGCTAAAATAAATTTGCTTGAAAGAAAGACGCGCCAAATCAATTCGACTGAAGCAGAGGATCGCTTAAGTTGTCTAAGTAAGAAACAAAAACTTATGGTTGACACGATGCTGAAGAAATGTAACGCTCGTTCCAAAGGCATGCGATATTCAAATGAATTTATATTGGACAGTTTGCTCTTAAAAATAAAATCGCCTAGAGGTTACAGACATTGTCTGAAGCATGAATTACTACCTTTGCCTGTAACGGTACAGAATTGTGTGCTACCATAGTTTCAACTTAAATCAGTAAATTTTTTAATTGTCAGTATTCACCTGTGAGGTGCCCCTTGTAACCAGCAACATACAGTGTTATTGTTGATGTCTGGAGACAGCCAAGCCAGACGTATTACGTAATAGCTCTCCAGCAGTCTTTGTGAATCACAGTAAGAACCTTGTCACCATAGTGTTAGCATCGGGCAGCAGCAAATTACAGTCATCTGCAGTTTACTTAAAAACAGTGGCCTCGGACGATTTTTTGGTAGACCGAAAAGTTCTAAGTAGGTCTACCAAAAGGTGAATTTAAACCGTATAACAGTAAACAATTTATAACATCGCTGGAAAAAATGCGCAGAAAGTGAATGCGGATAGTTCCGTGAAAAAGACGAAAACGATATCGTGCACCGTAGGATAAACCATGTGCCTCTGAATACTAGGAGGAGATAAAGTTACAAATTCGTTTTTTTTTTTTGGCCAGAAGTGTGTCGGTAAAGAGAAGTGGTAATGAGCTCATTAAATGGGGTTTAAAAACAAAGTGTAAAAAGAATGAGAGAGTGAGTGATGTAATAAAAGGGGAGAAAGAAAACACTAAGGTGTAACAGTACATAAAGACCCAATACTGTAATTATGGGATCTGAGGTTATTTTTTCAATGTTTTATTGTATAATTGTCAAATACAGAGTGGTTAGGTCCATTGTCCCTCTGAAAAAAGGAACAAGGCAGATTCGGTGAGATGAGTACCATGCCAAGGTCACCGTTGGACGAGCGAGAGCCGGTCGAGGCAATGGCGGTGTTTATGACGACTGACTATAAATATTCATTGTGATTGGTTCATAAAGCTGTTTCGTCATAACAAAAGACAATGACGCATGAACCACAACGTATGCAACTAGGCGTTGTCCCGTCTAACAAAGCCTGATGACGTAAATGCACACACACAAGCACAAATTTGCATATGCCTCTGTCTCAATTCAACGTAGTACTTCAAAGGGTCAGCAGCGATGTATCGCTGTCTGATCAGTTTTACTATAAAAACTTAACACAACTAGATTCTGAAATAAAATTGTGATAGTGGAGCGATAGAGGCTCAAGTTTACTAACAGTCAAAAAACAGAAAATGTAAAATCAGTGCTATATATCTTAACTAAAACAACGAAACATGAGGCGAACACCGGCCATACACCTGGAACCCAACCAAAAACAGCGAGGGAGCAGCGCATATCACCATTGAGAGAAGTTAAACCTTTGTCATTTTCTTTATTATTTAATGAGCTCATTATCGAAATTAGACCAATTGATCAAATGTACTTGTAATAGGGCAAACGTGTGTGAGAGTGTGTGAGTGAGCACATGGCCATGAATATCTATGCTGAGGGCATTGGTTTGTGTGTAAACGAAATTACAATTTAGTAAGTAATTAGAGCTGCAGCAAAAGATAAAAGTTTATAATGATCTTGATTAGAGGCAAAAATTAGAATATTAAGAATGAATAGGGTTGATTGAAATAGCCACCATTTTGTTTTTTGTAACATTGTGTGACGCCATTTGGGCACATTGTTTTATATGCTGAATTTATTTTTGAAATTAAAATTTAATCGTTACATGCAATCAAAAAACCGTTTCATCATTTCTATCACCTCTTTGAATCAAAATCTCGCTGAGAATGTAACCCTGGCCCCTTTAGGTTGAGATCAACAGTAAAAGAAATCAAGTACTCAGACATGTGCAAAATCGGTAAGTACACGTGTTTACAATATTATGGTAATATTTGTATGTACATAAATATAAATGTTTGTGATAGTAAAAAGAGTGTGATAACAAAGGAGAGTACTGGTTCGTATAATATATATAGAATTTACATATTTTGATATTGTAGCCTTATTGATTATTGATAAAAAATTTTAGATAAAGTAAAAAAGGAAAAGAAAGAAGTCAATTTTTATGGTAAATAAAATAGTATTTGAATTATCATGAATAAGTGTTAGAGTAAGTTATTACGCCTGTTTAACATAACCTGTCCTGAAAATCTCGCCTAATCGGACCTGGTAAGTAATGAGAAGTAAATAATGGGAAAATGTATTAAGGTTTCCATATTTGTCCTTTTGTTTTAAAAATATTGGTGGCGACCTATAAGTTGGGAATCTTCTGTTTTTGGTAAGTCAGGGCGAGTGAAGTAAAAGGTAAGTAAAAGTTTAATAAAAGGGGGGTAAGAAATAGACCGTAACAATGGCGACCCTGCCAGGATGACTCATATGGAGTTTTCTGATATGGGTTTAGGCCTGATTGGAAGTACGAGACAGGTTGTGGTAACGGCGTATTTGTAAAATTTTGAATTATTGTATAGATTTATGCTTTGGCACCTTTATTGTACGTTTACATAATATATATTGTAACGTAGCGGTTTGTTAGAGGTGAGGTGTTATTTAGCTAAACGACCGTCTGATTCAAGCCCCACTGTTGTAAGCGCCAATTTTGTAACGTAGCGGTTTTTCGATCAGAGGTTTCCGCCTCTCCGCAGTCGCCACTTATGAATTATAATGACCGAAGTTTAAAAATAAAGTGGTTGGTAATGTTACTCAATCTAAGCAGAAATCGAGAGTGTGTGATTTTGGGTCAGGTAGGGAAGTTGTTCAGCCTTATGTTGAAGAGAGAGTAAGTACCGATTGTTTACACTCGGTTTAGATGATTTCTGAAATTTTTCAAATTGTTCGCCGTGAATTAAATCAGCTGATTGTGAGACGAGTCTCCACACATAGTTCAACCAGACGACACTGTGGCAGTAGACGACCTGGTGAATTGTCTTCTTCTTAGCTGTTCTGAAACTTAATACAACTACCCACTACAAGAAAGTACACACATTTTTATTTTTAAATCTCAATTTCTCAATAGTATTTATTAAAATATTATTGGTTTTTGTTCTCTTCTGCCAAAATACAAATCTGACAATCGATCTTTCCTTAATTAAAACATAATATCGACTTCATCGAGTAAACATGGAATTGTCAAAAGAAAAAAAACATATATGGTTTTGTTTACCAAATTTTATACTATTTTTAAAACATCAATCAATATATAATTCTTTTTATTTCCCCAGGGTTAAGGGTAAGTTCTTTTTGTTATGAGATGGTCAGAAATGGATAATTATACTACGCTTTACAAATACCGAAAAATATTCAAAAAAATTTGTTTATTTTTTTCTTAGTACGTAGTTCAGAAAATGTCCGTAAGAGAGCAGCGTGCGTTTGTTTTCGTTAGAACATGTGATTAAATTTGACTAGTTTTTTGTTCTATAAAAACATTCGGAATGAGTTTTCTTCGTTAACTATTAAACGAAATGTTTATATTACCCCTCTTCTTATAGTTCTTACTGGAATGAAGCCTTTTCTCTAGTGATGTCCGTCTTGGGTTGTAATTTCATTACCGTCTGGCCAATATTATATCGTCAACTTGAAACATAGCGAAACTAGGCTGGATCGTCCAAAAAAGGTTTTTCTTTCACTTTTTATTATGGCGTATAGCAATTTAATTTTGATAAATAAGGTAGGATTATATAATGTCCATACTGTTGTTTAATTTAGTACCAATTTTGCACTTCTACAATGTTTCTAAAAGGATATTTTAATAAAATTGTGGTCGCATCATTTTGTCAACTCGCCAGGTTTAATTTATAAATTCGATTAACAATACTTGTTATTTTCGTCACTCTTAGTAACCCATAATTTTTTTTATATCTTTTTATTGGTTCTGCTATTTACTTTTTAGTATATAGTATTATTTTAATGTTTTATTATCATTTGATATTTAAATCTTTTATGTTTGTTTTAAAACGAACCCTGGGTTATCTTATACTATTACACAAATATTTGAAAAAATATAAAATTAACTTAGGTATTAAACTTGGTTGTCTACACCATATAAATATTACAATAAATTAACAAAATACAGAATCAGTTAGTAGCATTATAGTCTACTATCATAGTTTATAATTCCCCTACTTACAGCACAATTCTGTAAGAAGTTCCTTCACTTTCACTTTTTTACCTCCATGGGTACACTATAACTCACTTGTAACTGTATATCACTCGAATTGTTTACAATGTTTAGTGATACAATTTAATTTTGAGCTAGTTATAGGTTACCCATTTCTGACCTTTATGTTATTACATGAGTTAATTTATTGGGACCGGGTTATGTACCGTTACAATATTAGTGAGTGACGATTTTATGTGTGGAGTATTCTGATGGGGTATGTATTATATAATTATTGTATTATATAAAGAGTATAATATATTATATAAATGGATAAACAAGAGGGTAAGATTGAAGTGAGCGAATCAGTGACAATGGAAAGCGCTAGGATTCATTCAACGCCTATCCAAAATAAGCAATCTGATAGTAACGAGATAATGAATATGATGCAATCATTTTTGGCAAAGCAAAGCGCAATGTTAGAGGTAAATTTTAATGCCTTAAATAATTGTTTAGACAATAGGGAGAAAAAATTTGAAACTAAATTCGAGGAAATGAGTAGCAATATAAACAAACGTCTTGACACTAACGAGATTAAATTCGGTGAATTAAATAAACGTTTTGACACCAATGATGCTAAATTTGATGAAGCAATTAAACGGTGTGATGAGATACAAAATGACAAGGTAGGTGATGTTAATACAAGCGATAGTTTAAAAGCAAAACTGGTGATGAATTACAAGGAGGTAAGTGGCGGTGTTAAAATAAGTAACCAGTATAAGGGTAGTGAAATATTATTGAATAAAATAAATGGTGATATGCTGAGTAATAGTTGTGGTGATAATGAGAGTAGAAAGTTAGTTGGCGTTAGTAATGGAGTAGTAATAAGTACTGATCAGATGGAGAAAGAACGGAGAGATAGTTTAAATGCAGAGTATGAACAGAGGGCAAATTTTTCTTGTGGTATAGGTGAAGGAAAGGCTTCACCAATGTTGTTGGAGGACAAAGGTTCCTCGATAGTTTTTGTAGAAGACAAAAGGTCTTCAAAATGTCAATTAAGTTGTTTGTGTTTATCTGGTAGGGCCAGATGGTGTTTCAATAATAAAGTGGTGTTGCCCTCTGTGTGGAGTGAAAATATGAAATGGTGTGGTACTGAAAGTGATTATGAAAGAGGTAGAGTGATAGAGTTGTCCCGATTAAGTAGAGATTATGAAGGATTAATTAAGGAGTTAAATAATGAGAGAATTATTATCAATAATAAAGACTTACCTTGTGTAGTAGTAAACAATTAGTATATGGATGACAAATATTTACCTGTGGGGAGAGTTAGTGTACTCGTAGTAGCAGACAATTGTGATAATGATGTAATTGTAACAATAAATACCAATGGAGACTCGACAAATAATACTAATGTAGACATGATTTATGATAAGGTAATAATGGGGGGTCACCCTAAAAATTATTATGATCGTACGTTGGAAAAAACAAAATTTTATGGTTACAACACAAAAATAGCCATATGATGAATGTAAATAAAATTGAAATGTGTTATGTGAAGATAAGACTAATTTTTGATGACGGGGGTTGAGAAATACTGAATGAACATTTAATTATGTGAGTAATGGTAAAATTACCTGGCTGATTTAGGTATTGAAGTGTGGTAAATAATAAATTATGACGACAATTTGTAAATAAATGTGTTAGTGTTAAATGTATTGAGTCAATATTATCTTGTTGTAATGTATATTATAGCTTATGTGTAACACATGTTTGTAATAAGAAGGAAAGGTATAATAAAAAATAATAACATTTTATTTTGCTAACTAAGGAACAAGAGGTAATAATGAATTTTATTTTGCATCGTGTATTTAAATCAAAAATGTTTTAAATAATATAACTAAAGCTAAATTGTCTTGAGTGTAGGTGGTTATTAAAGTAATTTAAAAAGGTCAAATTAATTTGATTTGAAGTGTAATAAATAGCAAGTGATTAATATGGCAACACTAAAAGTTTTATAGAAACCAAAAAATTGAAGGAAGTACATGTGTTAGTAGTGTTGTAATCAGAATGTTGAGACTGAGTCAGTGTTTATAACACCAGTCTGGCAGACAACTGTTAATGTAAACAGGTATGTTGTATGTTGTGTGACCAATGTTTACAGTCATGCTGTAGTTGACAACAACAAGAATGTTGTAGTTTGATGAATCAGTGCCATGAGCAAATTCTATTATGAAATAAAAGAAATACCAGATGTGTTGAAATGGAGGTAGCTTTTTATGAATAACAATAGGAAATGACGTAGTGTTCTGATTGTAATGCAATTAATATTTTTGTTTTGAACAAATGAGATTGGTATAATGAGGAGTGGAGGAATTAAATTAAACGAAATTGGTAATTAAATTAATTGAAAATGTGAATTTTAATAATAAATTTAACTTAATTTTGATTGGAATGATGAAAGAAATGCGAACTGATTAATGAATAAAGTTTTATTTAATTGGAAATTTGAGATTAAAATTATAAGGTTCATAAATTTTATTTAAAATTCAAAGGTAATAATGCATTTTGTTTGTAGTACGTATCATATAGTAAGGTGCTATTATTGTATTTTATGTAATCCATTTGTAATTTTTGGGGGGTGATGGAATTTTGGTAGGAGAAAACAATATGCATATAATTTGTAGGGGATTTATGTGTACTAGCTGTAAGTATACAGAAGTTTATATAACCAAAATTATGCAACCAGTACTTTGCAATTAATGAACCAGTTCGACTAAGAGGAAACCAATCAGTTGTGGATATGGTATAATGGAAGGTCTGTTTGTTAATTTTTTAATTGAATGTTATAGAGTCAGGCGTCACTGTGGTGGGCGCCTATCTGATTTTATGGTGTTGGGATCTCGAATAGAGAAGTCCAGTAAGGTCAAATGGGTGCTGCCGCAGCCACCGGACTAGGGGGGTAAGTACCCATGATTTTAGTAGAGAGTTCAGGGGGGTTGTGGCGCCATATCCTCACTGATCCTCTTAGGTTTTAGGCAATGAGAGTTTTTATGCTTCGGCACAAAACCTCTCATTGGGGGGGGTATTGTAATGGTACAGAATTGTGTGCTACCATAGTTTCAATTTAAATCAGTAAATTTTTTAATTGTCAGTATTCACCTGTGAGGTGCCCCTTGTAACCAGCAACATACAGTGTTATTGTTGATGTCTGGAGACAGCCAAGCCAGACGTATTACGTAATAGCTCTCCAGCAGTCTTTGTGAATCACAGTAAGAACCTTGTCACCATAGTGTTAGCATCGGGCAGCAGCAAATTACAGTCATCTGCAGTTTACTTAAAAACAGTGGCCTCGGACGATTTTTTGGTAGACCGAAAAGTTCTAAGTAGGTCTACCAAAAGGTGAATTTAAACCGTATAACAGTAAACAATTTATAACATCGCTGGAAAAAATGCGCAGAAAGTGAATGCGGATAGTTCCGTGAAAAAGACGAAAACGATATCGTGCACCGTAGGATAAACCATGTGCCTCTGAATACTAGGAGGAGATAAAGTAACAAATTCGTTTTTTTTTTGGCCAGAAGTGTGTCGGTAAAGAGAAGTGGTAATGAGCTCATTAAATGGGGTTTAAAAACAAAGTGTAAAAAGAATGAGAGAGTGAGTGATGTAATAAAGGGGGAGAAAGAAAACATTAAGGAGAGTACTGGTTCGTATAATATATATAGAATTTACATATTTTGATATTGTAGCCTTATTGATTATTGATAAAATATTTTAGATAAAGTAAAAAAGGAAAAGAAAGAAGTCAATTTTTATGGTAAATAAAATAGTATTTGAATTATCATGAATAAGTGTTAGAGTAAGTTATTACGCCCATTTAACATAACCTGTCCTGTACAGAAAATCTTGCCTAATCGGACCTTGTAAGTAATGAGAAGTAAGTAATGGGAAAATGTATTAAGGTTTCCATATTTGTCCTTTTGTTTTAAAAATATTGGTGGCGACCTATAAGTTGGGAATCTTCTGTTTTTGGTAAGTCAGGGCGAGTGAAGTAAAAGGTAAGTAAAAGTCTAATAGAAGGGGGGGTAAGAAATAGACCGTAACAATGGCGACCCTGCCAGGATGACTCATATGGAGTTTTCTGATATGGCTTTAGGCCTGTTTGGAAGTACGAGACAGGTTGTGGTAACGGCGTATTTGTAAAATTTTGAATTATTGTATAGATTTATGCTTTGAGAGCTTTATTGTATGTTTACATAATATATACTAGTGAGTGACGATTTTATGTGTGGAGTATTCTGATGGGGTATGTATTATATAATTATTGTATTATATAAAGGGTATAATATATTATATAAATGGATAAACAAGAGGGTAAGGTTGAAGTGAGCGAGTCAGTGACAATGGAAGGCACTAGGATTCATTCAACGCCTATCCAAAATAAGCAATCTGATAGTAACGAGATAATGAATATGATGCAATCATTTTTGGCAAAGCAAAGCGCAATGTTAGAGGTAAATTTTAATGCCTTAAATAATTGTTTAGACAATAGGGAGAAAAAATTTGAAACTAAATTCGAGGAAATGAGTAGCAATATAAACAAACGTTTTGACACTAACGAGATTAAATTCGGTGAATTAAATAAACGTTTTGACACCAATGATGCTAAATTTGATGAAGCAATTAAACGGTGTGATGAGATACAAAATGACAAGGTAGGTGATGTTAATACAAGCGATAGTTTAAAAGCAAAACTGGTGATGAATTACAAGGAGGTAAGTGGCGGTGTTAAAATAAGTAACCAGTATAAGGGTAGTGAAATATTATTGAATAAAATAAATGGTGATATGCTGAGTAATAGTTGTGGTGATAATGAGAGTAGAAAGTTAGTTGGCGTTAGTAATGGAGTAGTAATAAGTACTGATCAGATGGAGAAAGAACGGAGAGATAGTTTAAATGCAGAGTATGAACAGAGGGCAAATTTTTCTTGTGGTATAGGTGAAGGAAAGGCTTCACCAATGTTGTTGGAGGACAAAGGTTCCTCGATAGTTTTTGTAGAAGACAAAAGGTCTTCAAAATGTCAATTAAGTTGTTTGTGTTTATCTGGTAGGGCCAGATGGTGTTTCAATAATAAAGTGGTGTTGCCCTCTGTGTGGAGTGAAAATATGAAATGGTGTGGTACTGAAAGTGATTATGAAAGGGATAGAGTGATAGAGTTGCCCCGATTAAGTAGAGATTATGAAGGATTAAATAAGGAGTTAAATAATGAGAGAATTATTATCAATAATAAAGACTTACCTTGTGTACTAGTAAGCAATGAGTATATGGATGACAAATATTACCTGTGGGGAGAGTTAGTGTACTCGTAGTAGCAGACAATTGTGACAATTATTGTGCCGTGCTTACACGGCGCTTAGTAAAAACACCGTATTATATTTCTATAAGGGGCTTTATATTAAAATATTTTTCAGCTGTTTTCGTTCTCGCTAACGCGTAAATAGGCGTCGGTAACATGTACGATTGCGTTCCTACCGGATGTCAACACACTCTAGTGACTGATTAGCGTATTCTGCTTTCTCAGCGTAGGACTGGAGAGTCCAGATTTAACCGGCGGCGTATAAACAGCTATCTGCCTGGTGGAGAGAGAGAGAGTCGTTTTGATTGTTATAAATTACTATCTGCCATGCGTACGTAGGCTCTAAGTGATCTCCCGGGTTCCTGATCTTGGAGGCTTGATTCGCTCCGTTTGGAGGCTGTACACCTGCCACCATGACTTAAAGAAAGAAAATATGATTTACTGAGCTCTCGTGATTCTGGCCGCCAGGGGGAAGCCGCCATTCATCAGGTCGCAGTAGCCTCAAAATATCTTCAGGATGAAAGCAGGTGACATTTATGCCTTTAATACTCTCTAGGCCGTTGAAGTAGACTCCATGTGCTGTGCAATTCACCAGTAAAATGCAAATGTTCTCAATTCAGATAACTATTGTGCTCACGTCCGTCGGGACATAAGTGGTTACGAACCTTCTCTGTTTAACTCATTATGTAATTAAGCTTCAAAAGAATTGTGAACCCGGGGGCAGACAATGTGTCTGGCCACCATTATTTTTATTACTAATTTTATTAGGTTGCAGTTGAGATACTGGGGGGGGGGGGAGTAAGAATTTTAGCAGATTTATGTGGGCATTTTTGATATATATATATTATAATATAAAAAGGGGTTGGGTTTTTTTTAGGGGTTTTAAGGCTTCTGTTGTTCTGTAACCTGAGGCCGACACCTGTTGATGCAGTTGTCTGCATGCATTGGACATGTCATTATGTGCTGGAACTGGTGTGGGCACATGTCTGCGCCTGGGGAGATTCAGCCGTCTGTGAATTCATTTAAATATTGTCATGAAGCTTAAGTTATTTACTCTATAATTTTATAACATTATTCCGGCTCTTTTAATAATTAAATTCATTATTGCTTTTTTTAAATGCCAAGCTCAGATCAGGATTTCTCATGCTTTAATATAGAATTATTTTTCTGGCTTCTCACTGTGCCATTTTATAATTGTAAAATTTATAATATCCGCTTCTGTTTATAATTTATTTTCTGGTGATCATACTACACTTGAATTTTCTTGAAAATTCTGTATTCGTATAGAAGCACAGGGGAGAGTGAAAGTCTACTATTTGATAGACCATACAGACACGTTAATCATGTGAGGGTAGTTGCTATCAGCGGACAAGCCCAAATTTTCAGTTATGAATTTGTAATAGGAGAGAGTGTACAGGCTGCTGTGCCAGTCAAAATTGCCGAATTCTAGTCTTTCTAATTAATCCAGTTTTTTTTACTTCTATCACATTCTTGTGGGGTTCATGGATTTTTTTTTATGAGAATTCATACAAGGCTGTCTGCCAGGTTGAACTTGTTATTTTGTTTGTAATGTATATGTAATTGTGTATCTATGTCAGTTATATGTTGCATGTCATGGGTTTTAGAAGAATATTAGATTATTTATATGTCCTGTTTATATGATTACTATGATGATTGATGCTATGTGCCTTTCTTAGATTATATAGATACATATATACTGCCGAATTATATTAACAAATTTTGAAATTTAGGAATATGAAAATACTTGTAAAAAATAATTTTAATTATGTGAAGATGCATATATATATATATATATATATATATATACACTGTTGAATCATATTAACAAATTTTGAATTATTATTATGGATGTGAAAATACTTGTAAAATTAACTTTAATTATATGAAGATGTATATATACTGTTGAGTTATATTAACAAATTTTTCTTGAATTAACATGAATAGGAAAATACTTGGAAATGGCACTATAATTGTATTAAGAAGTATTAGAGGTTGAATTGTGTGGGTAAACGTTAAATTGAAAATGAAGTATGCGTATAATAAAAATTGTTATTGTTCTCTTACAGCAGAGTTTCATTGCAAGTCCCGTCTCACTGGACCGAGCACATTTTTGCATCTTTAGGCCTTCCGCCTAGTTTTAAATAACTAGTAGCCCCTCTTTCAAAAAAAAAATTTGGAATTTGTTTTATAAGTTTAAAAATTTGAAAGAGGGGTTACAAATGGTAGCAGAGCGTGGTTCATTCTGGGGTCGAACCCTTGGGTCCTTTGGTGTGACGGGGCTTGCAAACTCGGGAATAGTTCTGGCAAATTGGAACTTTTTTTTTCAAAATTAACATCTATGCTTCTATCATGTTGAGTCATATCTATTGTTATTGAGTATATTATGTGAACGGATATTTGTTCTCCTTTTGAAATTGTAAGCCTGGTGCCACTACGTGGCTTGCGTTTTTAGTTGGGATGTTTCTTTGAGACTTGAACTGCCGGGGGTCTTGAGCGTTGCATGGGCAGTGGACGGTGTTTGTAATTCAGGGTCGAATTATTGCGAGTGAGTTTAGCGGGATGCGGTATGGCCCGATCGAAGATCGGTACTGTTAGGTGTACTGGCAAAATTCATTGTTTGGAGTTGTAAAAAAAAAAAAATGCTTTTTGTGAAATGTGATGTTGTAGGTGTTAGGTGTTGTTGGTCTTATGTATGGTGTTAGTGTCTGATGTGGTTTCTCTTTTGTGTGTCCAAAAGGGAGCTAGTTATGGAGTGGGTCAGGTTTCCACAGCGCTAGGTAGCCCGGGGGTCGTTCGAAGGAAGTAGAGTTCTCGAGTTTTTTCCTGATTCTTTGTGACTATGTTTTGTAAGTTAGGTTTGTGTTAGGTGTTTCGTGGGAATTTATGTTTTGTTGTTGTGTGTTGTGAACTGTCCAATTCTGGCGGCGGTATGCTATCAGAAATTGCCCCACCCCATTTCAGGGGTTCTCCAGAAACTTTCGGTGTTGGATGGAGTAGATGAAGACAGGTTGCTGGTCTTCTTGGACCTGGTCCTGCAGTTGGCAGATTTCCCGGGCGTGTCCGATGGGGAGGTCTTGTCCCTTATATACCCGTATTGCCGGGGTTCATTGGCAAGGCTGGTCACCAACACTCTGCGTCGGGGCGGCAGTGTCGACGCTTTCCATGGGGAAGTGTTGGATTTCTTCATGCCCCATTGACGACGTGCCCAGCTTAAGTTTGATTTATTCTATCGCCTACAGGCCAACGGAGAGGCATTGGGGGACTTCGTGCACGATGTAAGGAAAGCTGCCCGGGTCTTAAGGTTGAGGTTGCCCGAGAGGGAATTTATATAAGCAATTCTGGAAGGACTGAATCCCCAAGAGAGATCTCGTTTGATATTTGCGTACCGTCCCCGTTGTTTTGCGGATCTGGACCGGTTGTGTGTGGTTTCTAGTACTGTCCAGGTGGGGGACGAGTCCCAGGGAAGAGCTGCTAAAGATGTACAATACTCCAGTAGTTTAGTAGGAAGAGCTAAAAAGGACAAACATGGTGGTTGGTGGAGAACACAAGAAACGGTAAGAAAAACTGAGTATTCCGGAAGTAATGGAGGCTACAAGGGGGTGGCAAGTGGAAAGACAGTAACAACAGCTACAGCACAGAAAACAAAGAAGTATGAAATTAACAGGGGAAGATGAAGTTATATCAGGGAACAAACATCGGCAAGTAGGGATCCTGTAGGAAGTCTTTATTCCTATTTGGAAAGAAAAGAAACTTTAAAGGTTCCAGAGGAATTAAAAGTGCCTAATAGAGTTGTGGATGAAGAAGGCGAAGAGAAAGAAGAAGAGGGGAATTATTTCGTGGGATCAATACAAGACGACAAGAAAACGTCTGTTAATACTGAGTCAGAGGGGACGTCACAGTTAAATCCAGATGCCGCAGAATTTGTTCCGGTATCTCCATCTCGGTTCGTGGTGGACCCGGATCCTGTAATATCATCATCGCCTACGCAGGGATATGAGAAGTCACTTGATGGTGGAGCTTTACCATCGCCAGTAGAATTTAATTTAGACATTGCACATGGACCTGGACAGCTGGATTCCAGGGTGGGAAATGTTGAGGACGTTGTAGCTGCTGAGAGTGGTGAAGGAGAGGAATCGAAGGAAGAGGCAGAAGAGGGGTCTGTAGATGCTGCGCAGGAGAGTATAGTTGTAAGTGTTAGGGAGACTGAAGAGTCTGAGTTTGCGGATGGACACGGGGATGTCCATGCTGCAAAGGTTTCTGAGGTTGCGGGCGGACACGGGGATGTCCATGCCGCATGTGTTGTGGAAGGAGATGAGGTAGATGTTGAGGAGGAATTTGGTGGCAGCGTTGTGGAGTGTGAGTGAGAATGATGTAGTGTGTGAAGAGGTGCAGACGCCTTCTGTACGTAGTGTTGAGGATTCCGAGGAACGGAAAGACGTTTCATGCGGACAAGGTGAGCAACTAGAGGATGAAGATGTGCAGTGTTCGGATGGTGGTAGTGGATGTGATGGCGATGATGTTGATGATGAATGTGTTGATGAAAATGAGATTGGAGCAGAAGTTGGTGAAAAAGCTGGTGACGAGGGCGGTGAAGAAATTGGTGAGGAGCTGGGTGAAGATGCTGTTGAAGATGGATCAGATGAGCAACTGGAAGGTGGTGACGAGGTGCAGTGTCGTGAGGTTGATTTGGATTATGGGGACGAAGTTGTGGAAATTGTAGAAGAGAGAGAAGCAGGGGAGTTAGATGATGAGGAGAATCCAAAGCGGAGTGAAAGTAGTGACGTGTGTTGCCATGATCCTGATTCAGAAGAAACATATCAGTACAGCTCAACACGAGATAATCTCTCAGAGAGTGGTGTCCGAAAGGAACGAGTACCTAAATTTCGTCATAGAAAGGTGAGAAGAAGCGTTTAACGGGTAGCGGGTAGATGTTCCCCACAGTCCCAGTGGTGTTCGTCTACTTCAAGGTTGCACCCCTGCCCACGCGAGCTTTGGTTTCCTCAATTCATCCTTATTTCCGGAGGGAGCCATGTCCTTATCCCTAGGTCCTAGCTATTGACCTTTCAATGATCCTTGCCCTTTTCATCTTCCCAACTTTCCTACCCCTCCCCTTAGAAAAAAAAGGAGTTAGAAAGTTAGAGAGCTTGCCGAAAGTGCACTTAGTGCGTGGTCATGTAGATCGTCAGTTCCCCTGTTCTGAAAAGTTACGATGGAGAAGTTAGGTGGTGTTGTTTCGTGGTTCATAGTTGTTGATTTTGATGTTGATCATTGTAGGGTCGAGCCATGCCGAATTCCCCGGTTGATGTTCTTGGTGTGTCTTTTGGGTTGAGAGTGTGTTGTTTAGATGGTGCCATGGAGAAGTAACCCCCCCCCCTGCTAGTTACTGTGTGTAAGCAAGATGAAGTAAGAGTTGGGATTGATGTGCGCGTGCCCTCTATGCGGTCTCCTCTGTCGGGCTAAGCTGGGCTGTCCGCCCTAGTGTAGGGATGTGGGCCAGCCATATGGCAAGGATGGAGATGCCAAAAGATGTTGGTGCATATGGCTGGTCGGTCCAAGAAGTGGACGAGAGGAGTAGTACGGTCACTCACATACCAAGGTGGGTGATACCTTGTTTGGTCTTCGGACGGGTATGTGAGTGAGACCGGTAGAAGTAGGTGATGGTCACCGGAGAGGTTGACGTGTTGGGGCGGTCCCGTGGGGTCGGCGTGGCGGAGTGTCGCAGTGGTGTGGTATTCCTCTGTTCCCCCGAGAGCCAAGACTGGGAAGAACACCGATAGCAACACGAGCTTTATAGACTAGAAGGGGTACACCGCAGGGTACCCCTTGGTTCAAGTATGGGGCAACCATGTTGCCCTTTTGGGTGGGGGTGTGCTGTGCCTACACGGCGCTTCGTAAAAACACCGTATTATATTTCTATAAGGGGCTTTATATTAAAATATTTGTCAGCTGTTTTCGTTCTCGCTAACGCGTAAATAGGCGTCGGTAACATGTACGATTGCGTTCCTACCGGATGTCAACGCACTCTAGTGACTGATTAGCGTATTCTGCTTTCTCAGCGTAGGACTGGAGAGTCCAGATTTAACCGGCGGCGTATAAACAGCTATCTGCCTGGCGGAGAGAGAGATAGTCGTTTTGATTGTTATAAATTACTATCTGCCATGCGTACGTAGGCTCTAAGTGATCTCCCGGGTTCCTGATCTTGGAGGCTTGATTCGCTCCGTTTGGAGGCTGTACACCTGCCACCATGACTTAAAGAAAATATGATTGACTGAGCTCTCGTGATTCTGGCCGCCAGGGGGAAGCCGCCGTTCATCACGTCGCAGTAGCCTCAACATATCTTCAGGATGAAAGCAGGTGACATTTATGCCTTTAATACTCTCTAGGCCGTTGAAGTAGACTCCATGTGCTGTGCAATTCACCAGTAAAATGCAAATTTACTCAATTCAGATAACTATTGAGCTCACGTCCGTCGGGACATAAGTGGTTACGAACCTTCTCTGTTTAACTCATTATGTAATTACGCCTCAAAAGAATTGTGAACCCGGGGCAGACAATGTGTCTGGCCATCATTATTTTTATTAGGTTGCAGTTGCGATACTGGGGGGGGGGAATAAGACTTTTAGCAGATTTATGAGGGCATATTTGATATATACATATATATTATAATATAAAAATGGGTTGGGTTTTTTTAGGGGTTTTAAGGCTTCTGTTGTTCTGTAACCTGAGGCCGACACCTGTTGATGATTGCTTTTTTTAAATGCCAATCTCAGATCAGGATTTCTCATGCTTTAATATAGAATTATTTTTCTGGCTTCTCACTGTGCCATTTTATAATTGTAAAATTTATAATATCCGCTTCTGTTTATAATTTATTTTCTGGTGATCATACTACACTTGAATTTTCTTGAAAATTCTGTATTCGTATACAAGCACAGGGGAGAGTGAAAGTCTACTATTTGATAGACCATACAGACACGTTAATCATGTGAGGGTAGTTGCTATCAGGGGACAAGCCCAAATTTTCAGTTATGAATTTGTAATAGGAGAGAGTGTACAGGCTGCTGTGCCAGTCGAAATTGCCGAATTCTAGTCTTTCTAATTAATCCAGTTTTTTTACTTCGATCATATTCTTGTGGGGTTCATGGATTTTTTTATGAGAATTCATACAAGGCTGTCTGCCGGGTTGAACTTGTTATTTTGTTTGTAATGTATATGTAATTGTGTATCTATGTCAGTTATATGTTGCATGTCATGGGTTTTAGAAGAATATTAGATTATTTATATGTCCTGTTTATACGATTACTATGATGATTGATGCTATGTGCCTTTCTTAGATTATATAGATACATATATACTGCCGAATTATATTAACAAATTTTGAATTTTAGGAATATGAAAATACTTGTAAAAAATAATTTTAATTATATGAAGATGCATATATATTTATACTGTTGAATCATATTAACAAATTTTGAATTATTATTAAGGATGTGAAAATACTTGTAAAATTAACTTTAATTATATGAAGATGTATATATACTGTTGAGTTATATTAACAAATTTTTCTTGAATTAACATGAATAGGAAAATACTTGGAAATGGCACTATAATTGTATTAAGAAGAATTAGAGGTTGAATTGTGTGGGTAAACGTTAAATTGAAATTCATATGCAGATGTGTAGAAAATGAAGTATGCGTATAATAAAAATTGTTATTGTTGTCTTACAGCAGAGTTTCATTGCAAGTCCCGTCTCACTGGACCCAGCACATTTTTGCATCTCTAGGCCTTCCGCCTAGTTTGAAATAACTAGTGGCCCCTCTTTCAAAAAAAAAAATTTGGAAGTTTGTTTTATAAGTTTAAAAATTTGAAAGAGGGGTTACAAATGGTAGCAGAGCGTGGCTCATTCTGGGGTCGAACCCTTGGTTCCTTTGGTGTGACGGGGCTTGCAAACTCGGGAATAGTTCTGGCAAATTGGAACTTTAAATAATTTTTTAAAATTAACATCTATGCTTCTATCATGTTGAGTCATATCTATTGTTAATGAGTATATTATGTAAATGGATATTTGTTCGCCTTTTGAAATTGTAAGCCTGGTGCCACCACGTGGCATGCGTTTTTATTTGGGATTTTTTTTTGAGACTTGAACTGCCGGGGGTCTTGAGCGTTGCATGGGCAGTGGACGGTGTTTGTAATTCAGGGTCGAATTATTGCGAGTGAGTTTAGCGGGATGCGGTATGGCCCGATCGAAGGTCGGTACTGTTAAGTGTACTGGCAAAATTCATTGTTTGGAGTTGTAAAAAAAAAATCTTTTTTGTGAAATGTGATGTTGTGGTAGGTGTTAGGTGTTGTTGGTCTTATGTATGGTGTTAGTGTCTGATGTAGTTTCTCCTTTTGTGTGTCCAAAATAGAACTAGTTATGGAGTGGGTCAGGTTTCCACAGCGCTAGGGAGCCCGGGGGTCGCTCGAAGGAAGTAGAGTTCTCGAGTTTTTCCTGATTCTTTGTGACTATGTTTTGTAAGTTAGGTTTGTGTTAGGTGTTTCGTGGGAATTTATGTTTTGTTGTTGTGTGTTGTGAACTGTCCAATTCTGGCGGCGGTATGCTATCAGAAATTGCCCCACCCCATTTCAGGGGTTCTCCAGAAACTTTCGGTGTTGGATGGAGTAGATGAGGACAGGTTGCTGGTCATCTTGGACCTGGTCCTGCAGTTGGCAGATTTCCCGGGGGTGTCCGATGGGGAGGTCTTGTCCCTTATATACCCGTATTGCCGGGGTTCATTGGCAGGGCTGGTCACCAACACTCTGCGTCGGGGCGGCAGTGTCGACGCTTTCCATGGGGAAGTGTTGGATTTCTTCATACCCCATTGACGACGTGCCCAGCTTAAGTTTGATTTATTCTATCGCCTACAGGCCAACGGAGAGACATTGGGGGACTTCGCGCACGATGTAAGGAAAGCTGCCCGGGTCTTAAGGTTGGGGTTGCCCGAGACGGAATTTATACAAGCAATTCTGGAAGGACTGAATCCCCAAGAGAGATCTCGTTTGATATTTGCGGACCGTCCCCGTTGTTTTGCGGATCTGGACCGGTTGTGTGTGGCTTCTAGTACTGTCCAGGCGGGGGACGAGTCCCGGGGAAGAGCTGCTAAAGATGTCCAATACTCCAGTAGTTTAGTAGGAAGAGCTAAAAAGGACAAACATGGTGGTTGGTGGAGAACACAAGAAACGGTAAGAAAAACTGAGTATTCCGGAAGTAATGGAGGCTACAAGGGGGTGGCAAGTGGAAAGACGGTAACAACAGCTACAGCACAGAAAACAAAGAAGTATGAAATTAACAGGGGAAGATGAAGTTATATCAGGGAACAAACATCGGCAAGTAGGGATCCTGTAGGAAGTCTTTATTCCTATTTGGAAAGAAAAGAAACTTTAAAGGTTCCATAGGAATTACAAGTGCCTAATAGAGTTGTGGATGAAGACGGCGAAGAGAAAGAAGAAGAGGGGAATTATTTCGTGGGATCAATACAAGACGACAAGAAAACGTCTGTTAATACTGAGGCAGAGGGGACGTCACAGTTAAATCCAGATGCCGCAGAATTTGTTCCGGAATCTCCATCTCGGTTCGTGGTGGACCCGGATCCTGTAATATCATCATCGCCTACGCAGGGATATGAGAAGTCACTTGATGGTGGAGCTTTACCATCGCCAGTAGAATTTAATTTAGACATTGCACATGGACCTGGACAGCTGGATTCCAGGGTGGGAAATGTTGAGGACGTTGTAGCTGCTGAGAGTGGTGAAGGAGAGGAATCGAAGGAAGAGGCAGAAGAGCGGTCTGTAGATGCTGCACAGGGGAGTATAGTTGGAAGTGTTAGGGAGACTGAAGAGTCAGAGTTTGCGGATGGACACGGGGATGTCCATGCTGCAAAAGTTTCTGAGGTTGCGGGCGGACACGGGGATGTCCATGCCGCATGTGTTGTGGAAGGAGATGAGGTAGATGTTGAGGAGGAATTTGGTGGCAGTGTTGTGGAGTGTGAGTGAGAATGATGTAGTGTGTGAAGAGGTGCAGACGCCTTCTGTACGTAGTGTTGAGGATTCCGAGGAACGGAAAGAAGTTTCATGCGGACCAGGTGAGCAACTAGAAGATGAAGATGTGCAGTGTTCGGATGGTGGTAGTGGATGTGATGGCGATGATGTTGATGATGAATGTGTTGATGAAAATGAGATTGGAGCAGAAGTTGGTGAAGAAGCTGGTGACGAGGGCGGTGAAGAAATTGGTGAGGAGCTGGGTGAAGATGCTGTTGAAGATGGATCAGATGAGCAACTGGAAGGTGGTGACGAGGTGCAGTGTCGTGAGGTTGATTTGGATTATGGGGACGAAGGTGTGGAAATTGTAGAAGAGGAGGAAGAGGATGAGGAAGAAGGAATAGGGGAAGGGTTGGAAGAGAGAGAAGCAGGCGAGTTAGATGATGAGGAGAATCCAAAGCGGAGTGAAAGTAGTGACGTGTGTTGCCATGATCCTGATTCAGAAGAAACATATCAGTACAGCTCAACATGAGATAATCTCTCAGAGAGTGGTGTCCGAAAGGAACGAGTACCTAAAGTTCGTCATAGAAAGGTGAGAAGAAGCGGATAACGGGTAGCGGGTAGATGTTCCCCACAGTCCCAGTGGTGTTCGTCTACTTCAAGGTTGCGCCCCTGCCCACGCGAGAATTGGTTTCCTCAATTCATCCTTATTTCCGGAGGGAGCCATGTCCTTATCCCTAGGTCCTAGCTATTGACCTTTCAATGATCCTTGCCCTTTTCATCTTCCCAATTTTCCTACCCCTCCCCTTAGAAAAAAAAGGAGTTAGAAATTTTGAGAGCTTGCCGAAAGTGCACTTAGTTCGTGGTCATGTAGATCGTCAGTTACCTGTTCTGAAAAGTTACGATGGAAAAGTTAGGTGGTGTTGTTTCGTGGTTCATAGTTGTTGATTTTGATGTTGATCATTGTAGGGTCGAGCCATGCCGCATTCCCCGGTTGATGTTCTTGGTGTGTCTTTTGGGTTGAGAGTGTGTTGTTTAGATGGTGCCATGGAGAAGTAACCACCCCCTGCTAGTTACTGTGTGTAAGCAAGATGAAGTAAGAGTTGGGATTCATGTGCGCGTGCCCTCTATGCGGTCTCCTCTGTCGGGCTAAGCTGGGCTGTCCGCCCTAGTGTAGGGATGTGGGCCAGCCATATGGCAAGGATGGAGATGCCAAAAGATGTTGGTGCATATGGCTGGTCGGTCCAAGAAGTGGACGAGAGGAGTAGTACGGTCACTCACATACCAAGGTGGGTGATACCTTGTTTGGTCTTCGGACGGGTATGTGAGTGAGACCGGTAGAAGTAGGTGATGGTCACCGGAGAGGGTGACGTGTTGGGGCGGTCCCGTGGGGTCGGCGTGGCATAGTGTCGCTGTGGTGTGGTATTCCTCTGTTCCCCCGAGAGCCATGACTGGGAAGAACACCGATAGCAACACGAGCTTTATAGACTAGAAGGGGTACACCGCAGCGTACCCCTTGGTTCAAGTATGGGGCAACCATGTTGCCCTTTTGGGTGAGGGTGTGCTGTGCCTACACGGCGCTTCCTAAAAACACCGTATTATATTTCTATAAGGGGCTTTATATTAAAATATTTGTCAGCTGTTTTCGTTCTCGCTAACGCGTAAATAGGCGTCGGTAACATGTACGATTGCGTTCCTACCGGATGTCAACGCACTCTAGTGACTGATTAGCGTATTCTGCTTTCTCAGCGTAGGACTGGAGAGTCCAGATTTAACCGGCGGCGTATAAACAGCTATCTGCCTGGCGGAGAGAGAGAGAGTCGTTTTGATTGTTATAAATTACTATCTGCCATGCGTACGTAGGCTCCAAGTGATCTCCCGGGTTCCTGATCTTGGAGGCTTGATTCGCTCCGTTTGGAGGCTGTACAACTGCCACCATGACTTAAAGAAAATATGATTGACTGAGCTCTCGTTATTCTGGCCGCCAGGGGGAAGCCGCCGTTCATCACGTCGCAGTAGCCTCAACATATCTTCAGGATGAAAGCAGGTGACATTTATGCCTTTAATACTCTCTAGGCCGTTGAAGTAGACTCCATGTGCTGTGCAATTCACCAGTAAAATGCAAGTTTACTCAATTCAGATAACTATTGTGCTCACGTCCGTCGGGACATAAGTGGTTACGAACCTTCTCTGTTTAACTCATTATGTAATTACGCCTCAAATGAATTGTGAACCCGGGGGCAGACAATGTGTCTGGCCATCATTATTTTTATTAGGTTGCAGTTGCGATACTGGGGGGGGGGAGTAAGACTTTTAGCAGATTTATGAGGGCATTTTTGATATATATATATATTATAATATAAAAAGGGGTTGGGTTTTTTTTAGGGGTTTTAAGGCTTCTGTTGTTCTGTAACCTGAGGCCGACACCTGTTGATGCAGTTGTCTGCATGCATTGGACATGTCATTATGTGCTGGAACTGGTGTGGGCACATGTCTGCGCCCGGGGAGATTCAGCCGTCTGTGAATTCATTTAAATATTGTCATGAAGCTTAAGTTATTTACTCTATAATTTTATAACATTATTCCGGCTCTTTTAATAATTAAATTCATGATTGCTTTTTTTAAATGCCAAGCTCAGATCAGGATTTCTCATGCTTTAATATAGAATTATTTTTCTGGCTTCTCACTGTGCCATTTTATAATTGTAAAATTTATAATATCCGCTTCTGTTTATAATTTATTTTCTGGTGATCATACTACACTTGAATTTTCTTGAAAATTCTGTATTCGTATAGAAGCACAGGGGAGAGTGAAAGTCTACTATTTGATAGACCATACAGACACGTTAATCATGTGAGGGTAGTTGCTAGCAGGGGACAAGCCCAAATTTTCAGTTATGAATTTGTAATAGGAGAGAGTGTACAGGCTGCTGTGCCAGTCGAAATTGCCGAATTCTAGTCTTTCTAATTAATCCAGTTTTTTTACTTCGATCATATTCTTGTGGGGTTCATGGATTTTTTTATGAGAATTCATACAAGGCTGTCTGCCGGGTTGAACTTGTTATTTTGTTTGTAATGTATATGTAATTGTGTATCTATGTCAGTTATATGTTGCATGTCATGGGTTTTAGAAGAATATTAGATTATTTATATGTTCTGTTTATACGATTACTATGATGATTGATGCTATGTGCCTTTCTTAGATTATATAGATACGTATATACTGCCGAATTATATTAACAAATTTTGAATTTTAGGAATATGAAAATACTTGTAAAAAATAATTTTAATTATATGAAGATGCATATATATTTATACTGTTGAATCATATTAACAAATTTTGAATTATTATTATGGATGTGAAAATACTTGTAAAATTAACTTTAATTATATGAAGATGTATATAAACTGTTGAGTTATATTAACAAATTTTTCTTGAATTAACATGAATAGGAAAATACTTGGAAATGGCACTATAATTGTATTAAGAAGTATTAGAGGTTGAATTGTGTGGGTAAACGTTAAATTGAAATTCATATGCAGATGTGTAGAAAATGAAGTATGCGTATAATAAAAATTGTTATTGTTGTCTTACAGTAGAGTTTCATTGCAAGTCCCGTCTCACTGGACCCAGCACATTTTTGCATCTTTAGGCCTTCCGCCTAGTTTGAAATGACTAGTGGCCCCTCTTTCAAAAAAAAAAAAATTTGGAAATTTGTTTTATAAGTTTAAAAATTTGAAAGAGGGGTTACAAATGGTAGCAGAGCGTGGTTCATTCTGGGGTCGAACCCTTGGTTCCTTTGGTGTGACGGGGCTTGCAAACTCGGGAATAGTTCTGGCAAATTGGAACTTTAAATAATTTTTTAAAATTAACATCTATGCTTCTATCATGTTGAGTCATATCTATTGTTAATGAGTATATTATGTGAATGGATATTTGTTCGCCTTTTGAAATTGTAAGCCTGGTGCCACCACGTGGCATGCGTTTTTATTTGGGATTTTTTCTTTGAGACTTGAACTGCCGGGGGTCTTGAGCGTTGCATGGGCAGTGGACGGTGTTTGTAATTCAGGGTCGAATTATTGCGAGTGAGTTTAGCGGGATGCGGTATGGCCCGATCGAAGGTCGGTACTGTTAAGTGTACTGGCAAAATTCATTGTTTGGAGTTGTAAAAAAAAAATCTTTTTTGTGAAATGTGATGTTGTGGTAGGTGTTAGGTGTTGTTGGTCTTATGTATGGTGTTAATGTCTGATGTAGTTTCTCCTTTTGTGTGTCCAAAATAGAACTAGTTATGGAGTGGGTCAGGTTTCCACAGCGCTAGGGAGCCCGGGGGTCGCTCGAAGGAAGTAGAGTTCTCGAGTTTTTCCTGATTCTTTGTGACTATGTTTTGTAAGTTAGGTTTGTGTTAGGTGTTTCGTGGGAATTTATGTTTTGTTGTTGTGTGTTGTGAACTGTCCAATTCTGGCGGCGGTATGCTATCAGAAATTGCCCCACCCCATTTCAGGGGTTCTCCAGAAACTTTCGGTGTTGGATGGAGTAGATGAGGACAGGTTGCTGGTCATCTTGGACCTGGTCCTGCAGTTGGCAGATTTCCCGGGGGTGTCCGATGGGGAGGTCTTGTCCCTTATATACCCGTATTGCCGGGGTTCATTGGCAGGGCTGGTCACCAACACTCTGCGTCGGGGCGGCAGTGTCGACGCTTTCCATGGGGAAGTGTTGGATTTCTTCATACCCCATTGACGACGTGCCCAGCTTAAGTTTGATTTATTCTATCGCCTACAGGCCAACGGAGAGACATTGGGGGACTTCGCGCACGATGTAAGGAAAGCTGCCCGGGTCTTAAGGTTGGGGTTGCCCGAGACGGAATTTATACAAGCAATTCTGGAAGGACTGAATCCCCAAGAGAGATCTCGTTTGATATTTGCGGACCGTCCCCGTTGTTTTGCGGATCTGGACCGGTTGTGTGTGGCTTCTAGTACTGTCCAGGCGGGGGACGAGTCCCGGGGAAGAGCTGCTAAAGATGTCCAATACTCCAGTAGTTTAGTAGGAAGAGCTAAAAAGGACAAACATGGTGGTTGGTGGAGAACACAAGAAACGGTAAGAAAAACTGAGTATTCCGGAAGTAATGGAGGCTACAAGGGGGTGGCAAGTGGAAAGACGGTAACAACAGCTACAGCACAGAAAACAAAGAAGTATGAAATTAACAGGGGAAGATGAAGTTATATCAGGGAACAAACATCGGCAAGTAGGGATCCTGTAGGAAGTCTTTATTCCTATTTGGAAAGAAAAGAAACTTTAAAGGTTCCATAGGAATTACAAGTGCCTAATAGAGTTGTGGATGAAGAAGGCGAAGAGAAAGAAGAAGAGGGGAATTATTTCGTGGGATCAATACAAGACGACAAGAAAACGTCTGTTAATACTGAGTCAGAGGGGACGTCACAGTTAAATCCAGATGCCGCAGAATTTGTTCCGGAATCTCCATCTCGGTTCGTGGTGGACCCGGATCCTGTAATATCATCATCGCCTACGCAGGGATATGAGAAGTCACTTGATGGTGGAGCTTTACCATCGCCAGTAGAATTTAATTTAGACATTGCACATGGACCTGGACAGCTGGATTCCAGGTGGGAAATGTTGAGGACGTTGTAGCTGCTTAGAGTGGTGAAGGAGAGGAATCGAAGGAAGAGGCAGAAGAGTGGTCTGTAGATGCTGCACAGGGGAGTATAGTTGTAAGTGTTAGGGAGACTGAAGAGTCAGAGTTTGCGGATGGACACGGGGATGTCCATGCTGCAAAAGTTTCTGAGGTTGCGGGCGGACACGGGGATGTCCATGCCGCATGTGTTGTGGAAGGAGATGAGGTAGATGTTGAGGAGGAATTTGGTGGCAGTGTTGTGGAGTGTGAGTGAGAATGATGTAGTGTGTGAAGAGGTGCAGACGCCTTCTGTACGTAGTGTTGAGGATTCCGAGGAACGGAAAGAAGTTTCATGCGGACCAGGTGAGCAACTAGAAGATGAAGATGTGCAGTGTTCGGATGGTGGTATTGGATGTGATGGCGATGATGTTGATGATGAATGTGTTGATGAAAATGAGATTGGAGCAGAAGTTGGTGAAGAAGCTGGTGACGAGGGCGGTGAAGAAATTGGTGAGGAGCTGGGTGAAGATGCTGTTGAAGATGGATCAGATGAGCAACTGGAAGGTGGTGACGAGGTGCAGTGTCGTGAGGTTGATTTGGATTATGGGGACGAAGGTGTGGAAATTGTAAAAGAGGAGGAAGAGGATGAGGAAGAAGGAATAGAGGAAGGGTTGGAAGAGAGAGAAGCAGGCGAGTTAGATGATGAGGAGAATCCAAAGCGGAGTGAAAGTAGTGACGTGTGTTGCCATGATCCTGATTCAGAAGAAACATATCAGTACAGCTCAACACGAGATAATCTCTCAGAGAGTGGTGTCCGAAAGGAGCGAGTACCTAAAGTTCGTCATAGAAAGGTGAGAAGAAGCGGTTAACGGGTAGCGGGTAGATGTTCCCCACAGTCCCAGTGGTGTTCGTCTACTTCAAGGTTGCGCCCCTGCCCACGCGAGCCTTGGTTTCCTCAATTCATCCTTATTTCCGGAGGGAGCCATGTCCTTATCCCTAGGTCCTAGCTATTGACCTTTCAATGATCCTTGCCCTTTTCATCTTCCCAATTTTCCTACCCCTCCCCTTAGAAAAAAAAGGAGTTAGAAAGTTTGAGAGCTTGCCGAAAGTGCACTTAGTTCGTGGTCATGTAGATCGTCAGTTCCCTGTTCTGAAAAGTTACGATGGAGAAGTTAGGTGGTGTTGTTTCGTGGATCATAGTTGTTGATTTTGATGTTGATCATTGTAGGGTCGAGCCATGCCGCATTCCCCGGTTGATGTTCTTGGTGTGTCTTTTGGGTTGAGAGTGTGTTGTTTAGATGGTGCCATGGAGAAGTAACCACCCCCTTCTAGTTACTGTGTGTAAGCAAGATGAAGTAAGAGTTGGGATTGATGTGCGCGTGCCCTCTATGCGGTCTTCTCTGTCGGGCAAAGCGGGGCTGTCCGCCCTAGTGTAGGGATGTGGGCCAGCCATATGGCAAGGATGGAGATGCCAAAAGATGTTGGTGCATATGGCTGGTCGGTCCAAGAAGTGGACGAGAGGAGTAGTACGGTCACTCACATACCAAGGTGGGTGATACCTTGTTTGGTCTTCGGACGGGTATGTGAGTGAGACCGGTAGAAGTAGGTGATGGTCACCGGAGAGGGTGACGTGTTGGGGCAGTCCCGTGGGGTCGGCGTGGCATAGTGTCGCTGTGGTGTGGTATTCCTCTGTTCCCCCGAGAGCCATGACTGGGAAGAACACCGATAGCAACACGAGCTTTATAGACTAGAAGGGGTACACCGCAGCGTACCCCTTGGTTCAAGTATGGGGCAACCATGTTGCCCTTTTGGGTGAGGGTGTGCTGTGCCTACACGGCGCTTCCTAAAAACACCGTATTATATTTCTATAAGGGGCTTTATATTAAAATATTTGTCAGCTGTTTTCGTTCTCGCTAACGCGTAAATAGGCGTCGGTAACATGTACGATTGCGTTCCTACCGGATGTCAACGCACTCTAGTGACTGATTAGCGTATTCTGCTTTCTCAGCGTAGGACTGGAGGGTCCAGATTTAACCGGCGGCGTATAAACAGCTATCTGCCTGGCGGAGAGAGAGAGAGTCGTTTTGATTGTTATCAATTACTATCTGCCATGCGTACGTAGGCTCTAAGTGATCTCCCGGGTTCCTGATCTTGGAGGCTTGATTCGCTCCGTTTGGAGGCTGTACACCTGCCACCATGACTTAAAGAAAATATGATTGACTGAGCTCTCGTGATTCTGGCCGCCAGGGGGAAGCCGCCGTTCATCACGTCGCAGTAGCCTCAACATATCTTCAGGATGAAAGCAGGTGACATTTATGCCTTTAATACTCTCTAGGCCGTTGAAGTAGACTCCATGTGCTGTGCAATTCACCAGTAAAATGCAAATTTACTCAATTCAGATAACTATTGTGCTCACGTCCGTCGGGACATAAGTGGTTACGAACCTTCTCTGTTTAACTCATTATGTAATTACGCCTCAAAAGAATTGTGAACCCGGGGGCAGACAATGTGTCTGCCCATCATTATTTTTATTAGGTTGCAGTTGCGATACTGGGGGGGGGGTAAGACTTTTAGCAGATTTATGAGGGCATTTTTGATATATATATATATATTATAATATAAAAAGGGGTTGGGTTTTTTTTAGGGGTTTTAAGGCTTCTGTTGTTCTGTAACCTGAGGCCGACACCTGTTGATGCAGTTGTCTGCATGCATTGGACATGTCATTATGTGCTGGAACTGGTGTGGGCACATGTCTGCGCCCGGGGAGATTCAGCCGTCTGTGAATTCATTTAAATATTGTCATGAAGCTTAAGTTATTTACTCTATAATTTTATAACATTATTCCGGCTCTTTTAATAATTAAATTCATGATTGCTTTTTTTAAATGCCAAGCTCAGATCAGGATTTCTCATGCTTTAATATAGAATTATTTTTCTGGCTTCTCACTGTGCCATTTTATAATTGTAAAATTTATAATATCCGCTTCTGTTTATAATTTATTTTCTGGTGATCATACTACACTTGAATTTTCTTGAAAATTCTGTATTCGTATAGAAGCACAGGGGAGAGTGAAAGTCTACTATTTGATAGACCATACAGACACGTTAATCATGTGAGGGTAGTTGCTATCAGGGGACAAGCCCAAATTTTCAGTTATGAATTTGTAATAGGAGAGAGTGTACAGGCTGCTGTGCCAGTCGAAATTGCCGAATTCTAGTCTTTCTAATTAATCCAGTTTTTTTACTTCGATCATATTCTTGTGGGGTTCATGGATTTTTTTATGAGAATTCATACAAGGCTGTCTGCCGGGTTGAACTTGTTATTTTGTTTGTAATGTATATGTAATTGTGTATCTATGTCAGTTATATGTTGCATGTCATGGGTTTTAGAAGAATATTAGATTATTTATATGTTCTGTTTATACGATTACTATGATGATTGATGCTATGTGCCTTTCTTAGATTATATAGATACGTATATACTGCCGAATTATATTAACAAATTTTGAATATTAGGAATATGAAAATACTTGTAAAAAATAATTTTAATTATATGAAGATGCATATATATTTATACTGTTGAATCATATTAACAAATTTTGAATTATTATTATGGATGTGAAAATACTTGTAAAATTAACTTTAATTATATGAAGATGTATATATACTGTTGAGTTATATTAACAAATTTTTCTTGAATTAACATGAATAGGAAAATACTTGGAAATGGCACTATAATTGTATTAAGAAGTATTAGAGGTTGAATTGTGTGGGTAAACGTTAAATTGAAATTCATATGCAGATGTGTAGAAAATGAAGTATGCGTATAATAAAAATTGTTATTGTTGTCTTACAGCAGAGTTTCATTGCAAGTCCCGTCTCACTGGACCCAGCACATTTTTGCATCTCTAGGCCTTCCGCCTAGTTTGAAATAACTAGTGGCCCCTCTTTCAAAAAAAAAAAATTTGGAATTTTGTTTTATAAGTTTAAAAATTTGAAAGAGGGGTTACAAATGGTAGCAGAGCGTGGTTCATTCTGGGGTCGAACCCTTGGTTCCTTTGGTGTGACGGGGCTTGCAAACTCGGGAATAGTTCTGGCAAATTGGAACTTTAAATAATTTTTTAAAATTAACATCTATGCTTCTATCATGTTGAGTCATATCTATTGTTAATGAGTATATTATGTGAATGGATATTTGTTCGCCTTTTGAAATTGTAAGCCTGGTGCCACCACGTGGCATGCGTTTTTATTCTTTCTTTTATGCGTTTTATGCGTGGGATTTTTTCTTTGAGACTTGAACTGCCGGGGGTCTTGAGCGTTGCATGGGCAGTGGACGGTGTTTGTAATTCAGGGTCGAATTATTGCGAGTGAGTTTAGCGGGATGCGGTATGGCCCGATCGAAGGTCGGTACTGTTAAGTGTACTGGCAAAATTCATTGTTTGGAGTTGTAAAAAAAAAATCTTTTTTGTGAAATGTGATGTTGTGGTAGGTGTTAGGTGTTGTTGGTCTTATGTATGGTGTTAGTGTCTGATGTGGTTTCTCCTTTTGTGTGTCCAAAAGAGAACTAGTTATGGAGTGGGTCAGGTTTCCACAGCGCTAGGGAGCCCGGGGGTCGCTCGAAGGAAGTAGAGTTCTCGAGTTTTTTCCTGATTCTTTGTGACTATGTTTTGTAAGTTAGGTTTGTGTTAGGTGTTTCGTGGGAATTTATGTTTTGTTGTTGTGTGTTATGAACTGTCCAATTCTGGCGGCGGTATGCTATCAGAAATTGCCCCACCCCATTTCAGGGGTTCTCCAGAAACTTTCGGTGTTGGATGGAGTAGATGAGGACAGGTTGCTGGTCATCTTGGACCTGGTCCTGCAGTTGGCAGATTTCCCGGGGGTGTCCGATGGGGAGGTCTTGTCCCTTATATACCCGTATTGCCGGGGTTCATTGGCAGTGCTGGTCACCAACACTCTGCGTCGGGGCGGCAGTGTCGACGCTTTCCATGGGGAAGTGTTGGATTTCTTCATACCCCATTGACGACGTGCCCAGCTTAAGTTTGATTTATTCTATCGCCTACAGGCCAACGGAGAGACATTGGGGGACTTCGCGCACGATGTAAGGAAAGCTGCCCGGGTCTTAAGGTTGGGGTTGCCCGAGACGGAATTTATACAAGCAATTCTGGAAGGACTGAATCCCCAAGAGAGATCTCGTTTGATATTTGCGGACCGTCCCCGTTGTTTTGCGGATCTGGACCGGTTGTGTGTGGCTTCTAGTACTGTCCAGGCGGGGGACGAGTCCCGGGGAAGAGCTGCTAAAGATGTCCAATACTCCAGTAGTTTAGTAGGAAGAGCTAAAAAGGACAAACATGGTGGTTGGTGGAGAACACAAGAAACGGTAAGAAAAACTGAGTATTCCGGAAGTAATGGAGGCTACAAGGGGGTGGCAAGTGGAAAGACGGTAACAACAGAAAACAAAGAAGTATGAAATTAACAGGGGAAGATGAAGTTATATCAGGGAACAAACATCGGCAAGTAGGGATCCTGTAGGAAGTCTTTATTCCTATTTGGAAAGAAAAGAAACTTTAAAGGTTCCATAGGAATTACAAGTGCCTAATAGAGTTGTGGATGAAGAAGGCGATGAGAAAGAAGAAGAGGGGAATTATTTCGTGGGATCAATACAAGACGACAAGAAAACGTCTGTTAATACTGAGGCAGAGGGGACGTCACAGTTAAATCCAGATGCCGCAGAATTTGTTCCGGAATCTCCATCTCGGTTCGTGGTGGACCCGGATCCTGTAATATCATCATCGCCTACGCAGGGATATGAGAAGTCACTTGATGGTGGAGCTTTACCATCGCCAGTAGAATTTAATTTAGACATTGCACATGGA
Organism: Magicicada septendecula; assembly: GCA_034769895.1. NCBI lineage: Eukaryota > Metazoa > Arthropoda > Insecta > Hemiptera > Cicadidae > Magicicada > Magicicada septendecula. Next base: position 450,110,919 of record CM068371.1, read on the forward strand.
CCTGGACAGCTGGATTCCAGGGTGGGAAATGTTGAGGACGTTGTAGCTGCTGAGAGTGGTGAAGGAGAGGAATCGAAGGAAGAGGCAGAAGAGTGGTCTGTAGATGCTGCACAGGGGAGTATAGTTGTAAGTGTTAGGGAGACTGAAGAGTCAGAGTTTGCGGATGGACACGGGGATGTCCATGCCGCATGTGTTGTGGAAGGAGATGAGGTAGATGTTGAGGAGGAATTTGGTGGCAGTGTTGTGGAGTGTGAGTGAGAATGATGTAGTGTGTGAAGAGGTGCAGTCGCCTTCTGTACGTAGTGTTGAGGATTCCGAGGAACGGAAAGAAGTTTTATGCGGACCAGGTGAGCAACTAGAAGATGAAGATGTGCAGTGTTCGGATGGTGGTAGTGGATGTGATGGCGATGATGTTGATGATGAATGTGTTGATGAAAATGAGATTGGAGCAGAAGTTGGTGAAGAAGCTGGTGACGAGGGCGGTGAAGAAATTGGTGAGGAGCTGGGTGAAGATGCTGTTGAAGATGGATCAGATGAGCAACTGGAAGGTGGTGACGAGGTGCAGTGTCGTGAGGTTGATTTGGATTATGGGGACGAAGGTGTGGAAATTGTAGAAGAGGAGGAAGAGGATGAGGAAGAAGGAATAGAGGAAGGGTTGGAAGAGAGAGAAGCAGGCGAGTTAGATGATGAGGAGAATCCAAAGCGGAGTGAAAGTAGTGACGTGTGTTGCCATGATCCTGATTCAGAAGAAACATATCAGTACAGCTCAACACGAGATAATCTCTCAGAGAGTGGTGTCCGAAAGGAACGAGTACCTAAAGTTCGTCATAGAAAGGTGAGAAGAAGCGGTTAACGGGTAGCGGGTAGATGTTCCCCACAGTCCCAGTGGTGTTCGTCTACTTCAAGGTTGCGCCCCTGCCCACGCGAGCCTTGGTTTCCTCAATTCATCCTTATTTCCGGAGGGTGCCATGTCCTTATCCCTAGGTCCTAGCTATTGACCTTTCAATGATCCTTGCCCTTTTCATCTTCCCAATTTTCCTACCCCTCCCCTTAGAAAAAAAAGGAGTTAGAAAGTTTGAGAGCTTGCCGAAAGTGCACTTAGTTCGTGGTCATGTAGATCGTCATTTATCTGTTCTGAAAAGTTACGATGGAGAAGTTAGGTGGTGTTGTTTCGTGGTTCATAGTTGTTGATTTTGATGTTGATCATTGTAGGGTCGAGCCATGCCGCATTCCCCGGTTGATGTTCTTGGTGTGTCTTTTGGGTTGAGAGTGTGTTGTTTAGATGGTGCCATGGAGAAGTAACCACCCCCTGCTAGTTACTGTGTGTAAGCAAGATGAAGTAAGAGTTGGGATTGATGTGCGCGTGCCCTCTATGCGGTCTTCTCTGTCGGGCAAAGCGGGGCTGTCCGCCCTAGTGTAGGGATGTGGGCCAGCCATATGGCAAGGATGGAGATGCCAAAAGATGTTGGTGCATATGGCTGGTCGGTCCAAGAAGTGGACGAGAGGAGTAGTACGGTCACTCACATACCAAGGTGGGTGATACCTTGTTTGGTCTTCGGACGGGTATGTGAGTGAGACCGGTAGAAGTAGGTGATGGTCACCGGAGAGGGTGACGTGTTGGGGCGGTCCCGTGGGGTCGGCGTGGCATAGTGTCGCTGTGGTGTGGTATTCCTCTGTTCCCCCGAGAGCCATGACTGGGAAGAACAAGGATAGCAACACGAGCTTTATAGACTAGAAGGGGTACACCGCAGCGTACCCCTTGGTTCAAGTATGGGGCAACCATGTTGCCCTTTTGGGTGAGGGTGTGCTGTGCCTACACGGCGCTTCCTAAAAACACCGTATTATATTTCTATAAGGGGCTTTATATTAAAATATTTGTCAGCTGTTTTCGTTCTCGCTAACGCGTAAATAGGCGTCGGTAACATGTACGATTGCGTTCCTACCGGATGTCAACGCACTCTAGTGACTGATTAGCGTATTCTGCTTTCTCAGCGTAGGACTGGAGAGTCCAGATTTAACCGGCGGCGTATAAACAGCTATCTGCCTGGCGGAGAGAGAGAGAGTCGTTTTGATTGTTATAAATTACTATCTGCCATGCGTACGTAGGCTCTAAGTGATCTCCCGGGTTCCTGATCTTGGAGGCTTGATTCGCTCCGTTTGGAGGCTGTACACCTGCCACCATGACTTAAAGAAAATATGATTGACTGAGCTCTCGTGATTCTGGCCGCCAGGGGGAAGCCGCCGTTCATCACGTCGCAGTAGCCTCAACATATCTTCAAGATGAAAGCAGGTGACATTTATGCCTTTAATACTCTCTAGGCCGTTGAAGTAGACTCCATGTGCTGTGCAATTCACCAGTAAAATGCAAATTTACTCAATTCAGATAACTATTATGCTCACGTCCGTCGGGACATAAGTGGTTACGAACCTTCTCTGTTTAACTCATTATGTAATTACGCCTCAAATGAATTGTGAACCCGGGGGCAGACAATGTGTCTGGCCATCATTATTTTTATTAGGTTGCAGTTGCGATACTGGGGGGGGGGGGTAAGACTTTTAGCAGATTTATGAGGGCATTTTTGATATATATATATATATTATAATATAAAAAGGGGTTGGGTTTTTTTTAGGGGTTTTAAGGCTTCTGTTGTTCTGTAACCTGAGGCCGACACCTGTTGATGCAGTTGTCTGCATGCATTGGACATGTCATTATGTGCTGGAACTGGTGTGGGCACATGTCTGCGCCCGGGGAGATTCAGCCGTCTGTGAATTCATTTAAATATTGTCATGAAGCTTAAGTTATTTACTCTATAATTTTATAACATTATTCCGGCTCTTTTAATAATTAATTTCATGATTGCTTTTTTTAAATGCCAAGCTCAGATCAGGATTTCTCATGCTTTAATATAGAATTATTTTTCTCGCTTCTCACTGTGCCATTTTATAATTGTAAAATTTATAATATCCGCTTCTGTTTATAATTTATTTTCTGGTGATCATACTACACTTGAATTTTCTTGAAAATTCTGTATTCGTATAGAAGCACAGGGGAGAGTGAAAGTATACTATTTGATAGACCATACAGACACGTTAATCATGTGAGGGTAGTTGCTATCAGGGGACAAGCCCAAATTTTCAGTTATGAATTTGTAATAGGAGAGAGTGTACAGGCTGCTGTGCCAGTCGAAATTGCCGAATTCTAGTCTTTCTAATTAATCCAGTTTTTTTACTTCGATCATATTTTTGTGGGGTTCATGGATTTTTTTATGAGAATTCATACAAGGCTGTCTGCCGGGTTGAACTTGTTATTTTGTTTGTAATGTATATGTAATTGTGTATCTATGTCAGTTATATTTTGCATGTCATGGGTTTTAGAAGAATATTAGATTATTTATATGTTCTGTTTATACGATTACTATGATGATTGATGCTATGTGCCTTTCTTAGATTATATAGATACGTATATACTGCCGAATTATATTAACAAATTTTGAATTTTAGGAATATGAAAATACTTGTAAAAAATAATTTTAATTATATGAAGATGCATATATATTTATACTGTTGAATCATATTAACAAATTTTGAATTATTATTATGGATGTGAAAATACTTGTAAAATTAACTTTAATTATATGAAGATGTATATAAACTGTTGAGTTATATTAACAAATTTTTCTTGAATTAACATGAATAGGAAAATACTTGGAAATGGCACTATAATTGTATTAAGAAGTATTAGAGGTTGAATTGTGTGGGTAAACGTTAAATTGAAATTCATATGCAGATGTGTAGAAAATGAAGTATGCGTATAATAAAAATTGTTATTGTTGTCTTACAGCAGAGTTTCATTGCAAGTCCCGTCTCACTGGACCCAGCACATTTTTGCATCTCTAGGCCTTCCGCCTAGTTTGAAATAACTAGTGGCCCCTCTTTCAAAAAAAAAAATTTGGAAGTTTGTTTTATAAGTTTAAAAATTTGAAAGAGGGGTTACAAATGGTAGCAGAGCGTGGTTCATTCTGGGGTCGAACCCTTGGTTCCTTTGGTGTGACGGGGCTTGCAAACTCGGGAATAGTTCTGGCAAATTGGAACTTTAAATAATTTTTTAAAATTAACATCTATGCTTCTATCATGTTGAGTCATATCTATTGTTAATGAGTATATTATGTGAATGGATATTTGTTCGCCTTTTGAAATTGTAAGCCTGGTGCCACCACGTGGCATGCGTTTTTATTTGGGATTTTTTTTTGAGACTTGAACTGCCGGGGGTCTTGAGCGTTGCATGGGCAGTGGACGGTGTTTGTAATTCAGGGTCGAATTATTGCGAGTGAGTTTAGCGGGATGCGGTATGGCCCGATCGAAGGTCGGTACTGTTAAGTGTACTGGCAAAATTCATTGTTTGGAGTTGTAAAAAAAAAATCTTTTTTGTGAAATGTGATGTTGTGGTAGGTGTTAGGTGTTGTTGGTCTTATGTATGGTGTTAGTGTCTGATGTGGTTTCTCCTTTTGTGTGTCCAAAAGAGAACTAGTTATGGAGTGGGTCAGGTTTTCACAGCGCTAGGGAGCCCGGGGGTCGCTCGAAGGAAGTAGAGTTCTCGAGTTTTTTCCTGATTCTTTGTGACTATGTTTTGTAAGTTAGGTTTGTGTTAGGTGTTTCGTGGGAATTTATGTTTTGTTGTTGTGTGTTATGAACTGTCCAATTCTGGCGGCGGTATGCTATCAGAAATTGCCCCACCCCATTTCAGGGGTTCTCCAGAAACTTTCGGTGTTGGATGGAGTAGATGAGGACAGGTTGCTGGTCATCTTGGACCTGGTCCTGCAGTTGGCAGATTTCCCGGGGGTGTCCGATGGGGAGGTCTTGTCCCTTATATACCCGTATTGCCGGGGTTCATTGGCAGGGCTGGTCACCAACACTCTGCGTCGGGGCGGCAGTGTCGACGCTTTCCATGGGGAAGTGTTGGATTTCCTCATACCCCATTGACGACGTGCCCAGCTTAAGTTTGATTTATTCTATCGCCTACAGGCCAACGGAGAGACATTGGGGGACTTCGCGCACGATGTAAGGAAAGCTGCCCGGGTCTTAAGGTTGGGGTTGCCCGAGACGGAATTTATACAAGCAATTCTGGAAGGACTGAATCCCCAAGAGAGATCTCGTTTGATATTTGCGGACCGTCCCCGTTGTTTTGCGGATCTGGACCGGTTGTGTGTGGCTTCTAGTACTGTCCAGGCGGGGGACGAGTCCCGGGGAAGAGCTGCTAAAGATGTCCAATACTCCAGTAGTTTAGTAGGAAGAGCTAAAAAGGACAAACATGGTGGTTGGTGGAGAACACAAGAAACGGTAAGAAAAACTGAGTATTCCGGAAGTAATGGAGGCTACAAGAGGGTGGCAAGTGGAAAGACGGTAACAACAGAAAACAAAGAAGTATGAAATTAACAGGGGAAGATGAAGTTATATCAGGGAACAAACATCGGCAAGTAGGGATCCTGTAGGAAGTCTTTATTCCTATTTGGAAAGAAAAGAAACTTTAAAGGTTCCATAGGAATTACAAGTAACTAATAGAGTTGTGGATGAAGAAGGCGAAGAGAAAGAAGAAGAGGGGAATTATTTCGTGGGATCAATAAAAGACGACAAGAAAACGTCTGTTAATACTGAGGCAGAGGGGACGTCACAGTTAAATCCAGATGCCGCAGAATTTGTTCCGGAATCTCCATCTCGGTTCGTGGTGGACCCGGATCCTGTAATATCATCATCGCCTACGCAGGGATATGAGAAGTCACTTGATGGTGGAGCTTTACCATCGCCAGTAGAATTTAATTTAGACATTGCACATGGACCTGGACAGCTGGATTCCAGGTGGGAAATGTTGAGGACGTTGTAGCTGCTGAGAGTGGTGAAGGAGAGGAATCGAAGGAAGAGGCAGAAGAGCGGTCTGTAGATGCTGCACAGGGGAGTATAGTTGTAAGTGTTAGGGAGACTGAAGAGTCAGAGTTTGCGGATGGACACGGGGATGTCCATGCTGCAAAAGTTTCTGAGGTTGCGGGCGGACACGGGGATGTCCATGCCGCATGTGTTGTGGAAGGAGATGAGGTAGATGTTGAGGAGGAATTTGGTGGCAGTGTTGTGGAGTGTGAGTGAGAATGATGTAGTGTGTGAAGAGGTGCAGACGCCTTCTGTACGTAGTGTTGAGGATTCCGAGGAACGGAAAGAAGTTTCATGCGGACCAGGTGAGCAACTAGAAGATGAAGATGTGCAGTGTTCGGATGGTGGTAGTGGATGTGATGGCGATGATGTTGATGATGAATGTGTTGATGAAAATGAGATTGGAGCAGAAGTTGGTGAAGAAGCTGGTGACGAGGGCGGTGAAGAAATTGGTGAGGAGCTGGGTGAAGATGCTGTTGAAGATGGATCAGATGAGCAACTGGAAGGTGGTGACGAGGTGCAGTGTCGTGAGGTTGATTTGGATTATGGGGACGAAGGTGTGGAAATTGTAGAAGAGGAGGAAGAGGATGAGGAAGAAGGAATAGAGGAAGGGTTGGAAGAGAGAGAAGCAGGCGAGTTAGATGATGAGGAGAATCCAAAGCGGAGTGAAAGTAGTGACGTGTGTTGCCATGATCCTGATTCAGAAGAAACATATCAGTAAAGCTCAACACGAGATAATCTCTCAGAGAGTGGTGTCCGAAAGGAACGAGTACCTAAAGTTCGTCATAGAAAGGTGAGAAGAAGCGGTTAACGGGTAGCGGGTAGATGTTCCCCACAGTCCCAGTGGTGTTCGTCTACTTCAAGGTTGCGCCCCTGCCCACGCGAGCCTTGGTTTCCTCAATTCATCCTTATTTCCGGAGGGAGCCATGTCCTTATCCCTAGGTCCTAGCTATTGACCTTTCAATGATCCTTGCCCTTTTCATCTTCCCAATTTTCCTACCCCTCCCCTTAGAAAAAAAAGGAGTTAGAAAGTTTGAGAGCTTGCCGAAAGTGCACTTAGTTCGTGGTCATGTAGATCGTCAGTTCCCCTGTTCTGAAAAGTTACGATGGAGAAGTTAGGTGGTGTTGTTTCGTGGTTCATAGTTGTTGATTTTGATGTTGATCATTGTAGGGTCGAGCCATGCCGCATTCCCCGGTTGATGTTCTTGGTGTGTCTTTTGGGTTGAGAGTGTGTTGTTTAGATAGTGCCATGGAGAAGTAACCACCCCCTGCTAGTTACTGTGTGTAAGCAAGATGAAGTAAGAGTTGGCATTGATGTGCGTGTGCCCTCTATGCGGTCTTCTCTGTCGGGCAAAGCGGGGCTGTCCGCCCTAGTGTAGGGATGTGGGCCAGCCATATGGCAAGGATGGAGATGCCAAAAGATGTTGGTGCATATGGCTGGTCGGTCCAAGAAGTGGACGAGAGGAGTAGTACGGTCACTCACATACCAAGGTGGGTGATACCTTGTTTGGTCTTCGGACGGGTATGTGAGTGAGACCGGTAGAAGTAGGTGATGGTCACTGGAGAGGGTGACGTGTTGGGGCAGTCCCGTGGGGTCGGCGTGGCATAGTGTCGCTGTGGTGTGGTATTCCTCTGTTCCCCCGAGAGCCATGACTGGGAAGAACACCGATAGCAACACGAGCTTTATAGACTAGAAGGGGTACACCGCAGCGTACCCCTTGGTTCAAGTATGGGGCAACCATGTTGCCCTTTTGGGTGAGGGTGTGCTGTGCCTACACGGCGCTTCCTAAAAACACCGTATTATATTTCTATAAGGGGCTTTATATTAAAATATTTGTCAGCTGTTTTCGTTCTCGCTAACGCGTAAATAGGCGTCGGTAACATGTACGATATCGTTCCTACCGGATGTCAACGCACTCTAGTGACTGATTAGCGTATTCTGCTTTCTCAGCGTAGGACTGGAGAGTCCAGATTTAACCGGCGGCGTATAAACAGCTATCTGCCTGGCGGAGAGAGAGAGAGTCGTTTTGATTGTTATAAATTACTATCTGCCATGCGTACGTAGGCTCTAAGTGATCTCCCGGGTTCCTGATCTTGGAGGCTTGATTCGCTCCGTTTGGAGGCTGTACACCTGCCACCATGACTTAAAGAAAATATGATTGACTGAGCTCTCGTGATTCTGGCCGCCAGGGGGAAGCCGCCGTTCATCACGTCGCAGTAGCCTCAACATATCTTCAGGATGAAAGCAGGTGACATTTATGCCTTTAATACTCTCTAGGCCGTTGAAGTAGACTCCATGTGCTGTGCAATTCACCAGTAAAATGCAAATTTACTCAATTCAGATAACTATTACGCTCACGTCCGTCGGGACATAAGTGGTTACGAAACTTCTCTGTTTAACTCATTATGTAATTACGCCTCAAATGAATTGTGAACCCGGGGGCAGACAATGTGTCTGGCCATCATTATTTTTATTAGGTTGCAGTTGCGATACTGGGGGGGGGGAGTAAGACTTTTAGCAGATTTATGAGGGCATTTTTGATATATATATATATATATTATAATATAAAAAGGGGTTAGGTTTTTTTTAGGGGTTTTAAGGCTTCTGTTGTTCTGTAACCTGAGGCCGACACCTGTTGATGCAGTTGTCTGCATGCATTGGACATGTCATTATGTGCTGGAACTGGTGTGGGCACATGTCTGCGCCCGGGGAGATTCAGCCGTCTGTGAATTCATTTAAATATTGTCATGAAGCTTAAGTTATTTACTCTATAATTTTATAACATTATTCCGGCTCTTTTAATAATTAAATTCATGATTGCTTTTTTTAAATGCCAAGCTCAGATCAGGATTTCTCATGCTTTAATATAGAATTATTTTTCTGGCTTCTCACTGTGCCATTTTATAATTGTAAAATTTATAATATCCGCTTCTGTTTATAATTTATTTTCTGGTGATCATACTACACTTGAATTTTCTTGAAAATTCTGTATTCGTATAGAAGCACAGGGGAGAGTGAAAGTCTACTATTTGATAGACCATACAGACACGTTAATCATGTGAGGGTAGTTGCTATCAGGGGACAAGCCCAAATTTTCATTTATGAATTTGTAATAGGAGAGAGTGTACAGGCTGCTGTGCCAGTCGAAATTGCCGAATTCTAGTCTTTCTAATTAATCCAGTTTTTTTACTTCGATCATATTCTTGTGGGGTTCATGGATTTTTTTATGAGAATTCATACAAGGCTGTCTGCCGGGTTGAACTTGTTATTTTGTTTGTAATGTATATGTAATTGTGTATCTATGTCAGTTATATTTTGCATGTCATGGGTTTTAGAAGAATATTAGATTATTTATATGTTCTGTTTATACGATTACTATGATGATTGATGCTATGTGCCTTTCTTAGATTATATAGATACGTATATACTGCCGAATTATATTAACAAATTTTGAATTTTAGGAATATGAAAATACTTGTAAAAAATAATTTTAATTATATGAAGATGCATATATATTTATACTGTTGAATCATATTAACAAATTTTGAATTATTATTATGGATGTGAAAATACTTGTAAAATTAACTTTAATTATATGAAGATGTATATAAACTGTTGAGTTATATTAACAAATTTTTCTTGAATTAACATGAATAGGAAAATACTTGGAAATGGCACTATAATTGTATTAAGAAGTATTAGAGGTTGAATTGTGTGGGTAAACGTTAAATTGAAATTCATATGCAGATGTGTAGAAAATGAAGTATGCGTATAATAAAAATTGTTATTGTTGTCTTACAGCAGAGTTTCATTGCAAGTCCCGTCTCACTGGACCCAGCACATTTTTGCATCTCTAGGCCTTCCGCCTAGTTTGAAATAACTAGTGGCCCCTCTTTCAAAAAAAAAAAATTTGGAAGTTTGTTTTATAAGTTTAAAAATTTGAAAGAGAGGTTACAAATGGTAGCAGAGCGTGGTTCATTCTGGGGTCGAACCCTTGGTTCCTTTGGTGTGACGGGGCTTGCAAACTCGGGAATAGTTCTGGCAAATTGGAACTTTAAATAATTTTTTAAAATTAACATCTATGCTTCTATCATGTTGAGTCATATCTATTGTTAATGAGTATATTATGTGAATGGATATTTGTTCGCCTTTTGAAATTGTAAGCCTGGTGCCACCACGTGGCATGCGTTTTTATTCTTTCTTTTATGCGTTTTATGCGTGGGATTTTTTCTTTGAGACTTGAACTGCCGGGGGTCTTGAGCGTTGCATGGGCAGTGGACGGTGTTTGTAATTCAGGGTCGAATTATTGCGAGTGAGTTTAGCGGGATGCGGTATGGCCCGATCGAAGGTCGGTACTGTTAAGTGTACTGGCAAAATTCATTGTTTGGAGTTGTAAAAAAAAAATCTTTTTTGTGAAATGTGATGTTGTGGTAGGTGTTAGGTGTTGTTGGTCTTATGTATGGTGTTAGTGTCTGATGTGGTTTCTCCTTTTGTGTGTCCAAAAGAGAACTAGTTATGGAGTGGGTCAGGTTTCCACAGCGCTAGGGAGCCCGGGGGTCGCTCGAAGGAAGTAGAGTTCTCGAGTTTTTTCCTGATTCTTTGTGACTATGTTTTGTAAGTTAGGTTTGTGTTAGGTGTTTCGTGGGAATTTATGTTTTGTTGTTGTGTGTTATGAACTGTCCAATTCTGGCGGCGGTATGCTATCAGAAATTGCCCCACCCCATTTCAGGGGTTCTCCAGAAACTTTCGGTGTTGGATGGAGTAGATGAGGACAGGTTGCTGGTCATCTTGGACCTGGTCCTGCAGTTGGCAGATTTCCCGGGGGTGTCCGATGGGGAGGTCTTGTCCCTTATATACCCGTATTGCCGGGGTTCATTGGCAGGGCTGGTCACCAACACTCTGCGTCGGGGCGGCAGTGTCGACGCTTTCCATGGGGAAGTGTTGGATTTCCTCATACCCCATTGACGACGTGCCCAGCTTAAGTTTGATTTATTCTATCGCCTACAGGCCAACGGAGAGACATTGGGGGACTTCGCGCACGATGTAAGGAAAGCTGCCCGGGTCTTAAGGTTGGGGTTGCCCGAGACGGAATTTATACAAGCAATTCTGGAAGGACTGAATCCCCAAGAGAGATCTCGTTTGATATTTGCGGACCGTCCCCGTTGTTTTGCGGATCTGGACCGGTTGTGTGTGGCTTCTAGTACTGTCCAGGCGGGGGACGAGTCCCGGGGAAGAGCTGCTAAAGATGTCCAATACTCCAGTAGTTTAGTAGGAAGAGCTAAAAAGGACAAACATGGTGGTTGGTGGAGAACACAAGAAACGGTAAGAAAAACTGAGTATTCCGGAAGTAATGGAGGCTACAAGGGGGTGGCAAGTGGAAAGACGGTAACAACAGCTACAGCACAGAAAACAAAGAAGTATGAAATTAACAGGGGAAGATGAAGTTATATCAGGGAACAAACATCGGCAAGTAGGGATCCTGTAGGAAGTCTTTATTCCTATTTGGAAAGAAAAGAAACTTTAAAGGTTCCATAGGAATTACAAGTGCCTAATAGAGTTGTGGATGAAGAAGGCGAAGAGAAAGAAGAAGAGGGGAATTATTTCGTGGGATCAATAAAAGACGACAAGAAAACGTCTGTTAATACTGAGGCAGAGGGGACGTCACAGTTAAATCCAGATGCCGCAGAATTTGTTCCGGAATCTCCATCTCGGTTCGTGGTGGACCCGGATCCTGTAATATCATCATCGCCTACGCAGGGATATGAGAAGTCACTTGATGGTGGAGCTTTACCATCGCCAGTAGAATTTAATTTAGACATTGCACATGGACCTGGACAGCTGGATTCCAGGTGGGAAATGTTGAGGACGTTGTAGCTGCTGAGAGTGGTGAAGGAGAGGAATCGAAGGAAGAGGCAGAAGAGCGGTCTGTAGATGCTGCACAGGGGAGTATAGTTGTAAGTGTTAGGGAGACTGAAGAGTCAGAGTTTGCGGATGGACACGGGGATGTCCATGCTGCAAAAGTTTCTGAGGTTGCGGGCGGACACGGGGATGTCCATGCCGCATGTGTTGTGGAAGGAGATGAGGTAGATGTTGAGGAGGAATTTGGTGGCAGTGTTGTGGAGTGTGAGTGAGAATGATGTAGTGTGTGAAGAGGTGCAGACGCCTTCTGTACGTAGTGTTGAGGATTCCGAGGAACGGAAAGAAGTTTCATGCGGACCAGGTGAGCAACTAGAAGATGAAGATGTGCAGTGTTCGGATGGTGGTAGTGGATGTGATGGCGATGATGTTGATGATGAATGTGTTGATGAAAATGAGATTGGAGCAGAAGTTGGTGAAGAAGCTGGTGACGAGGGCGGTGAAGAAATTGGTGAGGAGCTGGGTGAAGATGCTGTTGAAGATGGATCAGATGAGCAACTGGAAGGTGGTGACGAGGTGCAGTGTCGTGAGGTTGATTTGGATTATGGGGACGAAGGTGTGGAAATTGTAGAAGAGGAGGAAGAGGATGAGGAAGAAGGAATAGAGGAAGGGTTGGAAGAGAGAGAAGCAGGCGAGTTAGATGATGAGGAGAATCCAAAGCGGAGTGAAAGTAGTGACGTGTGTTGCCATGATCCTGATTCAGAAGAAACATATCAGTACAGCTCAACACGAGATAATCTCTCAGAGAGTGGTGTCCGAAAGGAACGAGTACCTAAAGTTCGTCATAGAAAGGTGAGAAGAAGCGGTTAACGGGTAGCGGGTAGATGTTCCCCACAGTCCCAGTGGTGTTCGTCTACTTCAAGGTTGCGCCCCTGCCCACGCGAGCCTTGGTTTCCTCAATTCATCCTTATTTCCGGAGGGAGCCATGTCCTTATCCCTAGGTCCTAGCTATTGACCTTTCAATGATCCTTGCCCTTTTCATCTTCCCAATTTTCCTACCCCTCCCCTTAGAAAAAAAAGGAGTTAGAAAGTTTGAGAGCTTGCCGAAAGTGCACTTAGTTCGTGGTCATGTAGATCGTCAGTTCCCCTGTTCTGAAAAGTTACGATGGAGAAGTTAGGTGGTGTTGTTTCGTGGTTCATAGTTGTTGATTTTGATGTTGATCATTGTAGGGTCGAGCCATGCCGCATTCCCCGGTTGATGTTCTTGGTGTGTCTTTTGGGTTGAGAGTGTGTTGTTTAGATGGTGCCATGGAGAAGTAACCACCCCGTGCTAGTTACTGTGTGTAAGCAAGATGAAGTAAGAGTTGGCATTGATGTGCGCGTGCCCTCTATGCGGTCTTCTCTGTCGGGCAAAGCGGGGCTGTCCGCCCTAGTGTAGGGATGTGGGCCAGCCATATGGCAAGGATGGAGATGCCAAAAGATGTTGGTGCATATGGCTGGTCGGTCCAAGAAGTGGACGAGAGGAGTAGTACGGTCACTCACATACCAAGGTGGGTGATACCTTGTTTGGTCTTCGGACGGGTATGTGAGTGAGACCGGTAGAAGTAGATGATGGTCACCGGAGAGGGTGACGTGTTGGGGCGGTCCCGTGGGGTCGGCGTGGCGGAGAGTGTCGCAGTGGTGTGGTATTCCTCTGTTCCCCCGAGAGCCATGACTGGGAAGAACACCGATAGCAACACGAGCTTTATAGACTAGAAGGGGTACACCGCAGGGTACCCCTTGGTTCAAGTATGGGGCAACCATGTTGCCCTTTTGGGTGGGGGTGTGCTGTGCCTACACGGCGCTTCCTAAAAACACCGTATTATATTTCTATAAGGGGCTTTATATTAAAATATTTGTCAGCTGTTTTCGAACTCGCTAACGCGTAAATAGGCGTCGGTAACATGTACGATTGCGTTCCTACCGGATGTCAACGCACTCTAGTGACTGATTAGCGTATTCTGCTTTCTCAGCGTAGGACTGGAGAGTCCAGATTTAACCGGCGACGTATAAACAGATATCTGCATGGCGGAGAGAGAGAGAGAGTCGTTTTGATTGTTATAAATTACTATCTGCCATGCGTACGTAGGCTCTAAGTGATCTCCCGGGTTCCTGATCCTGGAGGCTTGATTCGCTCCGTTTGTAGGCTGTACACCTGCCACCATGACTTAAAGAAAATATGATTGACTGAGCTCTCGTGATTCTGGCCGCCAGGGGGAAGCCGCCGTTCATCACGTCGTAGTAGCCTCAACATATCTTCAGGATGAAAGCAGGTGACATTTATGCCTTTAATACTCTCTAGGCCGTTGAAGTAGACTCCATGTGCTGTGCAATTCACCAGTAAAATGCAAATTTACTCAATTCAGATAACTATTGTGCTCACGTCCGTCGGGACATAAGTGGTTACGAACCTTCTCTGTTTAACTCATTATGTAATTACGCCTCAAAAGAATTGTGAACCCGGGGGCAGACAATGTGTCTGCCCATCATTATTTTTATTAGGTTGCAGTTGCGATACTGGGGGGGGGGTAAGACTTTTAGCAGATTTATGAGGGCATTTTTGATATATATATATATTATAATATAAAAAGGGGTTGGGTTTTTTTTAGGGGTTTTAAGGCTTCTGTTGTTCTGTAACCTGAGGCCGACACCTGTTGATGCAGTTGTCTGCATGCATTGGACATGTCATTATGTGCTGGAACTGGTGTGGGCACATGTCTGCGCCCGGGGAGATTCAGCCGTCTGTGAATTCATTTAAATATTGTCATGAAGCTTAAGTTATTTACTCTATAATTTTATAACATTATTCCGGCTCTTTTAATAATTAAATTCATGATTGCTTTTTTTAAATGCCAAGCTCAGATCAGGATTTCTCATGCTTTAATATAGAATTATTTTTCTGGCTTCTCACTGTGCCATTTTATAATTGTAAAATTTATAATATCCGCTTCTGTTTATAATTTATTTTCTGGTGATCATACTACACTTGAATTTTCTTGAAAATTCTGTATTCGTATAGAAGCACAGGGGAGAGTGAAAGTCTACTATTTGATAGACCATACAGACACGTTAATCATGTGAGGGTAGTTGCTATCAGGGGACAAGCCCAAATTTTCATTTATGAATTTGTAATAGGAGAGAGTGTACAGGCTGCTGTGCCAGTCGAAATTGCCGAATTCTAGTCTTTCTAATTAATCCAGTTTTTTTACTTCGATCATATTCTTGTGGGGTTCATGGATTTTTTTATGAGAATTCATACAAGGCTGTCTGCCGGGTTGAACTTGTTATTTTGTTTGTAATGTATATGTAATTGTGTATCTATGTCAGTTATATTTTGCATGTCATGGGTTTTAGAAGAATATTAGATTATTTATATGTTCTGTTTATACGATTACTATGATGATTGATGCTATGTGCCTTTCTTAGATTATATAGATACGTATATACTGCCGAATTATATTAACAAATTTTGAATTTTAGGAATATGAAAATACTTGTAAAAAATAATTTTAATTATATGAAGATGCATATATATTTATACTGTTGAATCATATTAACAAATTTTGAATTATTATTATGGATGTGAAAATACTTGTAAAATTAACTTTAATTATATGAAGATGTATATAAACTGTTGAGTTATATTAACAAATTTTTCTTGAATTAACATGAATAGGAAAATACTTGGAAATGGCACTATAATTGTATTAAGAAGTATTAGAGGTTGAATTGTGTGGGTAAACGTTAAATTGAAATTCATATGCAGATGTGTAGAAAATGAAGTATGCGTATAATAAAAATTGTTATTGTTGTCTTACAGCAGAGTTTCATTGCAAGTCCCGTCTCACTGGACCCAGCACATTTTTGCATCTCTAGGCCTTCCGCCTAGTTTGAAATAACTAGTGGCCCCTCTTTCAAAAAAAAAAATTTGGAAGTTTGTTTTATAAGTTTAAAAATTTGAAAGAGGGGTTACAAATGGTAGCAGAGCGTGGTTCATTCTGGGGTCGAACCCTTGGTTCCTTTGGTGTGACGGGGCTTGCAAACTCGGGAATAGTTCTGGCAAATTGGAACTTTAAATAATTTTTTAAAATTAACATCTATGCTTCTATCATGTTGAGTCATATCTATTGTTAATGAGTATATTATGTGAATGGATATTTGTTCGCCTTTTGAAATTGTAAGCCTGGTGCCACCACGTGGCATGCGTTTTTATTTGGGATTTTTTCTTTGAGACTTGAACTGCCGGGGGTCTTGAGCGTTGCATGGGCAGTGGACGGTGTTTGTAATTCAGGGTCGAATTATTGCGAGTGAGTTTAGCGGGATGCGGTATGGCCCGATCGAAGGTCGGTACTGTTAAGTGTACTGGCAAAATTCATTGTTTGGAGTTGTAAAAAAAAAATCTTTTTTGTGAAATGTGATGTTGTGGTAGGTGTTAGGTGTTGTTGGTCTTATGTATGGTGTTAGTGTCTGATGTGGTTTCTCCTTTTGTGTGTCCAAAAGAGAACTAGTTATGGAGTGGGTCAGGTTTCCACAGCGCTAGGGAGCCCGGGGGTCGCTCGAAGGAAGTAGAGTTCTCGAGTTTTTTCCTGATTCTTTGTGACTATGTTTTGTAAGTTAGGTTTGTGTTAGGTGTTTCGTGGGAATTTATGTTTTGTTGTTGTGTGTTATGAACTGTCCAATTCTGGCGGCGGTATGCTATCAGAAATTGCCCCACCCCATTTCAGGGGTTCTCCAGAAACTTTCGGTGTTGGATGGAGTAGATGAGGACAGGTTGCTGGTCATCTTGGACCTGGTCCTGCAGTTGGCAGATTTCCCGGGGGTGTCCGATGGGGAGGTCTTGTCCCTTATATACCCGTATTGCCGGGGTTCATTGGCAGGGCTGGTCACCAACACTCTGCGTCGGGGCGGCAGTGTCGACGCTTTCCATGGGGAAGTGTTGGATTTCCTCATACCCCATTGACGACGTGCCCAGCTTAAGTTTGATTTATTCTATCGCCTACAGGCCAACGGAGAGACATTGGGGGACTTCGCGCACGATGTAAGGAAAGCTGCCCGGGTCTTAAGGTTGGGGTTGCCCGAGACGGAATTTATACAAGCAATTCTGGAAGGACTGAATCCCCAAGAGAGATCTCGTTTGATATTTGCGGACCGTCCCCGTTGTTTTGCGGATCTGGACCGGTTGTGTGTGGCTTCTAGTACTGTCCAGGCGGGGGACGAGTCCCGGGGAAGAGCTGCTAAAGATGTCCAATACTCCAGTAGTTTAGTAGGAAGAGCTAAAAAGGACAAACATGGTGGTTGGTGGAGAACACAAGAAACGGTAAGAAAAACTGAGTATTCCGGAAGTAATGGAGGCTACAAGGGGGTGGCAAGTGGAAAGACGGTAACAACAGCTACAGCACAGAAAACAAAGAAGTATGAAATTAACAGGGGAAGATGAAGTTATATCAGGGAACAAACATCGGCAAGTAGGGATCCTGTAGGAAGTCTTTATTCCTATTTGGAAAGAAAAGAAACTTTAAAGGTTCCATAGGAATTACAAGTGCCTAATAGAGTTGTGGATGAAGAAGGCGAAGAGAAAGAAGAAGAGGGGAATTATTTCGTGGGATCAATAAAAGACGACAAGAAAACGTCTGTTAATACTGAGGCAGAGGGGACGTCACAGTTAAATCCAGATGCCGCAGAATTTGTTCCGGAATCTCCATCTCGGTTCGTGGTGGACCCGGATCCTGTAATATCATCATCGCCTACGCAGGGATATGAGAAGTCACTTGATGGTGGAGCTTTACCATCGCCAGTAGAATTTAATTTAGACATTGCACATGGACCTGGACAGCTGGATTCCAGGTGGGAAATGTTGAGGACGTTGTAGCTGCTGAGAGTGGTGAAGGAGAGGAATCGAAGGAAGAGGCAGAAGAGCGGTCTGTAGATGCTGCACAGGGGAGTATAGTTGTAAGTGTTAGGGAGACTGAAGAGTCAGAGTTTGCGGATGGACACGGGGATGTCCATGCTGCAAAAGTTTCTGAGGTTGCGGGCGGACACGGGGATGTCCATGCCGCATGTGTTGTGGAAGGAGATGAGGTAGATGTTGAGGAGGAATTTGGTGGCAGTGTTGTGGAGTGTGAGTGAGAATGATGTAGTGTGTGAAGAGGTGCAGACGCCTTCTGTACGTAGTGTTGAGGATTCCGAGGAACGGAAAGAAGTTTCATGCGGACCAGGTGAGCAACTAGAAGATGAAGATGTGCAGTGTTCGGATGGTGGTAGTGGATGTGATGGCGATGATGTTGATGATGAATGTGTTGATGAAAATGAGATTGGAGCAGAAGTTGGTGAAGAAGCTGGTGACGAGGGCGGTGAAGAAATTGGTGAGGAGCTGGGTGAAGATGCTGTTGAAGATGGATCAGATGAGCAACTGGAAGGTGGTGACGAGGTGCAGTGTCGTGAGGTTGATTTGGATTATGGGGACGAAGGTGTGGAAATTGTAGAAGAGGAGGAAGAGGATGAGGAAGAAGGAATAGAGGAAGGGTTGGAAGAGAGAGAAGCAGGCGAGTTAGATGATGAGGAGAATCCAAAGCGGAGTGAAAGTAGTGACGTGTGTTGCCATGATCCTGATTCAGAAGAAACATATCAGTACAGCTCAACACGAGATAATCTCTCAGAGAGTGGTGTCCGAAAGGAACGAGTACCTAAAGTTCGTCATAGAAAGGTGAGAAGAAGCGGTTAACGGGTAGCGGGTAGATGTTCCCCACAGTCCCAGTGGTGTTCGTCTACTTCAAGGTTGCGCCCCTGCCCACGCGAGCCTTGGTTTCCTCAATTCATCCTTATTTCCGGAGGGAGCCATGTCCTTATCCCTAGGTCCTAGCTATTGACCTTTCAATGATCCTTGCCCTTTTCATCTTCCCAATTTTCCTACCCCTCCCCTTAGAAAAAAAAGGAGTTAGAAAGTTTGAGAGCTTGCCGAAAGTGCACTTAGTTCGTGGTCATGTAGATCGTCAGTTCCCCTGTTCTGAAAAGTTACGATGGAGAAGTTAGGTGGTGTTGTTTCGTGGTTCATAGTTGTTGATTTTGATGTTGATCATTGTAGGGTCGAGCCATGCCGCATTCCCCGGTTGATGTTCTTGGTGTGTCTTTTGGGTTGAGAGTGTGTTGTTTAGATGGTGCCATGGAGAAGTAACCACCCCGTGCTAGTTACTGTGTGTAAGCAAGATGAAGTAAGAGTTGGCATTGATGTGCGCGTGCCCTCTATGCGGTCTTCTCTGTCGGGCAAAGCGGGGCTGTCCGCCCTAGTGTAGGGATGTGGGCCAGCCATATGGCAAGGATGGAGATGCCAAAAGATGTTGGTGCATATGGCTGGTCGGTCCAAGAAGTGGACGAGAGGAGTAGTACGGTCACTCACATACCAAGGTGGGTGATACCTTGTTTGGTCTTCGGACGGGTATGTGAGTGAGACCGGTAGAAGTAGATGATGGTCACCGGAGAGGGTGACGTGTTGGGGCGGTCCCGTGGGGTCGGCGTGGCGGAGAGTGTCGCAGTGGTGTGGTATTCCTCTGTTCCCCCGAGAGCCATGACTGGGAAGAACACCGATAGCAACACGAGCTTTATAGACTAGAAGGGGTACACCGCAGGGTACCCCTTGGTTCAAGTATGGGGCAACCATGTTGCCCTTTTGGGTGGGGGTGTGCTGTGCCTACACGGCGCTTCCTAAAAACACCGTATTATATTTCTATAAGGGGCTTTATATTAAAATATTTGTCAGCTGTTTTCGAACTCGCTAACGCGTAAATAGGCGTCGGTAACATGTACGATTGCGTTCCTACCGGATGTCAACGCACTCTAGTGACTGATTAGCGTATTCTGCTTTCTCAGCGTAGGACTGGAGAGTCCAGATTTAACCGGCGACGTATAAACAGATATCTGCATGGCGGAGAGAGAGAGAGAGTCGTTTTGATTGTTATAAATTACTATCTGCCATGCGTACGTAGGCTCTAAGTGATCTCCCGGGTTCCTGATCCTGGAGGCTTGATTCGCTCCGTTTGTAGGCTGTACACCTGCCACCATGACTTAAAGAAAATATGATTGACTGAGCTCTCGTGATTCTGGCCGCCAGGGGGAAGCCGCCGTTCATCACGTCGTAGTAGCCTCAACATATCTTCAGGATGAAAGCAGGTGACATTTATGCCTTTAATACTCTCTAGGCCGTTGAAGTAGACTCCATGTGCTGTGCAATTCACCAGTAAAATGCAAATTTACTCAATTCAGATAACTATTGTGCTCACGTCCGTCGGGACATAAGTGGTTACGAACCTTCTCTGTTTAACTCATTATGTAATTACGCCTCAAAAGAATTGTGAACCCGGGGGCAGACAATGTGTCTGCCCATCATTATTTTTATTAGGTTGCAGTTGCGATACTGGGGGGGGGGGTAAGACTTTTAGCAGATTTATGAGGGCATTTTTGATATATATATATATTATAATATAAAAAGGGGTTGGGTTTTTTTTAGGGGTTTTAAGGCTTCTGTTGTTCTGTAACCTGAGGCCGACACCTGTTGATGCAGTTGTCTGCATGCATTGGACATGTCATTATGTGCTGGAACTGGTGTGGGCACATGTCTGCGCCCGGGGAGATTCAGCCGTCTGTGAATTCATTTAAATATTGTCATGAAGCTTAAGTTATTTACTCTATAATTTTATAACATTATTCCGGTTCTTTTAATAATTAAATTCATGATTGCTTTTTTTAAATGCCAAGCTCAGATCAGGATTTCTCATGCTTTAATATAGAATTATTTTTCTGGCTTCTCACTGCCATTTTATAATTGTAAAATTTATAATATCCGCTTCTGTTTATAATTTACTTTCTGGTGATCATACTACACTTGAATTTTCTTGAAAATTCTGTATTCGTATAGAAGCACAGGGGAGAGTGAAAGTCTACTATTTGATAGACCATACAGACACGTTAATCATGTGAGGGTAGTTGCTATCAGGGGACAAGCCCAAAATTTCAATTATGAATTAGTAATATGAGAGAGTGTACAGGCTGCTGTGCCAGTCGGAATTGCCGAAGTCTAGTCTTTCCAATTAATCCAGTTTTTTTTACTTCGATCATATTCTTGTGGGGTTCATGGATTTTTTTATGAGAATTCAAATAAGGCTGTCTGCCGAGTTGAACTTGTTATTTTGTTTGTAATGTATATGTAATTGTGTATCTATGTTAGTTATATGTTGCATGCCATGGGTTTTAGAAGAATATTAGATTATTTATATGTCCTGTTTATATGATTACTATGATGATTGATGCTATGTGCCTTTCTTAGATTATATAGATACATATATACTGCCGAATTATATTAACAAATTTTGAATTTTAGGAATATGAAAATACTTGTAAAAAATAATTTTAATTATATGAAGATGCATATATATATATACTGTTGAATCATATTAACAAATTTTGAATTATTATTATGGATGTGAAAATACTTGTAAAATTAACTTTAATTATATGAAGATGTATATTGTAACGTAACGGATTTAAGGTTCCCGACGTTACATAAAGAACTTTGTCAAAATAACTGAAAACAATGCCCAAAGTATGCCATAATTAAGTACAAGAGGGCCAATCTCACCTAAAAAATGCATTGATGATACCTAGTAAGGTTACTAGGTAATAAAACATTGAAGGTGTACCTAAATATAAAATATGTAATGAGCAGTGTAAGATGTAAACTATAAACACTGTGTCTAATGGGATGAGTTTACTGTGTAGGAGTTTGAATATAATATACTGTTCAATTAATACTTAATGTTTTATAAAATGTACTTGTTGTTGTACTTTATCATGATATAGTGTTTATATGATATTTATTTTATGTTTTGTATGCAGTAAGTGTGGAGCCATTGCTTTAAGGAAATACTAAGTAATGGGTACTCATTTCATTCATGTTAAACTTGTATTTAAATAATTAAATACAAGTATATTTATTATGTATGGTATTATGTTAAGTGTATTTACTTTAAATAATTAATGAAGATGTTTAAAATAATATTTGTAAACTTGGCCAGGAAGACAATAAGTGTTAATTTAAGTTGTCAAGTGGTCATTATAATTATGTTACAAACCAATGAAGGGTTCAATGATGAACTAAATAAAAATAATGAAATGAAATCATGAAATTAAAATTGAAATATGGGCCATAAGCCAGTGACTCTTTGTACAGTAGGTCAGGTAAGAAAAATTAAATTAAAAACAAAAAATTATAACACAGGTAATAAAACTAATAGGCCTAAAAGTTAGTATTTTGTAAAAGGAAATTAATACCTTTTAAAATAAGTCAATTAAGAAGAAAATGTATACGGTTTAATAAGGCAGATTAAGTGAAAGTTTTATGTGATTTAATGTAATTCCAAGCAGGGAGTATTTTATCAAATAAGTGTAAGAATATTTCCTAATTCTGGCTCTAGGATAACAGATATTATCCAATGACAGAAGAGCAATGGTTGTTAAGGCAACAAAATGCAGGAAATCTTGTTGATTTAGACATTCAATTGTTATATGTAAACGAGGACAGTTCAGTCATTAAAAATCGCCAGAAAACCACAAAACTTCATGAATAAAATTATTACAAATCAATGTTAAATTATAAACACTAAATAAAAAAGACGGATTGGACGACTTCCTAAATTATCACTTTGAGAATAAACAACCTATCTACAAAATTCACATCAAAAACCTTAAGAAAAATGAACTAAACTTACCACTAAATGAGTTATAACAGAAACCATAAATAAATGAAGATAATCCCGACTGGGAGAAGTCGAATTGAATAAATACCATACTACAAAAATTAAAGAGAATTAAATTTACCTATTGAACCTCACTTTTGACTGCAGAGCAAGAATTTAATACTACACTAATTCCATTGGGACCTGTGACCACCAGAAACGAAAAAATCAGCAAAGATCAAGAACTGAACTTTCTATTACATCCTGGGACACTGACAACAACTTTATTGAGAAGCTGGAGGTGAATAAATTCTAGCCATTCTTCATTACCCGTCGATCTGACATCGTTAGTGGAACATGGCCTGAATGAGTATATGGTGAACGCTTGGTAAAAACCTGCTTATGTTAATACTTTATATAATAAGATTTTAATTTAAATTGTAATACCTAGTAACCTGAATTTGCATTACCTGGCCTTACTAATAGTTAAAAGAATTACATGTACCCTGGGATAAGAGATAAACTGAAAATTATAATTAAATTGTAACATATACGAGTTCAATAACAAATCGATTCAGTATTGTATGATCGATATGATGCTTTAATAACCGAAGAAAGCAACTGTTGAAAATTTAAAATAATATAAAATAAAGAATCCTTCTTGTATTTGACGAGTCTGTGTTATTGTAGAATAGTTATTGTATTTCGATTAGGGTGTAATTTACAGAGAAAGAAAGTGCTAAAAGCGTCAAGTGGAACAACTTAACCTATAAGAACGGGTCATTCGCTAATAACAGCGCTCGATTGCAGACAGCTGGTGAATACGGGTGAATAGAGAACTAACTTATTCTCTCCACACTCCGCTCTTTTCAATTTAGATAATACATAGTGACTAGGGTTGGAGAAAAATACTGAATTATTCATTCTAATACCCGTAATATAGCGTTTTTCTCTGGTAAAACACTTGATAATGAATTAACACAGGTCTATAATCAACAACCGAATAATATCAAACACTTAATAAATAAATTTTTTTTATAATTAACATTGATTGGCAGGAGATCTCATCTGCAGTAACATATTACAAATAAAGTAATACACTCGTAAAAACGTAATCTTTTATTTAGGTTACAAATTGACGCTTCCAACGTGGGACTGAATTAACTATAAACCCGCAACCGTAATACACTCGCAAATATAACGTAATTTATTTAGTTAGGTTACAATATATACTGTTGAGTTATATTAACAAATTTTTCTTGAATTAACATGAATAGGAAAATACTTGGAAATGGCACTATAATTGTATTAAGAAGTATTAGAGGTTGAATTGTGTGGGTAAACGTTAAATTGAAATTCATATGCAGATGTGTAGAAAATGAAGTATGCGTATAATAAAAATTGTTATTGTTGTTTTACAGCAGAGTTTCATTGCAAGTCCCGTCTCACTGGACCCAGCGCATTTTTGCTTCTCTAGGCCTTCCGCCTAGTTTTAAATAACTAGCGGCCCCTCTTTCAAAAAACACCCATATGATGAATGTAAATAAAATTGAAATGTGTTATGTGAAGATAAGACTAATTTTTGATGACGGGGGTTGAAAAATACTGAATGAACATTTAATTATGTGAGTAATGGTAAAATTACCTGGCTGATTTAGTATTGAAGTGTGGTAAATAATAAATTATGACGAAAATTTGTAAATAAATGTTAGTGTTAAATGTATTGTGTCAATATTATCTTGTTGTAATGTATATTATAGCTTATGTGTAACACATGTTTGTAATAAGAAGGAAAGGTATAATAATAAATAACAACATTTTATTTTGCTAACTAAGGAACAAGAGGTAATAATGAACTTTATTTTGCATCGTGTATTTAAATCAAAAATGTTTTAAATAATGTAACTAAAGCTAAATTGTCTTGAGTGTAGGTGGTTATTAAAGTAATTTAAAAAGGTCAATTTTATTAATTAAGTCAAATTAATTGTGATTTGAAGTGTAATAAATAGCAAGTGATTAATATGGCAACA
Organism: Magicicada septendecula; assembly: GCA_034769895.1. Classification (NCBI taxonomy): domain Eukaryota; kingdom Metazoa; phylum Arthropoda; class Insecta; order Hemiptera; family Cicadidae; genus Magicicada; species Magicicada septendecula. The sequence goes on from CM068371.1 coordinate 450,135,488, forward strand.
CTAAAAGTTTTATAGAAACCAAAAAATTGAAGGAAGTACATGTGTTAGTGTAACCCTCGGTTACTATTTAATAATGAATTATGTTGCAAACTTCCACTTACCTTTAATTTTCGATCTGGCCGGATCTCTAAGTGGGGACGAACCCCGTTCGTACGGCGAACTTGACAGCACATCAAATGAAATAAGTTTTTTTTAAATGACTTTGTTTACCAAAATATATCAGTTAAAAGATACTGGTTTTTTATTTTTCGATTATTAAACAATTTTTTCATGTATAAAATACAAAAAAAACGTTATTCTCTCCACAAGGTGTTTTGATATCTTTTGAAGTACAGCATTATAAATTTTTTACAACATAATAAATACCTTACCTTATTCTATATCATTCAGACTGCCCAGCCTGCATTTTACACACACACACACACGCTCAATTTATTTTGATAATCCCTCCCCTGATCATTTTAATTACCCCAAACCCTTCGACAGGTGGTGAAATACTCCAGCCGGCAACGTGGTCTTCGTTCGAACTCACTATTTAGCGTTTTAAATGATACTGATGTCCGAAAATAAATGTATATGTTCTTCACTGCATGATATTGACCGCGGTCACATAGTTTTAGATGGTTAATTCACTTTAAAACTGGCAATTTATAAAATTTTTTAAAAAGTAGCCCCGTGGGGCTGTACCGGCCGGTGCGGTCTATGTCCGACTGCGCAGAACCGCTATATGCTCGCGGCCAACTCAATTTCGTCTTAAAAAAGCCTCATAGTTCTTCGTCGTAGCTTCGTCCTATTCAACCCATGCAGTTGTTTGTGTGCCGATCATATAGGATATTCGCTAGGCACTGGCTGACGTCACGATATGGGCGGGACTTAGGTCTTACGTCCGGCCGCATGGTAGACTAAGGAAACAGAATTTGTTCTCTTAGCCATTTTTGACTTTCACACAGGCGTCAGTCCGCGCGCATGGTCGTGTGATGCATACGGGCGCGCTGCCACACATTTACAAAGTTCTTGGAAACTGAGGCTGTGCATTCCTGGTTCACGATTGCACAACGGTCGAGGCGTATTTCGCTCCTTTGTTGTAACACTGTTCTTACCATCCAACACGTGGCCTGGTCAATAAGTGGAAATTAAAATTTACAAATATTTTACCAAACCCCAAAAATTTAATAAACTGAAATAACCCGCAAATTCGGCCCGTTACAGTAGTGTTGTAATCAGAATGTTGAGACTGAGTCAGTGTTTATAACACCAGTCTGGCAGACAACTGTTAATGTAAACAGGTACAGTAAACCCTCGATTTAACGGACTAATTGGGGCTGAGGGGTGTCCGTTAAATCGAAAGTCTGTTAAATCGCAAATTTTGTGTTTTGAGGATATATTTAAGTCAAATAGGCCTATAACACTTGAAATTTTAATACTATTAATATCATGCAAATACCGTATTGTTCTGAATACAAGCCGCACTTTTCTCCTAAAAACATGGTCGCTAATTTGGCCTGCGTCTTGCATTCGCGCGCTAACGAAATTCGAAGTTATACCTGACTTCTGGCGGGACGAATGCTTTTGGTATCTATGAGTTGTTTACTGCGTAAGCAACAGCAGTTTGCCTGGCTGTTGTTAACTCTGGCATTATGATTTATGACTGCAACCGTACGTTTTAACAGCAAACTGAACAAAGAATAGGAAGAAAAGTGTAAGTGCGTGCGCACGCGCGCGTGCTCGCACCCTTCTGTAGGCAGCAAGACAAAGGATGAGTAGAGGGGGTGTGAATAACATGTTTCTAAATAACGGGTAAACTGCCAGTGTGGTTTTCTATTGTAACAGCGACATCGCTTATCTATATTTTAATACGTACTATTAATATCATGCAAATACAATGTTATGTACACACCTTTATTTATTCTGGATAAAAGCATCAAGAGTCAGTTGTTTTCCACTAGAATGTTGCTTCTTTATTATTAAAGATCTAAACTGTCTAAAATGGTCATAATAAGCACACACTTCCGGATCTGAAGACTCCCCAATGTACGCGATAATTTCGTCCATGCTGTTTCTTATCGCTGATAATTTAGGGCCTCCTGTAACAGATGTTTCTTCATCGTTATCATCTCCATCTTCCCACATGTTAATCTATTTGTGATGCCATGTCGTTTACGAAAACGCCAAAGCCACCCACCACTCGCCTGAAATTGGATACCAATATGTTTCGCCAGTTTATCAGCAGCAGCCCGCAACTCCACACTACGAACAACGACGCCACTAGAACGTTGTTGAATAAACCACTTGTACACAGCATCCTCTAATTGTTTGTGTTTGGCTAATTTAATGTGTTTTCTTTCTCCCTCATTCTTCGAACTATCAACACTGTACTTTAGCGAAAACTGAATAAGTTTATCTTTATTCTTTCGAATGTCTGAAACGGTTTGTTTCTTTACACCGTACACTTCACAAACATGTGCAACAGACGCGCCACCTTCAAGTTTACTTATTAGTTCAAGCTTTTGCTTTATACTCAAGTTCACACGTTTTTTCGTAATGCCAGACATACTTATGCTGTAATTCACTAATAAAGTAATGGACCTTGCTGTAACAACGCAAGTATAAACTCGTTAAGACTCTCTATTTAACACGTGCAAGGTTTGTACTATAGAAACACATGTAGCATACACGCTGTATTCTCTGAATAAACTGATGTGACGCTGTACGAATGTGAACTGCGCGTGCATACAAATTATCACGAAAATAGCCGAATATTCAAGAGTGAAAATACGTTGCTATGGTTATGAACTACCACCAAATTTAAATCACAACCATGGACTTCAAAAACTTAATCGTGATTTTTTCGTGTCAAAATTTTTTTTTAACATGATAATGTTTTTAGGCTGGGGGTCATTCCACAAAATGCGTGATGCAAAATGTGTAACGTCATCGAAAAATGTAACGCTCCAGGTGACGTTAGTAATAAATAAATTTGGTCACAGTGAAATAAGATGCATATCAGTGTATATTGTCAGTGTTAGTCGTCGTGATGTCTTCCACTGAACGTGTGTGACGCCTGCGTCAACGACAACGCAAAGACGGGGATCGTGAAGAATTAAATGAATTCTTATCTAATTCTTATCCCCGTTCTCATCAAATACAATTGGAGATGAGAAAATTTGCGTGTTTCAAAACAAGAAACGAAAGAATGCTGCGATAGCCAAGCAACATCGCCAGAACAGGAGAGTCTGCAGTTTATGCACATTATACGCCTAAAAACATTTTCATGCTTTTTTTTTTTTTTTTGTCTGTTAAATTCTGTCCGTTAAATCCGAAGTCCGTTAAATCGAGGTCCGTTAAATCGAGGGTTTACTGTATGTTGTATGTTGTGTGACCAATGTTTACAGTCATGCTGTAGTTGACAACAACAAGAATGTTGTAGTTTGATGAATCAGTGCCATGAGCAAATTCTATTATGAAATAAAAGAAATACCAGATGTGTTGAAATGGAGGTAGCTTTTTATGAATAACAAAAGGAAATGACATAGTGTTCTGATCAGTGGCGGCTGGTAATGTTTTTGACTGGGGGGGGGGGGGCAAAATTTAGTTGTACCCATATATTATGTAAAAAAAACAGTAGAAACTAAATTATTGCTATTATCATCAAATAATTGTAAAATTGAATCTTTTGCTTCACTACTAAAATTATTGTTAATATCAAAAACCTACCTTGCAAACTACCAATATTTAAACAGTGTTTGAAACTAAAATTATTTATAACCTCGTTTTATAATTTTGTTGTGTAATATCTAAATTCGGTTTTGGTGGCCCTAATTTTTTTAGTTCCATTTTCTTTTCGTAAGTAAGTGAATTTGAAATAATCAATCATTTAATATTACTTACCGAATTCATAGCCCTTTTAATCGTTTCTAACGAATACGCACAGAACACACGGGCTCAAGCTTACACAGAATAATTTACACGTTTATGTAGGCCTACGCAAGGTTCGACAAAAACACTATCGTACACAGAATACACTGCCTAATAAAGAATAAATTATTAGAACATTACGTTTACACAAAAAGTACAACAAGAACACAATTAAAACTATATAAAACACAAGAGAAATATATGCACTTTAAAACAGCAACAGAGAAGTTTTGAAAACGTTCTCTATGAATTTAGCCGCAAAATCAGAAAGCGGGCACAGCCCCACCTCTAATGGCGGATGCTCATTTAAATACATAGACATGTGTACACGTCTCTTGCCTCGCTCCCCAAAAGGCCGGCCTATGCAGGGAGGACGATAGCGAAACCGTCCTGCCTGCTGGGCCACGCCGAAAACATCGGGTGATCGCTATTAGTCGCCCCAAAAATATCTTTCAATAAGGATACTACACATTATCACATTATAGTTATATTATTCACAAGTTTAATTTCCAAATTTAGTGGGAGGGCTGCGCCCTTTTGCCCTCCCTGTACGAGCCGCTACTGGTTCTGATTGTATTGCAATTAATATTTTTGTTTTGAACAAATGAGATTGATATAATGAGGAGTGGAGGAATTAAATTAAACAAAATTGGTAATTAAATTAATTGAAAATGTGAATTTTAATAATGAATTTAACTTAATTTTAATTGGAATGATGAAAGAAATGCGAACTGATTAATGGATTAAGTTTTATTTAATTGGAAATTTGAGATTAAAATTATAAGGTTCATAAATTTTATTTAAAATTCAAAGGTAATAATGCATTTTGTTTGTAGTACGTATCATATAGTAAGGTGCTATTATTGTATTTTATGTAATCCATTTGTGATTTTTGGGGGGCGATGGTATTTTGGTAGGAGAAAACAATATGCATATAATTTGTAGGGGATTTATGTGTACTAGCTGTAAGTATACAGAAGTTTATATAACCAAAATTATGCAACCAGTACTTTGCAATTAATGAACCAGTACGACTAAGAGGAAACCAATCAGTTGTGGATATGGTATAATGGAAGGTCCGTTTGTTAATTTTTTAATTGAATGTTATAGTCAGGCGTCACTGTGGCGGGCGCCTATCTGATTTTATGGTGTTGGGATCTCGAATAGAGAAGTCCAGTAAGGTCGGATGGGTGCTGCCGCAGCCACCGGACTAGGGGGGGGTAAGTACCCATGATTTTAGTAGAGAGTTCAGGGGGGTTGTGGCGCCATATCCTCACTGATCCTCTTAGGTTTTAGGCAATGAGAGTTTTTATGCTTCGGCATAAAACCTCTCATTGGGGCGGGGGGTTATTGTAACGGTACAGAATTGTGTGCTACCATAGTTTCAATTTAAATCAGTAAATTTTTTAATTGTCAGTATTCACCTGTGAGGTGCCCCTTGTAACCAGCAACATACAGTGTTATTGTTGATGTCTGGAGACAGCCAAGCCAGACGTATTACGTAATAGCTCTCCAGCAGTCTTTGTGAATCACAGTAAGAACCTTGTCACCATAGTGTTAGCATCGGGCAGCAGCAAATTACAGTCATCTGCAGTTTACTTAAAAACAGTGGCCTCGGACGATTTTTTGGTAGACCGAAAAGTTCTAAGTAGGTCTACCAAAAGGTGAATTTAAACCGTATAACAGTAAACAATTTATAATATCGCTGGAAAAAATGTGCAGAAAGTGAATGCCGACAGTTCCGTGAAAAAGACGAAAACGATATCGTGCACCGTAGTTTAAACCATGTGCCTCTGAATACTAGGAGGAGATGAAGTTACAAATTCGTGTTTTTTTTGCCAGAAGTGTGTCGGTAAAGAGAAGTGGTAATGAGCTCATTAAATGGGGTTTAAAAACAAAGTGTAAAAAGAATGAGAGAGTGAGTGATGTAATAAAGGGGGAGAAAGAAAACATTAAGGAGAGTATTGGTTCGTATAATATATATAGAATTTACATATTTTGATATTGTAACCTTATTGATTATTGATAAAAATTTTTAGATAAAGTAAAAAAGGAAAAGAAAGAAGTCAATTTTTATGGTAAATAAAATAGTATTTGAATTATCATGAATAAGTGTTAGAGTAAGTTAATACGCCCGTTTAACATAACCTGTCCTGTATAGAAAATCTCGTCTAATTGGACCTGGTAAGTAATGAGAAGTAAATAATGGGAAAATGTATTAAGGTTTCCATATGTCCTTTTGTTTTAAAAATATTGGTGGCGACCTATAAGTTGGGAATCTTCTGTTTTTGGTAAGTCAGGGCGAGTGAAGTAAAAGTTTAATATAAGGGGGGGTAAGAAATAGACCGTAACATGCCTTCAGAATCTCACCTGAGAAAACTGTGTAAAGGTTTTAAGAGTAATTATGGTGTGAACGGAAACGCCATAAATGCGATTAAGGAAGCTTACGCAAATGAGAAAGATGAAAATAAACGGTTAGGAATTCTCATTTTCGATGAAGTAAAATTAAGGGAGGACATTAGATTCAATTCGTCCACTTTGCAAATTGATGGTTTTGTTGATTTAGGTGATGAGACTCCGGACAGCAATAAGAATATTCTAGCAAATCATGCCCTTGTGTTTATGTTCGTTCCTTTGCTGTGTAATTGGATCCAGCCCGTGGCAATTTATGCAAGTAAAAATGCCACTCCTGGGGACATACTTTCAAAAATATTAATTCAAGTTATTATTCAATTAGAACAATCTGGAGTGAAATTGATAGCATTCACGTGTGATGGTAGCCAGTATAATAAAAGGGTCTGGACGATTCTAGGGATCTCAGGAAAGGAGGGGAAAACAAAGTGCTTTATTGAAAATCCAGTTGACCACAAAAGGAAAATATGGGCGTTCTCCGATAGTGTTCATATTTTTAAATGCATTCGCAATCATTTCCACGACAAAGTAAATTTGATATATAAAAGCACAGAAGTGAATTATGAATTTTATCGAAAGTTATTTAAAACTGACACATCATGTGAATTCGCCGGTCTTCGAAGCTGCCTGAAGTTGACATCCTCCCACATAGACCCTAACTCATTTCAAATAATGAACGCGAGGTTGGCTTTTCAGCTATTCAGCAACAGTGTAGCAAATGCAATTAGATTTTTCAGAGAAATGAAGCCTAATGAGTTTCATGGAAGTGAGAATACTGAATGTTTAACCAGAGATCTCAATAACCTTGTGGATGTCCTGAACTCTACGTTGCCCGTAAAAGGACTGTACAAAGGTTCTCCCTCACATAAACTTCTATTAGAATTTTTAGAAAATATCAAAACTCAGAAGAACACATTTGCGTCCTCAAGAACTATGGAATCATTGAGAGTAACCCTGACAAGTACTCTTGAAATATCGGAATTTTTGTGGGCTAAAGGATTTACCTATGTTTTAACTGCTAAATTTAATCAAGATCCCTTAGAGCGTCATTTTGGAATTTTGAGATCTCTAAGTTGTGATGATCATCCTTTGACCGTCGACTTTATACATTTACATATGTTGCAATCCATATATGTTCCAACGAAACTTGTTCTAAATTCATCAGCAAACAGCGAACCCAAAGTAGAAGCACCCCTTACTTCGTTTGTAAATCAGATGCGCGCAATGGCTAGAGAAAGTGCACAGAGGAGCAAAGAAATTAAGGACAGTGTAGAGATAAAAATCAAAGATAAAATTGTAGTGACTGACTGGGAAAATGAAATCACCCTCCCATATCAAGCAGACCTCGTTAAGCAGAATTTAGTGTTCTATCTGGCAGGCAACATAGTGGAAAAAAGTGACAAGTATATTAATTGTCCACAGTGTATTCGTACACTGTCTAGTGAACAAGTTCCTGACCCTTCGGTAGCAATGTTTACTTCCTTGAAAGATTATGGTTACGATAAAGATGTCAGGTATTTAACATACCCCTCCCATTGCTTTTACAAGCAGAGGCGGTCATCTCAGAGAAACTTCGCTCAGAACATAATTTATGGGGCGACATATTTTTCAACTGTTTGGATAGCATTGATTCTATCTTCGTCGGCTCTTCAGATTTAGGATGCAGTGGTGACCACAGAAGTGAACTTGCGGGAAAGTTAATTTTCCACTACCTCAAGTGTCGTTTTTTCTTCCGCACCAAGGAACTGAGGAAGGAGCTCCTATCATCCAAGAAAGCCAAGTCATCACAGAAGTTGTCCTAGGTTTCCGACAGCTGATGCAATCACGGTGAGTTCAGGGTAATTTTATATGGTTTGACACACAGATATTAGAAATGTAAGCAGTTTTTATCTTGATGTGTGTTGGCTTATCGTACTGCGACATATCCGGTTACCTCGCAGATAGTTAACTGGTTATTAGATTCCTCAAATAATAATACGTCGATATGTGTGATAACTGTGTCTCTTAAGTTTATTTCTCGCAGTGATTTCCGTACAGATATTATTTGGCGTCTGCATTAAACGTAATCATAACAACAAATTGTCTCGCCCTGTCTTGCTTGTTGGATCTGTAACGACACGAGTGCGATCTGCTGGCTGGGCCAGGTAACAGCGAGAGTGAGCTGACTTCCTTGTTCTATAGGCTATGGTAGTACTGAGCAAATGGCACAGCCTTGTGGGACACCAGTATGTAGATATAAAGGTGCTGAGTGTCAAATGGTTATGGAAGTTGGATTTGTGCTGTGCAACCATCAAAGAAGTTAGAGCCATTTTAAATTATTATTATTATAAAGGGAGATGACGTCCAAGACATACAAGCCAATTATGTGAGACAGAATGGAAGACGTTCCGGGTGTCTAGCAGGACTAGAATAGTAGGATCTGTGGTGAGGAGTTGTCTTGGATGTTGGTACTGACCTTACCAGCTGGTCATATATGTTGTTCTACCTATTGCAAAAACTGTCAGGCTGTTCTCAGACGTGGAGATTCCTATGAACAAGTAACTTCTTGAGGGGACTTATAAATAGAATGGTTATACTTAAAGTATGACACACTCATTACGTAGAGTAGCATCATCCATGGGGAAATCTAACCTAACCAGTAACCAGGAACAAAAGTTATGATATGGTGCATTACCCGCTCCTGTCCTAAGTGATATTAGTCCACAGATGGTAAAGAACCTGGTTGTCTTTGAGGTTTGGAGTACACTAGGACTTGGGCATGATTCCATGCAGGTTGGACATAAAATAGTTACAGGTTACTAGTACAGTGGTCAGCAAGCACATCACTTAAGATCCTGAGATGACTCCTTGATAACTCGATTGGAATGCCATCCAGGAGTCATTTCGTAAATTTTGCTCCATAGGTTACATTTCCCCAAGGATTTAGCTCTATATAATGAGAGTTCCATACTGTTAACATTTGATACTGCAAAGATATCACCAGCATGTGTAAACTATTCTTAATCTACCTTGCGTGTATATATAGTTTATTTCCAGGGAGAAGGAAAAGGTATTTGAAAATATCTGTCTCACGTGTACATACAGAAATATATTATAATTAACATATACAGCAAAATAAAAAAATAAAAGTACTCTTTCAAAACTGTCAGCTTTCTTCTCTTTCTAGGAACAAATTTGGATAAAATCGAAGTCCTTCAATGGTATCATCACGGCAAATAGCACCAGATTTCTCAGTAGTTAACAGTCGTTCCTTAGCCAGCAAAACAGAAATGCCCAATTCTTGAGCCAGCTGCTCACTCGTTAATGAACCCACAGACTTTACCTATAAACAAGACAATAAGGCTTCATAATCTTAAGAAATTTTACCTGTGTGTGAAATAATAGTGTGCTATAGTTAAAACTACTGTTAGAATATTGTTACTATCCTTTCAATTCTTTGACTACTATGCGAGCTGAACGTTTTGTATGCTCTGTTCGGAAGTCTTTAAATCTTAAATAATATATGTAAAATTCAACGATGATTGTTGTAAAATATTTCTTACTGTATTTATATACCAAATTTTCAAAATAAACTTTCATATAAAAACATACAGCTAATCAGCTTTTAAAAATGTAAGAAAAGACAAGTTAAACGTAAGGCATATATAAAATGTCTGCAACAAAAGCAACATTTTACAGGGGAAAGGAAAAACTGATGTTTTCAGCCTTGCTACATACATAATTTAATTATCCTGCATTTTTCTCAATAAGGTACTAACTGTGATGACCTTTAATATACAACAATCCTAAAAAATAATTTAGCTATATTTTAAAATCACAAATGTGATATTAGAATATTAAAACTCAGTAAAGGCAAAATTCTGATTCTGACACATGATTTCAATTAACTTTGCATAACACACAACGGATTTTTTTTCCAGATTCAGAGTATTAGAATTACTGGATAGAACGTCAAAAAGTTAAAAAACCTTAATTTTCCTAAAAATTGTCACATGTGGTATTAGAATGAAGGTATCGATTGTAAGTAAGGAAATAGAAAATATACACAGATGACAAAATTAACACAGGACAGATGAAGATGATGGGAATGCTTCAAACCAGTCAAGTGACTGATAACAAGAAAGGAGAACTAATTCTTCTTGATGTTCTCTACCCTGTACGAATTTCTGTTCTCACTATATTTAAATGCGGAATATACACAAAATGATATCAAATGTACCTGTTAACTGAATACTAGAACAGTGAGGAGTAATACAGATTCTGCACAATCAACCATGTTAAGGCCATTTTTACTGGCTTTCATGTAAGGTGCAGTAAAACTTACAGATTCTGCGGTTGAGGTTATTATCGCTTTATCATTGTATGATGCCAACTGCAACACTTTAACACCACTGTCAAAGACACGCAATCTGACTGGTAATGACAATCTCTCTAGCATCTGGCATGCACTTAGAAAGTCTTCTGGTGAAAGTAATTCAAGGCCTCGTGCCCGGTTAATACGGCAGAATGCATCAGTTAGTGACATTATTCCTCCTACTTCCTGCAATCATAGTACTAAAAAAATCATGGTAACCAATAAATTTGTCTTACATATTGTATACCAGTTGTAAACAATATATGCTAAACATCAATAATGATACTCAATTAAATGTCAAAATTAAATACTTTTATTAATACTTATATGAAACTAGACAACGATATTGTTACAATGAAGCATAATACAACACCATAAACAAGATGTGTGCTTTTGCAAATTTCCACGTCATTAATACAGAAGTAGAAACAACTTTAATTAGACAGACTATGCAAGTAATATAATGATTTGACAAATATGTTGCACAAAACCTTGGAAAATTTGAGTAAAATGTTATGGCATCTTCCCGACCATTAATGGTGGCTTTAAAACACAGAGCAACACTAACAGCTCCACAAGTTGGTGAGCTGACTTACAGTGATTAAAGTGCAGTAATTAGTGTATTATAACAAGTATATTTAAGTCCTTCTTAATTATAATTATAATTTTTTTAATTTACTGACTTAATGAATGTTGATATTTGTTATGAAGTGGGTTTAATACATTTGTACTTATATGTACTTATGCAGAATTATTTTTTTACTACAGTGAATTTCGATTAAATGTAAATAAAAGTTGTGGCTGTGTTGATTTCTCTGGTACTTAATTATTCCAGTGTACCAAAGCTTTCTAAGCACACTACCCTCATGACAATATGTTACTGACCTTAGTTTTGAATTAACTAATTAATTTTTAATTAACTACTTCTGTTCAGTGACAGTATGAGGGTTGAAAAAAGTTCAGGTCTCACTTAGAGATGGCGCCACTGTGTATTTTGGCAGACCATAAAGTGAATGTGACTGAGGTAGCAGAGAACTGTTGGATGCCACATTCGCTTAACCTGACAATGTTGAAGGATGTTTCAATCTGTCTTTTTCTGGCCCAGGACTTTCACTCTGCCCTTGTATACAATACTCTGATTTCTTTTCTGAAATAATTCAGAACGTAGACATTGTGGCACCATGCAAGACCAAGTAACCGTCTTTATTCAGGTTAGAATTTACTGTATTAGCTAACATAATTTATGTTACAATTTGCTAAACACATTTGTGTTACGGTAGGCCAGGGCCGAGCCGTGCCAGGGGTGCACAGCACCCGGGCGGCAACCTACTAGGGGCAGCGGGGCGGCAAAATGAAAAATGAAAGAAATTTAAGATATGCTTGCGGCATTAAAAATGCAACTTTTTTTTATCAAGTTAGACTTGTATCTGGCTTTTTTTGGTATAAAGGTAACCTGAAACAGAAAAAGTGTTGCATTTTTTTTAAGGCAGCAAGCATACAATAATTTATTACTTATAATTTATTTTTATTAGTAAACACATCGGTGCCGATCGCTATCGCTATTGTAAATACAAAGTTATGCAGGGTCAGCATGATTATACAGACGCTGACACATGAGTTACCGCTTTGTCGCTATCAAGAAGACTAGAGAGAAGGAGATTTAACTCGAGTAATGAGGGTGGGACGAATTCTCTCGCGTATCATGACGTATTGCGAAGGGCGCGTGGGACCTGCGCAGGCAGTATTGTTAAATTCTGCATCCTCATTGGTTGAAATTTTTTTTTGGCCAATAGGGAAATATTTTGAACACGATATGCTTGCGCAGATCCCACGCGCGCTTCGCAATACGTCATGATACGCGAGAGAATTCGTCCGACCCCCACCACTCAATTTTGATCGAGTTAAGTCTCCTTCTCTCTAGTCTTCTTGGTCGCTATGGTGCAGCATGATACACAAAACTATATAGATTTGGCGAAATCAGCTTGACTAAGCGGCGCTCTTTAAAGAATTTAAAACGGAGGTTAGTTTAGTTTGCGATTGAATGCGAGTAAGATTGTATTGTACTAAGCAGAAATAAAAAGACTAAACGTTTCAAACAAGAGTTAATATAGTGCTTTTTAAAGTTGAAAGTTTTAAAACGTAAGTATTTTTCATTATTTTAAACATTTAAACTTTTCTTCTTATTTTTCTGTTTCGCTATTCTTAAAATTTATTTGTGCTTAATTTAATTTAATTTGTGGCTGATGGTAGAAAGAGACTTTCCAGCTTTCAGCATCGAAAAAGAAAGTCAGAAAAAGACGAAATTAAAAAAGGACTGGCTGGCTCCTTAAAAAAATTCTTTGTATCCACGACGGCTATAGCTGAACAACCATCAACAAGCCAGCAAGTGGAGGAACAGCTTGATTCGAACAAGGACACGCATACGGAAAATCTACAAATAGGGCAGCAGCAAGAAAAAAATAAATCTGAGGCGGATGCACAGGACACACCGGATTCACCAACACCAACCGAAGCTGCTGCTGAGGATGCTGGGGTGGAAATATTGAGAGATCTTTGAAGATATATTGAGATAATAAAGAGATATTGAAAGAGAAATATTGAAAAAGAAATCTTTGGCCGCAAGTTTTAACAGATAAGATTAACAAATGTCTATTCTTGAAATAGGGCCATTCCAATTGAAAAATATTGCATTTCAATTAGACGATTCAAATAATCTTTTTCAACTACTTATTATGACAAAAAATTGAGCAATAATGAAAAAGTTCCTAGAACATGGCTGGTTTATTCTAAGTCAAATAATTCTGTATTCCGTTTTATTTTGTTACAAATTATTTAAAGTTTCTGATAATGTTTTTAATGATGATACAGGTTATACGGTCTGGCAACACTTATCTCAAATTTTAGAGACACGAAAAAAGTAAGGGGCATTTTGAGAATGTTAAGAAATATGTTGAGCTTAAAAAATCGATTGAAAAAGGTACAACTGTTGACTCAGTCAACCAAAATTTAATTCAGTTAGAAAAAAAAGATGGACATCAATTATTGAAAGAATCATTTGTGTCATTCAATATTTAGCTGGACAAAATCTAGCTTTTAGAGGAAGCAATCAAATTTTTCGAAAAAGGTAATGGTAATTTTTTGAAGCTAATTGAATCAATTTCAAAATTCGATAATATAAAGGCGGAACATATTGGCAGAATTAAAAAAGATTACAATAATATGCCACATTATTTAGGCGATAAAATCCAAAATGAATTAATTTGTCTAATAGGTGAAAAAGTGAAGCAAAATATAATCGAAACATTAAAATTATGTAAATATTATTCAATTATATTAGATTGTACACCTGATGTTAGTCACAAAGAACAATTAACTGTAGTTGTCAGATTCATTTTCATTAATGATATTTCAAAGAATATAGAAATTAGAGAGCATTTTTTAGGGTTCTGCCCAGTTACAGATACAATTGGTGAAGGACTAACAGCCTTTTTATTGAATTATTTAAAAGAATTAAATATTGATATTAAGGATATGCGAGGGCAGGGATATGACAACAGTGCCAATATGAAAGGCAAACATAATGGGCTGCAAAACAGAATTCTTGATATAAATCCTAGAGCCTTTTTTGTCCCTTGTGCAGCTCATAGTCTTAGTTTAGTTGTAAATGATGCTGCAAAAAGTTCGCTTGAAGTAACAAATTTCTTTGGTATTATTCAAGAAATATATGGTTTTTTTTTTCAGCCTCCACCTATCGTTGGCATGTTCTCATGAAAGAACTTCCTACCATAACTGTAAAACCTTTATCTGATACACAGTGGGAAAGTAGAATCGATACCATTAAAACTTTTAGATTTCATTTAGAAAATATTTATGATGCTCTCTTTTCCCTTTATAATGATACATCAAGAGACAATGGCACAAAAAACCTTGCAAAGTCACTAATTAATAAAATAAAATCATATAAATTTGTGTGTTCTCTAGTAATTTGGTACAATATTTTATCAAAAATAAACATTGTAAGCAAAATCATGCAAAAATCTAATATTATTTTACCAGAAGCTGTAAAAATGTTGAAAGAAATTCAAAATTTTTTCACTGAAATGCAATCTGAAAGTAGTTTTACAGCTATGCTTAATGAGGTAAAAAAAATTGCTGAAGATATAGACTGCAAAATTGTTTTTCCAGCTATAGGCTTGGTTAGACCGAGAAAAAAAAAGTTTTTTTTTATTATGAACATAGAGATGAACCAGTCGAATCACCAGAGTTGAATTTCAAAGTTAATTTTTATTTTTATATTCTTGATATAGTAGTATCAAAATTAAATGAAAGATTTGAACAGTTAAACGAGTGCAACGACTAGTTTGGCTTTTTAAATAATTTAGGCTCTTTATCTATAGATAAAGAAGAATTAATAAAATGTTGTATGGATTTACAAATTAAATTAACCGATTCATCTACAAAACAAATGGATGTTAATGGAATTGATTTGTGCAATGAACTTGAAATATTGTCCATTTATAATAAACCCAATACATCTTCGGCCAAGGAGGTTTTAGAATACCTTGTGGCTAATGATTTAATTAGCACTTTCCCGAATTTATCTGTAGCCCTACGAATTTTTTTAATGATGCCTGTCACTGTTGCTCATGGTGAGATCGTTTTCAAAATTAAAAATAATTAAAAACTATTTGAGATCTACTATGAGCCAGAATAGACTTACAAATTTGGCTGTAATAAGCATCGAGGAAGAGATCTGCGAGGCGTTAGATATAACGGATTTAATTAGAGAATTTGCAATTAAAAAAGCAAGAAAAGTCACTTTTAATATTTAAATTTAGAATTTATATAATTTAGTTCATGTTTATAAGTTATAAGTTAATTATAATAAATAATATAAGGTGTACTTTGTTATAACTATTAAAGCATTAAGTTTGTATTAAATTTTTTTTTAAGTTTATACCAATAATAAAGTTTATAGTAACCTTAATGATTTTTTATTTTTTAAACAAGTTAACAATTATCAAGGAAATGCAGAATTTTACAATTAACACTATTTATGTCTAAGGAGCTATATAGGGGCGGCAAATTATATCTTGTACCTGGGCGGCAGATACCCTTGGCTCGGCCCTGCGGTAGGCACACATGCCTCACTCACTACACATCACAGGTCTAAGTGCAATGTCTAATCAGTGTTTCTAAACAACAAGAATAAACATTATATTTTTAATATTTTTCCACAAAAGTAAATAATGTTTGTTTTCATACTTTAGTATTTCTATATGAATTGTTTCTTGTAAACCAATATATTTTATGATACTGCATAAATGTTATTTTTTGCAAAACCAATCAAATGTGGTACTTTGTTAATGTACTGAACATCCTCTTATATTTTCACATACATTTACTATTTATGTACAATAATTTCTTATTGATTAGTATGTAAATATAGTAATGGTAGAGAATCAAACAGCATGTGCACTTATAAAGTTGAGCTTACGTGAACTGATAGTATAAATATTAAAGAGAGGTACAGTATGTAATGGGGCAAAAAGGGGTATTATTTTTATTGTAATTTCATTCGGTTTTATTTCAAATTATACGGGTCCAAAACAGCGAGTCACCTACATAGAACGGCTCAGTGCGTTGGGTGCGGTGGTCAACAAGAGTTAATTCACAGAATTCCAGTGCGCACATGCCTGTGCTTTCCGTTGTGGAGAAGAGACAAAACCTTTGTGGCTAACAACCAGCAACAAAGGAATGCGTCCGGGGTGCAACGATGCAATACCATTCCAAGAACTGTAGTGCTGAGTGACACGCGCAAACACTAGCAGGCGCGCCACCGACGCCGAGATGGTAAAACAATATGGCTAATTTTATAAAATCTGTTTGCAATACTGCCGTGAGATGGCGGAAGTATTGACAAAATCCCGCCTATCTTTGTGACGAAACCAGTGGCAGTGAAATTTCGTAGACGCCCAAGACACTTGGGTTGTGTGTGCAATGACTAAGACTTTAACAACGAAGGCTGGGAACAGCGATGAAATTTGTTAGCAGGCAAGGCAGTGATGTCCGGCCTCATGTAACTCCAGTCGACCCAATGCCGCTGCGTCGGCTGGATGCACGGTAAGACTCAGGAGCCTCAAATAAATTATTTCAATTGTAAAAACTTAAGTATTCAAAAATAGTGAAACATACCGCAGAATGACGTAAGTGTAGTGAAGAAAAGTGGTGACAGCAAACATTTGGACAGGTACACAGTGCGGCACGCAGTGAAGTAGGAAGCGGAAAGTTAAGTAGGCGGCGACCCATATTTATTATAATTATCATAAATGTAAAAGATCGCTCTAGATTAAGGGGACAATTTATATATGTGTGAGTGAAGTGTGTGTACACAATTACTGGGCAGCCTTATAAATATATCTGTATAAAATTTATCATATCAATTCACAGAAATGAGCGATTGTATTTCTTCTATTGGGTTTTTGTGTAAATTTTCTATTTTTGTTTTTGTTTTCTATTTTGTGTAATGTTTAAAGAAAAAGAAAGTTGAATAGTAAAACTATTGGGTCCATAATATAAAATGTGTTAGTCGTAGTTATTTCGTCATTACCACTTCCTAGTATCCTGTGCTGATAAACTCGTCTAACGTTCTTGGGGGTTTTCTGAATTTTTAAAGAGTAGTCAGATAGCGGGATTTTTATAAGGGCAAGAGTGTACGGGTTTCGATATATAACCAAAAAATATCGTGGCGACCTGGGCAGTTTAATAAGGTAAGTTTAACGGGGACAATGACGGTAAGTAAAATTCTGGCAGCGGTGAGTATTATAATGAGTGTAGTATTTTAAAAGATGGTAAAAGAGAAGTATCTTTACAAGTAAACGTTTTGTATAGTGTATGTTTGAAAAAAAAAACACTAAAATTATGTGAAATATTGATTTAGCTACATATCATTGGCAAATGGTTTAAGTAAAGTTTTGTATATGTGACTACGTACTTGAACATCGCTGACATAGAAGGTAAGGCAGGTACTGGCGTAGTGATATTCGTGATCCAAGAATTAGTCCCAGTCAGTCATCTACCTTTGAACTAAGTACAGTAAAATTGAAAGTTAAGGGCATATGTGCAGAAACCATTTAATGGATGGACGAGTCCACTTTGAAATTGTGAATGGCGGGAGGGCAAGGGAGAATCAGCTGGTAAGCAAATGAAGGTGTTGCCAACTTGCGTGTGATGTTGTAGTTACCAGCTGTAACGGGACAGATCAGGGGCTTAAATAATTTTTAGAAGTTTCAAAGCAGTCAGTGTTCACCTTTGGTGTACCTCGTTTTAACCAATGACATACAATGTTATTGCAAAACACTCGTCTGTGTTTGTCTCTGGACTCAGCCAGGCCAGACATATTACACAATCAACTACAGATTGTGCCGTCCGAGAATTACGGAAAACGCCAGTTTCAACAGGCAGCAAAAATTATAAGGATTGGCTGAGCATCGGGGCATGCCAGCCAATCAGAGAAGGTGCCATTAAAATGCCTATGTTGGCGCGCAGACAGAACAACGCAACACCTTGACACAGTTGAATAGTAGTTGTTGGCAGCCTACCTTCATACCGGGAGAAATTCTGTGACGGGTTCAGGAGGTATATGGAAAAAAATGACTGATGATGATTGGCGTAAATTTAATGAGGATCTTAAACAAAACCCGGAATTATACGATTTTATAATAGAGAATAGTGGTGGCACTATTAGTGATGATAAAAAACGAGCTAAAGAGTTAAGAAAACAAACGTAAGAGTGTAAACTAGAAAGTAAATTAAATCCGGTAGCCTCCAGGTGGTCTAGTGGCTAACGCGGGCGATTGATGCGCTCGTGGTCCCGGGTTCAATTCCAGGCGGAGGTCCCGTACGGCGTGCACTCAGCGTCGTGAGGCAAACTGAGTAGGCGCTGAGATAACAGCGCCGCCTCCTGGCTGTGAATACCGCAACTAGCGGCTGGTGGCGCGTAGTACTAGCCATACACTGTCACACTAACACAAAAGCCGCGCGGTACGTCTTGGTCCTTTAACGGACTGTTGAGTGGAGGTTTATTTTATTTTAAATTAAATCCGGTAATGGACAAGAAGGTAAGTGAAGGGGTTAGTAAAAATAAAATAGTGGAAGTGCTAGCGTTAGAGAATAAAATATTGAATAGTGATGATAGTGTAGTGGGGGTAGAAAATGGTAGAGAGACAGACCAATTAAACGAGAATAAAGGCGATCAGGTAACACAGAGTAAAGTAAGTAAAGATAGTATAAATGGAAATAATGAAGTAACAGATGACATTGGTGTCAATACAGGTGAGAATAATGGTGACAAAATGACGAAAAATAACGAAGAAATAATTAACGAGGTAAGTGATAGTTATAAAAATGAGTTAACAAGTAGTAGTGGTAAGATAGTTGAAAATGGGGTATTTAAAGGTGATACAGTGAAAATTAATAGTGGTAATGAGTATGAGAGGGTAAAATCAGTTGAGGTGGGTTATGGAGTGTTATTGAGTTAGAAAGGGAGTATGAAGAGAGGTTAAATGTAGAGTGTGAACAGGGGGCAAATTTTTCTGGGGTTAAATGTGGAGTAAAGCCTTCACAAGTGGTTTATGAGGATAAGAGATCCTCACTAGGACATTTGGGCGATAAAGGGTCGGAAAATGGTTCAATAGGTTATTTTTGTGTATCTGGTAATGCCAGATGGAGTTTAAATAATGTGGTATTGCCCTCCGAGTGGAGTGAGAATGTGAAATGGGTCTGGGAGAGGGATTATAAAGAGAGAAATAGAGTGATAGAGATATTTAAGTTGAATAGAGGTTGTAAAGGATTAGTTAAGAAGTTAAATAATAAGAGAATTATTATAAATAATAGAGACTTACCTTGTGTAGTAGCAAATGATGATCATATTGAGGTTGATAATAATAAACACTTACCTGTTGTGAGAGTTAGCGTACTAGTAATAGCTGATGACTATAGTAATGAAAGTATAAACTATTTATATGTTTCAGAAAATACTGACGGAGACTTAATCAAAAATACTGATGCAGACATGGCATATGATAAAATAATAATGGGGGATAACTCTGGGAATTATTATTATGGTAAAATGGATAACAAAGATTTAAATGGTTATTACATAAATGGTAATAATATGATGTATGAAAATAAGAAATGAAAATTGTTATGTGAAAATCAGACTAATTTTCGACGATGGTGGTTAGATAAATAGTGAATGAACATTTAATTATTTGAGTCAATGGTATAATTACTTGGCTGATTTAGGTAATGAAGTGTGGTAAATAATAACTGGATATGACGAAAATTTGTAAATAAATTTGTATTGGTGTTAAATGTATTGTGTCAAGGTTATATTTTTGGAATGTATACAATAGTTTATGTAACAAATGTTTGTAGTAGGGATTGATGTTATAATAATAATAATAATAATATTTTACTTGACTAAATAATCAATAGGAGGTAACTGTGACTTTTATGAATTGAAATTGTTTCAAATAAGGTAATTACAGTAACTTGGTGTTTTGAGAGATAATAACTTGCAGTAACCTACATGGAAATAATTTGAGCTGATTTAATTAATAAATTAAAATTTTTTATTTTAATTGTAGAAGAAATTGTAACTGATTGAAGTGTAATGATTAAAATATTTATTTAAATTGAAAATTGAAATTAAAATTGAGCCGAACTAGAATCATTTTGGATAAGGTAATTAAAGTAACTTATACTGTTTTGAAAAAATGAGGAAATTAAATTAAAGTTGAGTAGGAATTAAATTAATTTAAAATGTGAATTTTGGTAATGAACTTAAATTTATTTTGTTATGAGTTGTG
This sequence comes from Magicicada septendecula, assembly GCA_034769895.1. NCBI lineage: Eukaryota > Metazoa > Arthropoda > Insecta > Hemiptera > Cicadidae > Magicicada > Magicicada septendecula. The sequence goes on from CM068371.1 coordinate 450,156,041, forward strand.
ATTATTGTATTTTGCCGGTGTAAGCTGGTAACAATGTATTTTTGTGTACGTAACATGTATTGTATAGTAAGGTGATTATTATTTACTCGTATTTTATGTAATCAATTTGTAATTTTGGTGGGGAATAGTGTTTTGTTAGGGGAGCAAAGTACCAGTATATAATTTGTATGGGATTTATATGTATTAGATGCAAGTATACAGTAAGCTTATATTGCCATGTGGACATTGTATTTTATGTAGTCCAGTTACAGGTTTATTTGAAATCAAGGTAAAATGTTTAAATCCTGGTAATCAATGTAATTAAATTAATTTGAGGTAATTATGTACATTCAAAGGGGAAATATTTGTTTTACTGTAACAATGGGAATGTTTATTATGTTGTATTCTGTTTAAGAGCGAATTGATTATTAGGTAATTGCTTATGAATGTAGATATTTGTATGTTACCAAAAATAAATAAGCAACCAGTACTTTGAAAACAGTCAACCAGTACTTTGTTAATAACATACCAGTATGACTAAGAGGAAACGAATCAGTTGGGGATATGGAGTATTGGAAGGCCGGTTGTTGATATTTTAATTGAATGTTTCAGAGTCAGGTGATACTGTGGTGACGTGCCTGTCTGATTTTATGGTGTTGGGATCTCGAGAGGGAAGTCCAGTAAAGTCGGATAGGTGCAGCCACAGCCACCGGACTAGGGGGGTAAGTACCCATGATTTTATTAAGGATTTAAGGGGGGTTGTGATGCTATATCCTCACTGATCCTCTTAGGCTTAGGCAATGAGAGTTTTTATGCTTCGGCATAAAACCTCTCATTGGGGGGGGGGGTATTGTAACGGGACAGATCAGGGGCTTAAATAATTTTTAGAAGTTTCAAAGCAGTCAGTGTTCACCTTTGGTGTACCTCGTTTTAACCAATGACACATACAATGTTATTGCAAAACACCCGTCTGTGTTTGTCTCTGGACTCAGCCAGGCCAGACATATTACACAATCAACTACAGTTTGTGCCGTCCGTGAATCACGGAAAACGCCAGTTTCAACAGGCAGCAAAAATTATAAGGATTCCCGGGCTGAGCGTCGGGGCATGCCAACCAATCAGAGAAGGCGCCATTAAAACACCTACGTTGGCGCGCAGACGGAATAACGCAACACCTTGACACAGTTGAATAGTAGTTGTTGGCAGCCTACCTTCATACCGGGTGGACGTAATTCAACCGTAGCCTCAGATGTTTGCGATAGGCCAAAAATGCTATAATCGGCCTATCTAATAAAGTGTTGTAAGAAGAATGAAGCAGTAAGAAAAAATAAAAAACCGGCTAAAACAAGAATTTAGTGACAGTGGTGATAATAAAAACAGTTTTAACAAGATTAACTTAGTGGTTTTATTAAAAAAGCGTCTCTCAACAGGCAGTGCTACGAATCGGACCATGTGCAGTTAAATAAAAGCGAAAGAACAGAATTAAATGGCCAAAACAAAAATAAAATTTTATATCGATTTCTATTTTTTTATAAGAATGTCCAGTTTAAATGAGATCTCAAAAGAAAAAGAAGGGGATAATGAGAGAGAGAGAGAGAGAGAGAGAGAGAGAGAGAGCGAGAGAGAGAGAGAGAGAGAGAGAGAGAGAGAGAGCGAATGATCAAAGTACTGATATGTCTTGTAATGGTTTTGATTTAATGATTTATGTATAGTAATTTTGTGACTAGTAAATTTCATTTGATGGTTTAACTTCAATGATTGGAATTCAAAGAATTTTCGTAGTATAATTTTGTATTACAACATTGATAACTAAGGACGAATGTGTTAAAAAAAATAAGATTTGTTTAGTGGTATAACCATGCGTAGAGAGTAGTTATTACGCCTGTTTAACATAACCTGTCCTGTATAGAAAATCTCGCCTAAACGAACCTGGTAAGTAAGTAAACTCAAAAAGGGGAAAATGTATTAAGGTTTCCAGATTTGTCCTTTGTTTAAAAATATTGGTAGCGACCTATAAGTAATTTTGGAATCTTCTGTTTTGGTAAGTCAGGGTAAAGGGTAATCAGGGCGAGTGCGTAAAAAGATCGCACGAGGTAAGTAAAAGTCATGTGGGGGGGATTTATTGAAAAAGTAATAAAACGTTACACAGTACAGTGTTAGTTACTGTGTGACGTACTATCTCAGTCTTGCATTTGTTATTATTATCTCAATTTATTATTAATTGTATCGTTGTTTTACAGTCACTCATTTTTATTAATTATTTAATTTTTTAGTTAATTTCTATTGGTAATTTTTATTCTGTAAATACGTATTATCGTAATTAATTGTGTTATCATCCAGTAATGAGATTTGTTAAAATGTATACTTCTCCTTCAACAAGCAAAGACAACAAAGTTATTCACAGTCAAGCACGGGAAGTTATAATAAACAGTTTTTTGATGTCCAGGATTAAAAAGATTCTTGCAATTAAATTAATACGAAGAACACGTTCCTTTATGTAATGATAAACTGTAGAGATAGTCGAGTGTAATTAAAAAGTGGAAGTGTACAGTTTGCAAATTCCATTGCGATAAGAATGGTCAGGAAGGGTGTAGTTTTTTGTCTCAGCAGTACACAATGACAGAACCAAACAACACTCAGATATGTTTATAAAACATTCTGATATGTAAAAGCAACAAATTCCGATACGTATGAACAGTACATATCTTTTCCTTGATTTTTTATAGTAATACAACTACAATATTATTATAATAGTTATTATTATTGATTTACAGCAGAAACAATAGACATATAATTCTTTTTTTAAAGCCAGCTGAGTGACTGTAGGCACACACACACACACACACACACACACACACACACACACACACACAGATTCATGGTGACACATTTACAAACAAACCTTAACAGTCATGAGTTTTTGTTACTATTACAAGTGATATTCATAGATTGGCAACACCGTCGCTGATAATAACAATTCTCTTCTCTTATCTCACAGTGATTCGCCTTTGCCCTCTGACCGTAAGGGTTTCGCGCATTTCCATGTCTTTAACTTTCAATTTTGCTATATGTCTCCAGTCAACTGTGCTGGAGAAAGTGTTGTTTTTAAATATGTAGAGCTTAAAATTGTGATTTGAATGTGTATGTGGCCAAGAACAATGTTTTAAAACTAAATGTGATGTAAATTGAATGGTGATGGAAAATTAATCAGCTAATAAATGTATTTGAAACTACTGGTTGTGGAGTAATTAAAGGGTATGTGTCTGTGAACTCAGACCTTGTGAAGGAGCGGATTTTGAAATAGCCCGGGTTGCCACTCACACTTGATATATGGCGTGCAAGAGCCATATCACTATCCCAACTAATAACAGAAACATTAAAAAGCGAACTACTTATCAGAGGATGGGAACAACCAAGTATGATTAAGTGAGCCCCTGAGTAGGTCGGGGTCAGGTGACAAATAAAAACATTAATTTATAATTATTGATTCTATAATGTAATCCACAAAACAAATGACAAGAAGAATTCATTACATTCATTAAAAATTTCACCAGAAAACTTAAAGTGCTTAAATCTCAATTTCAATTTTTTAACTTATAAAACTCTCAACATTCTCCTCTAATTTCTCTACTGACATTATACAAAAAAAAAATACAAAAATCTTTATCTCCAAAAGCCCAGCAGTTTCACCGACACTTTGATATTTTTATAGTCATACACTATAATATTTTTATAGTCATACACTATAATATTTACAGACTCTTTATTTTCTCCTAATTAACCAAAAAATAACTTTAATGGCTGGCAGTGTCGGATGTCTCTCTTCCTTTGTGGCGCAGATCATCAGTGATGTCGCGTCTCCCCCCCCCAAATTTTGATTAGTTTTTTGTCGCTCTCTGCACAAATTTAATTTTTCACAGCGGCTGTTTTATTTGATGTTTCCTTTATAGTGGTATATCACCTCCACGAGGTCATACAATGGCACAAAGATTTCTTAATGTTATTCTACTTACATTACTCTTTTTGATATACACAATTTTGTCCTGTTATTCACTTTCGTTCTTTAGTACCAACCGCGGGGTTTAACTTGAACTCATGCGCACTATCCGCACACTCTTAGAGCTTATTTTTCCACTACCTCTTATACGAGTAAACCTACAACCACACCATTATTCAGAGAGCACCTGTAGAATGTTTCTCGTGCCTCTGTCATGGGCAGCCCAATCTTTTGTTTATGCCTCGTTTTACTGGTGGCCTTTATAAAAAAAAACTGGCTTTAGTCTCTCATTACTTACAAACTTAAATTTAGTTGCTGTTGGATCTCTCTCTCTCTCCCTATGCGGCACAGCTCTCCGTCGATATCACTTCTCTTTCTCTCTCTCTCTCTCTCTCTCCAGTTGAACAAGCTGACCCCCCCCCTGTTTAGTTTATCTTCACTCTTAGCACAGATTTAATTTTTCACAGCGGCTGTTTTAATTTACGTTCCCTTCAAACTGGTATATCGCCGCCAGAGGTCGTATAATGGCACAAAATTTCTCACCTTCTATTCAGTCTTCTCGATGTACACCACTCTCCTCCGTTACTTATTTGGTTCTCGGACACAAATTACTCGTTTTAGCTTGTACTCATGCGCACCATCCACCTCCTAGCTTATTTTTGCTCTACCTTGTACATGAGCGAACTTACAACCACACACATTATTCAGAGAGCAACTGTAGACTGCCTCTCATTGTGTTCACATATGCAGCGTGATCTTTTTTGGATACTTTGTTCCAGCCGGCGACTTTTACTAAAAATCGGTTTAAAATATGTTACAGATGTTATATCTGAATATTAAATTTAAGACCATAGCTGCCTACGACCTTATCCTGTTTTGATGATATATGGCGAACTACTTTGCCCCGCAGAAGTATAGTCCTCCACACGTCACTGTTCCTGATCACATGGAACTTCGCATTCTCATTCCCCATCAAAATAAATTCTCTTTAATGTTTTATAATTTTACCTAATAACAATTTTCTTTTTACTTACATGTTCCATAAGGAAATGGAAGTATGGTGATGGCAAAAAAATCGTGTTCGAGATAACGGCAGATTCTGATTGTACTACCATCAAAACATGAAAAAAAGTCATTTTTTGAAAAGTGTGTGTGTAGATTTTTTTCTATGGCAAACGATAAGAGCCGCAAATTCAAACAGAATCAAATAATAGTTTGCATACAGCCCTGAATTGTAGAGTTCTCAAGACCTATTGTTTTTGGTGAAGATCGGTTAAGAGAAAGGGGTAGTTTACCTGCAACGTTTTATGTTTTAACAAGGGTAATTTTTTTCTATGACGAATGATAACTGCCGTAAATTCAAACAGAATCAAATAATTTTTTGCATACCTTCCTCGCTTATAGACAACTCAAGGTCTGTTGATTTTGGTGAAGATCGGTTAAGAGAAAAGGGTAGTCTACCTGCAACGTTTTATGTTTTAAAAGGGTAATTTTTTATGACTAAGGATACCTGCCGCACATTCAAAGAGAATCAAATAATTTTTTGCATACGTTCCTGAATTGTAGAGTTCTCAATACTTATTGTTTTTGGTGAAGATCGGTTAAGGGAAAGGGGTAGTTTGCCTGCAACGTTTTATGTTTTAACAAGGGTAATTTTTTCTATGACGAACGATAACTGCCGTAAATTCAAAGAGAATCAAATAAATTTTTGCATACATTCCTGAATTATAAAGAACTGAAGGCCTATTGATTTTGGTGAAGATTGGTTAAGGGAAAGGGGTGGTTTACCTGCCACCTTTAATGTTTTAACAAGAGTAATTGTTTCTATGATGAACGATAACTGCCGCACATTCAAACAGAATCAAATAATGTTTTGCATGCATCCCTGAATTTTAGAGGACTCAAGACCTATTGATTTTGGTGAAGATCAGTTAAGAGAAAGGGGTAGTTTAACTGCAACGTTTTATGTGATAACAAGGTTACTTTTTTCTATGACGAACGATAACTGCCGTAAATTCAAACATAATCAAATAATTTTTCGCATACATCCCTAAATTGTAGAGAACTAAGGCCTGCTGATTTTGGTGAAGATCGGTTAAGGGAAAGGGGTAGTTTACCTGCAACATTTTATGTTGTAACAAGAGAAATTTTTTACGACGAACGATAACTGCCGTAAATTCAAACAGAATCAAATAATTTTTTACATATTGCCACACGTTGGTTATCGTCAATTTGTAATAAACGAGTTCTGGTCTCTTTAATTAAAAAAAAAATTTAATTAATTTTTGTTTGATTATCAATGTTATTTAATTATTTAATTCGGTTATGGTTTTTTGTTGTTGTTAAAAAATGTTGAAAATATGTTCGATTATAATTCTTCGAAGCGTGTTTATGGTGTGACGTTTCTTCAGTTGACTAGGCGAATCTACGAAGTCGATCTTTCACTAAAAGTATATTTTATTTTTTATTAAATAATTACTTACTTGAAATGAATTTGGCTGACCATGCAGTGTTGAGGTGACAATCTAATTTTAGATTTATTCACCATAAATTCAATTTGCCGCTGTCCATTTTGCTATGCACTGAGAGGTATCCACCTGTTCTGTAATAACCTAGTCTACTGAAATAAATTGTCTGACTCTATTTTGTCGTATAAAATTATGATTTATTCTCTGATAATATTCTTTAAATTGTTTTAAAAATATAACAAACTGTTCTTCGTTTAATTTGCTTTACAATAGAATTTAGTTTTATGAAAATCTTGTCTCAGGGTTGGTAGTTCTGATTTACAGTTATCAGACTGATTAAACTTATTTTTTGGTTAAACTATTTAGTTAAAATGTAGGTCCTTTTAGACTGCAGAATACAAATAAAACAACTAGAAAACTTATACTACCATTATTGGGTAGTCAGAGAGTGATTACAAAATCGATTATATCTTAATGTATAACAGAAAATATAGCCATGCCTGGTTCTGGCATAATAGGTTAACTTGTCGTATTGTCAATCGACAATGAACGTTAAATGAATTAACAATTCTTTTATAACACCTAAAATATGAACACAATAAAATAATAAATCAATTCAGTGTTCTAGGAAGAATCATCTGAACAGTTATATTGGATTACTTCAAATAGGTAATCGTTTAATTATTATAATTGTATTTCGCTTGGAATGAACTTCTTTTAATAATAAAATAACGAAATATCGTAATAGTAGTAGACTCTTTTTTAACTCTAAACATAAATTATATTTTCATTTTATCTTTCTGATAATTAATCTTGTCACCGGACAATTCTCAAACTGCTGACTAACTATTGTTAGTTTACCATTGGTTTAACACTTAATGACTTCATCGATATGATATTAATTACAACACCTTTAGTGTTTATATTGAACAAACTATCATCATCTTTATAACTCTTATCTACTAATTAAATAAAATTGATTTGAGAATTCTCTTTATGATTAACAAATTAATGAAAATAATAAGGTGCGATGCCCTTTATTCGTTAGTATGTACACATAGTATTAATGTTGTTCGATAAAATATATCGTCAATTTCTTATCTTCCTTAAATACAGTAAAAAATCACTTTACTCCCTGTATATCGCGTAATTGCTAGGGATTATACACTTAGCAATTCATGTCACACTATTAAGTCTTCACTAAACTTCGAATATAATGTTATAATGATTTTGCAAAATTGAGGTTATGTTTTCATTGTTTACATTTGATAACACGCACAAAGTTAGGTTAGACTGTTGTTTTCTGGCGATGCGGAGCTGTCGTCTGTCCTCTTCAATGGTTATTCAAAAATTGTCTCAAGATGGCGTTCGTTTCTGCTGTTCTCGTTTGCATTCCTTGTAAAATTTATCGAATTCTCTCTTTTGATTGGCTGAAGATCGTTACTTGAGTACACATACCCCCCTTCACTAAATTATTTGTTACAATAAGCGTGGGCCTTTGGGTTTGAGAGTATGAACTGACGCTAAACATTTTTCCAAAATAAATCAGATACCTTTAAATTTATATAACTTTCTTGTACTACCTCAGATTGTGAATCTAAGCTTACCACGGTATGGCGAACATTTGGCTCTTAATTTAGAGTCCACACATGATATATTTTCGTCCATGACTAAGGAAGATATTGTTTGAAATTAACACTTTGCAGTATTTCTTAATAAATTTATGTATTCTTTGATTAAAACTAACTAATGACAATCACATCTCATCGAGATTATGCTTTTAAAGTCCTTTTACACTCTTTACTTATCATCTACTTATGATTATTAACAAAATATATCTCCTATGTTAAGGTTGCATTAGGCCTATGAGTCTACTAACTATACTGACTAATTACATTTGAATATTTGTTTCTGGACAATTTCTGTGGTGTTCCAATTACACATACAGTGTCAGTACAACTACTGTTTGCTTTAGTTACTGTGAATACATTGTTATTTCCTGGTTTTGAGTCTATTTAATCACCTCTGCATTGTATTATAAGGTGTCTCCTTACTTTACTTCATTTTTAATTGAGTAGTGGTCTTTTGAGTCACTACCTTGTTAAGAATTGTTCATTACAGTTATTACATTGTTTTACAATCTGGTGTTTTTTTACATTGGTTCATTCTCTTGTGTTGAGAACTGAATAATAGTACTTGCATCTAGTGTCACATGACAGATGTGCTTAATTATTATTATTATGCCTTCCATTAGTGATAATAATTATCTTACAATATTATATTAGTGATGTACCATCTTCCTTACTATACAGGTATCACCCTTTCTGTTTCTGTTTAATTTTACAACTGGTTTTATCTAAACTTTACATGGTGATTCCCATTCTGTCTGTTTTTTGCCATTTAGTTTACATTAATTATCATATAAATACTACTCTAGGTAGCTTATCTTGGTACTGGTAGAAACCTTAACACCTCTACTTGATTTTTTTGTCCAAGAGATTTTAGTTTAATTATGTTTTAGTTATTATTTCTTATCAATCTAAGTGGAAAGTACCTGTATTTAGGTTATGTGTCTTCCCACTCTAAAGCAACAATGGGATGACTGGGCTGATTTTAATTTACACTTTTTATCTTGTTTTTACTAGTACTATGTTATTAATTATCACCTGTAATTTATTAATTGGTTCTTTTTTCTCTCTATTATCACTTTTTTCATAACTTATTTGGTAATTATGACTGGTATCTGACAATTTAGGTTCTCTTTTAATTTACATTAATTCTGGTCATAATATGTTATCATACTGTTGTTTACAGCTTCTTATTATACTAATATTATTATTACTCTCACTCTCTTGGCTAATATTGGATGCCCTACTCATTTACTCTACTAGTGATCATATTCAGGTCATCTAAGGCAGTCAGTTAGTGTTTTGTCTATCTGTCCTTGTCTCTCATTTTGTACTTCACTTATGTTGGCAATTTATTTCACATTTGGCCTTCTTATCTCATAGTCAGTGTAGTTTCTTGGTTCTTCTTGTGTCACCATTTTGATTGATATCATTATTATTATTATTTCGTCTTTATAATATGTTTTCTTCTTTGTTTCTTGGCTTCTTACTGACCGGATCTATTGGGTTATTGGGTCTATTGTATAATCACTATTTAATACTTTTCTTTCTTGTTATTATTATTATTATTACCATTACTGTATTAACTCCCTTGTTGTGAGTTCATTCTTTTATTATTATTTACTTATATAGTTTTCATTCTTGGTATTCTCATTGTAAATACTTAATGGGTCTTGTCCCCCTCAATTATTATGACATGTTGCTTATATTTTGACGTTTAAAATATCGTGGTTATATGTCTCGTTACAATATGTGCCTGAGTTGTAGAAGACTCACGGCCTATTGATTTTGGTGAAGATCGGTTACGGGGAAAGGGTAGTTTACCCGAAACATTTTTTGTTGTAACAAGAATAAAGTACTTAATTTTGATAATAAAGTATCCTGATAAGAAGATATTAATAATCCACTGTAGAAAAGTAGATGAAATATCTATAAATGAAGAGGCTAGTTGAACGAGGTGGGGGTAATTTTCTATAAATAAAAATAATAGTTGAAGGGGGAGGGGATAATTTTTATGTGTACTACGTTATTGGTAACAAAGTAGTAGTTTGTTGTTAAAATACCTTCCAGGGCTGTTTGGCTGTAGTCCAATGTTTTCTGCAAAACCAGACGTTTTGGCAGTGCCATCGACTTCCATCATCAGTGAAAATCAAGTGCGATAACGTGAGGTGGTATACATTAGTGACCACAGTACTGTGGTTAAGGCTGAAGTAGTAGGGCCTAAGTAGAAAGAAGTAGTTTCTATGGAAATATTTCATTTCAAAAATGATTTTAAATATGAATCTTAGAACATGGAAGTCATGTATGGTTCTCCATACCGATATTTTAGTTTCTGTTTTCCTTTCACCACGGTCTGCTTAATACACATTTTCCGCTACCTTTTTGATGCAAGAATTTTGACTTTATACTGATATGGGTCATGTAGTTACAAACTATATAATTTTTTGATATAAACATTTTTAATTTTTTGGAAATTGTCAGTATAAATTAAAAGACTGAAAAATAATAAAAGAAAATTTTGTAAACCATTTGGAACAGTAACTTTTTTAAAATTATTATTATTATTTTTTCTTTGTAACTGGGTGGTGGCATGTGAATCATTGTAGTCAGTGTTGAAGTAATTAATAAATTTTAAAATATCAAAATCTTAAATATACAGAACTCTTGGTTAGAAATTCATTCTAAATTTAAAGAATTCGGTAAAGCGAATTGTGGTACAATACAAAGTTGTAGAGTCATGCCACCTGGATGCCATCCATGATCTGTCGACAAATTTCTAGCGACCGCGTGGTGATGGCAGAAATCTGATTACAATCTACACAGACGAGAATGAGGACACTTCACCATAACATCAATTGGCTTAAGATTTATATTTTGAAACAAGGTAGAGATGAGGCTGAGTAATATAATAAATAATTTATATAAAAATGTATGTGTATAATTTTAAGAGCCAAAGGCTTTAGTAAATAAAATAATGTAATAAATAAAAAATTGTAAACAGTAATGGTGTGTGTGAGGTCAATTGGAAAGAATAAGTACAAACCAAAAGAAAATTGTGCTGGTGGATCTGATTTAATTTGATGTGAATTAGTTTGATTTAATTTGGCTTGAAAATAAATAATTAATTATCACTTGTAATTGTTTTAGAATACCAAATTTACAGAATTAAAAAAAATCATGTAAAAAAGATTTTATAGACTAAATGTATATTGAATGATTAAATTTTATTTAATGACCAGCAGGTACCCGCGGCTTCGCACACGAATATTTGTATATGATTGTTGTGGTAACTGTCGAGTTAGTAGTTTGTAACCCAGTCTGAGGATCGACTAATTTTAATGTAAAATGATAACCATCTTCTCCTCTGCAAAACATTAAAGGGTACTGTAAAGCATCATAAGCTCGATGTGTTTCTGCAATTCGATGTAGCATATGATCCCTCGCACGGATTATTATATCGAGTTTATCGCTTTCCTGGGCAACTAAAACTACTGCCACCTCATTAGTTGTCGGTGCATTGTAGCAACCCCTCTGCTCTTCATTATTTTCTGTTCGATCAGCGTGAATCACAATATTGTACTGATTATTATCCGCAGATGTTACAAATTCAAACGCACTTTTCAGTTCACTAACATATGGATTGATTGCGTGAAGTAAATTTTGAAGTTCTGTTACTAATGGCTTATCCAAGTTACGAATATGATCCATTGTTGTTTCAGATTGCTGTAAATAATCAGCTATGAAATACACCTGTAGAAATTTCAGTACTTCGTTTTGTGTGGGGATTAATGAACCAATGAGGTGATATACTTGCCCTTGAATTTTGAAAGTAGGCATGAAGCTCCCTTCGACTATTTCATTGGCTCCGAATGATGTAAATTGAAAAGTTGAATTGTACGATCTTAATGCATTCAAAAATTTTTTTGATAAAAGGTGTTCTCCATTTAGTAATGATTTTAACGGTTCTGGAGGAGGAAGTATGGGATCTAATTGATGTGATGGTACAATCCTGATACAATCTTAAATTAACAAAAACATGGTATAAAAGACCATAAGTATTGTATTCCTTCATTTTTTAACAATCTGGTCATAATTAATTAAAACTTTAATAATCCCTGTAAAGTTTCGGTGAGTGGACTATACAAATGTTTTGTGAACGCAGAAGTGAATTGCCAGGATTCTAACTGTTTCATAGCAAAAAACAGGAAACACAGCAAAAAACCGTATGTCGCATACTGAGATAAGGCGACGATCCCTGATGACGCCAGCGACGAGGAATGTGTTGTTGAAACTGTAAACAGACAAACAATAACTTGATGACGTAGTTTGCGCCCCACCTACATAATGTAAAACAAAGGATCTTGGTCATTTTATCAGGAAGCGTGAGCGCAGCCGGCCGGCAAACCGTTCACCAAGTGTGAATTTAAACTTTTACACCACTAAAAGTGGTTAATTACAAAAGTATTTAAGGTACCGTACTCCAAGATGTGACCGGTAATGTAATCGGTAAACACGCGGTGTGCGAAGTTTTACCGTAAGAACAACCGCCGCTGAGATCGGTCAGATTTGGTGAGAACGTTCCAAACATTCTTTTATTACAAATCAAGATTCACTTAATGACCAATTTCAAACAAAATTATAAATCAAAATTTATCTAAGAAATAGAAATGAGCTCATTAAGATAAAACAAAAGAAATTGTACCAGCGTGAGAGAGAGAGAGAGAGAGAGAGTGAGAGATAGAGAGTGACATAAATTATGCTGGGTTGTGCGAAGTATTAATCTATGTTAAATAATCCTTTATATATTAAATATATCATTTGAAATATATTAAATAATCTATTATATAATGTAACATAATTGGATAAGTTATGTATCATATGTGTATTTTGGAGGGTAAAATTGTTTTGCAAACGTCCGTGGCGTAATATGTGGGGTCGAGTCATTTTTTCAATATGTATTGAGATTCAAGTTTAAAAATAAAAGTAACTTATATATGTTATCTCGAGTACAATTATTTCAGGTAGTAGGTTTCACAAATAGGGTTCGTGTTGCCCGAATCCTGGCCCGAAAAGTAAATTTGTGTGATGTTGCCCAATCTTACAACATGGCGTCCGGTTTCAAAAGTGATATTCATTTACTAGTACATACAATATTATTGTAACTAATAAAACGATAAAAAGCCATTAGTTACAAATTGCGCCCGTAATAACAGGGACATTAGTTACAAATGGCGCGTGCCGAACATGGACTCGACATAAAACTTAATTTTATGTGGAGTATACTTACCTGAATGTGAAATAGCTACCTGGGATAAGAGTGCGAAAGTACGTAACACGTGCGCAAGGTAAGGTTAAATTTTAGGTTATAAACATATATGTTTTAGCAACATAAAATAGCAAACATGAGTACTAATGATAGTATAATAATAGAAATCAGTACAGCTGATGTAAATTTGACTGGTGAGATGGATATTCAACCAACTCAAACTAGTCAGACTGACGAGGCAAGTACGCCCGTATCTGTTGTATCTGTAGAGACAACGAAAGTCGATACATCCATTTCAACTATGTCAGAAAGTAAATCAGATGGTACCGCTGCTTTGATGCAGCTGTTACTAAATAAATTTGATGAACAGAGTGTAAAATTTGATGAAAAATTTACTAATTTAAATGACAAATTTGATAATTTTGATAAGCAATTTAAGGAGCAGAAAAACGAAATCAGAAATAGTTTCGATATCAAGTTCAATGAATTAAAGAATGAAATTAAAAACGGTAATGATAATCTCATTAAGCAGTGTGACAAGGTCATTAAAAAATTGGACGAGAATTTAATTCAACTAGAAAAACAGAAGTCGAATAGTAGTGAAAACAGTATGAAAAACGAAGTACTGACTAATAACGTAAGTAACAGTGATAATGTGAATAATGAATTTACAAGTAGTAAGAATATAATATTAGAAAATGATAATGAAAGTGTTATGAGTGAAAATGAGGTGTTCGAGTGTATTGAGTCAGAAAGAGAGTTTGGAGAAAGTATTTTTGTACAAGGGGTGCAGGGGTTAGAATTTTCTTTTGATGTTGTGTTAGGGGGTGAAGAAAAGTCTTCACATATTTTTTATAAGGACAAGAGTTCCTTCAATTTATATTTGGGAGACGATAGGTCTACAAATAAAGTTTCTTGGTATTTTTGTGTACCTAATAAGTGGTGCAGTAATTTTAAGTTAGGGACCCCTGCATATTTGGAGAGAGAAAGTGTAACTTGGTGTTATGGTGAGAAATGTATTAAGAGAGAAAGTGTAGAGAGGTATTGTGGTAACTTGGTGTTATGGTGAGAAATGTATTAAGAGAGAAAGTGTAGAGAGGTATTGTGAGAGAAAGAAAGTAATACAATTTTTTAAAGTTAATAGAAAGTACAGAGAATTGGTAGAGAGGTTAGGCATAGACACGGTGGATGAAAATAATGAATACTTACCTTATAGTAACAATGATAATGAAATAACAATAAATGATGAGAATAATGGTATCAGGTACTTACCTGTGGTAGAAAATTATGATGATAATTACAAGATGAATAACAAAATTATAACATATGATATTACTGAGATAGACAGAACCCTACTCGACCGTGACTTGATATATTTGTTTGATAATTGTTTGATATATGAATATGAATATAATGTTTCTAATCATAAAATGTTTTCGTTAAAAAATAAGATAAATAGACGTAAGATTAGGTTGTTATTCAACGATGGAGGATAGACTGTTTTAATTGTGAAATGAACATTAAATATATGTGAAAAGTGGTATTGAATTGGACTGCATATGGACTGAGTTTGATAAATAACAAAATAATGAGTTTGGAGTGTATATTTTCATTGTTTCATATGTTTTATGTATCAATGTATTTATGTATTTTTGATGTTGTATTACAGGTATATTTTGTGTACACCAGTTATTATGTATTTTAATAATTAACATGTTTTGTTTACCTAAACAAGTAAAAGTTTTTAAAACAATTGAATAATAATTAAAAGTCAATTACTGAATTAAAATAGTACAAAAGAAAGTTGTACTAATTAGTAACAGAAGTAAATTGTAATAGAAGTTTCTAATGAATTAAATTATTATTTAATTGTAATGAAGGTAATTCCTAATTAATAATAATCCACATAGTAATCCACATAATCCATGTGATTCATTTTTCCACTTTAAAGCTTTGCAATAAGGACAAACCATACTCGGTAACCCGATATCTGTTTCATTCGCGTAGTTAATAACTGGATTATAATTGAAACCACTATTTAATTTTGCTTCCATCGTAAAGTAGGACCTCGTGATCTGAGAGTTGCTTGCCTGCGTCTTTGTGCCACTAATCTACCTTCACGAATCGTAGGACTTTCAACCCATAAGACTTCTTCTAATCCAGATCTTTCTGAAGAGTTTCCAGGAGCTGATTGCATTTCGACTCCTTCGACGTCATTTTCAGATGCTCTACGACGCCTCTTTCTTTCCGCAGCAGTAGATCTTCCTAAACATGATCATCTTTTTGGCATTGCAAAGCTAAAAAAGGGAAATGTATTTATTTGATCTATACTAATAAATCTCTAGAGGGCAATTAATAATTTATACAATACAATACATATTCCACATATTACTTACCGATGATGTAAAATTAACGAAAAAAAGGCACTGTGTAACGGGACAGATGAGGGGCATAAATAATTTTCAGAAGTTTCAAAGCGGTCAGTGTTCACCTTTGAGGAACCCCTGTTTTAACCAAAGACGAACACAATGTTATTGCAAAACACCCGTCTGTGTTTGTCTCTGGACTCAGCCAGGCCAGACATATTACGTAATCAACGACAGTGTGCCATCCGTGAATCACAGAAAACGCCAGTTTCAACAGGCAGCAAAAATTATAAGGATTCCCGGGCTGAGCGTCGGGACATGTCAGCCAATCAGAGAAGGCGCCATTAAAACACCTACGTTGGCGCGCAGACGGAACAACACAACAGCTTGACACAGTTGAATAGTAGTTGTCGGCAGCCTACCTTCATACCGGGCAGACGTAATTCAACCGTAGCCTCGGGCATTTGCGATAGGCTGAAAATGCTATAATCGGCCTATCTAATAAAGTGCTGTAAGAAGAATGAAGCAGTAAGAGAAAATAAAAAACCGGCTAAAACAAGAATTTAGTGACAGTGGTGATAATATAACCGTTTTAACAAGATTAACTTAGTGGTTTTATTACAAAAGCGTCTCTCAACAGGCAGTGCTACAAATTGGACCATGTGCAGTTAAGTAAAAGCGAAAGAACAGAATTAAATGGCCAAAACAAAAATAAAATTTTATATTGATTTCTATTTTTTTATAAGAATGTCCAGTTTAAATGAGATCTCAAAAGAAAAAGAAGGGGGATAATGAGAGGGAGAGAGAGAGAGAGAGAGAGAGAGAGAGAGAGAGAGAGAATGATCAAAGTACTGATATGTCTTGTAATGGTTTTGGTTTAATGATTTATGTATAGTAATTTTGTGACTAGTAAATTTCATTTGATGGTTTAACTTCAATGATTGGAATTCAAAGAATTTTCGTAGTATAATTTTGTATCACAACGTTGATAACTAAGGATGAATGTGTTAAAATAAATAAGATTTGTTTAGTGGTATAACCATGCGTAGAGAGTAGTTATTATGCCCGTTTAACATAACCTGTCCTGTATGGAAAATCTCGCCTAAACGAACCTGGTAAGTAATTAAAGTCAAAAAGGGGGAAATGTTTTAAGGTTTCCATATTTGTCCTTTTGTTTAAAATTATTGGTGGCGACCTATAAGTAATTTTGGAATCTTCTGTTTTGGTAAGTCAGGATAAAGGGTAATCAGGGCTAGTGCGAAAAAAGATCGCACGAGGTAAGTAGAAGTCATGTGGGGGGATTTATTGTAAATGTAATAAAACGTTACAACTGATACTACATCACTGATGCTCATCGCATAATTCTCGATAAAGTAGGTTAAGTATAATTCTCGACAATTAATTATTCCTACTGCACATAGGCCTACTGAATATTCAAATGTCGAAGAGTACGGTTTGTCAGAATCAACGTGTACTATATAATCAAAATCAACGTGTACTATATAATCAATGTTACAATATAATCAAACAATGAATTATTGTATTGTTTATATGAATTTCATATGCTGATAAGAATTCCATATCCCTACTAAAATGTAAATATTCAAATGTCTAACTGACATCAATATACTTACGTATACACTATTTGTATTATTCTATATGAATAAACATTTCATCTAATTGTGTTACTGCATGTTTGTAAATATCTACTAAATTATCAAATTTTGATTTTACGTATCGAGGAAACATGAATGATGGATCTATTGCTTCGCACTTTTTAGATATTCATAACTTACAATATAAGAATATTATTAATATAGATGTACCATTAGCAATTTACCAACTCGACAGTTACCACAACAATCATGTACAAATATTTGCGATCGAAGCCACGGGTTTAAAAAAATGAGTTTTTTTGCAATAACTTTGGTTCTTTTTAACCTATCGTTATTTGCGATCGAAGCCGCGGGTTTAAAAGAATGCAATTTTTTTGCAATAACTTTGGTTCTTTTTAACTTATCGTTATCAAATAAAGTGGAAAACCTTCCGTTGGGTACCTGGTATCAGCATGCAACGTTTCATTGAAATCGGTTCAGTAGATTCTGAGATTACCGCGGACAAACGTAGCCCCCCCTAGAGATTTATTATAGATTAAACTAAATGATTAATGAAATTATGTTATTAAAAGTAAAAATTATTAACATGAACACGTGTTGAGTCATTATTTATCACCTTACCCTGACCTAACCAGTAATCGTGGGGTTCACTTAAATGTTCCTGGAATTAGGTAACTTCTGTAAGGGGATTGTTCTGATAATTTAGTATTTCGGTTTGTCCTTTGCGGAGATAATAATGTGGTTACCATGGACTACCTGTACGTTGGCGACCCTGGGTTTTGGTTTTCTGGGGTTTCTTCCTTCTTTAGGTAAGAGTCAGTAGAGGTTTGGGGCCTGTCCTTCATTTCTACCATTACAATAAATATGTGTGTGTGTGTGAACTACTAGTTCATGTAGTTTTATATAGTAATGTTTTTATTTCTAAGCCTGTGTCACACTATGCTACTTCACTAGCTGCTACTGCATTTTCTGGCTACTTCTGTCACACTGTTTTTATGTAGCTGCTATTTAGTAGTGGCTAGTACAGCAAAGTATACGGTTGCGTAGATTGGTTTGATGTTAAAAGGTATTGTGCAAAATGTCATCTGTGTGTGTGCAACGTGAGGCTTTGAGAAATCTGTTGGTGATTGGTGTTAGAGAGCTTTGTAAGGAGTTGCCGAGTAACATAAGGAACAAAAACAAACGCATGTGGGTTCGGAAATGAATATGTAGAAGGGATAAACTGAGTACTTCAACAACACTAATAAGAGAGCTGGCAATTGAGGACCCCCAATTGTACCACATAACATCACGCGGTTAGCCATACAAAGTTTAAGGAGTTGCTAGATTTCACAACTAAATTTGGCCTGTGTACATCTTACGTTGCGGCACTATCTTTTTAGATTTTTAATTTTATTCAGTTCATAATGATAAGGACCAAGGAGTGTTTTAATTTTCTTTTTTAAAGCATCATCCTTTGCTGGTAATCAGGGAAGTTCCAGCTCATCTAGAAACCGAGTGAAAGCAGTTTTTGTGTGTGTTGCATTTCAAATACTCTACAGACATAATGTCTCACAGACAATCATATTTTCTATATGTGTTAAGGAATGTAATTATTTCATCACCCGATCACTTTAATAAATCACTCATTGTAAATGTAGAAATAAAATACTCAAAAGGCACAATACAACAACAAAACCAAAACAAATGCCGAGAGAAGCACATGGTGACAATCGAGACGCTACTTCACTGCTACTGCTCTGTAACATTAGACAACTAGGGGGCTACTCGGTAGCAGCTAGTGAGTCACATGACCTCAAGGTCGGCTACTGGCTACTTAATAGTGCCAAAAGTTGAACACATCCAAATTGTCTACTGATTCTTCACTCGCCGGCAAGTGCTAGTAGCGTAGCTTAGTGTGACACAGGCTTTACTTGTGTAACTTCTATCAAGATCTTGTGCTCATGCAATACTAATATTCACATTTAAGTACAGTAACATATTTTTGTGTAAAAATTAAGTTTTTAATTAATTTATTAAAAAAAAAACACTAAAAATCAAGAGAGTTTCAACTGACTTAGGTCATGTGTACTTAGGTCTGTGTGTGTGTGTGTGTGTGTGTGTGTGCGCGCGCCTGTATCCAATGTGCATGAGATTTATTTTTGTTGCTTTAATAACAAAATAAAATTATTAACAACTTTGTTAGTAATATAATAATAATTTGTTTTTAATTTTAATGTTGATAACTTTAGGATTAAATAATAAATCATAGTACACAATGACAAATAGAAAAATTGTTTCCCATCACTACATTTTTTTTAATAGTTAAGACAAAATTTGATGCTTGCACCAGAAGAGTGAAAAAATAGTGACTTCTGATACACTTTGCTCAACTGTTCATTAGCTAGCAAAACAGAAACTATGAAAGTTCGCAGTTAACTAGAGAAAAAAACGAGGATTTCAATTATGAATTTATTTAATTGCTGTCTTGAATACTGTAAAACTTATAAAGTTCTAAATTTAGGTCTCTCCTTTCTTTGAACTGAGTATAATTATAGGTTGCAATTGTATCATTAAACAGAACTGAATTTTTTCCTTAAAGTTATGTTTCCAATAGAATTATTATTATATTCACAAAAGTTAAAATATCTGTACACCTCCATGTTTATAATGAGGAAACTAAGGGTAATAAATAATAAGAACAATGACGACGACGACAATAACAACAAAACAATAATAACAGTTTGAAATATCACATAAAAAGTTGTATTAATGAAAATAGTTCTACACTCTTATTAGTAAAATTTTTTACATTAAGCCTGATATGAAAGATCCTTCATACTATTTAACTGTCTCTACTGAAATGTTCAACTGCCCAAAATATAAGAGAACTGTGAATGTCCAGCTTATTACACAACTATTATTGAAAACTTAACTGTAGTCTCATAAAAGTATGAAGAATATTAAATTGTGAATATGTAACGGTACACAATTGTGTGTTAGAGAATAATAATTTAAATCAGGCTGAATTCAAAGCAGTCAGTATTCACCTTTGGGGTACCTCGTGTTAACCAACTACACATGCAACATTATTGCAAAACATACGTCTATGTTGATGTCTGGCCTGCCTGGCTAGACGTATTACGTAATCGCTGGCAAGCAGTCTCTCTGTGAAGTACAGAAAGAATGAGTAACTGACACACCCCAGTTTGCATCAGGAGGTCACAGTATACAGTCGTTAACCAACAGAACAGTCGTTTACAAGTCAAACGGTGGCCTCGGACGTGTGAGATGGGTCGAAAACATCGTCGGCCTATCCAGTAAAATAATTACTAAAGTGTACAAACAATATAGTGTGGTCAACTCGTAACTCTGACCACACGGTCAACCTATAAGTGCTCGAGCAAATTAAAGTCGGCCGACTATATATTATAATGTGTACAGATATTAAATCAAAGTAAATAAAATGTGATAAAAAAGAAACCACAACTAAACTCAATATAAACGAGTGTCGGAGTGCGTTAGAATGAAGAAAGCGGTCAACACGAGTCTGTGCAACCAACCATATGAACACACAGCGAATGGGTAACTAAAAACACAGAATATTCATATTAAAACCAATTTAAACTAAATGGTGATTGTTCACTATAAAAGGAAAATTTAAAATGTAACTTTATACAATAGAGATCTCTAAGGGAAAGGGGTTTATAAAAGAAAGAGGAAAGAGAAAAGATATAAAAAGAGTATTGGTTTGTTTAGTAGAAACACAATTAAAAAATAGTTAAGGAAAGTTGTTTTTTTTTTATGTAGACTTGTTTTGGTTGGTAATTATTATTAGAGAATAAGGTGTTAACATGAAACCATATGATTTGTCTAGGTAATATAAGAGTCAAGTTTGTAATAGGAAGAAGCAGTAGAGTAGGAAAAAAATGCAGTAAAATGTTATGTCAGTAGTTCACAAAGTAAGTTGAAGTTTTGCTCAATAAAATTGAAAGAATTTGTTAGAATCAGAAAGACTGTGTTAGCGAAATTATTTCGCACTCAAACCCAGATAACTTTTCTGCAACTGGTTTCGTCTGTAGAACCCTGGACGGAGAATAAAGGTAAGAAAAAGGAGTAAAACGTAATAAATATAATAAGATTTATTAGTTGCGATAAAAAAGAATAGTTTCAGTGATGCCCGAATACAGGGACTCGATCTTATTTATAATTTGCAATAGAAAAGAATAGTTTCAATGGCGCCCGAACAGGTGGACGATTTGTGTGATTTATTTTAATCACACAGATCAGACCTAATTAAGTTGCAGACAAGGGTTATTTGGGAGTGGGGGGCGATGTTGTAAATGATTGTAGATTGTGATGAGAAAGGAGTAAAGCAAAACTAAGCTAAAGTGTGTATAATTGTATATGTAAATGATATCATACAAAATGAAGAATAATAATGATGAAGTCAGCATAACTGACTTAACCGAATCGATTGTTATGAGCAAAGCGAGTGCTGAATCGACACCTACGGTCAGTAGAGTAGAAAAGGTGTCATTAGACGACCTGTTCAATTTGATGAAAGTTAATTTTAGCGAACAAGACATTAAAAGCGAAAGCAGATTTATAATGAGTTAAAAAGTGAGATCAATGAACAAAAAACAAAATGTGAAAGTAGTTTTAACGAGTTGAGTAAACGTTTTGATATGAATTACATTAAACTTAATGAACAAAATAATAAGTTTGATGCTAAATTTAATGAACTAAAGGGGAAAATTATTAACAAAATTAAGAAAAAGTGACTGAGTCACAAAAGAATATCGATGATAAATTAAACGAAATGAATACTAAATTGATACAACAGTTAGATAAGCTGGGGAGGAATATTAAAAATAATGAAGGTATAGACAACAAGGTGAGTAATGTGGTTAAAACAAGTGATAATTATAATGGTGACATGACAAATAATAATCAGGTGAAAGTGTACAAGGTAAGTAATAGTGAAAATAACAGTGATAACTGTAATAATGACAGTGAAATAACGTTGAATAATAACAATAAAGAGGTATTTGAAAATGGGGTATCAAAAAGTGATACAGTAAGTAGTAGAAATGATGAGAGTGTAAAATCAGTTGAGGTTAGAGGATTGTTAGTTAGTGGTTTTGAGATAGAAAGGGAGTATAGAGATGGTTTCAATGAAGAGGGTGAACAGGAGGCAAATTTTCTGGGGTTAAATGTGAAGCAGAGATTTCACAAGTTGTTTATGAGGATGAGAGATCCTCACTAGGACATTTGGGCGACGATGGGTCGGTAAATGGTCAAATAGGTTTTTTGTGTGTGTCTGGTATGGCCAGATGGTGTTATAATAAAGTGGTTTGCCCTCTGTGTGGAGTGAGAATGTGAAATTGGGCTGTGAAAGTGATCATGAAGAGAGAGAGAGAGAGAATGATAGAGATATTTAAGTTCACTAGGGGTTATAAAGGGTTAGCTGAGAGTTTGAATAATGAGAGAATCACGATAAATAATAGAGACTTACCTTTTAGTACTGGTGTAGTAGTAAAAGATGATTATATTGGGGTGGATAATAATAAACACTTACCTGCTGTGAAGGTTAGCATGTTAGTAACAGCTGATGACTATAATGATGAAAATGTAAACCGTTTAATTGTGACAAATGATACTGATGGAGACTTAACCATACCCGATGTAGATTTGGCTTATGATAAAATAATAATGGGGGATAACCCTAGGAATTATTATTATGGTATAATGGAAAAAACAAATTTTTATGGTTACCGCAGTAATGGTAATCATACAATATATATAAATAAAAACGAAATGTGTTATGTGATAATAAGACTAATTTTCGATGATGGCGGTTAGATAAACAGTGAATGAACATTTAACTATTTGAGTTTATGGTATAATGGTACTTGGCTGATTTAGGTAATGAAGTGTGGTAAACAATAATTGGATATGACAAAATTTGAAAATAGATGTGTTGGTGTTAAAGGTATTGTGTCAAGGTTATATTGTTGGAATGTAGACTATAGCTTAGGTACCGGTAACACATGTTTATAGTAAAGATGAATGGTATAATAATAATAATATTTTATTTTACTAAATAATTAACAGGAGGTACTAATGAATTTTATGTTGAATTGTGTATTTAAATCAAAAGTGTTTTAAATAATGTAACTAAAGTTAAATTGTTTTGATTTGAGTTGAAATGAAACTAATTTAATCAATTTAAATATACTATGATTGGAATGGTAAAATCAACGGTAACTGATTACAATATTTATTTAAAGTGAAAATTAAAGGAAAGGTTTGTGTTAAGGTGATGCTAATATTCTGGTAGTGCATCAGCTGATATGCTGTTGACATGGACATTGTGTTTTGTATGCTAATGTTTACAGTCATGCTGGAGTTGACAACAACAACAACGTTTTATTTCAATAAATAATTGCCATAGAGGAATTTTATTATGTAATAAAATAAATACAAGATGTAATCAAATTGAGTTAACTTTTTGTGAATAAAATAAGGAAGAAACTTGGTGACCTGGTTGTAATGTAGTTAAAATGTATGTGAAAGGATTTTATTAATGTAGAATCATTTTGAATAATGTAATTAAAGTAACTGAAATTGTTTTGAACAAATGAAGTAATTAAATGAAATTAAATTTGAGTAGGAGATAAATTAATTTAAAAGGTGAAGGTCAGTAATGAATTTAAATTTATTTTGTTTTGAATTGCGTAACAGATGGTTGAACAATGTAATAATAATAGAAGTAATAATAAAAGATAAACGAGGAATGTTCATAAATTTTATTTAAATTCAAAGGTAATAATGTATTTTGTGTGTAATATGTATCCTATAGTAAGGTTGTTATTATAATGCTTGTATTTTATATAATCAATTTGTGTTTTGGTGGGTAATGGTATCTTGGTATGAGAAGATAATTTGTACATGATTTGCAGGGGATTTAGATGTATTAAATGTAGGCATACAGTAAGTTTATATTGCCACTGACAAATTAGATATGAAACCAGTACTTTGCTAACAATGAACCAGTACGGCTAAGAGGAAACGAATCAGTTGGGGATATGGAATAATGGAAGGCTGTTTAGTGATATTTTAATTGAATGTTTCAGAGTCAGGTGATACTGTGGTGATGTGCCTGTCTGATTTCGCGGTGTTGGGATCTCGAGCAGAGAAGTCCAGTAAGGTTGGATAGGTGCAGCCATAGCCACCGGACTAGGGGGGTAAGTACCCAGGATTTAGTAAAGAACTAAGGGGGGTTGCGGCGCCATATCTTCACTGATCCTCTTAGGTTTTAGGCAATGAGAGTTTTTATGCTTTGGCATAAAACCTCTCATGGGGGGGGGGTTATTGTAACTGTACAGAATTGTGTGTTAGAGAATAATAATTTAAATCAGGCTGAATTCAAAGCAGTCAGTATTCACCTTTAGGGTACCTCGTGTTAACCAACTACACATGCAACATTACTGCAAAACATGCGTCTATGTTGATGTCTGGCCTGCCCGGCTAGACGTATTACATAACCGCTGGCAAGCAGTCTCTCTGAGAAGTACAGAAAGAATGAGTAATTGATGCACCTCAGTTTGCATCAGGAGGTCACAGTATACAGTCGTTAACCAACAGAACAGTCGCTTACTAGTCAAACGGGGGCTCGGACGTGTGAGATGGGTCGAAAACATCGTTGGCCTATCCAGTAAAATAACTACTAAAGTGTACAAACAATATAGTGCGGTCAAGTCAGTCAACTCGTAACTCTGACCGCGCGGTCAACCTATAAGTGCTCGAGCAAATTAAAGTCGGCCGACTATATATTATAATGTGTACAGATATTAAATCAAAGTAAATAAAATGTGATAAAACGAAACCACAACTAAACTCAACTTAACGAGTGTCGGAGTGCGTTAGAACGAAGAAAGCGGTCAACACGAGTCTGTGCAACCAACCATACGAACACGCAGCGGATGGGTAACTAAAAACACAGAATATTCATATTAAAACCAATTTAAACTAAATGGTGATTGTTCATTACAAAAGGAAAATTTGAAATGTAACTTTATACAATAGAGATCTCTACGGGAAGGGGGTTTATAAAAGAAAGAGGAAAGAGAAAAGATATAAAAAGAGTACTGGTTCGTTTAGTAGAAACGTAATTAAAAAATAGTTAAGGAAAGTTTTTTTTTTATGTAGAGTTGTTTTGGTTGGTAATTATTATTAGAGAATAAGGTGTTAACATGAAACCATATGATTTGTCTAGGTAATATAAGAGTCAAGTTTGTAATAGGAAGAAGCAGCAGAGTAGGAAAAAAAATGCAGTAAAATGTTATGTCAGTAGTTCACAAAGTAAATTGAAGAAGTTTTGCTCAATAAAAGAGAAAGAATTTGTTAGAATCAGAAAGACTGTGTTAGCGTAATTATTTCGCACTCAAACCCAGATAACTTTTCTGCAACTGGTTTCGTCTGTAGAACCCTGGACGGAGAATAAAGGTAAGAAAAAGGAGTAAAACGTAATAAATATAATAAGATTTATTTATTAGTTGCAATAAAAAAGAATAGTTTCAGTGACGCCCGAATACAGGGACTCGATCTTATTAATAATTTGCAATAAAAAAGAATAGTTTCAAATACCTTTATTGACTGTTCAAAAAATTCTGCCACCTGAACTGCGAGACTTTTATGAAACTGTGATTCATTTCGAAAACCATCACGTGTCACTGGATCATCTATTCCAAGGCTCAACAAGTACGATTTAAATCTGACAGTTTCATCTTCAGTGATATCCCCTTGTTTCTCCTAGTAAATATAACAAAAAATTAATGTCCTTCAATGGCCTCCTAAATAAGAAGCATTTTTAACTTAAACGTTTGCAGAGTATAACAACATAAGAAACTAAAGTACTGAACTATGTAAGGAAAATAAATTGTTATGAGTACGGCCAGTGAACTTACCAAATTTGCTGTTTTCAGAATATACACACATACCAAAAAACAACACTAGTTTGAATTATTTCATTGTCATAAAAATCTTGATCAGTCATATGAGAAATATACGACACAAAACGGAAAGATTAATAAAGCTGTTTTTGTAGACAGTGGAATATTTCAAACTATGTTGGTTTTTCTTGTGTACGAGGTTTGTTCAAAAAAAGACCGGACTTTTGTCATACAAACTTTATTACTGTAATTACAACATTACAAATGTTTGTCCCTTCAAAGTACTCCCCCCTGCTTGCAACACACCGCTCCCATCGTTTCTGCCACTGTTGGAATGTTCCCTGGAACTCGTTTTGTGAGATGGTGCGTAGTTGTCTCTGCGAATTCTGTTGAATCTCGTCAACACTTTGAAAACGACGTCCTTTCAGGGTGGTTTTCAATTTTGGAAACAGGAAAAAGTCCGCGGGGGCCAAGTCTGGAGAGCACGGAGGGTGAGGAAGGATGGCTATTTCGTTACCGGCCAAAAATTGGCTGACTAGCAGAAACGAGTGGCTTGGCGCGTTGTCATGATGCAACACCCAGCTCTTGTTTTTCCACAGCTCAGGCCTCTTCCGGCGCACATCTTCCCTAAAACGCCTTAAAACTTGTACGTAGAACTCATTGTTAACAGTCTGACCCTGTGGCACGAATTCGTGGTGGACTACTCCTCGATAATCAAAAAAAATAATCAACATCAACTTCAAGTTTGACCGACTCATGCGTGCTTTTTTCGGTCGGGGCGACATTTTTCCAATCCATTGTGACGATTGCGCCTTGGTTTCGATGTCGTAGCCACAAATCCATGTTTCGTCTCCTGTTATGATGGTTTTTATGAAGTTTTTGTCGGTACTGGCACGATCAAGCAGCTGTTAGCTGATCTTGACACGGTTCTCCTTCTGGTCATCGGTCAACAGACGTGGCACGAATTTGCAGAGACGCGATGCATGCCAAGTTTTACAGTCAAAATTTCGTGGCACGACCCGATGCTGATGCCGACTTCCTCAGCAACATCTCGCACAGTCAAACGGCGATTTGCACGAATCACGGAACGAACAGCATCAATGTTTTCATCGTTTGTTGACGTCGAAGGTCGTCCCGATCTTGACTCTTCCTCAATCGATGTTCTGCCCGATTTAAAACGTTTAAACCACTCATGACACTGCGAACGGCTCATACAGTCTTCCTTATAGGTTTGCTGAAGCAAAGCCCACATTTCAGTAAACGTTTTGTTGGTCTTGCAGCAAAATTTCACACAAACGCGCTGCTCCATAAAATCTTTCATCTTTACTTCGCAGAACGGTGAATGCACGTGTTTACTTCGACAGTTTTATGCCGCCAACTAATACGAGTAGAACGACGCAACAATCGGGGTTAAGTTGCCGAAGATGGCCGCTAGGCGGCACCACATGTCGGAACACGCTCCGTACACTGATCGGAGCGCTATTTCAAAAGTCCTGTCTTTATTTGAACAAACCTCGTATGTTTTGAAAACTGTGAATTTGGTAAATTTGATCTCTTTCCATATAATAAGTAAAAAACAACAAACAAATGAGATGTGCCACTTGAAATGAGATACATATGAAAACCAGAAAATATAAAAGTCATGATAAAATAAGAAATAAAACATTTAGAAAAAGATTAAAACCAAAACCACAGATTATGCTGCGATAGAAGAAAATCAACTGAGACAGTTTTGTGTGAATGGGTGAGAAAAAGCAGGCCTAGAAAAACAAGACAGGGTGAAATAAGAAAAATGCTTGAAAAAATAACAAGAAAACTGGTAGACATAACACAGGTAATGAGGAAATGAAAAAAATACAGGAAAGCGACTTTATAAAGAACTCAACTTGCACAAACCACCTTACACCTGTAAGGGATAGACAAGCCATGAGGATTACATAAGTGGTAAAATGTTTAGAATAAATATGCAAGAAGTCTGATAAAAATTTAATATATTCATACTTACACGTATCTTATCAGAAATGCTTTTGGATAAATGTACCATATCTTTAGCCATGGACATGAGTTTACTTAAATCTTGAAAGGCAACCGATATACTTTCATCAGTGGCTTTGTGTTTCTCTTGAATACCCCGTTCTATTCCAACAATACCTGTACGCAACTTTATCTCCTGAAACAGAAAAGACAATCTTGTAACACCTACTTTAAATATACATAGTAAGCCAACACTATAATGGACCAATTTTATTCTCGCAAAAAGGTGAAGATACAGTTAGTATAACATCTGTTATCTGTAAGTTTTCATTCAAATAATGGGGAATTTTCCAACTGCTCACAAAAAATGGTATAGTATAATTTTTTTTAATATACCGTATTTTCACGTGTATAATGCACCCTCGTGTAAATCACACCCCAATTTCATCAGAATATTTCACAGAAAAAAATTTAATTCATGTACAATGCGCATCCATTTGTAATGAAAAACAGTTAAAAAATATATTATACCAAAGAAAAATATATTGCAACAGTACAAATGTATAGGTTACTGTGCATTGCACAAAATAATTAATTAGAATAAATAAATAATTCACTTTGTTAATAATAATAGTTCAGCTTACAATATGAATGACCAAACGTGCAGGTTGGAACAGGTGAAACACGCCAGCTGCTCTGTCTCTGTGTATACACGTATGTTACGTGTGTGTGTGTGTGTGTGTGTGTGTGTGCGACCTGTCCATTCCTGAAAAGCGTCAAGCCTTAAGGAATGCTATCAATTATTTGCATTATTTAATTTGTAATACTTGTGTGCATAATAGCACAAAACCAAATACACCAAAATGTGTATTTAAATTAGACGAATGTGTGTATAAAAAATAGTGAAAAACAGATAAAAAGTGCAATTATAGGAGAATAAAAATAAATAGTACTTATGTTAATTAAGATAAAGAAAAATGGTTTGTGCACGATGAACACATATAAATTACCGACAGAATGAATATCGGGTAATGTGCAAAAGACTTCGCAATTCGCGAAGACGAGCGAATTAAGTGTGACAAGAATCGTGGGTAAAAAGTGACGCTCTCGACAATCTCAAACATACAGAATATTGTCGAGACATAATTTTGGCATCCTGGGTATAAATACAGGAGACGCGCTAACATCATTCTCTTCCTAAATCAACCATCGTAGTGGCCGGAGGCTCTGCTTGACGAGTACAACTCTTTTCTTGATCGACTACTATGGCAGCCACAGACTCTGCGTAGAGACAACAACAGTTACATCTCAAACACAGTAGCAGTCAGGAACTTCATGACTACTCATCAGTTCGTGTGAGCACTTGCAACCTGAGGCCATGACAGGAGACGAGGGAGCAGCCGCCAAGTACAAGCAGTAATCCAGAGTACGAGAATCCGATGGACGAAGGACCAGGACTCCAGGAAGACAATGGAGCATCCAGTATTAAGGACCGAAGAGGACATGCTGCCGATGTACCACAACAATAAGGTGACAAACAACCATGCACTTGAAAACCGAGACTTAATAAAAAGACAATAATTAACAAAGAAAAAAGAGACAATTCAATTCAAATATGAATTAATAAATTGTATGACTGTAAATATTTGTTTGTATAATAATTAACGTAATATTTAAAGAATGTTTAATGATAATTTTTATCTGTAACGTAGAAGATATAATTTGAAATCTATAATTTTTGGTATTTAAATTGATAAAGTCATTAGAGAATTTATTAGAAAGCAATGCATATGCAGTAATGTTAAAGGAGATTAGATTATTAGAAATTAGATAATCTAATCAGTATAATACAAATGAGCTAGCTGAGAGCAATATAAAAATTATAACGATGTATTAGAATATAATGTTGTATAACATGTCTATGTGTAATATAAGGGTATTAATTATGTGTAATTATTAGACGTAATAATGATTTTGATGCGTAACACAAATAAGAAATTTTATTAATAAATATTGAAATGATTTTTAACCAGATTACATAGCGTTATTATTATTACGATTACACCTTTCATCATATCAACACACAAATTTAATGTGTTGTAGTGTTATGTAAAGATTTGTCGCACATTAAACTCGTTAAAAGAGTTGTAAATGGCTTCCAAAAACGTGGGGCTAACACATTAAAATCATAAGTGTTGTAATATATTGTTTGAATATTAAATATGCTGTGCAAAAAAGTGTTTTATACAAAATAATAGAAAAAATGTACTTCCCATGCTTATTTATTTATACAAACAAAACAGAATTATTACTCTCATATAAAATTTAAAACAACTTAAAACTTAGAGAAGTCATAGTTTGATATTATTTTAGGTTTCACATAACTAAAATCAAGTAACACTTGCACTTGTTAATTTTCTTCATCCGTTTCTGAAGAAGGCAGTATTGCATTACTCTCCTCTTCTAAATCTTCTGATGCACTGTCATCCCAAAGCGCACAATCTTCGCTACCATGCAGCCTGTTCAAAATACTAAACGATTATACTCCTTGAACATTTTTCTTTAGGAGAATTTTTTCTCTTCAGAACCGCATATGGAAGTAACTTGTGTCCGTTGGCTATATAATCGATACCATAACTGTGCATCTTTGTTTGTCATGTCCTGTTGATCTAACGGGCACAGATCTCGCACCTTTTTCATCAATACCCGTAACCACTGGTATATCCCAAAAGACAGGACACTGATCTGCATTTCCGATTCGACACAAATCAAAATTGTTCGTATGCCTTGTTTGCAGTGGTGGCCTTAGGGCGGTGCGACCGCACTGGGCTCCGTCTTGGGGGGAGCGCCGAAAACGCGACGATCGATCGTCCGTGCAAATCACGTTGTTGTCGTGCGGGGTGCCCGTGCTGGCGGCTTCGTGGTCGAACGGCGTGGGCGGTGCGGGAGACCGGGCTGAAGTCCGTCTCGCACCGACCAGCATTGTCTGTTCAAGTCTGTTCTGCTTCTGTAGTCGAGCCATTCGTTCGCGCACCGGTGCATGTGTATTATAGTAGTTTGGTCATTGTGGCGCCTGTCCTGAGTTAAATCAAAACGTTACCTACATTATTGTAATTCTGTCGATTAAATTCGAAAAAAGTACAGTTGTAGCAGGTACTGTTCATGTAAGTACAGTGAAACCTCCCTTGTCCGGACACTTACCGTGAAATAAATTTTGTCCACATAAGGGGAGTGTCCGGCTATGGGGAGTGACAAAGTTTTCAAAATTGTTTAACATAATTAAGGAAATGTTAAATGAAGTATGAAAATGCACTTTTACTTTTACTGTACTAATAATTAATTTATTTCTCAATTTAACATTTTTATTTAACAGATCCTTAAAGCAAAATATGAAAAAATAACAGTACGTGGTTTATAATGTACTGTACTACTGTATAATAAAAAAATACTAAAATACAGTATTATTAAGTTTATAAAAAATCATACAACTGCAGTCTTTTACAAAAAATTATTGCCGTTTGAAAAAGTCTGTCAAACTAGTTTGTTTAGAGAATTTTAATTTTACAATTTGTTCTTCAGTGTACATAATTAAATCGCAGATCATGTTTAAACCGTTAGAATCACTCTTAAATTTGTAAAACATTTTAAGATCGTTTAGTCCTTGTAGCGCGTTTTGGTAGGTGTTAAAAGGATTATGTGTATCTTCGTTAGTTTCAATTTCTTCCTCTTGTTCGCTATCATCATCATCATTTGTTGCAGTATTGATCAGGTTGGAAATCTAAGGGCATATGAAAGAAAAAAGTAAACCTACTGTAAGGATAATCATTATACCGGAAACAAACAAAATTTATAGTACGGTACTGCCTACATTGAACACGAATACAGTAACATGATAACAAAACGGCATCTCACCTGAGTGCTGGTGAGTGCTCTCTCGATAGCTAAGCTGGAGTCGATTTCAGGATATTCTTGCAAACTGCATGAATTAAATTGGCTTTCAAATTGTGTGAAGTCTTCGTGAACCTGTACTGCTTCCGTTGGTTCACAGTGGATAGGATCTTTGCAAAAAGACGCTTTTCTGAAGCAGTTAACAACGGTACTTTCTGTGACGGCCTTCCATGCTTTATCAATCCATCCTACGGCCTGAAGAACATCTATTTTTTTCACCAAATCTTGCTGTGTTGTGGTTTCACTTATGTTGGATATCAAATGCATTAAAACTAGCTTACAGTATTTGTGCTTAAAATTTTTTATGATCCCTTGATCTAGTGGTTGTGATGTTGCGGTAACATTAGGTGGGAAAAAGACGAGTTCAATGTTTTGCAGCGTTAATCGTTGGTGACAAGCAGCATTATCGATGAAGAGCACTATTTTGCGATTTTTACGTTGCATTAATCTATCAAGTTTTTCTAGCCACGAATTCATGATGTCGCGTGTCATCCACGATTTACTATTGCTCGCCCACTCTACAGGAAACTTATCAATATCATGTCCTTTAAAACACCGAGGTCTAGCTGCCTTACCAATAACTAAAGGCATCAATTTTTCTCCGGTCATACTGGCACACAATAAAATCGTTAAGTGTTCTTTAGCGACTTTTCCCCCACCACACGTTTCATTTTTTAGACATAATGTTTTATCCGGTAAGGCTCGAAAAAGCAGACCTGTTTCGTCTGCATTAAAAACATTTTCTGGCAAATAGGCTGACAGTAGATTTGGCAAATGTTGTATCCACTCGTTTCCAACATTAACATTCACTGCACCTGCTTCACCCGAGATTCCCTTAAAAGAAATAGAATGCCTGTTTCGCTTTGAAACAGCCATTAGAAGCTTTGAAATCAATTTCCCCTAATTCCTTAGAGACTTCAAGAGCCTTTTCTTGAAGCACTGGTCCAGAAACGGGGATTTTTTGGGCTCTTACCCGCTGAAACCATTCAAAAACTACTTTATCAATTGTTGTACCCAGACCAGGTCCAACAAATTTTCGCCGAACATTATAATTTCCGTTCTGAAAATTATTTAAAATATTATCTTTGTTTTTAATAATTTCAGCCGCACAAGTTTTACCAATTTTAAAATGTTTCGCAATTTTACGAACACCACAATTTTCTTGCGTCGCGTACTCAATAATTTTTATGTTTTCACTCCGGCTTAAAACTTTTCGAGGGGCCATTTATAAAAAAAATTGGTGATAAAAAATTGTGAAAAAGTTACGTAATTACGTAATTTCAAATCTTCACTTTAAACTGTAAACACTGAAGTACTGTACTGTACTGACAAATATAAAATAACTAGTTAAAATAACTGCACTGTTATTTAAAAGTAAGCTCGTAATGCGTACTATCGCAATACGCACACAGAAGCACTTGTTCAAGTGAATGACCAAAGACAACGACCGACCAAAGTCAACTAAACTACGAAAATAGAATACAGTACCCGCTATTTACGGTTACGCACATTCAATCAAAACAGGCCTAGTTCTGGAAATACCTGCCCCCCATGCTGTTTAGCAACTTTCATAACAAAGAATGGTTCATTCCTAGAATTTGCAAAATTAAGCGTACAACAGTTACTGTGTATTATTTACAGCCTACTGCAGTCTAAACATAAGTCACGTTCGTTGCAAACAATAAACACGAGTTATTTTTGATCAATACCCATCCATTATTCCAAGAAAATAAATAAAATTATGCTGTATAGGCATATTTCTTACATTATTGAATTGTAACTTACAGTATTAAAATAAAATCCAGTCCAACGTGTTAGCATTTTGTCCGCAAAAGGCTGTGTTAGCATTTTGTCTTATTATGTTAATGACACATAATACCATAACTCTTAGTGTCCGTGTCCGGCCAAGAGAGTGTCCGTCTATAGGAGGGGGGAAATACATAGTAAAATATAGAAAATTCCTTGGTTCCTTAAAAAGTGTCCGAATAAGAGAGTTGTCCGCTTATCGGAGGTGTCCGGAAGTAGAGGTTTCACTGTATATTGTAAGTTGTTTTGTATGTTAAAGATGTTAGATCTTAGTTGTTTTTGCAAAGATAACACATAACCTAATTAAAATTTTATAAAATTGAATGAAATTTTATAATTGTTCTTGGATTATATTATACTGTATTGATTTATATAATCGCTAATATTCAATATTATAATCTTTCTTATGTTTTATTCTTATGTTGATACAACTGGCATTTTTAAAACTATAAACTCATAGTAAATATATGTTCACATGTAACATAAATCCATGCCACGGACGCTTGCGCAAAATAATAACAAATACTGCTTGAACAAGGTCAGGATTTCTCGTGATTTTTGCTTAATTTATTTTTTCCGAACATTTCTGTTTTTTGTGATGAAATGATGTTTGTGTTTAGGAAACACTGTTTCAAATAGCTTCTTGATGTGATATTGTATGTAGTTTTAGATTTTCTTGTCGGTTGTTAATGTTTTACACCAGCTACCGTGGAATGGACCCTGTGTAAATGCAGTTTACGAAGGTATCGAAAATATTTACATTGTATAAATGTGTCTCTTACAGAAAAAATCATGTTGCTACCTCCAAAAAAACTATCTGGTGCACAAAACTTAAAACAGAATACGGAAAAAGCAAGGCGAAACTGAAAAGGCTGCAAAATTACTTTCGAAATTTTTGAGAGTTGAAAAATCAGCTGCATCGTCATCATCAGAACTGGTTCAACACGCAACGGAAGAAGAACTATTTAATAGAAGTTCCTTAGACGAAGCTCACGAAGATGAAAAGCAGCACACACAAGAAGATTTAGCTATTCCTGGAACGTCATCTGGAGTTCAAAACATTCAAATTACAAATTATGATGATATTTCAGAATGGCCGCTCATTGACTCGTCAACAAGAGATGAAATAATTATTCGAGGACCTGTAAGTAATGAAATGAGCAACGAAAACTACCGAAGAAAATATGATGGACGTCATTTTTCAAATACGCATTTTCAAAGAGTAATGCCAAATAGGGAAACTTTTTAAAGGAGATGGCTTGTTTACTCTAAATCTGCAGATAAAGTTTATTGTTTTTGCTGCAGTTTATTTAACAGGAGCCCTCATTCTAATTTGGGAAAAGAAGGATTTGACGACTGGAGACACTTATCAACGCGTCTCAAAACCCTCGAAACATCCTCCGATCACTGGCGTGCTTTGAACAATTGGATAGAAGCGTCGATTAAATTGAAGAACTTCAGTGGAATAGACAAGCATTTACAAAAACAGATTGAAGACGAGAAATCACAGGGGGTCGCTATCCTCGAACGAATGATGTCTATAGTATTCTTCTTAGCAGGCAACAATTTGGCGTTCAGAGGAAGCTCTGGATCTGAAAGTTTATATACTCCTAATAATGGCAACTTCCTGGGTTTAGTGCAACTGCTAGGAAAATTTGACCCTGTGATGATGGAGCACCTTCGCCGTATTGGTAATAAGGAGACTAATGTCCACTATTTTAGCAAACGCATTCAAAACGAGTTAATCGGCTTACTTGGAAGTGAAGTTCGAAATAAAATTTTGACTATGGTAAAGTCATCTAAATACTTCTCCATCATACTGGACTGCACTCCTGATGTTAGCCATGTTGACACTAATGAAGATGAAGTCAAAGTGCGAGAGTGTTTCGTTGCTTACCAGCCGGTAAGTGACTCATCGGGAGCCGGACTCACTGGCCTCTTTCTTGATAACATTGTGCTAGAGTTTGATTTGGACATGAATGATTGTCGAGGTCAAGGCTACGATAATGGTGCCAACATGGCAGGAGTAAACAAAGGTGTCCAAACCAGAATTCTGAACCAATATCCTCGGGCATTTTTTAATCCATGTGGCTGTCACAGGTTGAATTTAGTGGTAGCAGATGCCGCCAAAACATCAGTTAAATCAGTTTCTTTATTTGGATTTCTCCAAAGACTGTTTGTTTTATTCTCTGGATCAACAAAGTGATGGGAAGTGATATCCAAGCATGTAGAAGGTCTATCGCTGAAATCAGTTTGCGAAACTCGTTGGGAGAGTAGAGTTTCTAGCCTTGCTGCTGTTCGCTATCACTACTCTTCAGTTCGTGATGCCCTTCTGAATCTTCACGAAGAAACGAATGACCCAGTTGCAGCATCAGAGGCCTTGTCGCTGATTCAGAACATGGAGCAATTTGAGTTCATAGTTACAATGGTGGCTTGGTGTTTCAAGTAAACATTGTAAGTAAGGCTATGCAGTCTGAAACTATGGATTTACCAAACGCATCGCAATTGCTGCAAAACTGCTCGGAATTTGTCAAACAGTACCGGACTTATTCGTCTGCTCTAATAACAGCTAGGGAAATGGCTTCTCAGGCTGGGATAGATCCTATTTTTAAGCCAGTCCGATCCCGAAGAAAAAAGAGGTTATTTGAGTACGAAGCCATAGATGAGACACCAACAGATCCTGAAGAATTGTTTAAAATGAACGTCTTTTACCCTATGATCAATACAATAGAGAATGCATTGGTCACTAGATTTACCCAATTATCAAAATTCAATGATACATGGTTTTTTTTATACAACATCAGAATAATTCCTGAAAAGTCCAAATTGGAAAAAGCCTGTGCAGATTTGCAAATCAGTTTAACCGATGGGGAAAAATGTGACGTATCCAGTTGTGAATTGGTTGACAAACGTTTGAGCCTGAACCCGTTATTAAAAGATCTTGAATCAGCAGAGCCATTAAAAGTTCTTCGACTTATTAAACAAAATGATTGGCAGGATATTTTCCCGAATGTGTGGACAGCGCTTCGTATCTTGCTAACCATACCTGTAATTGACGCTAAAGGAGAACGAAGTTTCAGTAAATTAAAACTTACTTACGTTCTGTCACCAGACAAAAGGCTTGCCGCATGACAAATGGTGCCAATCCTACACTCTAGTGTTTTTGGTGACCCTAAAAAGGACCTTGTGGCGAGAATGCTGATGTTGGTTGTGCCGCGCTAAGATGTTCGGCGGCTGCGCCTGCTGTTCGTAGCGTACTACAGTCCTCCTCTTCTTTTGGCACCGGTTGTAGAGTCGGCTGCCGGCCCAGCAAAATCCATCGCTGGCGCGGAACTGGAGGGAGAAGATGCAAGAACGCCGGTTCTATTCTTTGGCCGTTCCTTCCAGCTGACTTCGTGCCGATGTCGTCCGAGAGAGGAGAGGAGATGAAGTGCATCCGATGGTGTGGCGATGAAGAGTGCGCAAAATTCACTCTGGGCTGTGCGGCTGTGCGTCGCAGAGACGAACCGCTCGGGATCTGAGTTCTGAGCTACCTTCTGGAGCTCCTGCTTCGTGGCACTGCCCAAGTAGGGCGTGTGCTCTATAGCAGGCCGATTCTCGGCTGTTGTGCTAGCCTACACTAGCGCAGTATACACCGAGGGCATTTCCATGAATCACCTGGACGTATACGGTACCTTCCCAGCCCAGTCACTAGAGGATTGTCTGGGAACCTCGCCGCACGTGCATAAAATTTGCGTGCAAGCCGCCTGAATGTGTCGTCTCAGGAGCGGACGCCAAGTCCTCTCCTTAGAAGGCGAGATGAAAAGCGACGGGGGACTTTGGCCGCTAGCCGAAGACTCCTGTCGAGGATGCTCTGCAACTTCTTTTTATGCATTGCGGCGAGGTAACCCCAGACCGGACAGTGCGCAAAATTTTCTGCCGGCCCGGGTTTTATGCACTAACCGGGGTCGCTGGTTTTCTCGCTACGAGCATGTTGTTGGATTGGCTCGCTGTGTCCACCGCTGGTACCGGAGAGTAGATGTTCACATACCGCTGCCGTCACAGTTCGACTATGTGTCAGGAAAGATTGTCAGATCTTGCAATTTTCTCCATAGAAAATGGTATTGCCCAAGAGTTGAATTATTCTGACTTAATAAAAAAATTTGCTAGTGCTAAAGCAAGGAAGGTGGCCATCTAGGTTTTTTATTAAATGGATTGTTCTTTTAATCGTTTTAGTTTTAAACTAATTCACGTGCTGTCTGCAGCAAAATAGTTAAAAAAAAATTTTCAAACAAATATTGTTTTTTTTTTCTTTAATTATTTCTCATCCATCCTAGATGTAAAACAAATGTCGTTCCCTTCTGTCTGTATGTATAGCTTAATCACGGATAAGCGACTGCATAGAAAGAGCTCTTATTTTTGTGTTTCGAGATAATACGTAACTATACTGTTTGGTTTGGAGGGGCGCCACCATGAGATCTCGCACCACCTAAAATTTAGCTAGGGCCGCCACTGCTTGTTTGTACAATAAATTGATGAAATGCGATATTATTTTCGTACTCTTGAGGTAAACATTGAGCGAGAGTAGTTTTTCTTCGAATCAAAAGAACGTGTCTGCGATGAAACCGTACACACCAACCAAGACTGGCATGAAATTTGGTATTGACTATTTCTAGATGTTGAACTATTGTCCTAGCTTCAATCTGTACCATTTCAGTTGTAATGGCAAAAGCTCCACACCTTTTTCATTTTATAAACTCGATTAAATGCTTTTCTATGTCTGAAAACTTAGCTTTTTTACCATGAAAAGATCGCAGATCACGAGTAGTAACACTTGATTTTTCTTCTTGTTTTTTCCACTCTCGAACATTAGATTCTTCTACATCAAATTTATGCGATGTGGCGCGATTACCACTTTCTTTTGAGAATTTTTATGGATAATTTAAACTGACCCGTGTAGGATGAACGAAATGTTCTTACACTCATGAATATACAATCTGTCTCTTCACATGCAATACCATATGAACTACTGTAGAAACAACAGACTAACGACGACAAACAAGTACAGTAACAGAATGCTACAACAGGGTACCGTTATAAGCCTACGATGTGAACAAATAACTGGTGGAGAAGGGATGGAAACTGCTAACCAAATTAGCGGTAAATTTCACTTTACTATTACTAGATTCGAGTCTGCTAATTTTAAGGGACATTGCCAACTCTGCCATGCACGATCTGACCACACACATGCAAAAATACAAAATTAGCACGTAAATTATATTATTTGTGTATAATGCGCACCCTCATTTTTTTGGAAGAAAATCTTGGGAAAAAGTGTGCATTATACACAAGAAAATACGGTAATTATTCTTTTTGGGTCGACTAAAACATGACAGGCTGACTGCCTATTCTTTTTAGGCAGAATTTCAAAAACATGAACTAAACAAATGGGGACTGTGATGTGCCTTCCAGGCTGCTCTATCATAACTGAAATTATTTAAAGTACTTGAAGTACCTGATTTGTAGATTGTGTGTGTGTAAGCATGTGCATGTGTACTGTCACCGGACAAATGGCGCCAATTGCGCAACTCTTCATTTTGTTTGGTGACCCTAAAAAGGGCCGTGTGGCGAGAACGCTGAGATCTTCAGTGGCTGCGCCCGCTGTATTGGTGTACTACAGTCCTCCTCTTCTTTTGCCATCGGTTTGTAGAGTCCAGTGCTGGCCCAGCAATGTCCATTTCTGGCTCGTCACAGGGTGAAGAATGCGAAGAACGTCCGTTCTACTCTTCTTCCTGTTCCTTCCAGCTGGCTCCGTGTCAATGCCATCCGATAGAGGAGAGGCGATGAAGTGCGTCTGATGGCATGGGGGTGGAGTGCCTAAAAAATCCAATCCAATCTAATCGTGGTGCAGCTGGTGTCCCGTGCCCCTGTGGTTCCAGTGTCCGGGTGAACCCGATGACTTCCTGATGCGTTAATACTTGGCAGCCTTGTGGTTTACAAGGATTGAGCCCTCCTTCTCGGAGGGATGGAAGCTGGTAATGTTTCTAATTATTGTTTTGCTCTCTTGTTATATACAATTATGCATTACTTTTCAGATGCCCCTCATATTTATATTATATCATTTCATTAGGATATTGTAACGATATATAATATCAGGTATATTAATTAATCACTGTCCTCCATTGGTTTGCCTCAACTTGTAACGAAATTAACTTCTTTACTACCGTTATAATAATCATAGAGTTAAACTCACCCGTTCCAACGTTCAAATTTGAATTCTCTGCCAAACAGGTGTTACCAACCCTTCTTGGTCATCCAAAATTTTTGATGTTTATTATGTGAGAAATGAAACCCAAATTATAGTAAAGATTATAAAAAAATCAAACATACAGTGAGAAGTTCAATAATGTTTTTATTATCAATTCTTATGTTCCTTAATATATTACAAATCCTTCCAAATTATATAACGAAATCTGTGCTGGCATGCTTAATTATTCGCGGTTGGCTATTCTGTTTCCAATAAGGGATTCTCTTGTTTAAATATTATAAATATCTCAGGTCGTGAAGTTCTAGAGGCTACAGAAAATGTCATTAAATATACTAATAAAAGTACAAAATTTTACGATCAACACACAAATATTATACAAGTTGTGAAATAATTACAATTATAGTTATAACCTATATTTAATGAAAATGTGTTTGTAGCTTAACTGATTTTAACTAATATTTAATCTTAAAGTTTCTTCACATAAGTAATTATTATAACAGAGATTACTTTTCAGTTCTAAGTGTTCTTTAAATAAAAGGAAGTTCAAGTGTTTAATCAGTGAGTGATAACTAGTACTAACAGTGTAGTTCACTTATTATCTTTTTGTGTTACTGTTACAGTTGTATTTAAGGTATACTTAGCAATTCTCTTTATTTTCAGTCCTTATTGGATTACTTTAGGTACTGCTCGTTTTCCTTTGGTCAATTAGATACTCCTATCTTCTTTTGGTATTTAAAATTTTCAATGTGGTTATTATTTATTGTTCATCATTCACGTCCAGCATTCCATCAATCATTTATATATTAGATATTTTTTCTTCTCGCCAATGGTCTGCAGTTTTTCTAATCTGTACTCCTCAGAAATTAATAATGGATTAATGAATTTATTATTGTGGTATTTAATCAATGTGGTTATTTTTTATTGTTCATCATTCCGGTCCAGTATTCCATCAATCATTTATATATTAAATATTTTTTCTTCTCCCCAATGGTCTGCAGTTTTTCAATCTGTACTCATCAAAATTTAATAATAGACTAATGAATTTATTTACTAGAGATCTTGGTTGCTAAGGTTCAAACACTCATTCTCATTGGTTGACAATTTGGGAATATTGTTAAATATGGATGGCTATTGTACTTCTATAAAAAAATTACTAAAAATCTTTTAAATTAACATAATTTCCTTATACTAACTGTAATACTAAATATAATCACATAATTGTATTGCTGTTCCCTTACACATTAATTTGATATCCAACATGACTACTTTTCTTCAAATAATAAAAATCCATACATTTAACATTTGGTTTTCTTTTGTAAATTAACTCTAAACTAATTATTTTAAATTATTTTATATATATTTTTGTTTTCCATAATCTTACTGTTAAACCTAACAGGATTACATGCATTATTTCATTAATTGTTATTGTTTTTGTATTAAATTTTACAATTTTCTTGTTCCTAAATATAGGCCTAATGCCTAGAATAAATAATTCTCTTTATCTTCATTCATTACAACTGTTTATGTTAATATTGTTAATTTTAAGTGTTTTAAACATAATTACCATAATACAATTAACTAAACTATAACATTTGATTAGCTAAAATCATTATACAATATAACATAACCCTTTTTAAAAAAAAAAACATTTTAGGCCAATGCCAGTATCCAATATTGAACATATCTTTTCCCTGGTCCTGTTACTCATTCATTAATTGTAATATTACATCTGATTTATAATCATAACAAAACACAATATAAATTGAACATTGAGTATTAGTATTCCATATTCAATATACTTACAGTATACAGTACATAATTACCTTTACCTATGCTTAGTATAACAGATTATGTGTTTGCCATTAATCTTAATAGTTTTAAATATAAATCCATTAACACAAATAACTAAAATATAACACTGGATTATTTACTATCATTATAACACAACATAATTCTTCCTTTAAACATTTAAGGAAGTATCAGTATTTTATATTTAACAAACATTTTTTTAATACTGATAATAAACATTTTATTTTTTATAAAACTATTCAATTACTCCTAACTATAATTACTTCTTGTAACATATAGTTTGTTTATTATCTCTGGGTCCTATTCATTGTTTATTAGCTATTATAATACACACAGATTTATTTTTTCTACCTTCAAGTCATTAATGCTCACATCACCTTTCTTTCTCGATTATCACTAGTTTACTTCACTTTGTAACATTGTATCTTTATTTTATCAACACTATTCCTTTATTATTATTATTACTATTATTATATTTGTTCTTATCTTTGATTTTCACATTAAATTATCTAATGTTTACTTGCTATTTTTATTTTACAACTCAACTTTGTACTTTTATTATGGGTAATATTTGTTATAATTCTTTCTGAAATAGGGCAGTTTGACTCATTATGTTAATTATATTCCTTTATCACTTTTCCAATTTATTGGGTATTGTCATAGTCATTGTCTTTGTCTGTGTCAGATTTAGTTTATTGGTCTTGTTCTACCAATTCTGTTTATTAGCTTTTCAGCTAATTTTTTCTTCATTCATTTAAACTTGCAAATCTTGTGCTACCTTATGTCATGTTACAATATGGGATGATTTAACTGTAAGGAGAGAGTTTTTATTGTGACACTTCAAATCCATGTGGATAGACATTTTGAATTTAATTCAATAATTAACTTTTGCAGCTCAGTGACCATATTGTGTTAACATTGGAATTATTAATATTAAAATTTTTTAATGTCTTTTTAGACAAAAAGTGCTTAAGCAAGATAGATTTTTAATCCTAAACATACAAAAAACTTTCAAAAATACAAAAATATAAGTATTTCAAAAACCTATTGATATACAGTTAAAATATTATTTAAATCTGTCCATCTTTACAATATTGAAATCTTAAATGCAAATATCAATACCATTTGTCAAAGGTGAATGTTATTCATGGAATGATATGACAAAGCTTTATAATGTTGACTGTATGTGAAACTACAGT
Organism: Magicicada septendecula; assembly: GCA_034769895.1. Classification (NCBI taxonomy): domain Eukaryota; kingdom Metazoa; phylum Arthropoda; class Insecta; order Hemiptera; family Cicadidae; genus Magicicada; species Magicicada septendecula. The sequence continues at coordinate 450,199,280 of CM068371.1, forward strand.
AAAGTCTCGGTTATCCGCCCTTCGATTATCTGCCGTTCCATGTTATCCGCCGCCCAAGCGGCATAAAAAAACGTAAACGTAAAAAATATTTTCTTTAATTACTCCAATGAAAATAGTGTGCCAATAGTTTGTGGGCGTGAGTGTACGTGCTCTCTTTGTGATTGCTCCTGACTGTACCGCAGGAATTTGGCCTACTGCCCATCGCCTATTATAGCCTAGCTGTGACTCATGTGTCATTCACCCCACCCCACCCCCAACATCCAACGCTATCGCTCACATGATCATCGCTTAGTAGACTGCAGTTTCTTGTTGTGTGCTGTAGTGAGCAGTGAGGCTATTTTTACGCGGTGTGTCCGTGAGTGACTAGTGCAGTTTTGCTGAAAGTGTCGTAGTGTAGTCTTGTTAATAGTGTTGCGATTATGGCTACGAAAAGGAAGAAAATTGTTTTATCAATAAAAGACAAGCTTGAGGCATTAAAAAGACTGGATAAAGGGGAAACGCTGCAGAAGGTGGCTGACCACTACGGCGTTGGTCATCGCACAGTTGGAGATTGGAAGAAGAGACGATTAGAATTAGAAAAATGGTGTTCCTCACGAGTTACTGAGACTGCTTTTAAAGATAGAAAAATTATGAAAAATAGTGATTATGAAAAAGTTAGCGAAGCATTGTACATTTGGTTTACACAGTTCAGGGAGAAAGGGGTGCCTATTTCGGGACCTATCTTAAAAGAAAAGGCGTTGCAGTTTCAAAAAGAATTTAACGAAGGTGATGCAGATTTTACAGCAAGCGTTGGCTGGCTTGATAGATGGAAGAAGCATTATGGAATCCGTCAGTTAAATATTTGCGGCGAGAAACTGTCATCAAACTTTCAAGAAATGGAGCAGTTTAAGAAAAAATTTTTAGACTTTGTTGAAACTGAAAGCTTAACAGGAGATCAAGTATTTAATTGTGATGAAACAGGCCTTAATTTCAAAATGTTACCGAGTAAGAGCCTTGTAGCTAGAACTGAAGCTGCAGCCCCTGGCTATAAACGTAGTAAAGAGAGAGTGAGTATTTTAGCATGCAGTAATGCCACAGCAAACCATAAAATGGACCTGGCAATGATTGGAAATACCAAAAACCCTAGGGCTTTTAAAACCATTTCAAAACATGCTCTTCCAGTAAAATATTTCAATCAAAAAAGTGCATGGATGACTAGTGAAATTTTTAAGGAATGGTTTTTTAAAGAGTTTGTTCCTTCTACAGAGAAGTTTTTAAAAGACAACTACCTACCCAGAAAAGCAGTTTTACTGCTAGACAATGCCCCAACTCACCCTGATCCAGACCAACTTAGAGATGGGGACATAAAGGCTATGTTTTTGCTACCAAATGTGACTGCCATTTGTCAGCCTATTGACCAGGGTGTTTTGGAAACACTTAAACGAAACTATCGAAGAAAGCTTATGTCAACAGTCATACAAGAAATTGAAGATGGGCAAAACTTGATTAAGAAGTTGAAAAGTATAAATTTGATGGATATCGCTTATTGGGTCGCAAGGGCCTGGGCCGACGTCGGGGCACAAACAATTGCGAAGTCGTGGCATAAGCTGTTGGGCGAGGACGAAAATATGGCTGAAAGCATGCTGGATGAACTTCATGAAAGTATTTTGCCCTTGGTGCAACGTATCCCTAGATGTGAGGATGCATTGTTGGATGAAATAAGGAATTGTCTTTCAGGAGTTGACCAATATGAAATGACTGACGAAGAAATTGTAACAACACTTGTTAATAGCAATGATGTTGTTGAAGATCAAGACTCTGAAACTGCTGAGCCCCAAAAGATCACACACAAAGAAGGGGTTAAAGCTCTTGAAGCAGCCATTCAGTACGTTGAGCAGCAAGAGGAAGCCAGGGTTGTCGACATAATGATGCTCCAAAGATGGCGAGACTTGGCAGCAAAGAAGCGGGAATCATCAGGGAGGCAGTCGAAGATCACTAATTTTTTTCACTCATCATGAACTGAACTCTCACTTCCAACATTTCTGACAGTGTAAGTCAATTTTATTATGTACACATTAGTCTGATTCTATATTTATTTTTAGTAAATTTTTCTTGTTAAAGTTTACTGAATTCTTAAACTTGAAGCGTGAAGTACTAAAGTAGGCATAATTGTTTTCTCTTTTTTTGTAAGTTGTAGCATGACATATTCCACCAATAATTAATTCATTTAAGATCATAAAAGATAATTAAATTACATATACTCAAAGAATGTTAAATGAAATTCAATTAAACTTCAAAGGAAAACACCACAATAAAAGAAAAACAATAATTAAATAATAAAAATACAATTAAAAGCCAAAGAAAGAATTAAAGAAAACTCATATTAAAAAATCAGGAGATTACCCAGGAGATTAGGAGCAGGTGATAAACAAGATACCCCAAAATCAAGAAAAAAGAATAGTATTAGGAGCAGGTGATAAACAACATACCCCAAACACAAGAAGAAAGAAGGGTAAATTTTAATATCAGGTAATAAACAAGATACCCTGAAACCAAGAAAGAAGAGTAAAGTCAGTATCAGATAATAAAGAAGATACTCCGAACCAACCATCAGACAAGATAACACTGAGTACCTTGGTTTACCCAAGAATGAACACAAGAAGGAAGACAAGAAGAAAGGAAGAAATAGGATGGAAGAACCACAATAAAAACCTATTATTAACTACCAATAACCCCAAACCAATTGATACCATTAAAGAAAGTATAACATCCCAAAACCTTTTGAAATTGTAATAATTTATAAACAAAAGTGTTGTGTAGTATGATAAGAAGTGCACCAACTAAAGTTATTATATGATGAAAAATAAACAAATCTTCACAGTCCATTATGACTAAAGGTCTGGTCTGAGAATAATAAAACTCAAATATAAGTCAGAACCAACAGTGAAAGTGTACTAGTGTAAGTGTTTTGAAATGTAATAAACTTCAAGTTGTAGTGTATCTATAACTTAAACAATATGCTATAAAATAACTTTTATATTTTATAATTAACAAATAATGAAATATTAAAATGGAGAAATTTCCAATATTTCATTAAATAAGGTCACTGTGTTATCTCAAGACATTCGTAGGAATGACAATAACAACTAAAGTATGGGTGGAAATGTTTACTGTATAAGGGGATGTTAGATAATAGTAGTAAAATCAGAAAGGACTGGTAATAGTTTTAAGTTTTAATAGAATTAAGAAGTTTAAATGGCTGATATTGTTCAAAGCCATGAACTCTATATTTTTATAAGAGTTCTAATAGAATAAGGTTTATATGTTTAGAGTAAGTTGTATTAGTTATATCACAGCATACATCCAAATTAAAATGTTTCAGTATGGATGCTGTATTAATTTACAAATGAGTTAAATGTATGTTCAAAACAGTTTCAGCAAACGTGTCCAACTTTAGAATGCTAATTAATGTTAATTATTATTTTTGTAACAGTAGCATGAATTAGATGCTACACATAACAATAGTTATGTAAACAATTTTCTTTTATGTCATGTTAACTATTAAGAGTCAGAGGAGGAGTAGAATTAAATTTATTTGAAAAAACCATACATGTAAAATACTAAACTCTAGGCCAAATAATGAATTCATAAAAATTAATATAAACCAGTTAATTCACCAATGAACCATGTAAATTGACAAGATTTAGGTAAGGTAGATCAATTAACAAATACTGTAAATGAACCTATGATTTAAGAGAGTAATATAGAAAAATATCTTAAATTATTGAAAATTTTTGAAATGTATAAAATAACTATTTTTAAAGAGGAGTGGTAAATTCAGAAATTATCACAAAAAGACAGTTCAAATGTTAAATTATAAGTAATTAAGGAAAGGAAAGGATTTGTGACCATTTGAAATTTATTATAATTATATTAATAACACTTAAAATGGCAGTAAAAGTGTGGAAGGACGGAAACAGGTTTTTTGGGCCTAGATTTCCAAAAAGACAGAAATTTGGTAATTTTAACAAAAATCTCAACAAATATGGACTATGACATATCAAATTAAACAGAATGAGATAAATAAACCAATTATATGGTTAATAGTCCATGAAAGCGAACAATAAACTAAAATTATTCCATATTATATAATGTACTTTGGAATTATGTACATGGGAAGTGAAAATTATTTTAACAATACTTTTCCAATATTAACTTGGCAAGATATTTACTAAAGTGGAGGAAGTAAGTTAGTTCTTTGTTAACATTCAAATGGAACAGTCGACGCGGAATCGCGTTCTTAAAACCGTATAATGAAGTGAAAAGGTTAAATTCTTCGTATTGTTTAAATTAGCAGCCATCCTTACTATTTCTTTTATGAATTTGCTAACTGCTATAATTTTTTTATTGTTCGACTAAGCTTTAGTTAGCAAATTCATAAAAGAAATTGAAAAGGTTAAAGCCTAACATCAGTGAAAAAACGGGAGTTACAAAAATTAACACTTTTCGAGTCAAAACTTATGAAATAATCTACGACAACGGTGAAAACGAACAATACACCACATAATACAAGTGATTTAAAACATTGAAACTACATAATATTAATAATTCACTTTACAACAGATTAACAATTCTTCGTAACGAACAGACAAAGTGAACACCTCTCATAGAAAACAATTAACACCAGTGGACACTGAACACTCATCCAGAATACCTCAAACAACGTACTAGACAGTATACACAATTTCGGAGATCTTTAAAACAATTATAAAGGTGAATTTATTGTGAGATTTTCCTGTGACAATATTACATCAATTCAGCTAGCCGCCATGATGGAAACAAGATGCACTGCCACCTTCCTTGACTGATCCCATAGCCTGCAGCATTGGTTTGAAAATTCAAATACATTACACATTATATATTATTTCCAATTGTTAAATATTAATTCTTAAGATTATTTCTTGTAAATGTTATACTTTCTAGGCCTGCCCTTCTCTGACTATTATAAAATAATCGTTGAAAGAACCTTTTTTAATAATTATATAAAATTTTATCCTGTATTCACATATCGATCTATCCCTGTGACGGAGTCGAACAATTGCTCTAAATCGATTTAAAATCGATTATTATTAATAATTGTCAATAAATCAATTTATTTCAACTGTGTAAATTATAAATTTATTTCACATTTTACTTTAAGTGTTTAATTAACCACGAGACTTCCTGGAAGACGAGAAATATTAACGAAAGGTGAGATACTGGAGCAGCACTGAAAATCATTAATCCATTGCTGAAAGGAGATAATCTGATTAACTCCAGATTTTGTTAAGCTCTACCAGAAGTGCAAATTAAACCAAAAGTACCTTACAGAATTTTAAAAATTTGAATAAAACATAAAACCAGGATTAATTCTAAATTATATACAAACAAACAAACATAAAATTTTTTTTTAAATAAAATTTTTTTTTTCTTTCTTTTATTTGTAACTACAGTTTACAGGTCTTGTTACAAAGTGTATAACTTTAATATTGTTGCTTGTTCTCTAAAATGTTTTACTATAATTTTGTAATATAATTGTACAGTACTGTATTGTTTTCTCTATTGATTTGTTGTAAAACGTGATGTTTATTAATTACATTTACAAAATTACAACGTAATTTTATGATAAATTTGCGTTTTATTTAACTCTCCCTATTATCCGCCATTCCAGCTTATCCGCCCTTCCGCCAGCCCGTTTATGTCGGATATCCGGGACTCTACTGTATTACCAAATACAGCTTTAAATTAAAATTTACTACTTACACAACTCTCATTCTCATTATTATATATTACTTCGACTGGAGAGTTACATATACTAAAAGTTTGCGCGCGCGCGCGTGCGCGCACGCATGCACACACACAGATTAATAACATGTTAACATGTATTAATAATTACTTTTTGCTTATTTGCAGCTGCAGGTAGGGCAATGCTTAGTGGTGAAGTTGTTGAGAATTCCCATTTCTTTGCCTGAATTGCATTCTTCAGTGTGTGTACAAATTCTTCTGGTAGTCCCTCTTTAAATGAGAGTTTGATATAGTTATATAAACTGCCACCTACTGGACCCAAGTTTTTGCCTAAATAACATAAATAAAACCTAAGTACAAAATACTTTACACTTATTACTTATATTTAAACACAAGAAATGTTTTATTTATAAAATATACAGAACATAATTTAGTTCACTTAAATCATGTGCAACAAATAAAAAATAAGATAGAAGAGAAAATGTATACCTAAATTTTACATTAATAAATTGGGACTTTAAATATCATTATCATCATCAGAATCAAGTATTAGGCCCAAGGAGTGTTGCACGCTCTAGCCATTGTAAAGCTCACATCACACCACGACCAAAGAATTTAACCATATGCAATGGCAAGCTCATACGGTGGTGAGGGATGTCGTGTGTGTTCCCATCTAGCTGTCATGGTGTATGACCCATTTGCCATATTTACCTGATGATAGACAGGGTTGAACTGCTTGATCTTGAGGTAGACACAGGACAAAGAAAAGAGATCTCTATACCACTGAGCTACTCCACTGTTTGGGTATCAAACAGTGGATGAACTATTCTGTGTTCAAGTTCATTAACTTGAACTTCTGTACTGATTTTTACACTGCTTACTTATCAACCCCAGTTTCAACCCTTCTTCTGATGCCGCCTACGGGACCTTGGTTTGTCACTACCAATAATCTTTTCTGTTCATATCTTTCTCTAATTTTCTACTCTCACCAATTTCATGGTATTTTTATGTCACCTCTCCACCTCATTTCTGGTTTATCCACAGGTTCTTTTTCATGTCAGTTTTTCTGTCAGGAGGTGTTTATAATCATGTTTCTGGCATACTGTACACATGGCTGGCCCACTCAATGATCAGCTAAATGACTCGTTCAGCATAATACAGTCAACTCCCGATTATCCGGGATAATCACTGGCAGGGTGATCACGGATAAGTCAAAATCCCGGTTAAAGCAAAAATTGTAACCTAGTGCTTAAATTAAGGTCTTAGTTAAAAATAAAATGTATGCATAAAATAAAGTAGTACATACCTTTTATTACACAATAAAAATTAGTCAAATCACGTTTTTGTCAATTAAAATAGTATATTTTTAAGCAGAACAATGCGTACACAGCCAGTGTTTATGGACGCTGAAAATAATCTGTTAATAATTTTTGCTTCTTAGCACTTGCTATTTTCTTTGTATAATAGATGACCTTATTTTGTGTAAAACCAACTTGTTGCACAACAACGTGTCTTCTTGTCCTTCTAAATAGTCAAGAAGCCCCTCCACATAATTGAGCGCTGTCCCATGTATGACTTTGGGCTCGGAAACATTCGTCACTCCCCTCCCCCTCGTCATCACTTCCACTCTCACTTTCTGCTACCCCTGCGCGCACAATATTTCGTCATGTCAAAAGCTCAAACGTGGGCATGTTAGCGTCGGCTTCAAACCACTCGTTTATATTATCTTGATCAACATTTTCACCACCTGGGACAGTGTTTGCTGACTGGGGCAAGTCAGCTGAGGTTGCAATGTCATCCTCAAACCCAGCAAAGTCCTCATCCTCCGATATGTCGGGAAATATTTTTTTCACGACTTTCTCATCGTGGTGGGTTTAACTTTGTCTCACGCAGCTGCAGTCTCATATATCGCATCCAGAACACTTAGTCGCTTAAAAAAGGTCTTCAAATCGTTCCTTTCCTCTTTAAACTTTCTCAAAATACTTGACTGATAGTTACGTTTTACAGAAGCTATTATCGCTTGATCCACTGCCTGGATCAAGGCTGTAACATTGGGCGGCAGGTATTTAACAACAATCTGTCCGTTGTTGGATCTGAGCAACATTTCACTTGGATGTGATTTAGCATTGTCTAACACTAACACTGCTTTTTGGGGAAGTCCTTGTAATTTTTAAAAACTCTCTAACTTGTGGACAAAACTTATTGTGGAACCAATCATAAAAAATGTCTTTATTCATCCAACCTTTCTTTTGATTGTAGTAAATTACAGGCATGTTAACTGCTTGTGTTCCTTTAAATGATCGTGGTTTTTTGATTTTCCTATCACTAGGAGCTTAAGTTCATGTGTCCTAGTCGCATTAGAGCAACACATTACCGTTATTCGTTCCTTACTAACTTTGTGTCCCGGCGCACTTTTTTCATTTTTAGATGCTAAAGTTTTCGTCGGTAAGCATTTCCAAAATAATCCCGACTCATCAGAATTATAAATTTGTGCTGGATGTAATTTTCATCCAAAACAAACTGATTAAAGTCTTTGCAAAACTGTTCTGCTGCCTTTTGATCGCTACTCAATTTTTCTCCCCGAATTTCCAACTCTCTTAGGCTGTGACGTTGTTTGAAACGTGTCAGCCAGCCAGATGATGCGTCGAAATTTCCTTGTAGGATTAAAGCTTAGAAAAAACTTAGCTTTTTCGGCGCATATTCATCCACTTACAGGATTCCCTTGTGCTTGTTGATTATTGAACCACTCGAGTAATGCTCGGTGCAAGTTTTCGTACGTCGACTTCTTCATAGTTTTCCGTTGTAGACACCACTACACTCTGTCTGTGCCTAAAGCCAGTTCGCGCTAAGATGAGTTGTGCGATTTGATGCAATGCGTTGCGTCTTCTAATTGTGCACGCACACAGTGTTAAGAGGCAAATTGTATCGTAACACATTAAACAGACTGTCATTTGCTTATAATAATTACAACTAGAGGTTTATTTGCTACAGTACTACACTGAAAATAACAGGCTTAAGAATAGTGTAATAAATTAAAGTCATCATAAGCGTAGTATGTATCAATATTTTTGCTAAAACTATGAGAACTTACTGGTTTTTTATCACAAATAATCTTTAATAAACACACATCTTACAAATCCCTTACCTGCATCGGGTCTCAGAGTCTTCACGTGAACTCGTTACCTATAAGTGATTTAGGGTTATGTTTTATTAATGAACTCAACTCTCATTTCTCGTTAACTCCCGCAACATTTATTGAACAAGTTGTGTAATATTCACTGTTAGACATAAAATAATGATATAACTTCCTTTTCAACTAATAATCAGAGTTCAAATACAACAGACTTTAATATTGAGGGTTACACCCCATTTACCAAAGATATACAAAGTGTAGCATTCTTGTCATTATATTTTCTTTTTATATTATAAAGTAAGTAATTACTTAAATTATAGAAAGACAACCCAGCAATTGCTCTCACTCATACTCGGCTTTCATACTTTTATCCCATTTTCGTCTTATTTGTTTAGAGCTCGTTTATTAGAATTTCATAATTATTGGTTTGTCATATGGTTATGGTGATGATGTCGTCGCTGCAAACTATGCATTGTACTGTTTCAATAGATTTTCGGCTCGCGAGCCTTTATGCTGAACCGGCCGAAGCCGCAGCTGTAGAACGACAGACGCTGAACACCACGCGTCCAAAATGGCCTAAAACGTTCTCTGGAGCGGCAACTTGCTCCATGATTGGTTAAAAGGCACCACATGATCTCTCCTCCTTAGTCTCTTCTCTGAGCGCGAGTCTACCATAAGCTGGCCGAGAACCATACGACCTGGGGCTCGCTAAAAAGTTCGTGATTATTCATCTGTACGGGCACGCATGTCCGCACGCTTTCACATTCCAGAGCATCAGGAATCGGTGCCTGTTAACACGCTTTCTGTACAAATGTGCAACTGTTCCCTATGGGAAGGTCTACTATTAAAAACTGAGGCCCCAAATGGGTAGTGTACTTCTACCATTAACTCTTAATAAAGAAAAACCCCTCAAATCTGTCCCGTTACAATACCCCCCCAATGAGAGGTTTTCTGCCGAAGCAGAAAAACTCTCATTGCTAACCCTAAGAGGATCAGTGAGGATTTGGAGCCAACAACCCCCCTTTAAGTCTTTAACACATCATGGGTAATCTACCCCCCTGATTAGACAACTATGACTACATCTGAATGATTCTACTGGACTTCTCTGTCCGAGATCCCAACACCGTAAAACCAGACAGATACACACCACAGTATCACCTAACCTTGTAACATTTCCGATAAAAATCAATAACTGACTTTATGCCCAACCACTCCTCAACTGATATATCTCCCCTTATCAATACTGGATTGCCTTTAGCAAAGTACTGGGTGCGTACATATGTGCCTTACTATATTACACAGAATACATATTAGCTCAATTAAACATTTCTTACAGTATCAAACCCTAACCTCAAAACAAGTATACTCATTTTAAATTAATATGAACATCTCATCTTTACATATTGTAATGGTACATATAACACTACCAACACCAATGTACCACAAATAAGTTGAAAGCCACTACAACTATGAATACCTACAAGGTCGAGCATACAATCATGGATAAAGGAAGTATCATAAGCTAAACCAAGCGAATAAAATGAAGAAGGAATTACTAGTAAATGTACTACTAAAGAAGATAAAGCAAGACTAACGACAAGACGACATACATAATTACCCAATAGATCAACCAGTGAGAAGGAAACAAGGAAAACAACATCACGAAGAAACCTATAAACAGTGGGAAGGAAACCAATGATAACAAAATCATGAAGGAACCTACAAACAGAGAGAAGGAAACCAATGAAAACAACACCATGAAGAAACTTATTAACAGTGAGAAAGGAATCAGTGAAGAGAAGAAGAAAATACCCAGATCAAACACAAAAAGGGAGATAACATGAATTATAATGAACTAATATATGCAAAAAAAGAATTATTATAAAAAAAAGAAAGTATAAATGGAATAAACAACATGATTTAAACCGCTAAGCTGTAAGACTGACACTGACCCAAACTTATTAAGTAAATACCATCCTTGACAATATAATGCAAACAATACTCAAAAAGAGTTAATTATTGAACACAGAAAGTAACAAAGAGAATGAATAATAATAGGATAAGCTCTTATCTAAAGGATGTGTAAACTTGAAAAAAGGACTATGTCCAAAACACTAATGACAGATTGTAAAGTGGAACTGATATTGTAAATAACCACTAATTACCAATAATAAAGAAGGTAAAAGATAAACAAAATGTAATCTAATAATAAACAATGAATTTACCAGTGCTACATAAAGGTAAATAAATCAGATATAATGTAGAAATACAAAATTGACAGTAATCCATTGTTGCATATTTAGAATATAACATAACCTAATCTGGTCAACTAGTTTTCACTAAAACTATAGAAAAATAAGGCTAAAGCAATGTTAAACTAAAATGTATTATAAGGTGACATGAATAATAAGGAACATTTATTGTACAATAGATAATGTAATAAGTAAATATAAAAGTTAAATTGATGTAATTTAACATAACTATATGCCTGACAGAATGGATACCAGATGCAACAAAATTATCTTGTAAACTTATCATAACAGAGTAGGAACTCGACTAACAACATTGAATGAGGCAGAATACTGTTCCAATAAGTAAATTCAAGGATTATATCCACCTAAATAATAATTAATAACAATAATAATAAATAAACCATGTTGACAGCTAGATGCAAGTAATCTTGGTAACTTTAAACCAAAGCAACTATCAGTGTAAATGCAGAATGAACTACTGCACAATAATAACAATGTTACCTAAACACTGATAAGAGATATTCAAACAATTATGAGAATAATTTGAAAGGATTACTACTCATGTAAAAATGTAACTTTCTAAAGTATAGTAAACTCACTTAACAAACTATAGTTGAGGTAATAAAACCATAAGATAAAGAAAAAGGACACTATCAGAAGTGACAATGACCAATGCAGTATGGATAGGCCATAATAAAATGCTATTAACAATTACTGTTAGTATAATATTATTAATAAACAAAATATGTAACAGTAAGCCTAGGACTTGAACCTATGAAAATAGATATTGTATAATTATTAGTACATAACTAGAAGGGAAAAGTGAATAATACTGTAACAATATGTTATCATCATGAAAATATGGGATAAAAACAATGTATTTAAAGTATTAAATAACTTAAAAAGTATTATGAATTTATACCAAGTGTGGTTTTATCAACCCCAAATCAGAACTATATGATGAGGGTATGCAAATTACTCGTAATCAAAAAATAGAAACGATGGGAATTATAAAAATATTGTCAGTGTAATTATAGATAAGATATTTGACTTATAAGAAATAATTAAAAAGTGACAAGCCCTTGCGCGTGGGTATGTAACCAACAAATCATAATCTTGAACCCAGCTACTGACGCTATGCTAAGTGTCTATTTTGACGAATCTCACTGAGTGTACACAAAATAAAGACAATTAGCCAATCAGAGCTCATTAAAAAATACGAAGTGTAGAATACCGACCAGGTAACTATAGCCAGTCTATCATCAACAACGAGAGATCCTCCACGTTAGCCGAACGTCCAGAAAGCGTGGGTTTGACAGCCGACAGCTGTTAATACACAAGCTAACCTCGAAACTTCGAGCTGAGGTTAGGTCAACCCGAGAAGACAGTGCAGTCTATTTTTAAGTGTTCTATTACGGAGTTCATGCGCATAGGCAGTGTGTGAAGTGCATTTATAAAAATTAATTAAAAATATTAATTAATTATAAAAAGTTAAAAAAGTGTCAATTCTTCGAATCGACAGATTACGCAAGTACCAGTGCAAATGACCATTATATTATAGATATCAAATCATTCATTAATTAAAGAACGCTAATAGCGAATCTAATTTGTCTGAATTAATTGATAAATAACCCTAATTCCATAAGGAAGGGGACTTAGAAAAAATCAAATAAACAATAATCAAATTGAACAATTTTAATAACGACAATTTTAATTCTTTGATTGAATCAATTATATTAGTTTAAGAAAAGACACTGAAAGATCAATGAAGGGAAAATGAACCCTGACAAATATTAATTTAAAAATGTTTTTGTACTTAATTATAGTACTTGTACTCAAGAGTCACACATGAGTGTAACCTAGTCGTAGCGAATTAATTTGAATTACCTGTTCTATTTATATCCAATCTTGGAGATTATTCAGGAACATACAACTGAATTTAATAAATTATAATGATATACTAAATAAGTAATGCCTCAAAGAAGCATCAATTAATCAATTTTAAATAAGCAAGGCTACATGAACCGCTGCTAACCTCAATTGTAAACAATGAACAATCGTTCATATTTTATGTTATGTTAAAACAACAATTAATATTTTTATTCTCCACCTACTCGTTATCACAGTAGTGCATTTTATTGTAGAAGTGTATCTTGCAGACTCAAAGAACCTACTAATGTTATAAAGCATCATAACCTAATTATTTACAAACAGAAAATAATCGACTTGCCAAATGCAGTCATACCACCCTGAGCATTTAATTATTTTAAGAGTCCATGTTCAATTTTAATTATTTAAAAAAAAAAGGAAGATAAATAATACCATTGTAACAAAAACCATTTTACTTAGTTAAATAAACAACTATTGTTTTATGAACAATTTAAAGGGTTGACCTTTATTAGAAAAAATAGAATTACAGCTTAGGTGAGTAACAAGAGACGGTTGGTGCCAGAAGCCAGAGCGAACATTCAAATTGAATGATTATCACTAACCACATTATCTAATATTTTCAACATATTACGACTGATAGCAAGTATCAGGTACATGTTGTGTTTATGTTGATGTCTATACAGGAAAGTACAGATTGACTCACCGCAGCTAAAGGCAGAAAAGTCAACGCAACTTCTTCAGATACTAACTCAAGATACGGAACAAAAAAACATTATAAACAATCTAAACAAAATTAATAAACGACGTCAAAGAGTAAGTGAACCGATTTATTCATATCGGATTCAATAATAGATTGAATTGGGTAGAATAAATCAATAAAACAAAACTTAATAATAAAAAACAAAACTTTCACACTAATAATAAAACAGACAACAAGATCCTACAATAGGACCTAACTTCGTCATATTACAAAGTGGCGAACAACGTTTGAGACGATTAATTAGGTGCAATCTCAACATCATAACGGATAATAAATACACCGTATATTTCGTCTTATTACAACATGGCACTCCATCGCGGGGCTTGAACGGACACGTATACCCGTCTAGTAACATACGGACAAAACGTCTTATTACAATATAAATGCAATTCCTTTACTGTACTCCACTGTTAATTGTTTGTCTGGTAACATCATTTCAAAACAAAGTAAATTTCATTCATTTATTTAAAGCTAATTCCCAAAGTTACTATTTTAATTGTCTTGATTGTTCATCATCTTCTTTCACAGCCCTAACACTTTATCTAAAAATGAAACTTTTACTTGTGAACTAACTGTTTTTTCTTCTCGTCGAACGCGTTTCGGCGCCGTATTCGCCTTCTTCAGCTTAGAGACGGACTGCCAGTATTTAGTAACGGTTGTTGTATGGAAGGTGTAGTGGGGGTGGTGCGTGGAGGAAGGGGATTGGCGCGGGGATTCAAATTAATGTTTGTTTTTTGTATAATTTTTGTAAAATTACTATTTTAAGTTAATTGACTTCATCTCTTTTAATTAATAATTTAATTTCAAAATTCAAAATACTTTAACATGAATTTAAATTTCCTTAACTATATGTTAACAATCATTATAAAACGAACAACTTATTTCTATCATCTATTCAAATACAATTACACATGGTTATAACAGATAACATAAACATCATTTATCAGCTTATACATTATCAACCTATAGCGAACATCAAAACAAAATATACTCCTTTACTACAAAGAACAAAAATTCTTTTTTTTTTCAAAAAAAATTTAATTTCCAGAAATATCTATTTTGACAATTAATAAAAAAAACAAAATTATTCTATTAAATTAATTAATAAAAGAGTCTATGAATCAATTACAAGAAACATACTACATCTCTAACACCAGTCATCAGCTGATGTCTCATTCCCAGGTGAATGGCCTTACTTGAGTCACACTAAATACAACTAACACAAATACACAAAATTATACAATGTAAAATACATAATACATGTTTATAATTCCTACACTCTAACATAGTACCACATAATAATACATAAACAATCATAAATAATACAAATCTCATTCCATTAAAATAAACATTTAATTTGCATCTGAATAAAAATTACAAACATTTCAATTTTGGTTTAGTTTCAAATTCTATTAACTCTTTCACTTGTTACGTTTATTACATTTCAACTATGAATTTCTATTAAGTATTTTCATCATCAATTGGTTTGGGTGATTCTCAGTTATCCACAATGATCTAATTTATCGAATGGGCATTTAAATATAACCTTACCCCCCCCCATTCTTCCTTCTAACCACCACTAACAGATTTGCATAGGGTGACACCGATCTCTCAATAATATTCTCTACCTCCACTTAAATTATTCCCCTCTTATAACAAAATACCTGATACCTTCTTTGTACCTAGGATGTGTTCCCTCCCCTCTAATTAGCATACGCAACCTCTTGCCATTCCATTCCATGGCAATCACTCCCCTTAAACCCTCTACTCCCCGACACAACGCTTTGCGTTGAGGACTCCTTACACCTCCACCCTCACTACAAAATATATGTACCCTCTATTTACTCTCCAATTACATTACTCTCTCTTTCTCTACCTACAATCACTCTCACTACTGTGTCCCTACTACTGACCCGTTTCTGTATTACTTTTCTTCCAAAATTCGTATTTTGTTTAATACCCATTTAAAATTAACTTTGACTGACTCAAATGACTTATTGAAATAATCTTCACCCAAACTCTCCATCTTTTACAACTTTTTACATTAAGTTAACCATTGAAAATTACACTAGAAAATCCATAACTACCTCAAATTAATTTAATCATCTAATTTGAAACATTTTAAACTCATTTAACATTTATTATTAAAACATTAAACATTTTACTTTACTTCAATTCATTGTAACATTTATACTTACATATGGTCAGTCACTCCATCAAATGAACACATAACCACTTGTCATATACTCAAACTATAAACAATTCTCACCACAAATATAACGTACAAAACCATATGTACCTTCTGAAACATTATAACAACTATATGACTCCACAACTAAACACATTTTACATTCACTCATTTACTATTTATTATCAATTTCAAATCATATAAAATCATTTAAATTCATTATCAAAATCTATTTGTACAACATTTCAAATTAATTCATCTCCAATTATTTAATTCAGTCAGTTTTTAAAATATCAAGTTACTTTAATTACAATATTCCAACATAATTACAATTCAGTTGCATTATAAACTTCTTAATTATTCTCATTATTTATTTAGTCTGATAAAATATTATTATTATTATTATTATTATTAAAATCAATTTCTATTACATACACACATTGTTTACATAAAATACATTTTACAACACAAACACAATTAATCTCACTATAAATTTATTTACAAATTTTTGTCATTATTTTTCTGTTTACCACACCTCATTTCATAAGTTAGCCAGGTCATCACCATAAACTAAAATAATTAAATGTTCATACATTGTTTGTTTAACCACCATCATCGTAAATTAGTCTTACTTTTACATAACAATTATCATCTTTAACTACACTCCTATCGTTATTATGATTTATATAATAACCCTTGAATATTAATTTATCCCCTCTATCACAAGAATAATGTACCAGATTATTCCCCCCTATTAACTCATAAAACCCGTTTACTTTGGTATTTTTGGTCCAGTCACGTTTAGTATTTTTGGTCAACATCAGGTAAGTTATTTTATCATATTCTTCTACTATATCCATAACAATACAAGGTAAGTGTTCGTCATCTACAGTGGTATCACCAAAATAATCACCAACCCCTACTACAACCGGTAAGTATTTCATATCGTCTATTTTCTCCAATTCTAACCTCTCTATCAACTCTTTATAACTTCTACTTAACTTAAATACCTCTATCATTCTCTCTCTCTCTCTCTCATAATCACTTTCATAACAATACCTGTCACAACACCACTGACTTACTTCACTCCATGCAAAGGGCACAACAAACTTACACCACTTCCTGGCTTTTCCAGGTTTACAAAAAATTAGGGGACTATTTGAAGACACCTTGTCTTCCACACAACTACCGGAGGAAACCTTGTCCTCATAACACCATGGTGAAAACCCTGTTTCACTATATATTTGGGAAAAATCTGCCCCTTGCCAACCTAACCTCTCTTCACACTCTCTCACAACCTCATCAGCACTCGCTAACACTTCATTATTAAACTCTACTTCAACAAACACTTCATTATCACTCTCAATATTAAACACCTTACTCTCTAACACCCCATTTTTAATTATATCACTGCTATCGCTTTTTACTTCAATATTAGACTCATTACTGTAATTACCACATACCTTGTTATTAATTATTTCTTCACTATTTTTGTTCTTGTTACACTCACCTGTATTTATTCTCGACACTCCCATCTTCTCAATATTTTGTTCTAATTTGTTAAAGTTACTTTCAAATATCCCCTTTGCATTTTCAAAATGCTTATTTATTTCATTAATATGGTTTTCTAAATCACTATTTTGCTCTTTTAATTCATCGAAATTACTTTCACATTTTTTTCTTTGTTCGTTAATATCATTACTTAATTTATCAAATTTATTATCAAGCTTTTCCTCATTACTATCAAAACGACTCTTTATTTCTTTATTGTGTTCTTTCAATTCACTAACATCACTACTTAATTTATCAAATTTATTATTTTGTTCTTTGAATTTTTCATTAAAATCATTACTTTGTTTATTGAAATTACTATTTACCTCACTGAAATTGGCTTTCATAAAATTAAATATGTCATCTAATGACAATTCTTTTTCTTTTAGATTTGTTACCTCGGGAGTCGATTTTGCTCCCGTCTCACTACTTATACTGTATTTTCATTTGGTTTCTTATTTTTACTATCTAACTTCGGGGTTAATTGAATTCCCGAATCATTCTTGACAGTTGATTCATTTGTAACATTTAATTCACTTGTTTTATTGTCTTGACCCACATTCGGAGTTGAATGAACTCCCAGGCCACTCGTGACAGCTGATTCATTAAATTCAATTATTTCACTTATATCATTTACATTATTTCCTGCCATTTTTAAATTATGAAATTATCATATATTTTAACAATCCTTATTTTACATTCATTAAGTATTATTCAATGGTATTACTTACTAATATAGGTATTACTTACGTATAACATACTCTAACATGACATCGTTTTTCGTAATATTTACATACTCTGCCTTAACCACTAAATCACTTATTTACGAGTAGACACGGTCTGTACAAAATTTGAATTTGTACAAACTGTCCCTGTTTCGTCGCGTCATTGAGAACTTACTGATTTTTTATCACAAATAATCTTTAATAAACACACATCTTACAAATCCCTTACCTGCATCGGGTCTCAGAGTCTTCATGTGAACTCATTACCTATAAGTGATTTAGGGTTATGTTTTATTAATGAACTCAGCTCTCATTTCTCGTTAACTCCCGCAACATTTATTGAACAAGTTGTGTAATATTCACTTTTAGACATAAAATAATGATATAACTATCCTTTTCAACTAATAATCAGAGTTCAAATACAACAGATTTTAATATTGAGGGTTACACCCCATTTACCAAAGATATACAAAGCGCAGCATGCTTGTCATTATATTTTCTTTTCATATCATACTTAAAGTAAGTAATTACTTAAATTATAGAAAGACAACACAGTAATTGCCTTCATTCATACTCTTGGCTTTCACACTTTTATCCCATTTTCGTCTTATTTGTTTAGAGCTCGTTTATTAGAATTTCATAATTATTGGTTTGTCATACGGTTACGGTGATGATGTTGTCGCTGCAAACTATGCGTTGTACTCCTTACGTCTTCTCTCACTTTTGTCCGAAATTAGTTCTCACAATTTAATTTTGACGCCACTGAATTGTAATTAGTTCTCACATTTTTATGCCACTTTAAATTATAATTTAAACCACATTTCTGAAAGTTTAATAGATTTTCGGCTCGCGAGCCTTTATGCTGTACCAGCCGAAGCCGCAGCTGTAGAACGACAGACGCTGAACACCACACGTCCAAAATGGCCTAAAAAGTTCTCTGGAGCGGCAACTTGCTCCATGATTGGTTAAAAGGCGCCACGTGATCTCTCCTCCTTCGTCTCTTCTCCAGCGCGAGTCTACCATAAGCTGGTCGAGAACCATACGACCTGGGGCTCGCTAAAAAGTTCGTGATTATTCATCTGTACGGGCACGCATGTCCGCACGCTTTCACATTCCAGAGCATCAGGAATCGGTGCCAGTTGACAAGCTTTCTGTACAAATGTGCAGCTGGGCGTTCCCTATGGGAAGGTCTACTGTTAAAAACTGAGGTCCCAAATGGGTAGCGTACGTCTACCATTAACTCTTAATAAAGAAAACCCCCTCAAATCTGTCCCGTTAAAAACTACAATTTTTTTAAATCATATATATTTCCTGGTTGATCCACAACCCAGTTGACCCAATCCTGGAAAATCGGGAGTTGACTGTATTTACTTAATTCTTTGCAGTTGTTATTCAAGTTGTCAAAATTCTTCCTAATTCCTGTACCATAAATTGGTCCATAAACTGAGAACACAGCACTTTCATTCAGTTTCCAGAAACTAAGAACCTATTTATGTGAAAGTTGTTCTTTTATATACAGTAGAGTCTCAGTTATCCGATATAAAAAAAAAACGCGTAAACATTGTATAAATGAAAATGTCGGATAACAGGGAAACAACACCATAAACACAATTTGAGTAAAATACAATGCACTCATAAAACGTATTTTTATTGGTAAACATATAAAGTAGACCCACTTCACGACAAAAACAGTTGTTTTAAAAAAGTTATTCAGTACAATGTATTTATGAAAAACAAATATTGTACAATCAGAAAAACTATTATTAAAAAATAAATATAATACATTTATTATAGTATTTTTGTTTGTAAAGATATACATTTCAAGTAGATCTATCTCAAGACAAAAAGAGAGATATTTTACTGCTGCTTGCATCTCATCAGAAGCCTCATATCTGTGCAGTACCTTCCTTCTGTTCCTCAATGTATTTCAAGGCTGAATCAAGCCATCTGCATGAGTCATTTTAACACATTCATTATTATTGTCCTCAGGTGTTTGTTTTTGTCACAGTTAACAGGCTGATCACTATTCATCCGTTCATAAACATCTTTCATTTTAGTTCCCTCACATCCTGGAATTCACTGTAGTAATGGAAGAATACAGTCACCACTAGGTTCTGTTGTTTCAGAGTTCTCATTTTCATTACACTTATTCTCTGATGTTTTTTCATCCTTAACTTTTCCTCACCCAACAAAACTTTCAAAGACTTTGTAACTGTACTTGAAATAAAAAAAGAAATATAAAAATTCTCTTGGAAGACCTCTCCTTGTTTCATTCTCAAGCCTTGTACATTCCATGTTGCAAATTGCATAGTTCTTTTCCTTATTAAAACAGAATATCTGAAAATAGGAGACATGCAAGAAGACCCAGATCTGCAAATCCATAGAATCGGAGAGTGTAGCGAATTCAAATATTTGGGAAGCATTATTTCAGAAGATGGAACAACAAAAAATGACATCAAAAATAGGATACAACAGGGGAAAAAGGCTATTCATTTGCTAAACTCGTTACTTTGGTCGAACAAATTGAAACTTCAAACTAAACTGACAATCTACGCAACTATTGTGGAGCCCATTTTAACTTATGGCTGTGAATGCTGGCAACTTTCAGATAAAGAGAAAAAGATGATAGAAACTGTGGAAATAGACTTCTTAAGAAGAGCAAGTAATATTTCTAGAATGCAACATGTTAGAAACGAAGATATAAGAAGGAAAACAGGGCGCACAAAGAATAGAATTCAGACAGTTGCTATGGTATGGTCACGTAATGAGGATGGAGGAAAAGCGATGGCCAAAGAAAGCACTGACTTATAATAATAATAATGGCTCCCATGTATATCACCGAAGTAGCTTAGGAGTAAGGCAGGGTAGGCTGTCTTATGTGAGCAGCACGACATACAAGGAAGGCAGTGTGACCAGCATTGACTTACACACCACAAAACAGGAGAAGAAAAGGAAGATTGACAACACAATGGAGAACAGGAATTAGGAAAAGCATAAGAGATTGAGCTATTTAAGACGATGACTGGAAAGATAGGGAGAAATGACGATCAAAATGTGGGTTGCGGTATAGACTGTAGGACCCCTGCTAATAATAATAATAATATAAAAATTATCTGACAAGTGATAAAAACTAGATTCTATGGAATCAATCTGGAAATTGGAAGAAAATGTGTTCTTCTTTTTAGACCACATCTATATAATGAACTTTCCCACAGTAATTAATCAGATATAAAACATTCAAAATTAAAGATAAAATTTTACACAGATAATGGTTTATAAAGTGAAATATAATTAGTAAAATAGTTTACCTTTTTCTTGTCCGTCTGGTGGCCTTTTCTCTATATTTCATTCAACGCATTTCAGGACATATGCCCCATCATCAGGATATCCCTTGTTGAAGTTCGTCGATCGTTAAAATATTAAAAACACTGTACACACAATTCTACACATAACAATAAATATAATATAAACATAAAAACACATAAAATACCCAGATTTTAGACACACACGATATCGGTGGTGCGCACCACATGCTATAGTCGACTGCAGTGGAACATATGTCCTGAAACGCGTTGAATGAAATATAGAGAAAAGGCCACCAGACGGACAAGAAAAAGGTAAACTATTTTACTAATTATATACTATAAGTGGCTTGGATACCGAAAAACATGGATCTAAAAGTGAAATAAATGAATCAAAGTCTCAAAGAATAGTGAGTAAATTATTTACCTGCTCCAACTTCTTCCCACAATGATGTCACCCAGTACTCTACATCCTTCAAATTGATACTTTTTAATTTTTTGACCATGTCCTGTCCTTCTTTGATCTTTTAAATCAGGGATATCAAAAGAATCCTTAAATAGTTTCTCTTCATTGACTCCAACACACCCTGGTCCACAGGCTAACAGTTGGCTGTAACATTTGGTGGGAGAAACATTGCTTTTACGTCGCCACTTTGAAGTTCATTTTCATCAGGATGCATGGGAGCACAGTCCACAAGCGTATTGTCCTTCTTGGGAGATAGGTCTTTCTCAAATATTTTTTTGTGGAGGCACAAAATCCTTGAGAAACCAATTTTAGAACATTTGCTGCTCATCCAGGCACTCTTTTGATTTGTATACGTCACTGGAAGTGTTTTTGGAAATTCCCTAAATGTCCTTGGATTTTCCAATTTGCCAATCATTAAGAGATTAATTTTATGGTTGGCTGTGACAATACTGCAGGCTAAGATGGTAACTCTATCTTTGCTATGTTTGTAGCCTGGAGCTGCTGCCTCTCCTTTGGCTGCAAGTGTTTTCTGAGGCAGCATTTTATGGTTTAGTAGTTTTTTTGCAGTTGAAAATTTGGTCCACACGTAAGCTTTCATTCTCAAAAAACTTAAGAAATTTTTTTCTAAATTCATTAATTCCGATATCATCCGATAATAACTCTTCCTGACAAATACTGAGCTGATGTATTCCATACTGCTTTTATTTCCATGTTCCATAAGGAATTGGAAGTATGGTGATGGCAAAAAAAATCGTGGTCGAGATTATTGCAGATTCTGATTGTACTACCCTCAAAACATGAAAAGAGTCATTTTACTTCCATGTTCCTTGAGGAAATGGAAGTATGGTGATGGCAAAAAAAATCGTGTTCGAGATTATTGCAGATTCTGATTGTACTACATTCAAAACATGAAAAAAGTCGTTTTTAGAAAAGTGTGTGTGTGTGTGTGTGTGTGTGTGTGTGTGTGTGTGTGTGTGTGTGTGTGTAGATTTTTACTTCCATATTCCTTAAGGAAATGGAAGTATGGTGATGGCAAAAAAAATCGTGTTCGAGATTATTGCAGATTCTGATTGTACTACACTCAAAACATGAAAAAAAGTCGTTTTCCAAAAAGTGTCTGTGTGTCTTGTGTAGATTTTTTTTCTATGGCAAACGATAACTGCCGCACATTCAAACAGAATCAAATAATTTTTTGCATACAGCCCTGATTTGTAGAGTACTCACGACCTATTGTTTTTGGTGAAGATCGGTTGAGGGAAAGGGGTAGTTTACCTGCAACGGTTTTTTTTTATCAAGGGAAATTTTTTTTTGGCAAACGATAACAGCCGCAAATTCAAACATAATTAAATAATGTTTCGCATACAGCCCTGAATTGTAGAGTTCTCAAGACCTATTGTTTTTGGTGAAGATCGGTTAACGGAAAGGGGTAGTTTACCTGTAACGTTTTATGTTTTAACAAGGGTATTTCCTATGGCAAACGATAACAGCCGCAAATTCAAACAGAATCAAAAGATTATTTGCATACAGCCCTAAATTGTAGAGTTCTCAAGACCTATTGTTTTTGGTGAAGATCGGTTAAGGGAAAGGGGTAGTTTACCTGTAGTTTACGTTTTTTTTTAACAAGGGTATTTTCTATGGCAAACGATAACAGCCGCAAATTCAGACAGAATCAAATAATTTTTTGCAAACAGCCCTGATTTGTAGAGTACTCACGACCTATTGTTTTTGGTGAAGATCGGTTAAGGGGAAGGGGTAGTTTACCTGCAACGTTTTTTTATCAAGCGTATTTTCTATGGCAAACGATAACAGCCACAAATTCAAACATAATCAAATAATTTTTTGCATACGTCCCTGAATTGTAGAGGTCTCAAGGACTTTCGATTTTGGTGAAGATCGGTTAAGGGGAAGGGGTAGTTTACCTGGAATGTTTTACATTTTAACAACAGTAAAGTACTTGAAAATTCATTTAAACTTTTTGAAACAATGGTAATTGTTAAAAATAAAATAATTTTGTTGCCAGGCAATAAAATTATAATTTTTTCAATTTAATGTAAATTATGTATGAGTTACTATCTTTATATATACAGTGGAACTTGGTTATTACGGCCTCGGCTGTTACGTCAACTCGGGTGTAGCGTTATTTTGTCATAAGTCCGGTCAAACTGATATCTTTAACATTATAAAAATTCCCGGTTTTTAACTTCACTAAATATTGTACTACTCTGTTATAGCGTCAAATATTTCTCAGATATTTTACTCTAAATTTCATATAAACGTATATATGTGCGCGCGCGCTAGCCCATGGCTACAGACATACATTGACTGCCGGCGCCAGCCATTTTACGTGCTCCAACGGATGGCTAGATCGATTTAAGGCCCGACACTCGATTTCCTTTGCAAAAATTTGTGGTGAGGCAAAATGCGTAGATCTGAACGTTACAGGCGATTGGGTGCGTAACACTTGGCCAGAAATTAGACGATCATATAAAGATGAAGACATCTTTAATGGACATGAAGCCGGAATTTTTTATAAATTAACTCCAGATAAGACTTTCAAATTTAAAAATGAAAAGTGCGTTGGTGGGATGCTCTCTAAACAAAGAGTTACAGTTTTTGTTTGTGCGAACATGACGGGAACCGATAAAAGGAAACTTTTAGTTATCAGGAAAAGTTTGCATCCTAGATGTTTTAAAAACATCAAAAAACTTCCTGTAAGTTACACTGCCAACAAAAAAGCGTGGACGACTTCTAGTATTTTTGAAGATGAACTAAGAAAGTGGGATAAAGAACTGTCATCGAAAAACAGAAAAATTCTACTTCCAGTTGACAACTGTGCAGCCCATCCAAAGTTAAATTTGACAAACATTAATCTGGTCTTCTTACCGGCCAACTGTACGAGTGTCCTGCAACCTATGGACCAAGGCGTCATTAGAAGCCTAAAGTGTCACTACCGCAAGCAACTTTTAAAAAAAATTATTTTCTGTATGGACACGGCGCAACCTGCCACAATTTCACTCTTAGATGCAATACAATTCCTAGACGACTCTTGGAAGAGTGTAACAAAGAAGACGATAACAAAATGCTTTAGTAAAGCATGACTCGTACATGAAAATTTACCCGATGATGACGAAGACGACGACTTGCCGCTCTCAGAGTGTATTAAGAAATTCGACGTAAATGAATTTGGAAATGAACTTGATTCCTATGCATCAGTGGATGACCTAGTAGAAACATTCCAGTGTTGAGTGACGCAGAAATTATCGCGGAAGTAAAAAACATAGAAGCAGAAGATGGTGTTGAAGAAGATGCTGAGCAAGAGGAGGATGCCGACATCTTTTGTCCAACAGTACAGGAAGCAATGAGAGCCACCGAAACTCTTTCACGATTTTACTGCTTTAGAGAGACGTTTGACGACACGTTCAATGCAGCGCAGCATCTCCACAGCAGAACAGAAAGAATTTATTTTTCAGAAAGGAGCGTTCAAAAAAAAATTACGGATTACTTTCGACAGTAAGCCTAAATGTAAGTTACATGTACTTTCTTTTTGATCTTTTAAAATATTCTTCATGCTGTTTGTATAAATGGAATCCAGTTTGTGAACTTTAGAATAAATATCACGAATAATGTTAATAAGATCTTTTTTTTATTTCTCCTTCCTTACTAGTGATTAAAAAGGGTCTTTTATAACGACTCTTTTATAACGTCACTCGGACATAACGTCATTATTTTTTTGGTCCCTTAAATGACGTTATAACCAAGTTCCACTGTATAATTCTTCTGTACGTGTGTATGTCACTGAACTCCTCCATGTATAAAATAATACATCGTTCGTGGCAGGTAAGCATATCTCAGTTATGTAATGTTTACGTTTCCATTTTATTATTATGCCTACAGCAATAAAAAGGCAGGTAAGACACACACACACACACACACACACACACACACACACACACACACAATTCACGTTATTTCTGGCCTCACTCATGTTTATTTTCTTACATTTGCACGCTTTTTAAATGGAAAGTGCCGAAACCCACACCAACATAACGCGTGCAAGCCGAAAAAATGGACATCAATTTGCTTCCTGTGGATCGCTGGGCAATGTAACTGCACGTGTTTACAGAGGAACGATTCATAGACAGACTTTTTGTCTTTAGGGAATGAAGAGGGTCCATGAGTAACTTCGGAGCGCTGCTTCTTTCTCGCGTGTTTGTTCTGTGAAACATACACTGTAGATTCGCAGCTTTACTCTAAGCAACGCTCAATAGGAAATGTTGAAATTTTTTGTCCACAGTGTACCCTCATTCACACTAAACCTGCTCTGATGTTTTAATTACGGACATCATAATATTAAAACTTTGGAAACTTGAGCATTACTTAATGGAGATCAATCATTAACTTATACAAGCCATTAATTTTATGCATATATTTTATATATATGTGTACAACGTTATCGGCAACAAAGAAGTAGTTTTTGTTAAAATTCCTTCCCGGGATATTTGGCCGTAGTCCAATGTTTTCTACAAAACCAGACGTTTCGGCAATGCCGTCGACTTCCATCATCAGTGAAAATCGAGTGCGATAACGTGAGGTGGTATACGTTAGTGACCACAGTACTGTGGTTAAGGCTGATGCAGTAAGTAGAAAGAAGTAGTTTCTATGGTAATATTTCATTTCGAAAATGATTTTAAATATAAATCTTAGAATATGGAAGTCATGTATGGTTCTCCATACCGATATTTTACTTCCATGTTCCAAGTATGGTGATGGCAAAAAAAATCGTGTTCGAGATTAGTGCAGATTCTGATTGTACTACACTCAAAACATGAAAAAAAGTCGTTTTCCGTAAAGTGTCTGTGTGTGTGTCTGTCTGTGTGTCTGTAGATTTTTTTCTATGGCAAACGATAACTGCCGCAAATTCAAACAGAATAAAATAATTTTTTGCATACAGCCCTGATTTGTAGAGTACTCACGACCTATTGTTTTTGGTGAAGATCGGTTGAGGGAAAGGGGTAGTTTACCTGCAACGGTTTTTTTTTATCAAGGGAAATTTTTTTTTTTTGGCAAACGATAACAGCCGCAAATTCAAACAGAATCAAATAATGTTTCGCATACAGCCCTGATTTGTAGAGTTCTCAAGACCTATTGTTTTGGTGAAGATCGGTTAAGGGAAAGGGGTAGTTTACCTGTAACGTTTTATGTTTTAACAAGGGTATTTCCTATGGCAAACGATAACAGCCGCAAATTCAAACAGAATCAAAAGATTATTTGCATACTGCCCTAAATTGTAGAGTTCTCAAGACCTATTGTTTTTGGTGAAGATCGGTTAAGGGAAAGGGGTAGTTTACCTACAACGTTTTTTTAACAAGGGTATTTTCTATGGCAAACGATAACAGCCACAAATTCACACATAATCAAATACTTTTTTGCATGCTGCCCTGAATTATAGAGTTCTCAAGACCTTTTGTTTTTGGTGAAGATCGGTTGAGGGGAAGGGGTAGTTTACCTGCAACGTTTTATGTTCTAACAAGGGTATTTTCTATGGCAAACGATAACAGCCGCAAATTCAAACAGAATCAAATGATTATTTGCATACAGCCCTGATTTGTAGAGTACTCAAGACCTATTGTTTTTGGTGAAGATCGGTTAAGGGAAAGGGGTAGGAAGATTGACAACACAATGGAGAACAGGAATTAGGAAAAGCATAAGAGATTGAGCTATTTAAGACGATGACTGGAAAGATAGGGAGAAATGACGATCAAAATGTGGGTTGCGGTATAGACTGTAGGACCCCTGCTAATAATAATAATAATATAAAAATTATCTGACAAGTGATAAAAACTAGATTCTATGGAATCAATCTGGAAATTGGAAGAAAATGTGTTCTTCTTTTTAGACCACATCTATATAATGAACTTTCCCACAGTAATTAATCAGATATAAAACATTCAAAATTAAAGATAAAATTTTACACAGATAATGGTTTATAAAGTGAAATATAATTAGTAAAATAGTTTACCTTTTTCTTGTCCGTCTGGTGGCCTTTTCTCTATATTTCATTCAACGCATTTCAGGACATATGCCCCATCATCAGGATATCCCTTGTTGAAGTTCGTCGATCGTTAAAATATTAAAAACACTGTACACACAATTCTACACATAACAATAAATATAATATAAACATAAAAACACATAAAATACCCAGATTTTAGACACACACGATATCGGTGGTGCGCACCACATGCTATAGTCGACTGCAGTGGAACATATGTCCTGAAACGCGTTGAATGAAATATAGAGAAAAGGCCACCAGACGGACAAGAAAAAGGTAAACTATTTTACTAATTATATACTATAAGTGGCTTGGATACCGAAAAACATGGATCTAAAAGTGAAATAAATGAATCAAAGTCTCAAAGAATAGTGAGTAAATTATTTACCTGCTCCAACTTCTTCCCACAATGATGTCACCCAGTACTCTACATCCTTCAAATTGATACTTTTTAATTTTTTGACCATGTCCTGTCCTTCTTTGATCTTTTAAATCAGGGATATCAAAAGAATCCTTAAATAGTTTCTCTTCATTGACTCCAACACACCCTGGTCCACAGGCTAACAGTTGGCTGTAACATTTGGTGGGAGAAACATTGCTTTTACGTCGCCACTTTGAAGTTCATTTTCATCAGGATGCATGGGAGCACAGTCCACAAGCGTATTGTCCTTCTTGGGAGATAGGTCTTTCTCAAATATTTTTTTGTGGAGGCACAAAATCCTTGAGAAACCAATTTTAGAACATTTGCTGCTCATCCAGGCACTCTTTTGATTTGTATACGTCACTGGAAGTGTTTTTGGAAATTCCCTAAATGTCCTTGGATTTTCCAATTTGCCAATCATTAAGAGATTAATTTTATGGTTGGCTGTGACAATACTGCAGGCTAAGATGGTAACTCTATCTTTGCTATGTTTGTAGCCTGGAGCTGCTGCCTCTCCTTTGGCTGCAAGTGTTTTCTGAGGCAGCATTTTATGGTTTAGTAGTTTTTTTGCAGTTGAAAATTTGGTCCACACGTAAGCTTTCATTCTCAAAAAACTTAAGAAATTTTTTTCTAAATTCATTAATTCCGATATCATCCGATAATAACTCTTCCTGACAAATACTGAGCTGATGTATTCCATACTGCTTTTATTTCCATGTTCCATAAGGAATTGGAAGTATGGTGATGGCAAAAAAAATCGTGGTCGAGATTATTGCAGATTCTGATTGTACTACCCTCAAAACATGAAAAGAGTCATTTTACTTACATGTTCCTTGAGGAAATGGAAGTATGGTGATGGCAAAAAAAATCGTGTTCGAGATTATTGCAGATTCTGATTGTACTACATTCAAAACATGAAAAAAGTCGTTTTTAGAAAAGTGTGTGTGTGTGTGTGTGTGTGTGTGTGTGTGTGTGTGTGTGTGTGTAGATTTTTACTTCCATATTCCTTAAGGAAATGGAAGTATGGTGATGGCAAAAAAAATCGTGTTCGAGATTATTGCAGATTCTGATTGTACTACACTCAAAACATGAAAAAAAGTCGTTTTCCA
The DNA here is from genome assembly GCA_034769895.1 of Magicicada septendecula. Classification (NCBI taxonomy): domain Eukaryota; kingdom Metazoa; phylum Arthropoda; class Insecta; order Hemiptera; family Cicadidae; genus Magicicada; species Magicicada septendecula. The sequence goes on from CM068371.1 coordinate 450,228,892, forward strand.
AAAAGTGTCTGTGTGTCTTGTGTAGATTTTTTTTCTATGGCAAACGATAACTGCCGCACATTCAAACAGAATCAAATAATTTTTTGCATACAGCCCTGATTTGTAGAGTACTCACGACCTATTGTTTTTGGTGAAGATCGGTTGAGGGAAAGGGGTAGTTTACCTGCAACGGTTTTTTTTTATCAAGGGAAATTTTTTTTTGGCAAACGATAACAGCCGCAAATTCAAACATAATTAAATAATGTTTCGCATACAGCCCTGAATTGTAGAGTTCTCAAGACCTATTGTTTTTGGTGAAGATCGGTTAACGGAAAGGGGTAGTTTACCTGTAACGTTTTATGTTTTAACAAGGGTATTTCCTATGGCAAACGATAACAGCCGCAAATTCAAACAGAATCAAAAGATTATTTGCATACAGCCCTAAATTGTAGAGTTCTCAAGACCTATTGTTTTTGGTGAAGATCGGTTAAGGGAAAGGGGTAGTTTACCTGTAGTTTACGTTTTTTTTTAACAAGGGTATTTTCTATGGCAAACGATAACAGCCGCAAATTCAGACAGAATCAAATAATTTTTTGCAAACAGCCCTGATTTGTAGAGTACTCACGACCTATTGTTTTTGGTGAAGATCGGTTAAGGGGAAGGGGTAGTTTACCTGCAACGTTTTTTTATCAAGCGTATTTTCTATGGCAAACGATAACAGCCACAAATTCAAACATAATCAAATAATTTTTTGCATACGTCCCTGAATTGTAGAGGTCTCAAGGACTTTCGATTTTGGTGAAGATCGGTTAAGGGGAAGGGGTAGTTTACCTGGAATGTTTTACATTTTAACAACAGTAAAGTACTTGAAAATTCATTTAAACTTTTTGAAACAATGGTAATTGTTAAAAATAAAATAATTTTGTTGCCAGGCAATAAAATTATAATTTTTTCAATTTAATGTAAATTATGTATGAGTTACTATCTTTATATATACAGTGGAACTTGGTTATTACGGCCTCGGCTGTTACGTCAACTCGGGTGTAGCGTTATTTTGTCATAAGTCCGGTCAAACTGATATCTTTAACATTATAAAAATTCCCGGTTTTTAACTTCACTAAATATTGTACTACTCTGTTATAGCGTCAAATATTTCTCAGATATTTTACTCTAAATTTCATATAAACGTATATATGTGCGCGCGCGCTAGCCCATGGCTACAGACATACATTGACTGCCGGCGCCAGCCATTTTACGTGCTCCAACGGATGGCTAGATCGATTTAAGGCCCGACACTCGATTTCCTTTGCAAAAATTTGTGGTGAGGCAAAATGCGTAGATCTGAACGTTACAGGCGATTGGGTGCGTAACACTTGGCCAGAAATTAGACGATCATATAAAGATGAAGACATCTTTAATGGACATGAAGCCGGAATTTTTTATAAATTAACTCCAGATAAGACTTTCAAATTTAAAAATGAAAAGTGCGTTGGTGGGATGCTCTCTAAACAAAGAGTTACAGTTTTTGTTTGTGCGAACATGACGGGAACCGATAAAAGGAAACTTTTAGTTATCAGGAAAAGTTTGCATCCTAGATGTTTTAAAAACATCAAAAAACTTCCTGTAAGTTACACTGCCAACAAAAAAGCGTGGACGACTTCTAGTATTTTTGAAGATGAACTAAGAAAGTGGGATAAAGAACTGTCATCGAAAAACAGAAAAATTCTACTTCCAGTTGACAACTGTGCAGCCCATCCAAAGTTAAATTTGACAAACATTAATCTGGTCTTCTTACCGGCCAACTGTACGAGTGTCCTGCAACCTATGGACCAAGGCGTCATTAGAAGCCTAAAGTGTCACTACCGCAAGCAACTTTTAAAAAAAATTATTTTCTGTATGGACACGGCGCAACCTGCCACAATTTCACTCTTAGATGCAATACAATTCCTAGACGACTCTTGGAAGAGTGTAACAAAGAAGACGATAACAAAATGCTTTAGTAAAGCATGACTCGTACATGAAAATTTACCCGATGATGACGAAGACGACGACTTGCCGCTCTCAGAGTGTATTAAGAAATTCGACGTAAATGAATTTGGAAATGAACTTGATTCCTATGCATCAGTGGATGACCTAGTAGAAACATTCCAGTGTTGAGTGACGCAGAAATTATCGCGGAAGTAAAAAACATAGAAGCAGAAGATGGTGTTGAAGAAGATGCTGAGCAAGAGGAGGATGCCGACATCTTTTGTCCAACAGTACAGGAAGCAATGAGAGCCACCGAAACTCTTTCACGATTTTACTGCTTTAGAGAGACGTTTGACGACACGTTCAATGCAGCGCAGCATCTCCACAGCAGAACAGAAAGAATTTATTTTTCAGAAAGGAGCGTTCAAAAAAAAATTACGGATTACTTTCGACAGTAAGCCTAAATGTAAGTTACATGTACTTTCTTTTTGATCTTTTAAAATATTCTTCATGCTGTTTGTATAAATGGAATCCAGTTTGTGAACTTTAGAATAAATATCACGAATAATGTTAATAAGATCTTTTTTTTATTTCTCCTTCCTTACTAGTGATTAAAAAGGGTCTTTTATAACGACTCTTTTATAACGTCACTCGGACATAACGTCATTATTTTTTTGGTCCCTTAAATGACGTTATAACCAAGTTCCACTGTATAATTCTTCTGTACGTGTGTATGTCACTGAACTCCTCCATGTATAAAATAATACATCGTTCGTGGCAGGTAAGCATATCTCAGTTATGTAATGTTTACGTTTCCATTTTATTATTATGCCTACAGCAATAAAAAGGCAGGTAAGACACACACACACACACACACACACACACAATTCACGTTATTTCTGGCCTCACTCATGTTTATTTTCTTACTTTTGCACGCTTTTTAAATGGAAAGTGCCGAAACCCACACCAACATAACGCGTGCAAGCCGAAAAAATGGACATCAATTTGCTTCCTGTGGATCGCTGGGCAATGTAACTGCACGTGTTTACAGAGGAACGATTCATAGACAGACTTTTTGTCTTTAGGGAATGAACCCTCTGCAAGATGCAGAGGGTCCATGAGTAACTTCGGAGCGCTCCTTCTTTCTCGCGTGTTTGTTCTGTGAAACATACACTGTAGATTCGCAGCTTTACTCTAAGCAACGCTCAATAGGAAATGTTGAAATTTTTTGTCCACAGTGTACCCTCATTCACACTAAACCTGCTCTGATGTTTTAATTACGGACATCATAATATTAAAACTTTGGAAACTTGAGCATTACTTAATGGAGATCAATCATTAACTTATACAAGCCATTAATTTTATGCATATATTTTATATATATGTGTACAACGTTATCGGCAACAAAGAAGTAGTTTTTGTTAAAATTCCTTCCCGGGATATTTGGCCGTAGTCCAATGTTTTCTACAAAACCAGACGTTTCGGCAATGCCGTCGACTTCCATCATCAGTGAAAATCGAGTGCGATAACGTGAGGTGGTATACGTTAGTGACCACAGTACTGTGGTTAAGGCTGATGCAGTAAGTAGAAAGAAGTAGTTTCTATGGTAATATTTCATTTCGAAAATGATTTTAAATATAAATCTTAGAATATGGAAGTCATGTATGGTTCTCCATACCGATATTTTACTTCCATGTTCCAAGTATGGTGATGGCAAAAAAAATCGTGTTCGAGATTAGTGCAGATTCTGATTGTACTACACTCAAAACATGAAAAAAAGTCGTTTTCCGTAAAGTGTCTGTGTGTGTGTCTGTGTGTCTGTCTGTGTGTCTGTAGATTTTTTTCTATGGCAAACGATAACTGCCGCAAATTCAAACAGAATAAAATAATTTTTTGCATACAGCCCTGATTTGTAGAGTACTCACGACCTATTGTTTTTGGTGAAGATCGGTTGAGGGAAAGGGGTAGTTTACCTGCAACGGTTTTTTTTATCAAGGGAAATTTTTTTTTGGCAAACGATAACAGCCGCAAATTCAAACATAATTAAATAATGTTTCGCATACAGCCCTGAATTGTAGTTCTCAAGACCTATTGTTTTTGGTGAAGATCGGTTAAGGGAAAGGGGTAGTTTACCTGTAACGTTTTATGTTTTAACAAGGGTATTTCCTATGGCAAACGATAACAGCCGCAAATTCAAACAGAATCAAAAGATTATTTGCATACAGCCCTAAATTGTAGAGTTCTCAAGACCTATTGTTTTTGGTGAAGATCGGTTAAGGGAAAGGGGTAGTTTACCTGTAGTTTACGTTTTTTTTTAACAAGGGTATTTTCTATGGCAAACGATAACAGCCGCAAATTCAGACAGAATCAAATAATTTTTTGCAAACAGCCCTAATTTGTAGAGTACTCACGACCTATTGTTTTTGGTGAAGATCGGTTAAGGGGAAGGGGTAGTTTACCTGCAACGTTTTTTTATCAAGCGTATTTTCTATGGCAAACGATAACAGCCACAAATTCAAACAGAATCAAATAATTTTTTGCATACGTCCCTGAATTGTAGAGGTCTCAAGGACTTTCGATTTTGGTGAAGATCGGTTAAGGGGAAGGGGTAGTTTACCTGGAACGTTTTACATTTTAACAACAGTACAGTACTTGAAAATTCATTTAAACTTTTTGAAACAATGGTAATTGTTAAAAATAAAATAATTTTGTTGCCAGGCAATAAAATTATAATTTTTTCAATTTAATGTAAATTATGTATGAGTTACTATCTTTATATATACAGTGGAACTTGGTTATTATGGCCTCGGCTGTTACGTCAACTCGGGTGTAGCGTTATTTTGTCATAAGTCCGGTCAAACTGATATCTTTAACATTATAAAAATTCCCGTTTTTTAACTTCACTAAATATTGTACTACTCTGTTATAGCGTCAAATATTTCTCAGATATTTTACTCTAAATTTCATATAAACGTATATATGTGCGCGCGCGCTAGCCCATGGCTACAGACATACATTGACTGCCGGCGCCAGCCATTTTACGTGCTCCAACGGATGGCTAGATCGATTTAAGGCCCGACACTCGATTTCCTTTGCAAAAATTTGTGGTGAGGCAAAATGCGTAGATCTGAACGTTACAGGCGATTGGGTGCGTAACACTTGGCCAGAAATTAGACGATCATATAAAGATGAAGACATCTTTAATGGACATGAAGCCGGAATTTTTTATAAATTAACTCCAGATAAGACTTTCAAATTTAAAAATGAAAAGTGCGTTGGTGGGATGCTCTCTAAACAAAGAGTTACAGTTTTTGTTTGTGCGAACATGACGGGAACCGATAAAAGGAAACTTTTAGTTATCAGGAAAAGTTTGCATCCTAGATGTTTTAAAAACATCAAAAAACTTCCTGTAAGTTACACTGCCAACAAAAAAGCGTGGACGACTTCTAGTATTTTTGAAGATGAACTAAGAAAGTGGGATAAAGAACTGTCATCGAAAAACAGAAAAATTCTACTTCCAGTTGACAACTGTGCAGCCCATCCAAAGTTAAATTTGACAAACATTAATCTGGTCTTCTTACCGGCCAACTGTACGAGTGTCCTGCAACCTATGGACCAAGGCGTCATTAGAAGCCTAAAGTGTCACTACCGCAAGCAACTTTTAAAAAAAATTATTTTCTGTATGGACACGGCGCAACCTGCCACAATTTCACTCTTAGATGCAATACAATTCCTAGACGACTCTTGGAAGAGTGTAACAAAGAAGACGATAACAAAATGCTTTAGTAAAGCATGACTCGTACATGAAAATTTACCCGATGATGACGAAGACGACGACTTGCCGCTCTCAGAGTGTATTAAGAAATTCGACGTAAATGAATTTGGAAATGAACTTGATTCCTATGCATCAGTGGATGACCTAGTAGAAACATTCCAGTGTTGAGTGACGCAGAAATTATCGCGGAAGTAAAAAACATAGAAGCAGAAGATGGTGTTGAAGAAGATGCTGAGCAAGAGGAGGATGCCGACATCTTTTGTCCAACAGTACAGGAAGCAATGAGAGCCACCGAAACTCTTTCACGATTTTACTGCTTTAGAGAGACGTTTGACGACACGTTCAATGCAGCGCAGCATCTCCACAGCAGAACAGAAAGAATTTATTTTTCAGAAAGGAGCGTTCAAAAAAAAATTACGGATTACTTTCGACAGTAAGCCTAAATGTAAGTTACATGTACTTTCTTTTTGATCTTTTAAAATATTCTTCATGCTGTTTGTATAAATGGAATCCAGTTTGTGAACTTTAGAATAAATATCACGAATAATGTTAATAAGATCTTTTTTTTATTTCTCCTTCCTTACTAGTGATTAAAAAGGGTCTTTTATAACGACTCTTTTATAACGTCACTCGGACATAACGTCATTATTTTTTTGGTCCCTTAAATGACGTTATAACCAAGTTCCACTGTATAATTCTTCTGTACGTGTGTATGTCACTGAACTCCTCCATGTATAAAATAATACATCGTTCGTGGCAGGTAAGCATATCTCAGTTATGTAATGTTTACGTTTCCATTTTATTATTATGCCTACAGCAATAAAAAGGCAGGTAAGACACACACACACACACACACACACACACAATTCACGTTATTTCTGGCCTCACTCATGTTTATTTTCTTACTTTTGCACGCTTTTTAAATGGAAAGTGCCGAAACCCACACCAACATAACGCGTGCAAGCCGAAAAAATGGACATCAATTTGCTTCCTGTGGATCGCTGGGCAATGTAACTGCACGTGTTTACAGAGGAACGATTCATAGACAGACTTTTTGTCTTTAGGGAATGAACCCTCTGCAAGATGCAGAGGGTCCATGAGTAACTTCGGAGCGCTCCTTCTTTCTCGCGTGTTTGTTCTGTGAAACATACACTGTAGATTCGCAGCTTTACTCTAAGCAACGCTCAATAGGAAATGTTGAAATTTTTTGTCCACAGTGTACCCTCATTCACACTAAACCTGCTCTGATGTTTTAATTACGGACATCATAATATTAAAACTTTGGAAACTTGAGCATTACTTAATGGAGATCAATCATTAACTTATACAAGCCATTAATTTTATGCATATATTTTATATATATGTGTACAACGTTATCGGCAACAAAGAAGTAGTTTTTGTTAAAATTCCTTCCCGGGATATTTGGCCGTAGTCCAATGTTTTCTACAAAACCAGACGTTTCGGCAATGCCGTCGACTTCCATCATCAGTGAAAATCGAGTGCGATAACGTGAGGTGGTATACGTTAGTGACCACAGTACTGTGGTTAAGGCTGATGCAGTAAGTAGAAAGAAGTAGTTTCTATGGTAATATTTCATTTCGAAAATGATTTTAAATATAAATCTTAGAATATGGAAGTCATGTATGGTTCTCCATACCGATATTTTACTTCCATGTTCCAAGTATGGTGATGGCAAAAAAAATCGTGTTCGAGATTAGTGCAGATTCTGATTGTACTACACTCAAAACATGAAAAAAAGTCGTTTTCCGTAAAGTGTCTGTGTGTGTGTCTGTGTGTCTGTCTGTGTGTCTGTAGATTTTTTTCTATGGCAAACGATAACTGCCGCAAATTCAAACAGAATAAAATAATTTTTTGCATACAGCCCTGATTTGTAGAGTACTCACGACCTATTGTTTTTGGTGAAGATCGGTTGAGGGAAAGGGGTAGTTTACCTGCAACGGTTTTTTTTATCAAGGGAAATTTTTTTTTGGCAAACGATAACAGCCGCAAATTCAAACATAATTAAATAATGTTTCGCATACAGCCCTGAATTGTAGTTCTCAAGACCTATTGTTTTTGGTGAAGATCGGTTAAGGGAAAGGGGTAGTTTACCTGTAACGTTTTATGTTTTAACAAGGGTATTTCCTATGGCAAACGATAACAGCCGCAAATTCAAACAGAATCAAAAGATTATTTGCATACAGCCCTAAATTGTAGAGTTCTCAAGACCTATTGTTTTTGGTGAAGATCGGTTAAGGGAAAGGGGTAGTTTACCTGTAGTTTACGTTTTTTTTTAACAAGGGTATTTTCTATGGCAAACGATAACAGCCGCAAATTCAGACAGAATCAAATAATTTTTTGCAAACAGCCCTAATTTGTAGAGTACTCACGACCTATTGTTTTTGGTGAAGATCGGTTAAGGGGAAGGGGTAGTTTACCTGCAACGTTTTTTTATCAAGCGTATTTTCTATGGCAAACGATAACAGCCACAAATTCAAACAGAATCAAATAATTTTTTGCATACGTCCCTGAATTGTAGAGGTCTCAAGGACTTTCGATTTTGGTGAAGATCGGTTAAGGGGAAGGGGTAGTTTACCTGGAACGTTTTACATTTTAACAACAGTACAGTACTTGAAAATTCATTTAAACTTTTTGAAACAATGGTAATTGTTAAAAATAAAATAATTTTGTTGCCAGGCAATAAAATTATAATTTTTTCAATTTAATGTAAATTATGTATGAGTTACTATCTTTATATATACAGTGGAACTTGGTTATTATGGCCTCGGCTGTTACGTCAACTCGGGTGTAGCGTTATTTTGTCATAAGTCCGGTCAAACTGATATCTTTAACATTATAAAAATTCCCGTTTTTTAACTTCACTAAATATTGTACTACTCTGTTATAGCGTCAAATATTTCTCAGATATTTTACTCTAAATTTCATATAAACGTATATATGTGCGCGCGCGCTAGCCCATGGCTACAGACATACATTGACTGCCGGCGCCAGCCATTTTACGTGCTCCAACGGATGGCTAGATCGATTTAAGGCCCGACACTCGATTTCCTTTGCAAAAATTTGTGGTGAGGCAAAATGCGTAGATCTGAACGTTACAGGCGATTGGGTGCGTAACACTTGGCCAGAAATTAGACGATCATATAAAGATGAAGACATCTTTAATGGACATGAAGCCGGAATTTTTTATAAATTAACTCCAGATAAGACTTTCAAATTTAAAAATGAAAAGTGCGTTGGTGGGATGCTCTCTAAACAAAGAGTTACAGTTTTTGTTTGTGCGACAATGACGGGAACCGATAAAAGGAAACTTTTAGTTATCAGGAAAAGTTTGCATCCTAGATGTTTTAAAAACATCAAAAAACTTCCTGTAAGTTACACTGCCAACAAAAAAGCGTGGACGACTTCTAGTATTTTTGAAGATGAACTAAGAAAGTGGGATAAAGAACTGTCATCGAAAAACAGAAAAATTCTACTTCCAGTTGACAACTGTGCAGCCCATCCAAAGTTAAATTTGACAAACATTAATCTGGTCTTCTTACCGGCCAACTGTACGAGTGTCCTGCAACCTATGGACCAAGGCGTCATTAGAAGCCTAAAGTGTCACTACCGCAAGCAACTTTTAAAAAAAATTATTTTCTGTATGGACACGGCGCAACCTGCCACAATTTCACTCTTAGATGCAATACAATTCCTAGACGACTCTTGGAAGAGTGTAACAAAGAAGACGATAACAAAATGCTTTAGTAAAGCATGACTCGTACATGAAAATTTACCCGATGATGACGAAGACGACGACTTGCCGCTCTCAGAGTGTATTAAGAAATTCGACGTAAATGAATTTGGAAATGAACTTGATTCCTATGCATCAGTGGATGACCTAGTAGAAACATTCCAGTGTTGAGTGACGCAGAAATTATCGCGGAAGTAAAAAACATAGAAGCAGAAGATGGTGTTGAAGAAGATGCTGAGCAAGAGGAGGATGCCGACATCTTTTGTCCAACAGTACAGGAAGCAATGAGAGCCACCGAAACTCTTTCACGATTTTACTGCTTTAGAGAGACGTTTGACGACACGTTCAATGCAGCGCAGCATCTCCACAGCAGAACAGAAAGAATTTATTTTTCAGAAAGGAGCGTTCAAAAAAAAATTACGGATTACTTTCGACAGTAAGCCTAAATGTAAGTTACATGTACTTTCTTTTTGATCTTTTAAAATATTCTTCATGCTGTTTGTATAAATGGAATCCAGTTTGTGAACTTTAGAATAAATATCACGAATAATGTTAATAAGATCTTTTTTTTATTTCTCCTTCCTTACTAGTGATTAAAAAGGGTCTTTTATAACGACTCTTTTATAACGTCACTCGGACATAACGTCATTATTTTTTTGGTCCCTTAAATGACGTTATAACCAAGTTCCACTGTATAATTCTTCTGTATGTGTGTATGTCACTGAACTCCTCCATGTATAAAATAATACATCGTTCGTGGCAGGTAAGCATATCTCAGTTATGTAATGTTTACGTTTCCATTTTATTATTATGCCTACAGCAATAAAAAGGCAGGTAAGACACACACACACACACACACACACACACACACACACACACACACACACACACACACACACACACACACACACACACGTTATTTCTGGCCTCACTCATGTTTATTTTCTTACATTTGCACGCTTTTTAAATGGAAAGTGCCGAAACCCACACCAACATAACGCGTGCAAGCCGAAAAAATGGACATCAATTTGCTTCCTGTGGATCGCTGGGCAATGTAACTGCACGTGTTTACAGAGGAACGATTCATAGACAGACTTTTTGTCTTTAGGGAATGAACCCTCTGCAAGATGCAGAGGGTCCATGAGTAACTTCGGAGCGCTCCTTCTTTCTCGCGTGTTTGTTCTGTGAAACATACACTGTAGATTCGCAGCTTTACTCTAAGCAACGCTCAATAGGAAATGTTGAAATTTTTTGTCCACAGTGTACCCTCATTCACACTAAACCTGCTCTGATGTTTTAATTACGGACATCATAATATTAAAACTTTGGAAACTTGAGCATTACTTAATGGAGATCAATCATTAACTTATACAAGCCATTAATTTTATGCATATATTTTATATATATGTGTACAACGTTATCGGCAACAAAGAAGTAGTTTTTGTTAAAATTCCTTCCCGGGATATTTGGCCGTAGTCCAATGTTTTCTACAAAACCAGACGTTTCGGCAATGCCGTCGACTTCCATCATCAGTGAAAATCGAGTGCGATAACGTGAGGTGGTATACGTTAGTGACCACAGTACTGTGGTTAAGGCTGATGCAGTAAGTAGAAAGAAGTAGTTTCTATGGTAATATTTCATTTCGAAAATCATTTTAAATATAAATCTTAGAATATGGAAGTCATGTATGGTTCTCCATACCGATATTTTACTTCCATGTTCCAAGTATGGTGATGGCAAAAAAAATCGTGTTCGAGATTAGTGCAGATTCTGATTGTACTACACTCAAAACATGAAAAAAAGTCGTTTTCCGTAAAGTGTCTGTGTGTGTGTGTCTGTGTGTCTGTCTGTGTGTCTGTAGATTTTTTTCTATGGCAAACGATAACTGCCGCAAATTCAAACAGAATAAAATAATTTTTTGCATACAGCCCTGATTTGTAGAGTACTCACGACCTATTGTTTTTGGTGAAGATCGGTTGAGGGAAAGGGGTAGTTTACCTGCAACGGTTTTTTTTTATCAAGGGAAATTTTTTTTTTTTGGCAAACGATAACAGCCGCAAATTCAAACAGAATCAAATAATGTTTCGCATACAGCCCTGATTTGTAGAGTTCTCAAGACCTATTGTTTTGGTGAAGATCGGTTAAGGGAAAGGGGTAGTTTACCTGTAACGTTTTATGTTTTAACAAGGGTATTTCCTATGGCAAACGATAACAGCCGCAAATTCAATCAGAATCAAAAGATTATTTGCATACAGCCCTAAATTGTAGAGTTCTCAAGACCTATTGTTTTTGGTGAAGATCGGTTAAGGGAAAGGGGTAGTTTACCTGTAGTTTACGTTTTTTTTTAACAAGGGTATTTTCTATGGCAAACGATAACAGCCGCAAATTCAGACAGAATCAAATAATTTTTTGCAAACAGCCCTGATTTGTAGAGTACTCACGACCTATTGTTTTTGGTGAAGATCGGTTAAGGGGAAGGGGTAGTTTACCTGCAACGTTTTTTTATCAAGCGTATTTTCTATGGCAAACGATAACAGCCACAAATTCAAACAGAATCAAATAATTTTTTGCATACGTCCCTGAATTGTAGAGGTCTCAAGGACTTTCGATTTTGGTGAAGATCGGTTAAGGGGAAGGGGTAGTTTACCTGGAACGTTTTACATTTTAACAACAGTAAAGTACTTGAAAATTCATTTAAACTTTTTGAAACAATGGTAATTGTTAAAAATAAAATAATTTTGTTGCCAGGCAATAAAATTATAATTTTTTCAATTTAATGTAAATTATGTATGAGTTACTATCTTTATATATACAGTGGAACTTGGTTATTACGGCCTCGGCTGTTACGTCAACTCGGGTGTAGCGTTATTTTGTCATAAGTCCGGTCAAACTGATATCTTTAACATTATAAAAATTCCCGGTTTTTAACTTCACTAAATATTGTACTACTCTGTTATAGCGTCAAATATTTCTCAGATATTTTACTCTAAATTTCATATAAACGTATATATGTGCGCGCGCGCTAGCCCATGGCTACAGACATACATTGACTGCCGGCGCCAGCCATTTTACGTGCTCCAACGGATGGCTAGATCGATTTAAGGCCCGACACTCGATTTCCTTTGCAAAAATTTGTGGTGAGGCAAAATGCGTAGATCTGAACGTTACAGGCGATTGGGTGCGTAACACTTGGCCAGAAATTAGACGATCATATACAGATGAAGACATCTTTAATGGACATAAAGCCGGAATTTTTTATAAATTAACTCCAGATAAGACTTTCAAATTTAAAAATGAAAAGTGCGTTGGTGGGATGCTCTCTAAACAAAGAGTTACAGTTTTTGTTTGTGCGAACATGACGGGAACCGATAAAAGGAAACTTTTAGTTATCAGGAAAAGTTTGCATCCTAGATGTTTTAAAAACATCAAAAAACTTCCTGTAAGTTACACTGCCAACAAAAAAGCGTGGACGACTTCTAGTATTTTTGAAGATGAACTAAGAAAGTGGGATAAAGAACTGTCATCGAAAAACAGAAAAATTCTACTTCCAGTTGACAACTGTGCAGCCCATCCAAAGTTAAATTTGACAAACATTAATCTGGTCTTCTTACCGGCCAACTGTACGAGTGTCCTGCAACCTATGGACCAAGGCGTCATTAGAAGCCTAAAGTGTCACTACCGCAAGCAACTTTTAAAAAAAATTATTTTCTGTATGGACACGGCGCAACCTGCCACAATTTCACTCTTAGATGCAATACAATTCCTAGACGACTCTTGGAAGAGTGTAACAAAGAAGACGATAACAAAATGCTTTAGTAAAGCATGACTCGTACATGAAAATTTACCCGATGATGACGAAGACGACGACTTGCCGCTCTCAGAGTGTATTAAGAAATTCGACGTAAATGAATTTGGAAATGAACTTGATTCCTATGCATCAGTGGATGACCTAGTAGAAACATTCCAGTGTTGAGTGACGCAGAAATTATCGCGGAAGTAAAAAACATAGAAGCAGAAGATGGTGTTGAAGAAGATGCTGAGCAAGAGGAGGATGCCGACATCTTTTGTCCAACAGTACAGGAAGCAATGAGAGCCACCGAAACTCTTTCACGATTTTACTGCTTTAGAGAGACGTTTGACGACACGTTCAATACAGCGCAGCATCTCCACAGCAGAACAGAAAGAATTTATTTTTCAGAAAGGAGCGTTCAAAAAAAAATTACGGATTACTTTCGACAGTAAGCCTAAATGTAAGTTACATGTACTTTCTTTTTGATCTTTTAAAATATTCTTCATGCTGTTTGTATAAATGGAATCCAGTTTGTGAACTTTAGAATAAATATCACGAATAATGTTAATAAGATCTTTTTTTTATTTCTCCTTCCTTACTAGTGATTAAAAAGGGTCTTTTATAACGACTCTTTTATAACGTCACTCGGACATAACGTCATTATTTTTTTGGTCCCTTAAATGACGTTATAACCAAGTTCCACTGTATAATTCTTCTGTACGTGTGTATGTCACTGAACTCCTCCATGTATAAAATAATACATCGTTCGTGGCAGGTAAGCATATCTCAGTTATGTAATGTTTACGTTTCCATTTTATTATTATGCCTACAGCAATAAAAAGGCAGGTAAGACACACACACACACACACACACACACACAATTCACGTTATTTCTGGCCTCACTCATGTTTATTTTCTTACATTTGCACGCTTTTTAAATGGAAAGTGCCGAAACCCACACCAACATAACGCGTGCAAGCCGAAAAAATGGACATCAATTTGCTTCCTGTGGATCGCTGGGCAATGTAACTGCACGTGTTTACAGAGGAACGATTCATAGACAGACTTTTTGTCTTTAGGGAATGAAGAGGGTCCATGAGTAACTTCGGAGCGCTGCTTCTTTCTCGCGTGTTTGTTCTGTGAAACATACACTGTAGATTCGCAGCTTTACTCTAAGCAACGCTCAATAGGAAATGTTGAAATTTTTTGTCCACAGTGTACCCTCATTCACACTAAACCTGCTCTGATGTTTTAATTACGGACATCATAATATTAAAACTTTGGAAACTTGAGCATTACTTAATGGAGATCAATCATTAACTTATACAAGCCATTAATTTTATGCATATATTTTATATATATGTGTACAACGTTATCGGCAACAAAGAAGTAGTTTTTGTTAAAATTCCTTCCCGGGATATTTGGCCGTAGTCCAATGTTTTCTACAAAACCAGACGTTTCGGCAATGCCGTCGACTTCCATCATCAGTGAAAATCGAGTGCGATAACGTGAGGTGGTATACGTTAGTGACCACAGTACTGTGGTTAAGGCTGATGCAGTAAGTAGAAAGAAGTAGTTTCTATGGTAATATTTCATTTCGAAAATGATTTTAAATATAAATCTTAGAATATGGAAGTCATGTATGGTTCTCCATACCGATATTTTACTTCCATGTTCCAAGTATGGTGATGGCAAAAAAAATCGTGTTCGAGATTAGTGCAGATTCTGATTGTACTACACTCAAAACATGAAAAAAAGTCGTTTTCCGTAAAGTGTCTGTGTGTGTGTCTGTCTGTGTGTCTGTAGATTTTTTTCTATGGCAAACGATAACTGCCGCAAATTCAAACAGAATAAAATAATTTTTTGCATACAGCCCTGATTTGTAGAGTACTCACGACCTATTGTTTTTGGTGAAGATCGGTTGAGGGAAAGGGGTAGTTTACCTGCAACGGTTTTTTTTTATCAAGGGAAATTTTTTTTTTTTGGCAAACGATAACAGCCGCAAATTCAAACAGAATCAAATAATGTTTCGCATACAGCCCTGATTTGTAGAGTTCTCAAGACCTATTGTTTTGGTGAAGATCGGTTAAGGGAAAGGGGTAGTTTACCTGTAACGTTTTATGTTTTAACAAGGGTATTTCCTATGGCAAACGATAACAGCCGCAAATTCAAACAGAATCAAAAGATTATTTGCATACTGCCCTAAATTGTAGAGTTCTCAAGACCTATTGTTTTTGGTGAAGATCGGTTAAGGGAAAGGGGTAGTTTACCTACAACGTTTTTTTAACAAGGGTATTTTCTATGGCAAACGATAACAGCCACAAATTCACACATAATCAAATACTTTTTTGCATGCTGCCCTGAATTATAGAGTTCTCAAGACCTTTTGTTTTTGGTGAAGATCGGTTGAGGGGAAGGGGTAGTTTACCTGCAACGTTTTATGTTCTAACAAGGGTATTTTCTATGGCAAACGATAACAGCCGCAAATTCACACAGAATCAAATGATTATTTGCATACAGCCCTGATTTGTAGAGTACTCAAGACCTATTGTTTTTGGTGAAGATCGGTTAAGGGAAAGGGGTAGTTTACCTGCAACGGTTTTTTATCAAGGGTAATTTTTACTTCCATATTCCTTAAGGAATGGAAGTATGGTGATGGCAAAAAAAAATCGTGTTCGAGATTATTGCAGATTCTGATTCTACTACACTCAAAACATGAAAAAAAGTCGTTTTCCGAAAAGTGTCTGTGTGTCTGTCTGTCTGTAGATTTTTTTTCTATAGCAAACGATAACTGCCGCAAATTCAAACAGAATCAAATAATTTTTTGCATACAGCCCTGATTTGCAGAGTACTCGCGACCTATTGTTTTTGGTGAAGATCGGTTGAGGGAAAGGGGTAGTTTACCTGCAACGGTTTTTTTTTAGCAAGGGTAATTTTGTTTGTTTGGCAAACGATAACAGCCGCAAATTCAAACAGAATCAAATAATGTTTCGCATACAGCCCTGAATTTTAGAGTTCTCAAGATCTTTTGATTTTGGTGAAGATCGGTTAAGGGAAAGGGGTAGTTTACCTGTAACGTTTTATGTTTTAACAAGGGTATTTCTTATGGCAAACGATAACAGCCGCAAATTCAAACAGAATCAAAAGATTATTTGCATACAGCCCTAAATTGTAGAGTTCTCAAGACCTATTGTTTTTGGTGAAGATCGGTTGAGGGAAACGGGTAGTTTACCTGCAACATTTTCTTAACAAGGGTATGTTTTTTCTATGGCAAACGATAACTGCCGCAAATTCAAACAGAATCAAATAACTTTTTGCATACAGCCCTGATTTGTAGAGTACTCACGACCTATTGTTTTTGGTGAAGATCGATTAAGGGAAAGGGGTAGTTTACCTGCAACGGTTTTTTTTTATCAAGGGAAATTTTTTTTTGCCAAACGATAACACCCGCAAATTCAAACAGAATCAAATAATGTTTCGCATACAGCCCGGAATTGTAGAGTTCTCAAGACCTATTGTTTTTGGTGACGATCGGTTAAGGGAAAGGGGTAGTTTACCTGTAACGTTTTATGTTTTAACAAGGGTATTTCCTATGGCAAACGATAACAGCCGCAAATTCAAACAGAATCAAAAGATTATTTGCATACAGCCCTAAATTGTAGAGTTCTCAAGACCTGTTGTTTTTGGTTAAGATCGGTTAAGTGAAAGGGGTAGTTTACCTGCAACGTTTTTTTAACAAGGTTATTTTCTATGGCAAACGATAACAGCCGCAAATTCAAACATAATCAAATAATTTTCTGCATACAGCCCTGGTTTGTAGAGTACTCAAGACGTACTGTTTTTGGTTAAGATCGGTTAAGGGAAAGGGGTAGTTTACCTGCAACGTTTGTTATAAAGCGTATTTTCTATGGCAAACGATAACTGCCGCAAATTCAAACAGAATCAAATAATTTTTTGCATACGTAAGTGAATTGTAGAGGACTCAAGGCCGTTAGATTTTGGTGAAGATCGGTTAATGGGAAGGGGTAGTTTACCTGCAACATTTTACATTTTAACAAGAGTAAAGTACTTGAAAATTCATTTAAACTTTTTCAAACAATGGTAATTGTTAAAAATAAAAGAATTTTGTTGCCAGGCAATAAAATTATAATTTTTTCATTTCAATGTAAATTATGTATATATTACAAAATATATCGTGCTTGGCAGGCAAGCATATTTCAGATTATAAGTCTTAGAATATGGAAGTCATGTATGGTTCTCCATACCGATATTTACTTCCATATTCCTTAAAGAATGGAAGTATGGTGATGGCAAAAAAAATCGTGTTCGAGATTATTGCAGATTCTGATTGTACTACACTCAAAACGTGAAAAAAAGTCGTTTTCCGAAAAGTGTCTGTGTGTCTGTCAGTGTGTCTTAGATTTTTTTCTATGGCAAACGATAACTGCCGCAAATTCAAACAGAATAAAATAATTTTTTGCATACAGCCCTGATTTGTAGAGTACTCACGACCTATTGTTTTTGGTGAAGATCGGTTGAGGGAAAGGGGTAGTTTACCTGCAACGGTTTTTTTTTATCAAGGGAAATTTTTTTTTTTGGCAAACGATAACAGCCGCAAATTCAAACAGAATCAAATAATGTTTTGCATACAGCCCTGATTTGTAGAGTTCTCAAGACCTATTGTTTTGGTGAAGATCGGTTAAGGGAAAGGGGTAGTTTGCCTGTAACGTTTTATGTTTTAACAAGGGTATTTCCTATGGCAAACGATAACAGCCGCAAATTCAAACAGAATCAAAAGATTATTTGCATACTGCCCTAAATTGTAGAGTTCTCAAGACCTATTGTTTTTGGTGAAGATCGGTTAAGGGAAAGGGGTAGTTTACCTACAACGTTTTTTTAACAAGGGTATTTTCTATGGCAAACGATAACAGCCGCAAATTCAAACAGAATCAAATAATTTTCTGCATACAGCCCTGATTTGTAGAGTACTCAAGACCTATTGTTTTTGGTGAAGATCGGTTAAGGGGAAGGGGTAGTTTACCTGCAACGTTTTTTATCAAGCGTATTTTCTATGGCAAACGATAACCGCCGCAAATTCAAACAGAATCAAATAATTTTTTGCATACGTACCTGAATTGTAGAGGTCTCAAGGACTTTCGATTTTGGTGAAGATCGGTTAAGGGGAAGGGGTAGTTTACCTGCAACCTTTTACGTTTTAACAAGAGTAAAGTACTTGAAAATTTATTTAAACTTTTTGAAACAATGGTAATTGTTAAAAATAAAATAATTTTGTTGCCAGGCAATAAAATTAAAATTTTTTCATTTTAATGTAATATAATATTTTTCATTTAATACGGCAATAAAAAGGCAAGTAAGACACACACACACACACACACACACACACACACACACACACACACACACACACACACACACAATTCACGTTATTTCTGGCCTCACTCATGTTTATTTTCTTACGTTTGCACTCTTTTTAAATGGAAAGTGCCGAAACCCACACCAACATAACGCGTGCAAGCCGAAAAAATGGACATCAATTTGCTTACTGGCGAAGCTAGTAGTTAATGAATGGGTAGGCAAAAATCTTATCTTAAATTTTTTTTAAGGAATCACTAAAAGGACGGTGGGTCAAATCGGACGCTGAGGTAGAGTTTGCTGTAACCGAATGGTTCCACAAACAGCCGTAAGAATTTTACTAGCTGGGAATCTACAGGTTAGTGCAACAGTGGAACTCATGTCTTAATGTTATTGGAGACTTCTTTTAAAATCGTTGAATAAAAAATGCTTTACAGCTCTATACGTGTGTCTATTGAACAATCCTTGTATTAGTCATACACAATAATACAACTGATTGAACTTCAAAATTTTAAACTTGATTAGTTTCTATATATATGTTTAATGTTACAAATAATTCAAATAACAATCTTGATCATCTGTTAGTTCAGCGGAATAACAGTGACACTTTTAATAACCGCATAAAATATACACTTAGAAACAACACAGGTGCTTTAACTTAACTGTTTGGACCACAGAAGTGAGGCATGCCTCAATGCTCTATGTGTACAGCGCGGGACAATCCCCCCTCCCTACACTTCCCTATCACACCACTACATTGCTTACATACGATGTATACAAAAAACGCTGAGGCAAGTTCAGGTTGCCTCATTCGCTTTAAACGAACAATGCCGAATCTCACCTGTCACCATCTAGCGGTCGCTCAATAAAGCACGTTTCGGTTTAATAAATTTGACAGTCGCAGTAACAATGTATAATCTTTATGTTATGTAGTTCATACGTATTTATAATTTTTATTCTACAGAATTTTTTAGGGTAGGCATTGCCTCAATTGCCTCCATGTAACTTCGCCACTGATATATATGTGTACAACGTTATCGGCAACAAAGAAGTAGTTTTTGTTAAAATTCCTTCCCGGGATATTTGGCCGTAGTCCAATGTTTTCTACAAAACCAGACATTTCGGCAATGCCATCGACTTCCATCATCAGTGAAAATCGAGTGCGATAACATGAGGTGGTATACGTTAGTGACCACAGTACTGTGGTTAAGGCTGAAGCAGTAAGTAGAAAGAAGTAGTTTCTATGGTAATATTTCATTTCGAAAATGATTTTAAATATAAATCTTAGAATATGGAAGTCATGTATGGTTCTCCATACCGATATTTTTCTATGGCAAACGATAACAGCCGCAAATTCAAACAGATTCAAATGATGTTTTGCATACAGGGAAAGGGGTAGTTTACCTGCAACATTTTATGTTTTAACAAGGGTTATTTTTTATATGACGAACGATAACTGCCGTAAATTCAAACAGAATCAACTACGTTTTTGCATACCTTTTTGAACTAAAGGGAACTCAAGGTCTGTTGATTTTGTTGAAGATCGGTTAAGGGAAAGGGGTAGTTTATCACCTAATTTTTATGTTTTAAAAAGGTTAACTTTTTTTATGACGAACGATAACTGCCGAAAATTCAAAGAGAATCAAATAATTTTTTGCACACTTGCCTGATTTGCAGAGAACTCCAGGTCTGTTGATTTTGGTGAAGATCGGTTATGGGAAAGCGGTAGTTTACCTGCAACATTTTAAGTTGTAACAAGAGAAATGTTTCCATGACGAACGATAACTGCCGCACATTCAAACAGAATCAAATATTTTTTTGCATGCATCCCTGAATTGTAGAGGACTGAAGATCTATTGATTTTGGAGAAGATCGGTTACGAGAAAGGGGTAGTTTACCTGAAACATTTTATGATTTAACAAGAGTAAAGTACTTAATTTTTATAAATAAAGTATCCTGATAACAAGCTCATAATAATCCACTGTAGAAACGTAGATGAAATATCTATAAATGAAGAGGTTAGGTGAACGGGGTGGGGGTAATTTTCTATTATTAAAAATTATAGTTGAAGGTGGAGGGGAGAATTTTTTATACGTGTACTACGTTATCGGCAACAAAGAAGTAGTTTTTTGTTAAAATTGCTTCCCGGGCTGTTTACACGTAGTCCAATGTTTTCTGTAAAACCAGACTTTTCTGCAGTGCCATCGACTGCCATCATCAGTGAAAATCGAGTGCGAAAACGTGAGGTGGTATTCGTTTGTGACCACAGTACTGTGGTTAATGCTGAAGCAATAAGTAGAAAGACGTAGTTTCTATGGAAATATTTCATTTCGAATATGATTTTAAATATAAATCTTAGAACATGGAAGTCATGTATGGTTCTCCATACCGATATTTATTATTATGATTACTGCAATAAAAAGGCAGGGAACACACACACACACACACACACACACACACACGTTATTTATGGCCTCACTCATGTTTATTTTCTTACATTTGCACGCTTTTTAAATGGAAAGTGCCGAAACCCACACCAACATAACGCGTGCAAGCCGAAAAATTGTCCAGCGTGGATAGCGATTTGCTTCCTGTGGATCGCTGGGCAGTGTAACTGCACGTGTTTACAAAGGAACGATTCATAGACAGAATTTTCGTCTTTAGGGAATGAACACTCTGCAAGATGCTGAGGGTCCATGAGTGACTTCGGAGTGCTCCTTCTTTTCCACGTGTTTGTTCTGTGAAACGTACACTGTAGACTCGCAGCTTTACTCTAAGCAACGTTCAGTAGGAAATGTTGAAAATTTTTGTTGTCCACGGTGTCCTTCCTGTACATACACACTAAACCCTGCTCTGATGGTTTTTATTACGGACATCATAATATTAAAACTTTGGAAACTTGAGCACTACTTCATGGAGATCAAACATTAACTTATACAAGCCATTAATTTTACGCATATTTTTTATATATATATGTGTACAACGTTATCGGCAACAAAGAAGTAGTTTTTGTTAAAATTCTTTCCCGGGATGTTTGGCCGTAATCCAAAGTTTTCTACAAAACCAGATGTTTCGGCAATGCCATCGACTTCCATCATCAGTGAAAATCGAGTGCGATAATGTGAGGTGGTATACGTTAGTGACCACAGTACTGTGGTTAAGGCTGAAGCAGTAAGTAGAAAGAAGTAGTTTCTATGGTAATATTTCATTTCGAAAATGATTTTAAATATAAATCTTAGAACATGGAAGTTATGTATGGTTCTCCATACCGATATTTTTCTATGGCACATGATAACAGCTGCAAATTCAAACAGAATCAACTACATGTACATACAGCGTAACAGAACAATGGAGGACCCTAAGAAAATCTCAAAAAATAGTGCAAAGGACACAAGCAGATCAGAAATAATGGCGGTCATTGGGATTTTATTCTTATTAGGATACAAAAAAATGTCTAAAATACATCTTGACGAAGCATGGGGTCGGGATGGCACTGGCATTGAAATATTGCAAGGGGTGATGGGGCTGAAACGATTCAGATACCTTCTAGCTTCCATAAGATTCGATGACACATCCACAAGACTTACTCGAAAAACAGCCGATAAGTTAGCCACAATACGGGAGTTTTACGACTCTTTCAATGACAACTGTGATAAATTTTATTCGCCTGGGGATCAACTGACGGTTGATGAAAAGTTAGAGCCATTTCGTGGCAGGTGCTCTTTCATTCAATACATTCCTAATAAGCCGGCCAAGTATGGCCTAAAAATATTTGCAGTTGTTGATTCGCGAACTTTTTATTGCTTGAAATTGGAAATGTACTGTGGCACTCAGCCTCCTGGACCGTATGAAGCTTCGAATGCGAGCTTGGATATCGTCAATAGGCTGATTAGCCGCTATAAAGGTTCTAACAGAAACCTGACTACCGATAACTGGTACACTAGTTATCCTTTAGCCAAATCTCTCCTCGCCAGTGGTATTACCCTCGTGGGTACACTAAAAAAGAACAAAAAAGAAATCCCTTTTCAATTACAGCCAACGAAAACAACAGAAGTTGGAACTTCAATTTTTTGTTTTCAAAAAGATGTCACGATGGTTTCTTACATGACCAACAAAAATAAATGTGTAATTCTTCTCAGCACCGCGCACGACGATGATAAAATTGATTCAGAGACACAAAAACCAAAAATAATCATGGACTATAATAAGTTTAAAGGTGGAGTGGATGTAGTAGACCAACTCGGTGGCAACTACACCGTAGCCCGTAAAACAAAGAGATGGACGATGGCAACATTTTTTGCGCTTCAAAACGTGGCAGGCATAAATGCAAAAATCCTTTTGAATTTCTCTGAACCCAGTGCTTCTCCGAAGTTTAGAAGAATATTTTTGAAAAACTTAGCAACGTCTCTTATGAAGCCACACCTTCCAGATCGTGCAAACTTACGAAGCCTACCTGTGCATTCAAAAGCAATAATTCGTAGAGTGCTTTCTTCGGACGGAATAAACGAGGAGCAGGAAATACAACCACCCACAAAAAAGGGAAAAGGACGATGCACTTCATGCGGAAGAGCAAAAAACAACTACACTACGATTAGTTGCTCAGAATGTTCTGCTTTTACATGCAAAACTCATTTGGCGAAAACAGTTTATCTCTGCGGAACATGTGCCAATAAAAATGAAATGGATGACGAAGATTAAGTTTTTGACAATAATTACTGAAAACGTTGTTTGTGCTTTTGTTTTTATTTCTGAAATGTTGTTTGAAACTTTTTGTAAGAAAAAAAAAAAATATATATATATATAATTTGTGATGTTTTCAATTTGTTTCTTCTGCAAGTAGATAATATTGTATATTCTTTTTTTTTCCATTTTATTCGTTATTTAACAGAATGTACAAAATACCCCTAAACAAACAAGAAACTGACAAAGAAAGAAATATAATATACCAAATTGGTTATGAAAATGGATACAATAAAAATACTATGATCAAAATAGAAAATAAAATCAAATACAAAATAAAAACTGAACAATTAAGAATTAATCAACTGAACAACACATAAATAATAACAACAACAAAAATGGGGCACATTCACATATATAAATAATAAAATGACAAAACTAACAAAACTATTTAAAAACACAGATATAAAAATAGCATACAAAACTAATAAAAATAAATTACAAAATCTAAATAGCTCACACAACAAAGATAATACAACAACTAACGGTATATACAAAATTGAATGCCAAGATTGCAATAAATGTTATATAGGACAAACAAAAAAACAGCTGAAAAAACGTTATTTTGAACACCTAAATGCATACAAAAAACCAGAAATATATAAATCCAATTTAGCCACACATGCAATAAACACAGGACATGAATTCCCAGACATAACCAATGTAACACTAATAAAACATATACCACATAAAGGCACCATAATGAACATATGGGAAAATTTACAAATATACAAACATAAAACAGAAAACAAACTAATACCTGAACAAATACAAATCAATACAAAACATGACACAATATTCAAAGCACTCAACATTGAAAATACACAAAAAACGAACACATACACCACAATCACACACAATAAAACCAACTTGAAATACCAGAAGCCAACAGGAAGCCACAATAATAATAGTCATCCAACAACACATATGTACTTCACCAGACAAAAAAACCGGAAGGCTGAGGATGGGAACAAGATAGTACCCGAAACATGTTCCAAATAGAAAAATAACATCTTGAGGTAAATTTATGTATAAATATTAAATGTAATATATATATATATATATATATTACTATAATACTTATAACTATTTTACCTCAAGATGTATTTTTTCTTTAGGGACATGTTTCGGGAGATCCTGTTCTCCCATCTTCAACCTTCGCCATCTTGAAACGGACTGTAGCAGAAAGTGATTGAAATATATATATATATATATATGTAGGACAGCCATTTCCTCTTTCATATTTCGTTTCAATAAACGCATATAATTACCCGCATGTTTTTTTTATTATTTCGCTTTTTCAGTGTTATCACGTTCACTTCGTTGTGCAAAAAAAAAACATGTTCTCTTGGTAGTGTTCTGTTTGTTGCGGCTTATCTCAACAGCTTAGCTCGTTTGTTTACAAACGATATTTACAATTTTGTTTATAACCAAGATAATTACATTGAAGGACAAAGATATAATATTATGAAACAAAAAACGTTCTAGAGCAGAGAAAAATAAATTGTTTTATTTTCTGGAGCTGAATTACTTGGAATTGTTATCAAAATGACACACGGTGTGTCATTCACAGTCAACGTGTTAAAAAATTACAAGCAGTTGATGATAATTTGGTGGGACAGACCAACAAATGGACTGGCGTACTCAAGTACGCCGCCTGGGCAAAATTGTATCGCCAAACCGCCCGGGCAATTAAGGGTTAAGGAAATGGAAGTATGGTGATGGCAAAAAAAATTGTGTTTGACATTATTGCAGATTCTGATTCTACTACACTCAAAACATGAAAAAAAGGCATTTTTCGAAAAGTGTCTGGTGTGTCTATATATTTTTTTTAATAGCAAACGATAACAGCCGCAAATTCAAACAGAATCAAATAATTTTTTGCATACAGCCCTGATTTGTAGAGTACTCACGACCTATAGTTTTTGGTGAAGATCGGTTGAGGGAAAGGGGTAGTTTACCTGCAACGGTTTTTTTTTATCAAGGGTAATCTTGTTTGTTTGGCAAACGATAACAGCCGCAAATTAAAACAGAATCAAATAATGTTTCGCATACAGGCCTGAATTGTAGAGTTCTCAAGATCAGTTGATTTTGGTAACGATCGGTTAAGGGAAAGGGGTAGTTTACCTGCAAAAGTTTTGTTTTAACAAGGCTATTTTCTATGGCAAACGATAACAGCCGCAAATTCAAACATAATCAAATAAGGTTTTGCATACTGCCCTGAATTTTAGAGTTCTCAAGACCTTTTGTTTTTGGTGAAGATCGGTTAAGGGAAAGGGGTAGTTTACCTGCAACGTTTTATGTTTTAAAAGGGTATTTCCTATGGCAAACGATAACAGCCGCAAATTCAAACATAATCAAATAAGTTTTTTCATACAGCCCTGAATTGTAGAGTTCTCAAGACCTATTGTTTTTGGTGATGATCGGTTAATGGAATAGGCTAGCTTACCAGCAACGTTTTATTTTTTATCAAGGGTGTTTTCTATGGCAAACGATAAGAGCCGCAAATTCAAACAGAATCAAATAATTGTTTGCATACAGGCCTGAATTTTAGAGTACTCAAGACCTATCGTTTTTGGTGAAGATCGGTTAAGGGAAAGGGGTAGTTTACCTGCAATGGTGTTTTATCAAGGGTAATTTTTACTTCCATATTCCTTAAGGAATGGAAGTATGGTGATGGCAAAAAAATCGTGTTCGAGATTATTGCAGATTCTGATTCTACTACACTCAAAACATGAAAAAAAGTCGTTTTCCGAAAAGTGTCTGTGTGTGTGTCTGTCTGTCTGTAGATTTTTTTTCTATGGCAAACGATAACTGCCGCAAATTCAAACAGAATCAAATAATTTTTTGCATGCAGCCCTGATTTGCAGAGTACTCGCGACCTGTTGTTTTTGGTGAAGATCGGTTGAGGGAAAGAGGTAGTTTACCTGCAACGGTTTTTTTTTAGCAAGGGTAATTTTGTTTGTTTGGCAAACGATAACAGCCGAAAATTCGAACAGAATCAAATAATGTTTCGCATACAGCCCTGAATTGTAGAGTTCTCAAGATCTGCTGTTTTTGGTGAAGATCGGTTAAGGGAAAGGGGTAGTTTACCTGTAACGTTTTATGTTTTAACAAGGGTATTTCCTATGGCAAACGATAACAGCCGCAAATTCAAACAGAATCAAAAGATTATTTGCATACAGCCCTGAATTGTAGAGTTCTCAAGACCTATTGTTTTTGGTGAAGTTCGGTTGAGGGAAAGGGGTAGTTTACCAGCAACATTTTTTTAACAAGGGTATTTTCTATGGCAAACGATAACAGCCGCAAATTCAAACAGAATCAAATAATGTTTTGCATACAGCCCTGATTTGTAGAGTACTCAAGACCTATTGTTTTTGGTGAAGATCGGTTAAGGGAAAGGGGTAGTTTACCTGTAACGTTTTATGTTTTAACAAGGGTATTTCCTATGGCAAACGATAACAGCCGCAAATTCAAACAGAATCTAAAGATTATTTGCATACAGCCCTAAATTGTAGAGTTCTCAAGACCTACTGTTTTTGGTGAAGATCGGTTGAGGGAAAGGGGTAGTTTACCTGCAACGTTTTTTTAACAAGGGCATTTTACTTCCATATTCCTTAAGGAATGGAAGTATGGTGATGGCAAAAAAAATCGTGTTCGAGATTATTGCAGATTCTGATTCTACTACACTCAAAACATGAAAAAAAGTCGTTTTCCGAAAAGTGTCTGTCTGTCTGTCTGTCTGTCTGTGTGTCTGTAGATTTTTTTTCTATGGCAAACGATAACTGCCGCAAATTCAAACAGAATCAAATAATTTTTTGCATACAGCCCGGTTTTGCAGAGTTCTCGCGACCTATTGTTTTTGGTGAAGATCGGTTGAGGGAAAGGGGTAGTTTACCTGCAACGGTTTTTTTTTAGCAAGGGAAATTTTGTTTGTTTGGCAAACGATAACAGCCGCAAATTCAAACAGAATCAAATAATGTTTCGCATACAGCCCTGAATTGTAGAGTTCTCAAGACCTATTGTTTTTGGTGAAGATCGGTTAAGGGAAAGGGGTAGTTTACCTGTAACGTTTTATGTTTTAACAAGGGTATTTCCTATGGCAAACGATAACAGCCGCAAATTCAAACAGAATGAAAAGATTATTTGCATACAGCCCTAAATTGTAGAGTTCTCAATACCTTTTGTTTTTGGTGAAGATCGGTTAAGGGAAAGGGGTAGTTTACCTACAACGTTTTTTTAACAAGGGTATTTTCTATGGCAAACGATAACAGCCGCAAATTCAAACAGAATCAAATAATTTTCTGCATACAGCCCTGATTTGTAGAGTACTCAAGACCTATTGTTTTTGGTGAAGATCGGTTGAGGGGAAGGGGTAGTTTACCAGCAACGTTTTTTATCATGCGTATTTTCTATGGCAAACGACAACTGCCGCAAATTCAAACAGAATCAAATAATTTTTTGCATACAGCCCTGATTTGTAGAGTACTCGCGACCTATTGTTTTTGGTGAAGATCGGTTGAGGGGAAGGGGTAGTTTACCTGCAACGGTTTTTTTTATCAAGGGAATTTTTTTTTTTTTGGCAAACGATAACAGCCGCAAATTCAAACAGAATCAAATAATGTTTCGCATACAGCCCTGAATTGTAGATTTCTCAAGACCTATTGTTTTTGGTGAAGATCGGTTGAGGGAAAGGGGTAGTTTACCTGCAACGTTTTTTTAACAAGGGTATTTTATATGGCAAACGATAACAGCCGCAAATTCAAACAGAATCAAATAATGTTTTGCATACAGTCCTGATTTGTAGAGTACTCAAGACCTGTTGTTTTTGGTGAAGATCGGTTAAGGGGAAGGGGTAGTTTACCTGCAACCTTTTACGTTTTATTTTCTATGGCAAACGATAACAGCCGCAAATTCAAACAGAATCAAATAATGTTTTGCATACAGCCCTGATTTGTAGAGTACTCAAGACCTATTGTTTTTGGTGAAGATCGGTTAAGGGGAAGGGGTAGTTTACATGCAACGTTTTTTTATCAAGCGTATTTTCTATGGCAAACGATAACAGCCGCAAATTCAAACAGAATCAAATAATTTTTTGCATACGTCCCTGAATTGTAGAGGTCTCAATGACTTTCGATTTTGGTGAAGATCGGTTAAGGGGAAGGGGTAGTTTACCTGCAACCTTTTACGTTTTAACAAGAGTAAAGTACTTGAAAATTTATTTAAACTTTTTGAAACAATGGTAATTGTTAAAAATAAAATAATTTTGTTGCCAGGCAATAAAATTATAATTTTTTCATTTTAATGTAATATAATATTTTTCATTTAATACAGCAATAAAAAGGCAGGTAAGACACAGCCTGGCTGTTTGGCTGAAAATGATTTTAAATATAAATCTTAGAATATGGAAGTCATGTATGGTTCTCCATACCGATTTTTACTTCCATATTCCTTAAGGAATGGAAGTATGGTGATGGCAAAAAAAATCGTGTTCGAGATTATTGCAGATTCTGATTCTACTACACTCAAAACATGAAAAAAAGTCGTTTTCCGAAAAGTGTCTGTGTGTGTGTCTGTCTGTCTGTCTGTGTGTCTGTCTGTCTGTCTGTAGATTTTTTTTCTATGGCAAACGATAACTGCCGCAAATTCAAACAGAATCAAATAATTTTTTGCATGCAGCCCTGATTTGCAGAGTACTCGCGACCTATTGTTTTTGGTGAAGATCGGTTGAGGGAAAGGGGTAGTTTACCTGCAACGGTTTTTTTTTAGCAAGGGTAATTTTGTTTGTTTGGCAAACGATAACAGCCGCAAATTCAAACAGAATCAAATAATGTTTCGCATACAGCCCTAAATTGTAGAGTTCTCAAGATCTGTCGATTTTGGTACAGATCGGTTAAGGGAAAGGGGTAGTTTACCTGTAACGTTTTATGTTTTAACAAGGGTATTTCCTATGGCAAACGATAACAGCCGCAAATTCAAACAGAATCAAAAGATTATTTGCATACAGCCCTAAATTGTAGAGTTCTCAAGACCTATTGTTTTTGGTGAAGATCGGTTGAGGGAAAGGGGTAGTTTACCTGCAACGGTTATTTTTTAGCAAGGGTAATTTTGTTTGTTTGGCAAACGATAACAGCCGCAAATTCAAACAGAATCAAATAATGTTTCGCATACAGCCCTGAATTGTAGAGTTCTCAAGATCTATTGATTTTGGTGAAGATCGGTTAAGGGAAAGGGGTAGTTTACCTGTAACGTTCTATGTTTTAACAAGGGTATTTCCTATGGCAAACGATAACAGCCGCAAATTCAAACAGAATCAAAAGATTATTTGCATACAGCCCTAAATTGTAGGGTTCTCAAGACCTATTGTTTTTGGTGAAGTTCGGTTGAGGGAAAGGGGTAGTTTACCTGCAACGTTTTTTTAACAAGGGTATTTTCTATGGCAAACGATAACAGCCGCAAATTCAAACAGAATCAAATAATGTTTTGCATACAGCCCTGATTTGTAGAGTACTCAAGACTTATTGTTTTTGGTGAAGATCGGTTAAGGGAAAGGGGTAGTTTACCTGTAACGTTTTATGTTTTAACAAGGGTATTTCTTATGGCAAAAGATAACAGCCGCAAATTCAAACAGAATCAAAAGATTATTTGCATACAGCCCTAAATTGTAGATTTCTCAAGACCTATTGTTTTTGGTGAAGATCGGTTGAGGGAAAGGGGTAGTTTACCTGCAAGGTTTTTTTAACAAGGGTATTTTCTATGGCAAACGATAACAGCCGCAAATTCAAACAGAATCAAATAATGTTTTGCATATAGCCCTGATTTGTAGAGTACTCAAGACCTGTTGTTTTTGGTGAAGATCGGTTAAGGGGAAGGGGTAGTTTACCTGCAACGTTTTTTTATCAAGTGTATTTTCTATGGCAAACGATAACAGCCGCAAATTCAAACAGAATCAAATAATTTTTTGCATACCTCCCTGAATTGTAGAGGTCTCAATGACTTTCGATTTTGGTGAAGATCGGTTAAGGGGAAGGGGTAGTTTACCTACAACCTTTTACGTTTTAACAAGAGTAAAGTACTTGAAAATTTATTTAAACTTTTTGAAACAATGGTAATTGTTAAAAATAAAATAATTTTGTTGCCAGGCAATAAAATTATAATTTTTTCATTTTAATGTAATATTATATTTTTCATTTAATACAGCAATAAAAAGGTAGGTAAGACACAGCCTGGCTGTTTGGCTGAAAATGATTTTAAATATAAATCTTAGAATATGGAAGTCATGTATGGTTCTCCATACCGATATTTTTCTATGGTAAACGATAACAGCCGGAAATTCAAACAGAATCAAATGATGTTTTGCACACAGCCCTGTATTGTAGAGTTCTCAATACCTATTGGTGTTGGTGAAGATCGGTTAAGGGAAAGGGGTAGTTTACCAGCAACATTTTATGTTTTAACAAGGGAAATTTTTTATATGATGAAACGTTAACTGCCGTAAATTCAAACAGAATCAACTACGTTTTTTCATACCTTTTTGAACTAAAGAGCTCAAGGTCTGTTGATTTTGTTGAAGATCGGTTAAGGGAAGGGGTAGTTTATCAGCAACGTTTTATGTTTTAAAAAGGGTAATTTTTTTATGATGAACGATACCTGCCAAAAATTCAAAGAGAATCAACTAATTTTTTGCACCCTTTCCTGTGTTGCAGAGAGCTCAAGGTCTATTGATTTAGGTGAAGATCGGTTAAGGGAAAGGGGTAGTTTACCTGCAAAACATTTTATGTTGTAACAAGAAAAATGTTTCCATGACGAACGATAACTGCCGCACATTCAAACAGAATCAAAAATTTTATGCATGCATCCCTGAATTGTAGAGGTACTGAAGGCCTATTGATTTTGGTGAAGATCGGTTAAGAGAAAGGGGTAGTTTACCTGCAACATTTTATGTTTTAACGAGAGTGAAGTACTTAATTTTGATAAATAAAGTATCCTGAAAAGAAGCTCACAGTAATCCACTGTAGAAACGTAGATGAAATATCTATAAATTAAGAGGTTAGGTGAACGGGGTGGGGGTAATTTTCTATAAATGAAAATTATAGTTGAAGATGGAGGGTAGAATTTGTTATATGTGTACTACATTATCGGCAACAAAGATGTAGTTTTTTGTTAAAATTCCTTCCCGGGCTGTTTAGCTGTAGTCCAATGTTTTCTGCAAAACCAGACGTTTCGGCAGTGCCATCGACTGCCATCATCAGTAAAAATCGACTGCGAAAACGTGAGGTGGTATACGTTAGTGACCACAGTACTGTGGTTAAGGCTGAAGCAATAAGTAGAAAGAAGTAGTTTCTATGGAAACATTGCATTGCGAATATGATCTTAAATATAAATCTTAGAACATGGAAGTCATGTATGGTTCTCCATACCGATATTTTCTATGGCAAACTATAACAGCCGCAAATTCAAACAGAATTAACTACTATTTTGCATACAGTCCTGAATTATAGAGTTCTCAAGACCTATTTGTTTTGGTGAAGATCGGTTAAGAGAAAGGGGTAGTTTACCTGTAACATTTTATATTTTAACAAGGGTATTTTCTATGGCAAACGATAAAAGCCGCAAATGTAATCAGAAACACATAATTTTTTGCATACAGCGCTGAATTGTAGAGTTCTCATGACCTGTTGTTTTTGGTGAAGATCGGTTATTGGAAAGGGGTAGTTTACCTGCAACGTTTTATGTTTAAAAAGGGTATTTTCTATGGCAAACGATAAGAGTCGCAAATTCACACAAAATCAAATAATTTTTTGCATACAGCTCTGATTTGTAGAGTACACAAGACGTATTTTTTTTGTTGAAGATCGGTTAAGGGAATGGGGTAGTTTACCTGCAACCTTTTATGTTTTAACAAGGGTAATGTTTTCTATGACGAACGATAAGTGCTGTAAATTCAAACAGAATCAACTACTCTTTTGCATACCTTTTTGAGTTATAGAGAACTCAAGGTCTGTTGATTTTGTTGAAGATCGGTTAAGGGAAAGGGGTAGTTTACCTGCAATGTTTTATATTTTAACAAGGGTATTTATTATGGCAAACGATAAAGAGCCGCAAATTCAAACGAATCAAATAATTTTTTGCATACAGCTCTGAATTGTAGAGTACTCAAGACCTATTGTTATTGGTGAAGATCGGTTAAGGGAAAGGGTTATTTTACCAGCAACATTTTTTTATCAAGGGTAATATTTTTTCTATGGCAAACGATAACAGCCGCAAATTCAAACAGAATCAAATAATGTTTTGCATACAGCCCTGAATTGTAGAGGACTGAAGGTCTATTGATTTTGGTGAGATCGGTGTAGAGAAAGGGGTAGTTTACCTGCAACGTTTTATGTTTTAACAAGGGTAATTTTTTCTATGACGAACGATACCTGCCGTAAATTCAAAGAAAAGAAAATATTTCTTTGCATACCTTCCTAAATTGTAGAGAGCTCAAGGCCTGTTGATTTTGGTGAAGATCGGTAAAGGGAAAGGGGTAGTTTACCTGAAACATGTTATGTTGTAACAAGAGAAATGTTTTCATGACGAACTATAACTGCCGCAAATTGAAACAGAATCAAATAATTTTTTGCAACGTTTTATGTTTTAACAAGAGTAAATACTTAATTTTGATAAATAAAGTATCTTGATAAGAAGCTCATAATAATCCACTGTAGAAACGTAGATGAAATATCTATAAATGAAGAGGTTAGGTGAACGGGGTGGGGGTAACTTTCTATAAATGAAAATTATAGTTGAAGGGGGAGGGGAGAATTTTGTATGTGCACTACGTTATCGGCAACAAAGAAGTAGTTCTTTGTTAAAATTCTTTCCCGGCTGTTTAGCTGTAGTCCAATGTTTTCTGCAAAACCAGACTTTTCGGCAGTGCCATCGACTTCCATCTCAGTGAAAATCGAGTGCGAAAACGTGAGGTGGTATACGTTAGTGACCACAGTACTGTGGTTTAAGGCTGAAGCAATAAGTAGAAAGAAGTACTTTCTATGGAAATATTTCATTTAGAATATGATTTTAAATATAAATCTTAGAACATGGAAGTCCTGTATGGTTCTCCATACCGATATTATAAATAAAGTATCCTGAAAAGAAGGTGATAATAATCCACTGTAGATGAAATATCTATAAATGAAAAGGGTAGTTGAAGGGGGAAGGGGGAATTTTTTTTATAAATTAAAATGGTAGTTGATGATGGAGGGGGTAAATTTTTATAAGTTTTATATGTGTACTACGTTATTGACTACAAAGAAGTAGTTTCTATGGAAACATTTAATTTCACTTTAACAAAATTCTATATTTTTCATTTTAATTTAAATCATGTATGAGTGATAATATATTGTTCCTGGCAGGCAAGCATATCTCAATTATGTAATGTTTACTTTTCCAAAGTTTTATTATTGTGATTACCGCACTAAAAAGGCCGGCAGGACACACACACATACAAAATTCGTTTTATTTCTGGCCTCACTCATATTTATTTTCTTATGTTTGCACGCTTTTTAAATGGAAAGTACCGAAACCGATACCAACACAACGCGTGCAAACCGAAAAGGTGGACATCGATTTGCTTCCTGTGGATTGGTGGGCAGTGTTGTTGTATTAAAGCAATTAATACAATCTGTGTACTTATTTCTATTATGATATGAGAATTATAAACTAATATGTGGATGTGTGTATGTATGAAAAACATATAAATATTGTTTGCCCCTCCTTGAAAATATTTTGACCTCCCTGATGGCTAGTTATTTACAAGCCTGTGTGGAATATAGCGTTATGACATGGATCAGAATGGTGGGAGACACAAACATATTAAGGAAGAAATGTTTTGCTGAGAAATTTATAATTATACGGGTGAACAGAATTAGTCGTTCAGGAAATCAGAAGACAAATGGAAAGAAAGAAATCAAGACTCGATTTTAAAAAAGAAAAATGACTAGTATAGTATTGACAGGAAAGACTTTGATAACACTATAGACATCCCTCGGCACCTCACAACGAGAGTTCAATTTCATTACAGGAATCAGATCGCAGCTACCTTTAGCTAGCTCTTCGTTCGACCTACAGACATTTTATGTACAGTGTATCCTCACGAAGGTTGAAGAAAGTCTTAATCCACCTGACATGGTGGTACCGTTTTAGCTGATACGTAATTTCTTCAGAACTCAAGCATCCACTTATTTAATTAATATTTAAATTCTTCGTACTGTTTAAATTAGCAGCCATCCTTACTATTTCTTTTATGAATTTGCTAACTGCTATAATTTTTATTGTTCGACGAAAACGTCATCACTGACATCTTCAGGTCTTAAACAACGTCTATCAACTGTACGTTGTAGGCTTTTATACTTTAGGCCCCTCCCCTTATGTCATCGCCCCTCCTATTGGTTCTAGCTGCTACCGCTCTTCACGGGAACTTTGTCTACATTTTTCCGTTAGGCATTTTTCTAACGCCCGTCAAATTGTTTTAAGAATCTCCCGTTAATTTCTTCATTCTTGACATATAATTTTTTTTTTTTTTTTTTTTTTAACCTTTTACATTTCGTCATTTTTAGTGTGTTATTCTTATTATTTTAATTTATTTTTGTTTATTGTTTAATATATAATAAAATATTTCTTCATTTGTAAAATCCACTTTTATATTCATTAATTTATTTTTATCTTCTTTTTTAACTTTAAGTATTTCTAGTTCTTCTATTAATTTTCTTTTTTGCGGATTGTTTTCTATCTTGATTATTTCCATATTTTCATTTGGATTTATGAATTTATGACCTGATTCATTGAAATGTCTTGCATATAGTGAGTTCGTTACTCTAACCCCTTCTCCTTTTGCGTGTTCATTCATTCTAATTTTAAA
This sequence comes from Magicicada septendecula, assembly GCA_034769895.1. Taxonomy (NCBI): domain Eukaryota; kingdom Metazoa; phylum Arthropoda; class Insecta; order Hemiptera; family Cicadidae; genus Magicicada; species Magicicada septendecula. The sequence continues at coordinate 450,264,167 of CM068371.1, forward strand.
TTTTCTTCCAGTTTCGCCCAGATATATCTTATTACATCCCCCACATTTTAATTTGTATACGCCGCTGTTTTCTGTTAATGGAATTTCTTCTGTTTTAGCATTTTTTATATATTCGAATACATTTTTCGTTTTCTTTATTCCTATCTGTATTTCATATTTTTCGAAGCATTTTTGTAACATTTTTGTTTGATATCCTATGTATGTTATTGCTCCTTTATATTTCTTTCTTCATTTGTTTTATCTTTTTTGTTCTTTTCTATTTCTTTATTTTCCTCTATTTTCTTAACTATTCTATTAATTATTTTAGGGTTGTAATTATTATTTTTTGCTATTTGTTGTATTTTCTTTAATTCTTTTTGTTTGAGTTCTTCATTTTCTAGATAATTTATAGCTCTATAGCAAAATGAATTTAATGCTGCCATTTTATAATTGACTGGATGATATGATTGTGATTAATAATTCCACAAGAATCATATCATCCAGTCAATTATAAAATGGCAGCATTAAATTCATTTTGCTATAGAGCTATAAATTATCTAGAAAATGAAGAACTCAAACAAAAAGAATTAAAGAAAATACAACAAATAGCAAAAAATAATAATTACAACCCTAAAATAATTAATAGAATAGTTAAGAAAATAGAGGAAAATAAAGAAATAGAAAAGAACAAAAAAGAAAAAACAAATGAAGAAAAGAAATATAAAGGAGCAATAACATACATAGGATATCAAACAAAAATGTTACAAAAATGCTTCGAAAAATATGAAATACAGATAGGAATAAAGAAAACGAAAAATGTATTCGAATATATAAAAAATGCTAAAACAGAAGAAATTCCATTAACAGAAAAAAGCGGCGTATACAAATTAAAATGTGGGGAATGTAATAAGATATATCTGGGCGAAACTGGAAGAAAATTTAAAATTAGAATGAATGAACACGCAAAAGGAGAAGGGGTTAGAGTAACGAACTCACTATATGCAAGACATTTCAATGAATCAGGCCATAAATTCATAAATCCAAATAAAAAATATGGAAATAATCAAAATAGAAAACAATCCGCAAAAAAGAAAATTAATAGAAGAACTAGAAATACTAAAAGTTAAAAAAGAAGATAAAAATAAATTAATGAATATAAAAGTGGATTTTACAAATGAAGAAATATTTTATTATATATTAAACAATAAACAAAAATAAATTAAAATAATAAGAATAACACACTAAAAATGACGAAATGTAAAAGGTTACCAAAAAAAAAAAAAAATTATAAGTCAAGAATGAAGAAATTAACGGGAGATTCTTAAAACAATTTGACGGACGTTAGAAAAATGCCTAACGGAAAAATGTAGACAAAGTTCCCGTGAAGAGCGGTAGCAGCTAGAACCAATAGGAGGGGCGATGACATAAGGGGAGAGGCCTAAAGTATAAAAGCCTACAACGTACAGTTGATAGACATTGTTTAAGACCTGAAGATGTCAGTGATGACGAAAAGCTTAGTTGAACAATAAAAATTATAGCAGTTAACAAATTCATAAAAGAAATAATATTTAAATGATTTTAAATAATAATTTTAGGACATGGAAATCATGCATGGTTCTCCATACCGATTTTTTTCTATGGCAAATGATAACAGCCGCAAATTCAAACAGAATCAGATAATGTTTTGCATACAGCCCTAAACTGTAGAGTTCTCAAGACCTATTGTTTTTGGTGAAGATCGGTTAAGAGAAAGGGGTAGTTTACTGGCAACGTTTTATGTTTTAACAAGGGTATTTTATATGGCAAACGATAACAGCTGCAAATTCCAACAGAATCAAATATTTTTTGCATACAGACCTGAATTGTAGAGTTCTGAAGACCTACTGTTTTTGGTGAAGATCGGTTAAGGGAAAGGGGCAGTTTACCGGCAACATTTTTTGTTTTAACAAGGGTAATTTTTTCTATGACGAATGATAACTGCCGTAAATTCAATCAGAATCAAATAATGTTTTGCATACCTTCCTGAGCTATAGAGAACTCAATGTCTGTTGATTTTGGTGAAGATCGGTAAAGGGAAAGGGGTAGTTTACCGGCAACATTTTATGTTTTAACAACTGTAATTTTTTCTATGACGAATGATAACTTCTGCACATTCAAACATAATCAAACAATTTTTTGCATGCATCCCTGAAGTTTTAAGTACTCAAGTTCTGTTGTTTTGTGACGATCGGTTAAGGGAAAGGGGTAGTTTACCTGTAACGTCTTATGTTTTAAAAAGGGTAATTTTTTTATGATGAACGATAACTGCCGTAAATGCAAAGAAAATCAAATAAATTTTTGCATACGTTCCTGAATTGTAAAGAACTGAAGGTCTATTGATTTTGGTGAAGATCGGTTAAGGAAAAGGGGTAGTTTACCTGCCACCTTTAATGTTTTAACAAGAGTAATTGTCTCTATGACGAATGATAACTGCCGCACATTCAAACAGATTCAAATAATGTTTTATATGCATCCATGAATTGTAGAGGACTCAAGACCTATTGATTTTGGTGAAGATCAGTTAAGAGAAAGGGGTAGTTTACCAGCAACGCTTTATTTGATAACAAAGTTAATTTTTACTATGACGAACGATAACTGCTGTAAATTCAAACATAATCAAATAATTTTTTGCATACAGCCCTGAATTGTAGAGTTCTCAAGACCTGTTGATTTTGGTGAAGATCGGTTAAGGGGAAGGGGTAGTTTACCTGCAACATTTTATGTTGTAACAAGAGAAATTTTGTCATAACGAACGATAACTGCCGTAAATTCAAACAGAATCGAATAATGTTTTGCATACAGCTTTGAATTGTAGAGGACTCAAGGCCTGTTGATTTTGGTAAAGATCAGTTAAGAGAAAGGCGTAGTTTACCTGCAACGTCTTATGTTTTAACAAGGGTAAAGTACTTAATTTTGATAAATAAAGTATCCTGAAAAGCAGATCATAATAATGCACTGTAGAAATGTAGATGAAATATCTATAAATGAAGAGGTGGGGGTAATTTTCTATAAATGAAGGGGGGTAAATTTCTATAAATGAAATTGATTGATGAAGGGGAAAGGGATAATTTTTATTTATATGTCATGTGTACTGTCATCATCAGTGAAAATCGAGTGCGACAACGCGAGGTGGTATACGATAGTGACCGCAGTACTGTGGTTAAGGCTGAAGAAAGAAGTAGATTCTATGAAAATATTTCATTTCGAAAATGATTTTAAATATAAATCTTAGAACATGGAAGTAATGTATGGTTCTCCATACCGATATTTTCATCTGTCAAGCCATCTAATACTGGCTGTGAACTCACCATCACCCTCATCAAATTTTTAGAAACTGTAAGGCCTCTTCTTGCAACAGAGGTCACAGAATGGGAACTCCTCTTTCCCTATGATGTGTAAACCAAATGTACAGTGATTAGCTTACCTTTTCTTAGTCACATTTTCTCATAGTTTTCCGTTCTTTTAGGGCTGTCTCGGTCAGTCTAGCTGAACACCATTTTTCAATCTGTTCTTTACTTTTCTTCCAGTCACCAACAGTTCTTCCAACCAACACCTTAATCATCAACCACCTTCTGCAGTGTTTCACCTTTTCTAGCCTCATAATTGTATTCAACTTATCCTCCATCAAAGCAACAACTCTTTTTCTTTTGGTTGCCATACCGACAACACAAACAGAAATAAAATTAAACTCACTACCAACAACAAAAAAGCTAAACCACATCGATATTCATTTGTCATAAATTCGGAGTCTCGAGTGATACTGACCATCCACACATCTGCCTGAAGTAAGTGCCAAAAATAGCCAATGCAATGGTGGCTGAGCACAATTCTCAGCCATGAGCCAAACATACAGCCACGTCAACCAAACTGCCACTATCGATCATTTTGTTTGCACTTGTCATCTCTTTATATTTAAAAAAAAACTTTTTGTACTTTATTGTTCTATCTTTATTATTTTTTTAAAATACAGTATTAATTATTTTGGAACTATGTCGGTTAAAAGGGAATGTTGGATAGGGGAACACTATTGTAAATCTGAAAGGAGAGCCAAACTATCTCAAGGGCTGATTCTTATATACAACACAATAAAAGTTATAGTCTTCTTAATCATATCAATAATTAAAATAATGATGATGATTATAAATTAATACCAATAAATATACACTTTCAATAACTCAGATGCAATCATTGTGATATACATGAATCACACTACATGATAGTGATGCATACATATTGCCTACACGTTTACAATACCTTTCATTGCTTGTGACAGGTGTAAGATTATTTTTTTTGAGTTTGTGAAGCCAAAAACAGTGGAACCCTCTTCTTCTGTGAAGACTATATAATGAAGCGACAGTGACAGACATGTTAAGCCTCTAGCTATGTCCCCTGGATGACCCCACAGTATTCTATGTGTTGTAAGCACTACTTCCCCATGTGTGAATGCAGTCTGAAAAATATTTTTACAAATAATTATATAATTTTATCCTATCACTTTATAAAACATTTAATTACATTGTAATTAGTACCTAATGTTCCTGGAAAAACTATTTGCATCCATACACTAACAAAAGCTCTTCAACCATTCTCACATGTGGAACTAAATGAGTGAAGTGAGTATGTCAGTCTGTCTACTTGGGATGTGTCTCACAATACCTTTTGAATGCGTTGAGTGAAGTTTTGCCCCACAGAACTTTTTTTTGAAAAAATAAAAAAACATGGGTATCAAATTAAAAAGAATTTTATCCAAACTCTGAATATTGCTTTCAGTTTCTGAAATTTCAAAACCCTTTTATGGCCCAAAAAAGGTATTAAAATTTTGAAAGATTAAATTGAGATTAAAATAAGCAAGATTAAATAGAGAAGTTAAGAGATCAATTTCAAAAGAGAAAAATGAAACATAGAAAATTAAGTGTGAAGAAACAGACACTTGTATTGGTTCAACGAAGTCAAGGGCGACTTGGAAAGTGATTAAAAGTCTCCAAACTAACAGACAGGAAAGTAGTAGGCTAGATATTATTTAAGAAAGAGAATGGAAAGAGCATTATACCGATCTACTAACGGAAACGAGACACGAATTTCGGGAAAAAAGTTTACCTTAGGAAGACTATAATAGTGAAGAAGAATATGATAATGAAGATAACAAAATAACTGTAGAAGAAATTCTGAAAGTAATTAATAACTTAAAAATAATAAATCAACTGGAGGAGTCCCAAATGAGTTGTTCAAACATGGACCTGAAATTTTTATGAAATTACTGGCCTATATATTTAACTTGTTCCTTAGGGGAGATGATATACCACCACAATTGATAACGGCGCTTATCAGCAACATATGTAAACAAGGGGGCAGCCAAAACTGCACTAATTATAAAGGAATTAGTGTTACAAATTTTGTTTCTAGAGTATATGGTAAGATTCTCAAAAATCGAATCGAGCAAGAAATGAAAGATGTTGAAGAGGAGAACGGATTCTGAGTTGGTAGGTCATGTGTTGATAGTATTTTTACACTCAAACAAGTTGCGGAAAAAAGGATGGCTCACAACCTACATACCCACATTGTATTTATCGATTTAACTAAAGCATATGACAGCGTGCTGCTTGCAATATTATGGAGAGCTATCCAGAATCAAGGAATAAGTAGTAAATATATAAAAGCAACTATATAAAGATATGACAGCTCAACTTAAAATAGGGAAAAGGGTATCCAGCAAGATAAGTAAGAGCTTGAAACAGGGTTGTTGCATAGCTCCGACTTTGTTTAAGATCTATCTAAATGAAGCCCTAACATCGTGGAGAAAAAAATGCCGTAATATGGGTGTACCAGTTGGAAATGACACGATGTTTATAATACACTTTGCAGACGATCAGGCTATAATTGCAGAGGACGAAACTGATATAAGTTATATGCTTAGGAAACTAGCAGAAGAATATGCGAAATGGGGTCTCAAAATAAATACCGCAAAAACTGAGTACCTTATTGTAGCTGGTGAAGGCCAAGACCTAGAACTAGGAACAAAAGTGATAAAAAATATTAAAAACTTCAAGTATTCAGGTGTAACAATGACGTCGTATGGTGACAGCAACCAAGAAATAAAAGTAAGAATAGGGCAAGCTAAGACAGCAATGAAACAATTAAACAGTCTGCTTTGGAGTCCACGAATAACAAAGAACAATAAAATCAGAATATATAAAACTATAGTTGAAAGTTTTAAGTTCTGCCTATATGGAGCAGAACTGTGGGAAACGATTAAAAGAAATAAATCCATAATAAGAGCTCTGGAGATGGATTACTGGCTGAGGTGCTGTAGACTAACAAGACTAGATAGAGTGAGAAATGTAGAGATAAGACAAGCGATGGGAATCGACCTTGACATTATAGAAACAACAGAAGGAAGAAGACTGAATTGGTTCAGACACCTAAAAAGAATGTCGGATGAGAGATGGCCATGGAAGGTGTGGGAATGGACTCCACCCTCTAGAAGAAAAAAAGGAAGACCTAAACATTCATGGAAAATGGATGTCGAAGATGCAATGAATGCAAGAGGACTTACAGAACAGGACTGTTTAAACTGGAGCCAGTGGAAGCTAGGATGCGAGAGGTGGCGCCAGCCATAATTAAATCGCCTAAAAAAAAATTTTGTATAAAAAAATGTAAAAATCCAGGCTGGGTATTAGACAAAACGAATTTTAATACAAATTTGAATGTAATATTCACTATGACATTTTTTAACTTTGAGGGTACCAGAGGCCAAAAATGGAAGTCAACATTAAAAAAAAAATTATAACAGTCTGTGTGTGGCATCAAGTTACGAGGAATTTGATTCAAAATACGAACTTGTCTCTACCTTAAATCAAAACCTGTGCAAAGTCCCTCAACAGAAGATTAGGCAGATAGAAAGAATATTGTTCATTTTAGACTAATTTACTAGTTTTCACCAATTCAAAACTGTTTGTCAATACACGAAACCTTACTTTCTTATTACGTCTGCTAGCATGAGCAATTTAGAAATTCCATACAGGCCTAGCCTTATTTATACTTAAGGCGCTGATGTAGCTGAAAAACTAAAAAAAAATTCATTTTTATTTTTTTAATGGATTTTATTAAATAGATTTTTCTGAGTTATTTGCTACAAAAATTGTTAAAAAATGAGCTTTTTTAGCTAAGTTATGAATAATAAACCAAGGCAATGCATCTGACAATTTTCACCTATTTTTGGCAGGTTCAATATATATATGAATATAATTTGAAAATGAATATATTTTTTTTAATACTTTATTTTGGCTTTTTTATTCTCCTATTCGTAATACATAAACAAAATATATCTATTTGCATAATGGACATATATTGTACACAAACAGCTGATTTCAATATGTTTTGCAACAATCAGTTGTTACTTATTGTTGCTGTATGCTGATTTCAAGTACAGCTGTGTAGTGAAGTTTTGAAGTCAAATATGGGTAGAAAAGGTATAAATAGAATAAAGAAGAGAATGTTCTATGGTAATACATTTACTACAAAGAAAGAAACTAATTATAAAAGTGCTTCAGGTAAGAAATTGAAACTGAGCAAGGATGTCCCCTAACCTCAAAAACTCGGCTGCCACCCAACCTATCCGCTAATAATACAGCTGCCACATTTTCACACAAATACACAATATCTATGCCAATAATAGAACTTATTAAACCTGTATTCTCGGACCATCAACACCTGGACTATTATAAAGGTGTTTCAAGAGGAAAACTCAGAACACAAATGAGTTGTCTATTAGTGTACCGGTACTTTGGTCTTTGATTCCTAAAAATGGCTTTGCTGGGACAAATTGCTGCACACGAAGCTACTCTTCAGTACAATGAAGGCTGTCAGTAGTCAGTACAATGAGTCCTCAACTATTTAGGTATTGCCCCTGGAGAGCACATATAATATGTTCTGAAGAAATTTGATATGAGGAGGTTGTGCAACGCAGAAAAGTGGTTTAGTAAGGCAAGTCTAGAAGAAAGAAGAGCTACAAGGAGGCTTAGACTTGAAAAAGAACAGACTACAGCTGATAAAGGAGTAATGTATGCTGCTGGGGAGTTTTTAAAGCTATCAACACTGTTATTTTTCTACAAAATTGTGAAATAAAACTTCAACTCTGAATTTCCAAATATGTTTTTTTTTAACATTTTACAAAATATCTCAAAAACTATTCAGACTACAGCTACCAAATTTTCAGTCCTTGTTTATTATACCTCTGTCTATGGTGTGAACTATAATACAGTAAGTGAGTGAAATACTTTCAAAGTTAGACTTTTCCTTGCAAAAAAATTATTTTTTTATAAAAAGTGTAATACAAAAATTATGAAAATCCTATATTTTTTCAGTAGACAAATTTTCATAGTTCAATAGCCACAGATGTTTAGAAGAAGGAGACACGTCATTTTTTAAATGATGTCAACTAGTAACAGAGAAATCATGTAAAAAGTAAAGTTATACATCCATTTTTTTAATTTATTTTTAATACGGTAATTTATATTTTTACAAATAAATTTTATACAGCACTATTTTTTTACATAAAGCTTTTAAAATATATAGTAAATTAACTGTGAAAATTTTTTGTGATTAGCCTTAAAAATTGAGTCACCAGATATTTCTGCTAAAGCACAAAAAGGACTGCGCCAGCTGTATCAGCCCCCTAAAGGAGTAAATAATGCATCTTTTTTTCAAAAACAAGCTTAGAGCCGGACAGAAAACTGATATTGCATTGTACTGTAGTTAAAACTGTAGTTTCAACTACATACTATACTGTAACTTTACCGCAAACTGTGCTAAATATCAGCAGTTCAATCGTAGCTCAATATATGGCCATTTGGTATACCGACCATTTTAAAGTACTTCCACTCTGTTTTCAAATAAAAACTTTTCCACTTGACCGATATTATTATGTTATACTATTTTAATGACAACGGAAAGCAGGTAGTAAAGTAAATAAAAGATCATATACCTATACATAGAATATGAAACAATTAATTTACTCGCAAAATTTGAAATACGTACTTTGCATCTTAACTCAACCCTACTGTCTTGAAATAATGAAACTTTATTCGATGCATATTTTACGATTTTCCACCAAATAACAACTAATTTAACCAAATATGAAACGTACTTATACTGAGTGTTTCAATATGTTATACGATACACATATTGTGACAACTTAACCTCTTATGTTAAGTAGGAATATTTCGTTTACTAATGCCATTGATTTCTTACCTTTGTATCCCCGTCATATAGTTTGACTCCTTTGTGCCTTAATAAAACAGCTTCACCTGAGCCCAGCCTTGAATCCGCATATTCAAACCGATCCATCTCCACATTACTATTATTACCGTCTACTGTCAAACAACCATTTTTCGGTTTTTTATTTTGTACCTGCATTATCGATTTTAGTAGTATCGATTGAAATAAAAGCTCGCTAATTTATAATCGATTTTCACAAAAGTATTTTACACGACTGCAAAGATAAAACATTAATTATAATTTAGAAATACTGTATAGATTGTAGACGGTGTCTATAAATATTTAATAATAAAATAATACCGGTACAACATAAACACATTTTTTTACATTTATTTCAGTCTCTTATGGGACAATGAACAAATGAAACGGGGAGTAAGCCTACAATGTTGTTTGAGTGTACAACAATTAAACAGAAGCTGCACAATTTACTGTCTATTTTCAGATCCCCTTTTCTTTATATCTTAAGTTGGAATCCGTTTACTTTTATGCACAGTAAGTGAATATTTATCTACTCAATCAACGTTTGAGTTGCAAATCAACACCAGTGGCGATTCCTGACCCGACCGCAAGCATCGACTCTAAGCACAATATAAACATTTCAAAATATTCAGGTACGCACTTATTTGTGTCGCTGTGAGAAAAATATTCATCAGGTGTAATTAGTAAGAGTATTAAAAGAAGTGTCGTTTAGCAAGCTGTGACTCTACTTCCTTCTTTAAAATATCGGTATGGAGAACCATACATGACTTCCATATTCTAAGATTTATATTTAAATCTTAATATCGCCTGCCAAGCGCGATATATTTTCTTTTATACATGATTTACATTAAAATGAAAAAATTATAATTTTATTGCCTGGCAACAAAATTATTTTATTTTTAACAATTACCATTGTTTCAAAAAGTTTAAATAAATTTTCAAGTAATTTACTCTTGTTAAAACGTAAAAAGTTGCAGGTAAACTACCCCTTCCCCTTAACCGATCTTCACCAAAATTGAAAGTCATTGAGACCTCTACAATTCAGGGCTGTATGCAAAACATTATTTGATTCTGTTTGAATTTGCGGCTGTTATCGTTTGCCATAGAAAATACCCTTGTTAAAAAAACGTTGCAGGTAAACTACCCCTTTCCCTCAACCGATCTTCATCAAAAACAATAGGTCTTGAGAACTCTACAATTTAGGGCTGTATGCAAATAATCTTTTGATTCTGTTTGAATTTGCGGCTGTTATCGTTTGCCATAAGAAATACCCTTGTTAAAACATAAAACGTTACAGGTAAACTACCCCTTTCCCTTAACCGACCTTCACCAAAAACAACAGGTCTTGAGTACTCTACAAATCAGGGCTGTATGCAAAACATTATTTGATTCTGTTTGAATTTGCGGCTGTTATCGTTTGCCATAGAAAATACACTTGTTAAAAAAACGTTGCTGGTAAACTACCCCTTTCCCTCAACCGAACTTCACCAAAAACAATAGGTCTTGAGAACTCTACAATTTAGGGCTGTATGCAAATAATCTTTTGATTCTGTTTGAATTTGCGGCTGTTATCGTTTGCCATAGGAAATACCCTAGTTAAAACATAAAACGTTACAGGTAAACTACCCCTTTCCCTTAACCGATCTTCACCAAAATCAACAGATCTTGAGAACTCTACAATTCAGGGCTGTATGGGAAACATTATTTGATTCTGTTTGAATTTGCGGCTGTTATCGTTTGCCAAACAAACAAAATTACCCTTGCTAAAAAAAAACCGTTGCAGGTAAACTACCCCTTTCCCTCAACCGATCTTCACCAAAAACAATAGGTCGCGAGTACTCTGCAAATCAGGGCTGCATGCAAAAAATTATTTGATTCTGTTTGAATTTGCGGCAGTTATCGTTTGCTATAGAAAAAAAATCTACAGACAGACACACAGACAGACAGACAGACAGACAGACAGACAGACAGACAGACACACACACACACAGACACTTTTCGGAAAACGACTTTTTTTCATGTTTTGAGTGTAGTAGAATCAGAATCTGCAATAATCTCGAACACGATTTTTTTTGCCATCACCATACTTCCATTCCTTAAGGAATATGGAAGTAAATATCGGTATGGAGAACCATACATGACTTCCATATTCTAAGATTTATATTTAAAATCATTTTCAGCCAAACAGCCAGGCTGTGTCTTACCTGCCTTTTTATTGCTGTATTAAATGAAAAATATTATATTACATTAAAATGAAAAAATTATAATTTTATTGCCTGGCAACAAAATTATTTTATTTTTAACAATTACCATTGTTTCAAAAAGTTTAAATAAATTTTCAAGTACTTTACTCTTGTTAAAACGTAAAAGGTGGCTGGTAAACTACCCCTTCCCCTTAACCGATCTACACAAAAATCGAAAGTCATTGAGACCTCTACAATTCAGGGAAGTATGCAAAAAATTATTTGATTCGGTTTGAATTTGCGGCTGTTATCGTTTGCCATAGAAAATACGCTTGATAAAAAAACGTTGCAGGTAAACTACCCCTTCCCCTTAACCGATCTTCACCAAAAACAAAAGGTCTTGAGTACTCTACAAATCAGGGCTGTATGCAAAACATTATTTGATTCTGTTTGAATTTGCGGCTGTTATCGTTTGCCATAGAAAATACCCTTGTTAAAAAAACGTTGCAGGTAAACTACCCCTTTCCCTCAACCGATCTTCACCAAAAACAATAGGTCTTGAGAACTCTACAATTTAGGGCTGTATGCAAATAATCTTTTGATTCTGTTTGAATTTGCGGCTGTTATCGTTTGCCATAGGAAATACCCTTGTTAAAACATAAAACGTTACAGGTAAACTACCCCTTTCCCTTAACCGATCTTCACCAAAATCAACAGATCTTGAGAACTCTACAATTCAGGGCTGTGTGCGAAACATTATTTGATTCTGTTTGAATTTGCGGCTGTTATCGTTTGCCAAACATACAAAATTACCTTGCTAAAAAAAAACCGTTGCAGGTAAACTACCCCTTTCCCTCAACCGATCTTCACCAAAAACAACAGGTCGTGAGTACTCTGCAAATCAGGGCTGCATGCAAAAAATTATTTGATTCTGTTTGAATTTGCGGCAGTTATCGTTTGCCATAGAAAAAAAATCTACAGACAGATAGACAGACAGACACACACACAGACACTTTTCGGAAAACGACTTTTTTTCATGTTTTGAGTGTAGTAGAATCAGAATCTGCAATAATCTTGAACACGATTTTTTTTGCCATCACCATACTTCCATTCCTTAAGGAATATGGAAGTAAATCACCATACTTCCATTCCTTAAGGAATATGGAAGTAAAAATGATGGGCATTTTTACCGAGCTGGGACACTGCTAGGACTCCTAGCGGCTTAAACCACTACTAAAGCCTGCTTGCTTTTACTTCCATGTTCCTTAAGGAAATGGAAGTATGGTGATGGCAAAAAAAATAGTGTTCGAGATTATTGCAGAATATGATTGTACTACACTCAAAACATGACAAAACGTCATTTTTCGAAAAGTGTGTGTGTGTGTGTGTGTGTGTGTGTGTGTCTGTAGATTTTTTTCTATGGCAAACGATAACAGCCGCAAATTCAAACATAATCAAATAATTTTTTGCATACACCCCTGATTTGTAGAGTACTCGCGACCTATTGTTTTTGGTGAAGATCGGTTGAGGGAAAGGGGTAGTTTACCGGCAACGGTTTTTTTTTATCAAGGGTAATTTTGTTTGTTTGGCAAACGATAACAGCCGCAAATTCAAATAGAATCAAATAATGTTTTGCATACAGCCCTGAATTGTAGAGTTCTCAAGATCTGTTGATTTTGGTAAAGATCGGTTAAGGGAAAGGGGTAGTTTACCTGCAACGTTTTATGTTTTAACAACGGTATTTTCTATGGCAAACGATAACAGCCGCAAATTCAAACATAATCAAATAATTTTTTGCATACTGCCCTGAATTGTAGAGTTCTCAAGATCTTTTGTTTTTGGTGAAGATCGGTTAAGGGAAAGGGGTAGTTTACCTGCAACATTTTATGTTTCAAAGGGTATTTTCTATGGCAAACGATAAAAGCCGCAAATTCAAACAGAATCAAATAAGTTTTTGCATACAGCCCTGATTTCTTGAGTACTAAAGACCTATTGTTTTTGGTGAAGATCGGTTAAGGGAAAGGGGTAGTATAGTTTACCAGCAACGGTTTTTTTTTATCGAGGGTAATTTTGTTTGTTTGGCAAACGATAACAGCCGCAAATTCAAACAGAATCAAATAATGTTTCGCATACAGCCCAGAATTGTAGAGTTCTCAAGACCTGTCGTTTTTGGTGAAGATCGGTTAAGGGAAAGGGGTAGTTTACCAGCAACGGTTCTTTATCAAGAGTAATTTTACTTCCATGTTCCTTAAGGAAATGGAAGTATAGTGATGGCAAAAAAAATCATGTTCGAGATTATTGCAGATTCTGATTGTACTACACTCAAAACATGACAAAACGTCATTTTTCGAAAAGTGTGTGTGTGTGTGTGTGTGTGTGTCTGTAGATTTTTTTCTATGGCAAACGATAACAGCCGCAAATTCAAACATAATCAAATAATTTTTTGCATACACCCCTGATTTGTAGAGTACTCGCGACCTATTGTTTTTGGTGAAGATCGGTTGAGGGAAAGGGGTAGTTTACCGGCAACGGTTTTTTTTTTATCAAGGGTAATTTTGTTTGTTTGGCAAACGATAACAGCCGCAAATTCAAATAGAATCAAATAATGTTTTGCATACAGCCCTGAATTGTAGAGTTCTCAAGATCTGTTGATTTTGGTAAAGATCGGTTAAGGGAAAGGGGTAGTTTACCTGCAACGTTTTATGTTTTAACAACGGTATTTTCTATGGCAAACGATAACAGCCGCAAATTCAAACATAATCAAATAATTTTTTGCATACTGCCCTGAATTGTAGAGTTCTCAAGATCTTTTGTTTTTGGTGAAGATCGGTTAAGGGAAAGGGGTAGTTTACCAGCAACATTTTATGTTTCAAAGGGTATTTTCTATGGCAAACGATAAAAGCCGCAAATTCAAACAGAATCAAATAAGTTTTTGCATACAGCCCTGATTTCTTGAGTACTAAAGACCTATTGTTTTTGGTGAAGATCGGTTAAGGGAAAGGGGTAGTATAGTTTACCAGCAACGGTTTTTTTTTATCAAGGGTAATTTTGTTTGTTTGGCAAACGATAACAGCCGCAAATTCAAACAGAATCAAATAATGTTTCGCATACAGCCCAGAATTGTAGAGTTCTCAAGACCTGTCGTTTTTGGTGAAGATCGGTTAAGGTAAAGGGGTAGTTTACCAGCAACGGTTCTTTATCAAGAGTAATTTTACTTCCATGTTCCTTAAGGAAATGGAAGTATAGTGATGGCAAAAAAAATCATGTTCGAGATTATTGCAGATTCTGATTGTACTACACTCAAAACATGAAAAAAAAGTCGTTTTTCGAAAAGTGTGTGTGTGTGTGTGTGTGTGTGTGTGTGTGTGTGTGTGTGTGTGTGTGTGTGTAGATTTTTTTCTATGGCAAACGATAACAGCCGCAAATTCAAACAGAATCAAATAATTTTTTGCATACAGCCCTGATTTGTAGAGTACTCGCGACCTATTGTTTTTGGTGAAGATCGGTTAAGGGAAAGGGGTAGTTTAGTTTACCAGTAACGGTTTTTTTTTATCAAGGGTAATTTTGTTTGTTTGGCAAACGATAACAGCCGCAAATTCAAACAGAATCAAATAATGTTTCGCATACAGCCCAGAATTGTTGAGTTCTCAAGATCTGTTGATTTTGGTGTAGATCGGTTAAGGGAAAGGGGTAGTTTACCGGCAACGTTTTATGTTTTAACAAGGTTATTTCCTATGGCAAACGATAAGAGCCGCAAATTCAAACAGAATCAAATACGTTTTTGCAAACAGCCCTGGGCTCTTCAGTACTAAAGACCTATTGTTTTTGGTGAAGATCGTTTGAGGGAAAGGGGTAGTTTACCAGCCACGTTTTTTGTTTTATCAAGGGTATTTTGTATGGCAAACGATAACAGCCGCAAATTCAAACAAAATCATATAATATTTTACATACAACCCTGAATTGTAGAGATCTCAAGACCTATAGTTTTTGGTGAAGATCGGTTAAGGGAAAGGGGTAGTTTACTAGCAACGGTTTTTTATCAAGGGTAATCTTTTTCTATGGTAAACGATAACAGCCGCAAATTCAAACAGAATCAAATGATGTTTTGCATACAGCCCTATATTGTAGAGTTCTCAATACCTATTGGTGTTGGTGAAGATCGGTTAAGGGAAAGGGGTAGTTTACCGGCAACGTTTTATGTTTTAAAAGGTTATTTAATATGGCAAACGATAAGAGCCGCAAATTCAAACAGAATCAAATACGTTTTTGCATACAGCCCTCTTTTGTTGAGTACTAAAGACCTATTGTTTTTGGTGAAGATCGGTTAAGGGAAAGGGGTTGTTTACCAGACACGTTTTTTGTATTATCGAGAGTATTTTATATGGCAAACGATAATAGCCGCAAATTCAAACAGAATCATATAATATTTTGCATACAGCCCTGAAATGAAGAGTTCTCAAGACCTGTTGGTTTTGGTGAAGATCGGTTAAGGGAATAGGGTTGTTTACCAGCAACATTTTATGTTTTATCAAGGGTAATTTTTTTTTGACGAACGATAACTGCCGTACATTAAAACAGAATCAACTACTCTTCTGCATACCTTTTTGAATTATACAGAACTCAAGGTTTGTTGATTTTGTTGAAGATCGGTTAAGGGAAAGGGGTAGTTTACCGGCAACGTTTTATGTTTTAACAAGGGTATTTTTTCTATGACGAACGATAACTGCCGTAAATTCAAAGAGAATCAACTAATGTTTTGTATACTGCCCTGAATTGTAGAGTTCTCAAAACCTATTGTTTTTGGTGAAGATCGGTTAATGGAATAGGGTAGTTTACCAGCAACGTTTTATGTTTTATCAAGGGTGTTTTCTATGGCAAACGATAACAGCCGCAAATTCAAACAGAATCAAATAATTATTTGCATACAGGCCTGAATTGTGGAGTAACTAAGACCTGTCGTTTTTGGTGAAGATCGGTTAAGGGAAAGGGGTAGTTTACCTGCAACGGTTTTTTATCATGGGTAATTTTTACTTCCATATTTCCTTAAGGAATGGAAGTATGGTGATGGCAAAAAAAATCGTGTTCGAGATTATTGCAGATTCTGATTCTACTACACTCAAAACATGAAAAAAAGTCGTTTTCCGAAAAGTGTCTGTGTGTGTGTCTGTGTGTCTGTCTGTGTGTCTGTCTGTGTGTCTGTAGATTTTTTTTCTATGGCAAACGATAATTTCCGTAAATTCAAACAGAATCAAATAATTTTTTGCATACTGCCCTGATTTGTAGAGGACTCGCGACCTATTGTTTTTGGTGAAGATCGGTTGAGGGAAAGGGGTAGTTTACCTGCAACGGTTTTTTTTTATCAAGGGAAATTTTTTTTTTTGGCAAACGATAACAGCCGCAAATTCAAACAGAATCAAATAATGTTTCGTATGCAGCCCTGAATTGTAGAGTTCTCAAGACCTTTTGTTTTTGGTGAAGATCGGTTAAGGGAAAGGGGTAGTTTACTGGTAACGTTTTATGTTTTAACAAGGGTATTTCTTATGGCAAACGATAACAGCCGCAAATTCAAACAGAATCAAAAGGTTATTTGCATACAGCCCTAAATTGTAGAGTTCTCAAGACCTATTGTTTTTGGTGAAGATCGGATAAGGGAAAGGGGTAGTTTACCTACAACGTTTTTTTTAACAAGGGTATTTTTTATGGCAAACGATAACAGCCGCAAATTCAAACAGAATCAAATAATTTTCTGCATACAGCCCTGATTTGTAGAGTACTCAAGACCTATTCTTTTTGGTGAAGATCAGTTGAGGGGAAGGGATAGTTTACCAGCAACGTTTTTTATCAAGCGTATTTTCTATGGCAAACGATAACTGCCGCAAATTCAAACAGAATCAAATACTTTTTTGCATACAGGCCTGATTTGTAGAGTACTCGCGACCTGTTGTTTTTGGTAAAGATCGGTTGAGGGGAAGGGGTAGTTTACCAGCACGGTTTTTTTTATCAAGGGAAATTTTTTTTTTTGGCAAACGATAACAGCCGCAAATTCAAACAGACTTAAATAATGTTTCGTACACAGCCCAGAATTGTAGAGTTCTCAAGACCTTTTGTTTTTGGTGAAGATCGGTTAAGGGAAACGGGTAGTTTACTTGTAACGTTTTATGTTTTAACAAGGGTATTTCCTATGGCAAACGATAACAGCCGCAAATTCAAACAGAATGAAAAGATTATTTGCATACAGCCCTAAATTGTAGAGTTCTCAAGACCTATTGTTTTTGGTGAAGATCGGTTAAGGGAAAGGGGTAGTTTACCTACAACGTTTTTTTAACAAGGGTATTTTATATGGCAAACGATAACAGCCGCAAATTCAAACAGAATCAAATAATTTTCTGCATACAGCCCTGATTTGTAGAGTACTCAAGACCTATTGTTTGTGGTGAAGATCAGTTGAGGGGAAGGGGTAGTTTACCTGCAACGTTTTTTATCAAGCGTATTTTCTATGGCAAACGATAACTGCCGCAAATTCAAACAGAATCAAATAATTTTTTGCATACAGCCCTGATTTGTAGAGTACTCCGACCTATTGTTTTTGGTGAAGATCGGTTGATGGGAAAGGGTAGTTTACCAGCACGGTTTTTTTTATCAAGGGAATTTTTTTTGGCAAACGATAACAGCCGCAAACTCAAACAGACTTAAATAATGTTTCGTATACAGCCCTAAATTGTAGAGTTCTCAAGACCTATTGTTTTTGGTGAAGATCGGTTGAGGGAAAGGGGTAGTTTACTTGCAACGTTTTTTTAACAAGGGTATTTTCTATGGCAAACGATAACAGCCGCAAATTCAAACAGAATCAAATAATGTTTTGCATACGGCCCTGATTTGTAGAGTACTCAAGACCTATTGTTTTTGGTGAAGATCGGTTGAGGGTATGGGGTAGTTTACCTGCACCGTTTTTTTATCAAGCGTATTTTCTATGGCAAACGATAACAGCCGCAAATTCGAACAGAATCAAAAAATTTTTTGCATACGTCCCTGAATTGTAGAGGTCTCAAGGACGTTCGATTTTGGTGAAGATCGGTTAAGGGGAAGGGGTAGTTTACCAGCAACCTTTTACGTTTTAACAAGAGTAAAGTACTTGCAAATTTATTTAAAATTTTTGAAACAATGGTAATTGTTAAAAATAAAATAATTTTGTTGCCAGGCAATAAAATTAAAATTTTTTAATTTTAATGTAATATAATATTTTTCATTTAATACGGCAATAAAAAGGCAGGTAAGACACAAACACACAATTCATTTACTTCCATATTCCTTAAGGAATGGAAGTATGGTGATGGCAAAAAAATCGTGTTCGAGATTATTGCAGATTCTGATTGTACTACACTCAAAACATGAAAAAAAGTCGTTTTCCGAAAAGTGTTTGTGTGTGTGTCTGTCTGTCTGTGTGTCTGTGTCTTAGATTTTTTTTCTATGGCAAACGATAACTGCCGCAAATTCAAACAGAATCAAATAATTTTTTGCATACAGTCCTGATTTGTAGAGTACTCCCGACCTGATGTTTTTGGTGAAGATCGGTTGAGGGAAAGGGGTAGTTTACCGGCAACGGTTTTTTTTATCAAGGGAAATTTTTTTTTTGGCAAACGATAACAGCCGCAAATTCAAACAGAATCAAATAATGTTTCGCATACAGCCCTGAATTGTAGAGTTCTCAAGATGTTTTGTTTTTGGTGAAGGTCGGTTGAGGGAAAGGGGTAGTTTACCTACAACGTTTTATGTTTTAACAAGGGTATTTCCTATGGCAAACGATAATAGCCGCAAATTCAAACAGAATCAAATAATTTTCTGCATACTGCCCTGATTTGTAGAGTACTCAAGACCTATTGTTTTTGGTGAAGATCGGTTGATGGGGAGGGGGTAGTTTACCTGCAACCTTTTACGTTTTAACAAGAGTAAAGTACTTGAAAATTTATTTAAACTTTTTGAAACAATGGTAATTGTTAAAAATAAAATAATTTTGTTGCCAGGCAATAAAATTAAAATTTTTCATTTTAATGTAATATAATATTTTTCATTTAATACGGCAATAAAAAGGCAGGTAAGACACACACACACAATTCACGTTATTTCTGGCCTGACTGATGTTTATTTTCTTACGTTTGCACGCTTTTTAAATGGAAAGTGCCGAAACCCACACCAACATAACGCGTGCAAGCCGAAAAAATGGACATCAGTTTGCTTACTGGCGAAGCTAGTAGTTAATGAATGGGTAGGCAAAAATCTTATCTTAAATTTTTTTTAAGGAATCACTAAAAGGACGGTGGGTCAAATTCGGACGCTGAGGTAGAGTTTGCTGTAACCGAATGGTTCCACAAACAGCCGTAAGAATTTTACTAGCAGGGAATCTACAGGTTAGCGCAACAGTGGAACTCATATCTTAATGTTATTGGAGACTTCTTTTAAAATCATTGAATAAAAAATGCTTTACAGCTCTATACGTGTGTCTATTGAACAATCCTTGTATTAGTCATACACAATAATACAACTGATTGAACTTCAAATTTTTAAACTTGATTTGTTTCTATATATATGTTTAATGTTACAAATAATTCAAATAACAATCTTGATCATCTGGTAGTTCAGCGGAATAACAGTGACACTTGTAATAACCGCATAAAATAAACACTTAGAAACAACACAGGCGCTTTAACTTAACTGTTTGGACCACAGAAGTGAGGCATGCCACAACGCTCTATGTGTACAGCGCGGGACAATCCCCCCTCCGTACACTTCCCTATCGCACCACTACATTGCTTACATACGATGTATACAAAAAACGCTGAGGCAAGTTCAGGTTGCCTCATTCGCTTTAAACGAACTATGCCGAATCTCACCTGTCACCATCTAGCGGTCGCTCAATAAAGCACGTTTCGGTTTAATAAATTTGACAGTCGCAGTAACAATGTATAATCTTTACGTTATGTAGTTCATACGTATTTATAATTTTTATTCTACAGAATTTTTTAGGGTAGGCATTGCCTCCATGTAGCTTCGCCACTGATATATATGTGTACAACGTTATCGGCAACAAAGAAGTAGTTTTTGTTAAAATTCCTTCCCGGGATATTTGGTCGTAGTCCAAAGTTTTCTACAAAACCAGACATTTCGGCAATGCCATCGACTTCCATCATCAGTGAAAATCGAATGCGATAACGTGAGGTGGTATACGTTAGTGACCACAGTATTGTGATTAAGGCTGAAGCAGTAAGTAGAAAGAAGTAGTTTCTATGGTAATATTTCATTTCGAAAATGATTTTAAATATAAATCTTAGAATATGGAAGTCATGTATGGTTCTCCATACCGATATTTACTTCCATGTTCCTTAAGGAAATGGAAGTACGGAGATGGCAAAAAAAAATCGTGTTCGAGATTATTGCAGAATATGATTGTACTACACTCAAAACATGAAAAAAAGTCATTTTTCGAAAAGTGTCTGTGTGTGTGTCTGTGTGTGTGTGTGTGTGTGTGGGTGTGTGTGTGTGTGTGTGTGTGTGTGTGTGTGTGTGTGTCTGTCTGTAGTTTGTTTTCTATGGCAAACGACAACAGCCGCAAATTCGAACAGAATCAAATAATTTTTTGCATACAGCCCTGATTTATAGAGTACTCGCGACCTATTGTTTTTGGTGAAGATCGGTTGAGGGAAAGGGGTAGTTTACCAGCAACGGTTTTTTTTTATCAAGGGTAATTTTGTTTGTTTGGCAAACGATAACAGCCGCAAATTCAAACAGAATCAAATAATGTTTCGCATACAGCCCTGAATTGTAGAGTTCTCACGATCTTTTGATTTTGGTAAAGATCGGTTAAGGGAAAGGGGTAGTTTACCTGCAACGTTTTATGTTTTAACAAGGGTATTTTATATGGCAAACGATAAGTGCCGCAAATTCAAAAAGAATCTAATAAGTTTTTGCACACAGCCCTGATTTACTGAGTACTTAGAATTTATATCTTATTTAGACTTTATTTAGTATCTTAGAATATGGAAGTCATGTATGGTTCTCCATACCTATACCAAAAACAATAGGTCGCGAGTACTCTACAAATCAGGGCTGTATGCAAAACATTATTTGATTCTGTTTGAATTTGCGGCTGTTATCGTTTGCCATAGAAAATACCCTTGTTAAAAAAACGTTGCAGGTAAACTACCCATTTCCCTCAACCGATCTTCACCAAAAGCAATAGGTCTTGAGAACTCTACAATTTAGGGCTGTATGCAAATAATCTTTTGATTCTGTTTGAATTTGCGGCTGTTATCGTTTGCCATAGGAAATACCCTTGTTAAAACATAAAACGTTGCAGGTAAACTACCCCTTTCCCTTAACCGATCTTCACCAAAAACGAAAGGTCTTGAGTACTCTACAAATCAGGGCTGTATGCAAAACATTATTTGATTCTGTTTGAATTTGCGGCTGTTATCGTTTGCCATAGAAAATACCCTTGTTAAAAAAAACGTTGCAGGTAAACTACCCCTATCCCTCAACCGAACTTCACCAAAAACAATAACTCTTGAGAACTCTACAATTTAGGGCTGTATGCAAATAATCTTTTGATTCTGTTTGAATTTGCGGCTGTTATCGTTTGCCATAGGAAATACCCTTGTTAAAACATAAAACGTTACCGGTAAACTACCCCTTTCCCTTAACCGATCTTCACCAAAATCAACAGATCTTGAGAACGCTACAATTCAGGGCTGTTTGCGAAACATTATTTGAGTCTGTTTGAATTTGCGGCTGTTATCGTTTGCCAAACAAACAAAATTACACTTGCTAAAAAAAAACCGTTGGGGGTAAACTACCCCTTTCCCTCAACCGATCTTCACCAAAAACAATAGGTCGCGAGTACTCTGCAAATCAGAGCTGCATGCAAGAAATTATTTGATTCTGTTTGAATTTGCGGCAGTTATCGTTTGCCATAGAAAAAAAATCTATAGACACACAGACAGACAGACAGACAGACAGACACACAGACACACAGACAGACACACACACAGACACTTTTCGGAAAACGACTTTTTTTCATGTTTTGAGTGTAGTAGAATCAGAATCTGCAATAATCTCGAACACGATTTTTTTTGCCATCACCATACTTCCATTCCTTAAGGAATATGGAAGTAAAAAGAATCTAATAAGTTTTTGCACACAGCCCTGATTTATTGAGTACTAAAGACCTATTGTTTTTGGTGGAGATCGTTTAAGGGAAAGGGGTAGTTTACCGGGGTTGAGCGTCGACGGAACCTGCTCTGCAGTTCGTCCTGTCGCCGCTGGCGTACCCCAGGGATCTGTCCTCGGCCCCGTTCTGTACCTCGTGTACACGAACGACCTGCCTGTTTTGCCCGGAGTCACGTTGTCTTTGTTCGCTGATGATGCAATGTATCATTACAGCTCTGTGTCCCCGCGTTTTGCGAGTACACAGTTGCAGCGTCAGTTTGACCAGCTTCCGGACTGGCTACGGAAATGGCGGGTGACGATCAACACGGAGAAATCCGAGGCGATCTGTTTCACTCGTAAGTCCATCTCCCGATGCCAGCCCCTCTCCCTTGAAGGGAGGCCTATCGCCTACAAAGAGTCGGTGAAGTATCTAGGCGTTCGGCTAGATCGTCGCCTTTGCTTCAACGCCCACGTGACGGACACCCTTGCCAAGGCTCGCGGCGTCCGAGCCAAACTTTACCCATACCTCGCGTGCCGCAGCCCCCTGGTGCTGCGCACGAAAGTTACCCTCTATCTGTTGTTTCTCCGGTCTGTATTGACCTATGCGGCACCTGTATGGTGGTCACTTGCCTCCGCCACCAACAGGCGTAGGCTGGAAAAGTTTCCAATCCAGAACCCTCCGTTCCTTGTCGGGATCTCCTTGGTTTGTTAGAAACAGTGTAATTCGAGGAGGTCTACGAGTTCCTGCTCTCTCAGCCTTTGTCTGGTCATTAGCTGCGACTCTCTTTGCCGCAGCTGAGACCTCTTCCTTCCCTTACCTCAGAACCATCAGCACCACGCAACCACCTCCCCCTGTCCGGGTCAAACGCCCTCGGGCGATTCTCGATGACCCGCCATAAGTTTAAGTAAACTGCTTAAACCTCACTTTGTATACTCACCATCTGCCCATGCCCCAGAATTTACCTGCAAAGCTGTTTCCTTCCTCCCTTCCTAGTATGCCGACCGCGCTGAATGCCGCTGCTACGCGCTATCACTGGCACGGAGGCTCTCTGCCTCGCGGGGAGCGACCGACCCCTCACGGCGTCTGCACGCAGGACTGGGAACGCGCGACATCTGTCGCCTGAACCCGTCCTTGCGGCAGTGCCCACTGATTGCTGTAATATTTAAAATAAATAAAAATTGAAAACCTTTCTCCCCCGCCTTCTCAGTTAACTGGTTGGCGGTTGTCCATTCCTATTTTATTCTAGGTTACCTGTCGAATGAACCAGAACTATGTCTATCCACAGGCAGCCATTGGGCTCGTCCCAGATGCTGCAGTCATGCACCGGGTGCAAAGACGCCCCGCTACTACAGTGCTACATGCTACCGGACACGTTTTACTTCCATATTCCTTAAGGAATGGAAGTATGGTGATGGCAAAAAAAATCGTGTTCGAGATTATTGCAGATTCTGATTCTACTACACTCAAAACATGAAAAAAAGTCGTTTTCCGAAAAGTGTCTGTCTGTCTGTCTGTCTGTCTGTCTGTCTATCTGTAGATTTTTTTTCTATGGCAAACGATAACTGCCGCAAATTCAAACAGAATCAAATAATTTTTTGCATGGAGCCCTGATTTGCAGAGTACTCGCGACCTATTGTTTTTGGTGAAGATCGGTTGAGGGAAAGGGGTATTTTACCTGCAACGGTTTTTTTTATCAAGGGTAATTTTGTTTGTTTGGCAAACGATAACAGCCGCAAATTCAAACAGAATCAAACGATGATTTGCATGCAGCCCTAAATTGTAGAGCTCTAAAGACCTGTTGTTTTTGGTGAAGATCGGTTGAGGGAAAGGGGTAGTTTACCGGCAACGTTTTTTTAACAAGGGTATTTTCTATGGCAAACGATAACAGCCGCAAATTCAAACAGAATCAAATAATGTTTTGCATACAGCCCTGATTTGTGGAGTAATCAAGACCTGTGGTTTTTGGTGAAGATCGGTTAAGGGGAAGGGGTAGTTTACCTGCAACGTTTTTTTAACAAGCGTATTTTCTATGGCAAACGATAACAGCCGCAAATTCAAACAGAATCAAATAATTTTTTGCATACGTCCCTGAATTGTAGAGATCTGAAGGACTTTCGATTTTGGTGAAGATCGGTTAAGGGGAAGGGGTAGTTTACCGGCAACCTTTTACGTTTTAACAAGAGTAAAGTACTTGAAAATTTATTTAAACTTTTTGAAACAATGGTAATTGTTAAAAATAAAATAATTTTGTTGCCAGGCAATAAAATTAAAATTTTTTCATTTTAATGTAATATAATATTTTTCATTTAATACGGCAATAAAAAGGCAGGTAAGACACAAACACACACACACACACACACACACACAATTCACGTTATTTCTGGCCTCACTCATGTTTATTTTCTTTCGTTTGCACGCTTTTTAAATTGAAAGTGCCGAAACCCACACCAACATAACGCGTGCAAGCCGAAAAAATGGACATCAATTTGCTTACTGGCGAAGCTAGTAGTTAATGAATGGGTAGGCAAAAATCTTATCTTAAATTTTTTTTAAGGAATCACTAAAAGGACGGTGGGTCAAATCGGACGCTGAGGTAGAGTTTGCTGTAACCGAATGGTTCCACAAACAGCCGTAAGAATTTTACTAGCAGGGAATCTACAGGTTAGCGCAACAGTGGAACTCATGTCTTAATGTTATTGGGACTTCTTTTAAAATCGTTGAATAAAACATGCTTTACAGCTCTATACGTGTGTCTATTGAACAATCCTTGTAAATAGTCATACACAATAATACAACTGATTGAACTTCAAATTTTTAAACTTGATTAGTTTCTATATATATGTTTAATGTTACAAATAATTCAAATAACAATCTTGATCATCTGTTAGTTCAGCGGAATAACAGTGACACTTTTAATAACCGCATAAAATAAACACTTAGAAACAACACAGGCGCTTTAACTTAACTGTTTGGACCACAGAAGTGAGGCATGCCTCAACGCTCTATGTGTACAGCGCGGGACAATCCCCCCTCCCTACACTTCCCTATCACACCACTACATTGCTTACATACGATGTATACAAAAAACGCTGAGGCAAGTTCAGGTTGCCTCATTCGCTTTAAACGAACTATGCCGAATCTCACCTGTCACCATCTAGCGGTCGCCCAATAAAGCACGTTCCGGTTTAATAAATTTGACAGTCGCAGTAACAATGTATAATCTTTACGTTATGTAGTTCATACGTATTTATAATTTTTATTCTACAGAATTTTTTAGGGTAGGCATTGCCTCAATTGCCTCCATGTAACTTCGCCACTGATATATATGTGTACAACGTTATCGGCAACAAAGAAGTAGTTTTTGTTAATTCCTTCCTGGGATATTTGGCCGTAGTCCAATGTTTTCTACAAAACCAGACATTTCGGCAATGCCATCGACTTCCATCATCAGTAAAAATCGAGTGCGATTGCATTGAATTATGGATGCGGGGTGTCTTTGCACCCGTGGCTTGATTGCAGCATCTGGATCGTGTCCAATGGCTGCCAGAAGTAAACATAGTGCTGGTACATGTCGACTGGTTACCTAAGACTGGAAAAGGAAACCGCCAACCAGTTAACTGAGAAGGCGGGGGAGTATAACTGTTATTTGTTTAATGCACTGCCGCTGGTACCGATTCGAGCAACAGATGTTGCCCGTTTCAAGTCCAGTCAGCAGACGCCCTGAGGGCGTCGGTCGCTCCCCGCGAGGCGGAGAGCCTCCGTGCCAGTGAATGATGACAGCGACAAGCAGCCGGCTCAGCGTGCTAGGAGGTGGACAGGAAGGAGAGAAGGACAGTTTGGTGAAATACTCTGGTCTAGGACTGATGATTACTTGTTTGTATTTAATTTAAAGAGGATGGCGTTATGGCGGGTCATCAAGAAGCGCCCGAGGGCGCTTGACCCGAATGGGCGGTGGTGGTTCTGATGCACTGATGGTTCGTAGGTACGGGAAGGTGGAGGTCGAGGCTTTAGCAAAGAGAGTTAGAGCCAGCGACCGGACAAAGGAAGTCAAGGTAGGAACACGGAGACCCCTTCGAATCACGTCGTTCCTTACAAACCAAGGGGACCCCGTCAAGGATCGGAGTGTTCGGGACTGGAAAGCTTCCAGCCTACATCTGTTGGTGGTGGATAAAAGAGACCACCAGGCGGGTGCCGCATAGGTCAATACAGACCTGAGAAATAGTAGATAGATGGTAAGTTTCGTGCGCATGGCCAGGCGGCTGCGACACGAGAGGAAAGGAGATAATTTGGCTCGGACGCCGCGAGCCTTGGCAAGGGTTTCCGTCACGTGGGCGTTGAAGCAAAGGCGACGATCTAGTCGAACGCCTAAATACTTCACCGATTCTTTGTAGGCTATGGGTCTCCCTGCTAGGGAGAGGGGCTGGCATCGGGAGATGGACTTACGGGCGAAACAGATCGCCTCGGATTTCTCCGTGTTGATCGTCACCCGCCATTTCCGTAGCCAGTCCGGAAGCTGGTTCAACTGACGCTGCAGCTTTGTACTCGCAAATCGCGGGGACAGGGAGCTGCAGTGATACATAGCATCGTCAGCGAACAAAGACAACGTGACTCCGGGCAAGACAGGCAGGTCGTTCGTGTACACAAGGTACAGAACGGGGCCGAGGACAGATCCCTGTGGTACGCCGGCGGCGACGGGTCGAACTGTAGAACAGGACCCGTCGACGCTCACCCTGAAGGTTCGGTCGCTGAGATACGACCGGAGGAAAAACACTATGGTCGATGGTAGAGGGGAATTGGCAAGTTTGAAGAGAAGACCTTCGTGCCAGACTTTATCGAAGGCCTTGCTCACGTCAAACAGTACGGCGGCCGTAGCCGCTCGCCTGTTGGTGGCGTCTGACAAGTGCGTAACAACGCGGACCAATTGAAGCGTGGTCGAGTGCTCTCTGCGAAACCCGAACTGTTCGCTGCGGATGAAACCATCTAGCAGCGGCGAGATGCGAGCCAGCAGGAGACGCTCGAACACCTTCGAGATGACTGGCAAGAGAGAGATTGGACGATAGCTTTCAGGAAGCATGCGCGGCTTGCGAGGCTTCGGAATCATTACGATGTTGGCTGATTTCCACAGGCGGGGAAAGTACTGTAGCCGGAGACAGGAGTTAAACAGCTCAAGAACGAGGTCAACGCCTGAGGCCGGGAGATTTTGTAGAGCAGCGGCCCCGATCCGGTCAGGACCGGGGGCGCGACGGCGATTTAGTCGGCAGATAGATGAAACTAGTTCATCCCTGTCGAACGGGAGGGCGTGAAAAATGTCCAGATAGGAAGTCACGGACTTCTGCCGAGTGGGCAGGGTCCGAGACGCCTTGGTGAACAGTAAATTGCACCTCCATGCAGTCGGCGAAGACCTCTGCCTTGCCTTCTGATGAAGATACAACCCCGTTCGGAGTTTCAAGTGGGTTGCGAGTTCTCTTCTCGCGGGTCAGTCTACTCGCCGCTCTCCAGACGGAGGCGTGGTCGACTTCAAGAGACTCAAGGTATGAGTCCCATCAATCAGAGTTTACGTCCCGCAGTAGCTGCTGGACGTAAAGAGACTGGGCCTGAAAGCGCCTTTTGACGCCGGGATCACGGGTTCTTTGCCATCTGCGGCGGAGATTGCGCCGTAGCCAGATGGCGTGGAGTACTTCCGCAGGTAAGGCCGATTTACGATGATTCACCTCGAGAGTATATGTGTGTCGATCCATGACACCTTGGACCAACTCCTGAAGATGAGTGGCTCGGAGATCCAAATCGTCACAAGTGACGACCGGGTCCGCGGGGAGTGATGGTAACCGCCGTGAGAGCTCATCATGGTAGGAGCGCCAGTTGACTCTCCTAACAGTCTGAGCGGGAGGTCGGGGTGAGGCCGACAGCTCACGGGCAGTTATAAAAAGGGGATTGTGATCGGATGAGAGATCCGACACTGACGAGACCTGGATGTGATGGGTCACGTCCTTGGCTATGACAATGTCAAGGACGTCCGGTCGATGACCGGAAAAGGGGAAGTGAGTAGGGTCTTCTGGGCCGATAACTTGAAGTACCGGGTCGTCGGAGACGAACCGATACAGAGATTTTCCGTAGGCGTTGGCTACTCTGCTGTTCCAGGAGGGATGCTTGGCATTTAAGTCGCCGGCTACGATGGTTGGTAGGGGATGATCGAGGAGAGCGTCCCACTCCTCGGGCGGTGGAGGTAGCCGCAGGCCGGGCCGGAGATACGCCGCAACAACGCGCAACTCCGATCCGCCAGCGTCTATCGCCACCGCACAACCTTCAACAAGAGATGTATCTAAAGGGGGTAGTGGCCTGTGGGATATCCGCCTGTGGACTAAGACGGCTGTCCCCCCCGAGGGGCGACAGCCAGGCCGTTGGGGACGATCCTGACGAAAACAGATGTAAGATGGCAGGTTGAAGGTATGGTAGCGAGCCAGATGAGTCTCGCAAAGGAGGACGACATCAGCGTCGTACTCCGTTACGAAAGTCATCAGTTCAGATCGTCGAGGGACTACCCCATGGGCATTCCACGCAACGATCCTAAGACTCCTAGCCATTCAAAGGAAGAAGAGGAAAGAGGGTAGACAGGGATTGAAACACCAGGGCGAGAACCGTGGTTGTATCTGGAGCAGACCTGATGTTGTTTACCAAAGTTTCAGCCCAGGCAGTCAGGGGGTCCACCGGGGCCCGGGAAGATTCCCGAGATTCCGGAAGACGGACCTGGCTGGCCTCGGCCGGTGTTGCAGATGGCGCAGGGCTCGGGGACGGACGTGGGGTCTGCTCAATTGGGAGCTTAGGTTGATGGCTGGGGGCGGGCGGGGCCCGCTGAGGTTTTACAGGCAAGGCCTGTGGAACTTGTCGCTGACGGCGACGAGTGCGCTTTGGTTTGTGGCTCCGAGGAGCGGAAGGCGGGACTGATGTAGCGGCCACAGCCGCGTATGAAGGACCGGGCGCTCCGGCAGGCGCCGGGACAGAAGGGACTGCAGGCGGCGCCGAAACGTCGACTGCAGGCGGAACTGGGGCCCTGGGAGCAGCCGGAACTGCTGCCGGGGCCTGAGATGATGCTCCGGAGAGAGGTGGGAAGGCCTCTCTGCGGTTAGGGAGGGGACCTGCAACACGGCCTGCCTGCGCGCCAGGGCGAGCAGGAGTCCGCTGCAGCTTCATGGCTGATATAAAGTCCCTACATCCTCTATAACTAGCCGGATGGTCCCCGCCGCAGTTGCAGCAAATGGCCGTGAACCCCGTCTTGGGCTTATCACACCCACGATGAGGCTCAGTACATCGCACGCAACGCGGAGGGTGATTACAGAATAAGCTGGAGTGGCCAAACCTCTGACAGTTAAAACACTGCGAGGGGCCTGGCCGCGGGACAAAAGTACGAACTTGCACCCTCGAGTGCGATAATGTGAGGTGGTATACGTTAGTGACCACAGTACTGTGGTTAAGGCTGAAGCAGTAAGTAGAAAGAAGTAGTTTCTATGGTAATATTTAATTTCGAAAATGATTTTAAATATAAATCTTAGAATATGGAAGTCATGTATGGTTCTCCATACCGATATTTTAACAAGGGTATTTTCTATGGCAAACGACAACAGCCGCAAATTCAAACAGAATCAAATAATGGTTCGCATACAGCTCTGAATTGTAGAGTTCTCAAGATCTGTTGATTTTAGTGAAGATCGGTTAAGGGAAAGGGGTAGTTTACCAGTAACGTTTTATGTTTTAACAAGGGTATTTCCTATGGCAAACGATAACAGCCGCAAATTCAAACAGAATCAAAAGATTATTTGCATACAGCCCTAAATTGTAGAGTTCTCAAGACCTACTGTTTTTGGTGAAGTTCGGTTGAGGGAAAGGGGTAGTTTATCAGCAACGTTTGTTTAACAAGTGTATTTTATATGGCAAACGATAACAGCCGCAAATTCAAACAGAATCAAATAATGTTTTGCATACAGCCCTGATTTGTAGAGTTCTCAAGACCTGTTGTTTTTGGTGAAGATCGGTTAAGGGAAAGGGGTAGTTTACCTGTAACATTTTATGTTTTAACAAGGGTATTTCCTATGGCAAACGATAACAGCCGCAAATTCAAACAGAATCAAAAGATTATTTGCATACAGCCCTAAATTTCAGAGTTCTCAAGACCTATTGTTTTTGGTGAAGATCGGTTGAGGGAAAGGGGTAGTTTACCTGCAACGTTTTTTACTTCCATATTCCTTAAGGAATGGAAGTATGGTGATGGAAAAAAAAATCGTGTTCGAGATTATTGTAGATTCTGATTCTACTACACTCAAATCATGAAAAAAAGTCGTTTTCCGAAAAGTGTCTGTGTGTCTGTCTGTCTGTCTGTCTATCTGAGGATTTTTTTTTTTGGCAAACGATAACTGCCGCAAATTCAAACAGAATCAAATAATTTTTTGCATGCAGCCCTGATTTGCAGAGTACTCGCGACCTATCGTTTTTGGTGAAGATCGGTTGAGGGAAAGGGGTAGTTTACCAGCAACGGTTTTTTTTTAGCAAGGGTAATTTTGTTTGTTTGGCAAACGATAACAGCCGCAAATTCAAACAGAATCAAATAATGTTTCGCATACAGCCCTGAATAGTAGAGTTCTCAAGATCTGTTGATTTTGGTGAAGATCGGTTAAGGGAAAGGGGTAGTTTACCTGTAACGTTTTATGTTTTAACAAGGCTATTTCATATGGCAAACGATAACAGCCGCAAATTCAACCAGAATCGAAAGATTATATGCATACAGCCATAAATTGTAGAGTTCTCAAGACCTGTTGTTTTTGGTGAAGATCGGTTGAGGGAAAGGGGTAGTTTACCAGCAACGTTTTTTTAACAAGGGTATTTTCTATGGCAAACGATAACAGCCGCACATTCAAACAGAATCAAATAATGTTTTGCATACAGCCCGGATTTTTAGAGTACTCAAGGCCTACTGTTTTTGGTGAAGATCGGTTAAGGGGAAGGGGTAGTTTACCTACAACGTTTTTTTAACAAGGGTATTTTTATGGCAAACGATAACAGCCGCAAATTCAAACAGAATCAAATAATTTTCTGCATACAGCCCTGATTTGTAGAGTACTCAGGACCTATTGTTTTTGGTGAAGATCGGTTGAGGGGAAGGGGTAGTTTACCGGCAACATTTTTTATCAAGCGTATTTTTACTTCCATATTCCTTAAGGAATGGAAGTATGGTGATGGCAAAAAAAATCGTGTTCGAGATTATTGCAGATTCTGATTCTACTACACTCAAAACATGAAAAAAAGTCGTTTTCCGAAAAGTGTCTGTGTGTGTGTCTGTCTGTCTGTCTGTCTGTCTGTCTGTGTGTCTGTCTGTAGATTTTTTTTCTATGGCAAACGATAACTGCCGCAAATTCAAACAGAATCAAATAATTTTTTGCATGCAGAACTGATTTGCAGAGTACTCGCGACCTATTGTTTTTGGTGAAGATCGGTTGAGGGAAAGGGGTAGTTTACAGTCAACGGTTTTTTTTTTGCAAGGGTAATTTTGTTTGTTTGGCAAACGATAACAGCCGCAAATTCAAACAGAATCAAATAATGTTTCGCATACAGCCCTGAATTGTAGAGTTCTCAAGATCTGTTGATTTCGGTGAAGATCGGTTAAGGGAAAGGGGTAGTTTACCTGTAACGTTTTATGTTTTAACAAGGGTATTTCTTATGGCAAACGATAACAGCCGCAAATTCAAACAGAATCAAAAGATTATTTGCATACAGCCCTAAATTGTAGAGTTCTCAAGACCTGTTGTTTTTGGTGAAGTTCGGTTGAGGGAAAGGGGTAGTTTACCTGCAACGTTTTTTTAACAAGGGTATTTTCTATGGCAAACGATAACAGCCGCAAATTCAAACAGAATCAAATAATGTTTTGCATACAGTCCTGATTTGTAGAGTACTCAAGACCTGTTGTTTTTGGTGAAGATCGGTTGAGGGAAAGGGGTAGTTTACCAGCAACGTTTTTTTAACAAGGGTATTTTCTATGGCAAACGATAACAGCCGCACATTCAAACAGAATCAAATAATGTTTTGCATACAGCCCGGATTTTTAGAGTACTCAAGGCCTACTGTTTTTGGTGAAGATCGGTTAAGGGGAAGGGGTAGTTTACCTACAACGTTTTTTTAACAAGGGTATTTTCTATGGCAAACGATAACAGCCGCAAATTCAAACAGAATCAAATAATTTTCTGCATACAGCCCTGATTTGTAGAGTACTCAGGACCTATTGTTTTTGGTGAAGATCGGTTGAGGGGAAGGGGTAGTTTACCGGCAACATTTTTTATCAAGCGTATTTTTACTTCCATATTCCTTAAGGAATGGAAGTATGGTGATGGCAAAAAAAATCGTGTTCGAGATTATTGCAGATTCTGATTCTACTACACTCAAAACATGAAAAAAAGTCGTTTTCCGAAAAGTGTCTGTGTGTGTGTCTGTCTGTCTGTCTGTCTGTCTGTCTGTGTGTCTGTCTGTAGATTTTTTTTCTATGGCAAACGATAACTGCCGCAAATTCAAACAGAATCAAATAATTTTTTGCATGCAGAACTGATTTGCAGAGTACTCGCGACCTATTGTTTTTGGTGAAGATCGGTTGAGGGAAAGGGGTAGTTTACAGTCAACGGTTTTTTTTTTGCAAGGGTAATTTTGTTTGTTTGGCAAACGATAACAGCCGCAAATTCAAACAGAATCAAATAATGTTTCGCATACAGCCCTGAATTGTAGAGTTCTCAAGATCTGTTGATTTCGGTGAAGATCGGTTAAGGGAAAGGGGTAGTTTACCTGTAACGTTTTATGTTTTAACAAGGGTATTTCTTATGGCAAACGATAACAGCCGCAAATTCAAACAGAATCAAAAGATTATTTGCATACAGCCCTAAATTGTAGAGTTCTCAAGACCTGTTGTTTTTGGTGAAGTTCGGTTGAGGGAAAGGGGTAGTTTACCTGCAACGTTTTTTTAACAAGGGTATTTTATATGGCAAACGATAACAGCCGCAAATTCAAACAGAATCAAATAATGTTTTGCATACAGTCCTGATTTGTAGAGTACTCAAGACCTGTTGTTTTTGGTGAAGATCGGTTGAGGGAAAGGGGTAGTTTACCTGCAACGTTTTTGATAAAGTCATTTTGATTATAAAATATAAATATTTACAACAAGAAAAGAATTTTCAGTTTTCAAAATTTAAATATATTTTTATAAAACAATGGGTTCTTCATTGAGGTGGGGACCATGTCACTCACTCCATCTCAAGCCTCCTCTCCCATTTTGCAGAAAAAGAGGACCCTGTCAAGGCTGATACTTTGACGACAGTGACAGGGCTTTCCACCAAATTCAGCAGAGTGACAGGTAGGCCCAACTCTTATTGGCTCCTCAGATTTCCCCAGCGTTAGTAGGTTCTATGAAAATATTTTATTTCAAAAATGATTTTAAATATAAATCTTAGATATGTTTTATAAATCTCATGTTTTATGTTTTAACATGGGTAATTTTTTATATGACGAACCATAACTGCCGTAAATTCAAACAGAATCAAATAATTTTTTACATATGTGCCTGAGCTATAGGGAACTCAATGTCTGTTGATTTTGGTGAAGATCGGTTACGGGGAAAGGGCAGTTTACCAGAAACATTTTTTGTTGTAACATGAGTAAAGTACTTAATTTTGATAAAGTATCCTGATAAGATCTTAATAATCCACTGTAGAAACGTAGATGAAATATCTATAAATGAAGAGGCTAGTTGAACAGGCTGGGGGTAATTTTCTATAAATCAAAATTATAGTTGAAGGGGGAGGGGATAATATTTTTTATATGTGTACTACGTTATTGGCAAGAAAGAAGTATTTTTTTGTTAAAATTCCTTCCCTGGCTGTTTGGCTGAAAATGATTTTAAATATAAATCTTAGAATATGGAAGTCATGTATGGTTCTCCATACGGATATTTACTTCCATATTCCTTAAGGAATGGAAGTATGGTGATGGCAAAAAAAATCGTGTTCGAGATTATTGCAGATTCTGATTCTACTACACTCAAAACATGAAAAAAAGTCGTTTTCCGAAAAGTGTCTGTGTGTGTGTCTGTCTGTGTGTCTGTCTGTCTGTCTGTAGATTTTTTTTCTATGGCAAACGATAACTGCCGCAAATTCAAACAGAATCAAATAATTTTTTGCATGCAGCCCTGATTTGCAGAGTACTCGCGACCCATTGTTTTTGGTGAAGATCGGTTGAGGGAAAGGGGTAGTTTACCGGTAACGGTTTTTTTTTAGCAAGGGTAATTTTGTTTGTTTGGCAAACGATTACAGCCGCAAATTAAAACAGAATCAAATATGTTTCGCATACAGCCCTGAATTGTAGAGTTCTCACGATCTGTTGATTTTGGTGAAGATCGGTTAAGGGAAAGGGGTAGTTTACCAGTAACGTTTTATGTTTTAACAAGGGTATTTCTTATGGCAAACGATAACAGCCGCAAATTCAAACAGAATCAAAAGATTATTTGCATACAGCCCTAAATTGTAGAGTTCTCACGACCTATTGTTTTTGGTGAAGTTCGGTTGAGGGAAAGGGGTAGTTTACCAGCAACGTTTTTTTAAGTAGGGTATTTTCTATGGCAAACGATAACAGCCGCAAATTCAAACAGAATCAAATAATGTATTGCATACAGCCGTGATTTGTAGAGTACTCAAGACCTATTGTTTTTGGTGAAGATCGGTTGAGGGAAAGGGTTAGTTTACCGGTAACGTTTTATGTTTTAACAAGGGTATTTCTTATGGCAAACGATAACAGCCGCAAATTCAAACAGAATCAAAAGATTATTTGCATACAGCCCTAGATTGTAGAGTTCTCAGGACCTATTGTTTTTGGTGAAGTTCGGTTGAGGGAAAGGGGTAGTTTACCTGCAACGTTTTTTTAACAAGGGTATTTTCTATAGCAAACGATAACAGCCGCAAATTCAAACAGAATCAAATAATGTTTTGCATACAGCCGTGATTTGTAGAGTACTCAAGACCTATTGTTTTTGGTGAAGATCGGTTAATGGGAAGGGGTAGTTTACCAGCAACGTTTTTTTATCAAGCGTATTTTCTATGGCAAACGATAACAGCCGCAAACTCAACAGAATCAAACAATTTTTTGCATACGTCCCTTAATTGTAGAGGTCTCAATGGCTGTCGATTTTGGTGAAGATCGGTTAAGGGGAAGGGGTAGTTTACCTGCAACGTTTTATTATCAAGCGTATTTTCTATGGCAAACGATAACAGCCGCAAATTCAAACAGAATCAAATGATGTTTTGCATACAGCCCTGTATTGTAGAGTTCTCAATACCTATTGGTGTTGGTGAAGATCGGTTAAGGGAAAGGGGTAGTTTACCAGCCACGTTTTTGTTTTATCAAGGGTATTTTGTATGGCAAACGATAACAGCCGAAAATTCAAACAGAATCAAATGATGTTTTGCATACAGCCCTGTATTGTAGAGTTCTCAATACCTATTGGTGTTGGTGAAGATCGGTTAAGGAAAAGGGGTAGTTTACTTGCCACGATTTTTGTTTTAACAAGGGTATTTTTTCTATGACGAAAGATAACTGCCGTAAATTCAAAGAGGATGAAATAATGTTTTGCATACAGCCCTGAATTGTAGAATTCTCAAGACATATTGTTTTTGGTGAAGATCGGTTAATGGAATAGGATAGTTTACCAGCAACGTTTTATGTTTTATCAAGGGTGTTTTCTATGGCAAACGATAAGAGCCGCAAATTCAAACAGAATCAAATAATTGTTTGCACACAGGCCTGAATTGTAGAGTACTCAAGACCTGTCGTTTTTGGTGAAGATCGGTTTAGGGAAAGGGGTAGTTTACCTACAACGTTTTTTTAGCAAGGGTATTTTCTATGGCAAACGATAACAGCCGCAAATTCAAACAGAATCAAATAATGTTTTGCATACCTCCCTGATTTGTAGAGTCCTCAAGACTTGTTGTTTTTGGTGAAGAGCGGTTACCTGCAAAGGTTTTTTATCAAGGGTGATTTTTACTTCCATATTCCTTAAGGAATGGAAGTATGGTGATGGCAAAAAAAATCGTGTTCGAGATTATTGCAGATTCTGATTCTACTACACTCAAAACATGAAAAAAGTCGTTTTCCGAAAAGTGTCTGTGTGTCTGTAGATTTTTTTTCTATGGCAAACGATAACTGCCGCAAATTCAAACAGAATCAAATAATTTTTTGCATACAGCCCTGATTTGTATAGTACTCACGACCTATTGTTTTTGGTGAGGATCGGTGGAGAGAAAGGGGTAGTTTACCTGCAACGGTTTTTTTTATCAAGGAAAATTTTTTTTTTTTTTGGCAAACGATAACAGCCGCAAATTCAAACAGAATCAAATAATGTTTCGCATACAGCCCTAAATTGTAGAGTTCTCAAGACCTATTGTTTTTGGTGAAGATCGGTTGAGGGAAAGGGGTAGTTTACCTGTAACGTTTTATGTTTTAACAAGGGTATTTCCTATGGCAAACGATAACAGCCGCAAATTCAAACAGAATCAAAAGATTATTTGCATACCGCCCTAAATTGTAGAGTTCTCAAGATCTGTTGTTTTTGGGGAAGATCGGTTGAGGGAAAGGGGTAGTTTACCTGCAACGTTTTTTTAACAAGCGTATTTTCTATGGCAAACGATAACAGACGCAAATTCAAACAGAATCAAATAATGTTTTGCATACAGCCCCGATTTGTAGAGTACTCAAGACTTATTGTTTTTGGTGAAGATCGGTTAAGGAGAAGGGGTAGTTTACCCGCAACGTTTTTTTATCAAGCGTATTTTCTATGGCAAACGATAACAGCCGCAAATTCAAACAGAATCAAATAATTTTTTGCATACGTCCCTGAATTGTAGAGGTCTCAATGACTTTCGATTTTGGTGAAGATTGGTTAAGGGGAAGGGGTAGTTTACCAGCAAGCTTTTACGTTTTAACAAGAGTAAAGTACTTGAAAATTTATTTAAACTTTTTGAAACAATGGTAATTGTTAAAAATAAAATAATTTTGTTGCCAGGCAATAAAATTATAATTTTTTAATTTTAATGTAATATAATATTTTTCATTTAATACAGCAATAAAACGGCAGGTAAGACACAGCCTGGCTGTTTGGCTGAAAATGATTTTAAATATAAATCTTAGAATATGGAAGTCATGTATGGTTCTCCATACCGATATTTTCTTATGGCAAACGATAACTGCCGCAAATTCAAACAGAATCAAATAATTATTTGCATACTGCCCTAGATTGTAGAGTTCTCAAGATTTATTGTTTTTGGTGAAGATCGGTTAAGGGAAAGGGGTAGTTTACCCACAACGTTTTTTTAACAAGGGTATTTTCTATGGCAAACGATAACAGCCGCAAATTCAAACAGAATCAAATAATTTTCTGCATGCTATGCTGATTTGTAGAGTACTCAAGACCTGTTGTTTTTGGTGAAGATCGGTTGAGGGGAAAGGGTAGTTTACCTGCAACGTTTTTTATCAAGCGTATTTTTTATGGCAAACGATAACTGCCGCAAATTCAAACAGAATCAAATAATTTTTTGCATACTTCAGTGAATTGTAGAGGACTCAAGGCCTTTAGATTTTGGTGAAGATCGGTTAAGGGGAGGGGTAGTTTACCTGCAACCTTTTACGTTTTAACAAGAGTAAAGTACTTGAAAATTCATTTAAACTTTTTCAAACAATGGTAATTGTTGAAAATAAAATAATTTTGTTGCCAGGCAATAAAATTATAATTTTTTCATTTTAATGTAATCTGTACATAGTATAAAGTAAAGTCGGTCCGTTTTCTCTGTGTGTTTGAAATCGCTAATCTCAGGAAGTACTGAACGGATTTTATTCAAGTTTTCGCCAATAGATAGAGTGTCTATCGAGGAACATTTATGTGTATAATTAATACATATATGTTGTACATTAGCTTAGCTATCACGGTTTATGTCAAGTAAGTGGTATAGTTTACATCTTATATAAAAATGAATGTTTCTTTGTTTGTCCCGTATGCGTTCCTATGCCATTCATCCGATTGCGGTGAAACTTCGGTGAGTTGTTGTGCGCACGTCCGCGAAGGTTTCTTCCACATCTCCTCCTAAACCACTGTACCGATTTCAACCAAACTTGGCACAAATATTTTACGCAACGGGAGAACCAACATAGGATAGGTGTTTTTTCGATGGGGGTCCTTTTGGGGGTTCTTTGGGGTCTTCCACATCGCCTCCTAAACCACTGGACCGATTTCAACCAAACTTGGCACAAATATTTTACGCAAAGGGAGAACCAACATAGGACAAGTATTTTTTTCGATACGATCTTTTGGGGGGTCCTTTGGGGTCTTCCACGTCTCCACCTAAACCATTGGACCGATTTCAACCAAGCTTGGCACAAATATTTTACGCAACGGGAGAACCAACATAGGACAGGTGTTTTTTTTCGACACGATCCCCTGGGGGGTCCTTTGCGGTCTTAAAAACTATTAGATCTGGTTACTATGGTAACCCAATAGAATAGATTCTGTTCTAAATATATTATCGCATTAAATTGAAGACCACGCGAACGAAGTGGTGGGCAACAGCTATTTATTTTTAAGAAGCCTACTTTAATTAAACTTTATTAATTAAACTAACATTTTCATTACGTACAACGTGAAACTCCGTAGCGAAGCACAGGTATTCTGCTAGTCATGTATAAGAGAAAATATATCGTGCGTGGCAGGCAAGCATATCTCAGTTATGTACTGTTTACGTTTCCATTTTATTATTATCACTACCGCAACGCTCAATAGGAAATGTTGAAAATTTTTGTCCACGGTGAACCCTCATACACACTAAACCTGCTCTGATGTTTTAATTACGGACATCATATTATTAAAACTTTGGAAACTTGAGCACTACTTAATGGAGATCAATCATTAACTTATACAAGCCATTAATTTTATGCATATTTTTTATATATATGTGTACAACGTTATCGGCAACAAAGAAGTAGTTTTTGTTAAAATTCCTTCCCGGGATATTTGGCCGTAGTCCAATGTTTTCTACAAAACCAGACGTTTCGGCAATGCCATTGACTTCCATCATCAGTGAAAATCGAGTGCGATAACGTGAGGTGGTATATGTTAGTGACCACAGTACTGTGGTTAAGGCTGAAGCAGTAAGTAGAAAGAAGTAGTTTCTATGGTAATATTTCATTTCGAAAATGATTTTAAAAATAAATCTTAGAATATGGAAGTCATGTATGGTTCTCCATACCGATATTTACTTCCATATTCCTTAAGGAATGGAAGTATGGTGATGGCAAAAAAAATCGTGTTCGAGATTATTGCAGATTGTGATTCTACTACACTCAAAACATGAAAAAAAGTCGTTTTCCGAAAATTGTCTGTGTGTGTGTCTGTCTGTCTGTCTGTCTGTCTGTCTGTCTGTCTGTCTGTCTGTCTATCTGTAGATATTTTTTTTTTGGCAAACGATAACTGCCGCAAATTCAAACAGAACCAAATAATTTTTTGCATACAGCCCTGATTTGCAGAGTACTCGCGACCTATTGATTTTGGTGAAGATCGGTTGAGGGAAAGGGGTAGTTTACCGGCAACGGTTTTTTTTTAGCAAGGGTAATTTTGTTTGTTTGGCAAACGATAACAGCCGCAAATTCAAACAGAATCAAATAATGTTTCGCATACAGCCCTGAATTGTAGAGTTCTCAATATCTGTTGATTTTGGTGAAGATCGGTTAAGGGAAAAAGGTAGTTTACCTGTAACGTTTTATGTTTTAACAAGGGTATTTTTTATGGCAAACGATAACAGCCGCAAATTCAAACAGAATCAAATAATGTTTTGTATACAGTCCTGATTTGTAGAGTACTCAAGACCTGTTGTTTTTGGTGAAGATCGGTTGAGGGAAAGGGGTAGTTTACCAGCAACGTTTTTTTAACAAGGGTATTTTCTATGGCAAACGATAACAGCCGCAAATTCAAACAGAATCAAATAATGTTTTGCATACAGCCCTGATTTGTAGAGTACTCAAGACTTATTGTTTTTGGTGAAGATCGGTTAAGGAGAAGGGGTAGTTTACCGGCAACGTTTTTTTATCAAGCGTATTTTCTATGGCAAACGATAACAGCCGCAAATTCAAACAGAATCAAATAATTTTTTGCATACGTCCCTGAATTGTAGAGGTCTCAATGACTTTCGATTTTGGTGAAGATTGGTTAAGGGGAAGGGGTAGTTTACCAGCAACCTTTTACGTTTTAACAAGAGTAAAGTACTTGAAAATTTATTTAAACTTTTTGAAACAATGGTAATTGTTAAAAATAAAATAATTTTGTTGTCAGGCAATAAAATTATAATTTTTTCATTTTAATGTAATATAATATTTTTCATTTAATACAGCAATAAAAAGGCAGGTAAGACACAGCCTGGCTGTTTGGCTGAAAATGATTTTAAATATAAATCTTTGAATATGGAAGTCATGTATGGTTCTCCATACCGATATTTTCTTATGGCAAACGATAACTGCCGCAAATTCAAACAGAATCATATAATTATTTGCATACAGCCCTGATTTGTAGAGTACTCAAGACCTATTGTTTTTGGTGAAGATCGGTTGAGGGGAAGGGGTAGTTTACCTGCAACATTATTTATCAAGCGTATTTTTACTTTCATATTCCTTAAGGAATGGAAGTATTGTGATGGCAAAAAAAATCGTGTTCGAGATTATTGCAGATTCTGAGTGTACTACACTCAAAACATGAAAAAAGTCGTTTTCCGAAAAGTGTCTGTGTGTGTGTCTGTCTGTCTGTCTGTCTGTAGATTTTTTTCTATGGCAAACGATAACTGCCGCAAATTCAAACAGAATCAAATAATTTTTTGCATACAGTCCTGATTTGTAGAGTACTCACGACCTATAGTTATTGGTGAAGATCGGTTGAGGGAAAGGGGTAGTTTACCTGCAACGGTTTTTTTTTATCAGGGGAAATTTTTTTTTTTTTGGCAAACGATAACAGCCGCTAATTCAAACAGAATTAAATAATGTTTCGTATGCAGCCCTGAATTGTAGAGTTTTCAAGACCTATTGTTTTTGGTGAAGATCGGTTAAGGGAAAGGGGTAGTTTACCAGTAACGTTTTATGTTTTAACAAGGGTATTTCCTATGGCAAACGATAACAGCCGCAAATTCAAACAGAATCAAAAGATTATTTGCATACAGCCCTAAATTGTAGAGTTCTCAAGACCTTTTGTTTTTGGTGAAGTTCGGTAGAGGGAAAGGGGTAGTTTACCTGCAACGTTTTTTTAACAAGGGTATTTTCTATGGCAAACTATAACAGCCGCAAATTCAAACAGAATCAAATAATGTTTTGCATACAGCCCTGATTTGTAGAGTACTCAAGACCTATTGTTTTTGGTGAAGATCGGGTGAGGGAAAGGGGTAGTTTACCTGCAACGTTTTTGATAAAGTCATTTTGATTATAAAATATAAATATTTACAACAAGAAAAGAATTTTCAGTTTTCAAAATTTAAATATATTTTTATAAAACAATGGGTTCTTCATTGAGGTGGGGACCATGTCACTCACTCCATCTCAAGCCTCCTCTCCCATTTTGCAGAAAAAGAGGACCCTGTCAAGGCTGATACTTTAACGACAGTGACAGGGCTTTCCACCAAATTCAGCAGAGTGACAGGTAGGCCCAACTCTGATTGGCTCCTCAGATTTCTCCAGCGTTAGTAGGTTCTATGAAAATATTTTATTTCAAAAATGATTTTAAATATAAATCTTAGATATGTTTCATAAATCTCATGTTTTATGTTTTAACATGGGTAATTTTTTATATGACGAACCATAACTGCCGTAAATTCAAACAGAATCAAATAATTTTTTACATATGTGCCTGAGCTATAGAGAACTCAATGTCTGTTGATTTTGGTGAAGATCGGTTACGGGGAAAGGGCAGTTTACCAGAAACATTTTTTGTTGTAACATGAGTAAAGTACTTAATTTTGATAAAGTATCCTGAAAAGATCTTAATAATCCACTGTAGAAACGTAGATGAAATATCTATAAATGAAGAGGCTAGTTGAACGGGCTGGGGGTAATTTTCTATAAATCAAAATTATAGTTGAAGGGGGAGGGGATAATATTTTTTATATGTGTACTACGTTATTGGCAAGAAAGAAGTATTTTTTTGTTAAAATTCCTTCCCTGGCTGTTTGGCTGAAAATGATTTTAAATATAAATCTTAGAATATGGAAGTCATGTATGGTTCTCCATACCGATATTTACTTCCATATTCCTTAAGGAATGGAAGTATGGTGATGGCAAAAAAAATCGTGTTCGAGATTATTGCAGATTCTGATTCTACTACACTCAAAACATGAAAAAAAGTCGTTTTCCGAAAAGTGTCTGTGTGTGTGTCTGTCTGTGTGTCTGTCTGTCTGTGTGTCTGTCTGTCTGTCTGTAGATTTTTTTTCTATGGCAAACGATAACTGCCGCAAATTCAAACAGAATCAAATAATTTTTTTGCATGCAGCCCTGATTTGCAGAGTACTCGCGACCCATTGTTTTTGGTGAAGATCGGTTGAGGGAAAGGGGTAGTTTACCGGCAACGGTTTTTTTTTAGCAAGGGTAATTTTGTTTGTTTGGCAAACGATTACAGCCGCAAATTCAAACAGAATCAAATATGTTTCGCATACAGCCCTGAATTGTAGAGTTCTCACGATCTGTTGATTTTGGTGAAGATCGGTTAAGGGAAAGGGGTAGTTTACCTGTAACGTTTTATGTTTTAACAAGGGTATTTCCTATGGCAAACGATAACAGCCGCAAATTCAAACAGAATCAAATAATGTTTTGCATACAGCCCTGATTTGTAGAGTACTCAAGACTTATAGTTTTTGGTGAAGATCGGTTAAGGAGAAGGGGTAGTTTACCTCCAACGTTTTTTTATCAAGCGTATTTTCTATGGCAAACGATAACAGCCGCAAATTCAAACAGAATCAAATAATTTTTTGCATACGTCCCTGAATTGTAGAGGTCTCAATGACTTTCGATTTTGGTGAAGATTGGTTAAGGGGAAGGGGTA
Organism: Magicicada septendecula; assembly: GCA_034769895.1. Taxonomy (NCBI): domain Eukaryota; kingdom Metazoa; phylum Arthropoda; class Insecta; order Hemiptera; family Cicadidae; genus Magicicada; species Magicicada septendecula. The sequence continues at coordinate 450,307,953 of CM068371.1, forward strand.
GTTTACCAGCAACCTTTTACGTTTTAACAAGAGTAAAGTACTTGAAAATTTATGTAAACTTTTTGAAACAATGGTAATTGTTAAAAATAAAATAATTTTGTTGCCAGGCAATAAAATTATAATTTTTTCATTTTAATGTAAGATAATATTTTTCATTTAATACAGCAATAAAAAGGCAGGTAAGACACAGCCTGGCTGTTTGGCTGAAAATGATTTTAAATATAAATCTTAGAATATGGAAGTCATGTATGGTTCTCCATACCGATATTTTCTTATGGCAAACGATAACTGTAAATTTTTTATTTTTTTATCAGGGTAAATTTTTTTTTTTTTGGCAAACGATAACAGCCGCTAATTCAAACAGAATTAAATAATGTTTCGTATACAGCCCTGAATTGTAGAGTTTTCAAGACCTATTGTTTTTGGTGAAGATCGGTTAAGGGAAAGGGGTAGTTTACCTGTAACGTTTTATGTTTTAACAAGGGTATTTCCTATGGCAAACGTTAACAGCCGCAAATTCAAATAGAATCAAAAGATTATTTGCATACAGCCCTAAATTTCAGAGTTCTCAAGACCTATGGTTTTTGGTGAAGATCGGTTGAGGGAAAGGGGTAGTTTACCTGCAACGTTTTTTACTTCCATATTCCTTAAGGAATGGAAGTATGGTGATGGCAAAAAAAATCGTGTTCGAGATTATTGCAGATTCTGATTCTACTACACTCAAATCATGAAAAAAAGTCGTTTTCCGAAAAATGTCTGTGTGTCTGTCTGTCTGTCTGTCTGTCTGTCTGTCTGAGGATTTTTTTCTATGGCAAACGATAACTGCCGCTAATTCAAACAGAATCAAATAATTTTTTGCATGCTGCCCTGATTTGCAGAGTACTCGCGACCTATTGTTTTTGGTGAAGATCGGTTGAGGGAAAGGGGTAGTTTACCAGCAACGGTTTTTTTTTAGCATGGGTAATTTTGTTTGTTTGGCAAACGATAACAGCCGCAACTTCAAACAGAATCAAATAATGTTTCGCATACTGCCCTAAATTGTAGCGTTCTCAAGATCTGTTGATTTTGGTGAAGATCGGTTAAGGGAAAGGGGTAGTTTACCTGTAACGTTTTATGTTTTAACAAGGCTATTTCATATGGCAAACGATAACAGCCGCAAATTCAACCAGAATCAAAAGATTATATGCATACAGCCATAATTTGTAGAGTTCTCAAGACCTGTTGTTTTTGGTGAAGATCGGTTGAGGGAAAGGGGTAGTTTACCAGCAACGTTTTTTTAACAAAGGTATTTTCTATGGCAAACGATAACAGCCGCAAATTCAAACAAAATCAAATAATGTTTTGCATACAGCCCGGATTTTTAGAGTACTCAAGGCCTACTGTTCTTGGTGAAGATCGGTTAAGGGGAAGGGGTAGTTTACCTACAACGTTTTTATAACAAGGGTATTTTCTATGGCAAACGATAACAGCCGCAAATTCAAACAGAATCAAATAATTTTCTGCATACAGCCCTGATTTGTAGAGTACTCAGGACCTATTGTTTTTGGTGAAGATCGGTTGAGGGGAAGGGGTAGTTTACCGGCAACATTTTTTATCAAGCGTATTTTTACTTCCATATTCCTTAAGGAATGGAAGTATGGTGATGGCAAAAAAAATCGTGTTCGAGATTATTGCAGATTCTGATTCTACTACACTCAAAACATGAAAAAAAGTCGTTTTCCGAAAAGTGTCTGTGTGTGTGTCTGTCTGTCTATCTGTCTATCTGTAGATTTTTTTTCTATGGCAAACGATAACTGCCGCAAATTCAAACAGAATCAAATAATTTCTTGCATACAGTCCTGATTTGTAGAGTACTCACGACTTATAGTTTTTGGTGAAGATCGGTTGAGGGAAAGGGGTAGTTTACCGGCAACTGTTTTTTTTTATCAGGGGAAATTTTTTTTTTTGGCAAACGATAACAGCCGCTAATTCAAACAGAATTAAATAATGTTTCGTATACAGCCCTGAATTGTAGAGTTTTCAAGACCTATTGTTTTTGGTGAAGATCGGTTAAGGGAAAGGGGTAGTTTACCTGTAACGTTTTATGTTTTAACAAGGGTATTTCTTATGGCAAACGATAACAGCCGCAAATTCAAACAGAATCAAAAGATTATTTGCATACAGCCCTAAATTGTAGAGTTCTCAAGACCTATTGTTTTTGGTGAAGATCGGTTGAGGGAAAGGGGTAGTTTACCAGCAACGTTTTTTTAACAAAGGTATTTTCTATGGCAAACGATAACAGCCGCAAATTCAAACAGAATCAAATAATGTTTTGCATACAGCCCTGATTTGTAGAGTACTCAAGACCTATTGTTTTTGGTGAAGATCGGTTAAGGGAAAGGGGTAGTTTACCTGCAACGTTTTTTTATAAAGCGTATTTTCTATGGCAAACGATAACAGCCGCAAATTCAAACAGAATCAAATAATTTTTTGCATACGTACCTGAATTGTAGAGGTCTCGATGACATTCGATTTTGGTGAAGATCGGTTAAGGGGAAGGGGTAGTTTACCAGCAACCTTTTACGTTTTAACAAGAGTAAAGTACTTGAAAATTTATTTAAACTTTTTGAAACAATGGTAATTGTTAAAAATAAAATAATTTTGTTGCCAGGCAATAAAATTATAATTTTTTCATTTTAATGTAATATAATATTTTTCATTTAATACAGCAATAAAAAGGCAGGTAAGACACAGCCTGGGTATTTGGCTGAAAATGATTTTAAATATAAATCTTAGAATATGGAAGTCATGTATGGTTCTCCATACCGATATTTTCTATGGTAAACGGGTAAACGATAACAGCCGCAAATTCAAACAGAATCAAATAATTTTTTGCATACTTCCCTGAATTGTTGAGATCTGAAGGACTTTCGATTTTCGTGAAGATCGGTTATGGGGAAGGGGTAGTTTACCGGGAACCTTTCACGTTTTAACAAGAGTAAAGTACTTGAAAATTTATTTAAACTTTTTGAAACAATGGTAATTGTTAAAAATAAAATTATTTTGTTGCCAGGCAATAAAATTAAAATTTTTTCATTTTAATGTAATATAATATTTTTCATTTAATACGGCAATAAAAAGGCAGGTAAGACACACACACACACACACACACACACACACACACACACACACACACACACACACACACACACACACACACACACACACACACACACACACACACACACACACACACACACACACACACACACACACACACACACACACACACACACACACACACACACACACACACACACACACACACACACACACACACACACAATTCACGTTATTTCTGGCCTCACTCATGTTTATTTTCTTACGTTTGCACGCTTTTTAAATTGAAAGTGCCGAAACCCACACCAACATAACGCGTGCAAGCCGAAAAAATGGACATCAATTTGCTTACTGGCGAAGCTAGTAGTTAATGAATGGGTAGGCAAAAATCTTATCTTAAATTTTTTTTAAGGAATCACTAAAAGGACGGTGGGTCAAATCGGACGCTGAGGTAGAGTTTGCTGTAACCGAATGGTTCCACAAACAGCCGTAAGAATTTTACTAGCAGGGAATCTACAGGTTAGCGCAACAGTGGAACTCATGTCTTAATGTTATTGGAGACTTCTTTTAAAATCGTTGAATAAAAAATGCTTTACAGCTCTATACGTGTGTCTATTGAACAATCCTTGTATTAGTCATACACAATAATACAACTGATTGAACTTCAAATTTTTAAACTTGATTAGTTTCTATATAAATGTTTAATGTTACAAATAATTCAAATAACAATCTTGATCATCTGTTAGTTCAGCGGATTAACAGTGACACTTTTAATAACCGCATAAAATAAACACTTAGAAACAACACAGGCGCTTTAACTTAACTGTTTGGACCACAGAAGTGAGGCATGCCTCAACGCTCTATGTGTACAGCGCGGGACAATCCCCCCTCCCTACACTTCCCTATCACACCACTACATTGCTTACATACGATGTATACAAAAACCGCTGAGGCAAGTTCAGGTTGCCTCATTCGCTTTAAACGAACTATGCCGAATCTCACCTGTCACCATCTAGCGGTCGCTCAATAAAGCACGTTCCGGTTTAATAAATTTGACAGTCGCAGTAACAATGTATAATCTTTACGTTATGTAGTTCATACGTATTTATAATTTTTATTCTACAGAATTTTTTAGGGTAGGCATTGCCTCAATTGCCTCCATGTAACTTCGCCACTGATATATATGTGTACAACGTTATCGGCAACAAAGAAGTAGTTTTTGTTAATTCCTTCCTGGGATATTTGGCCGTAGTCCAATCTTTTCTACAAAACCAGACATTTCGGCAATGCCATCGACTTCCATCATCAGTAAAAATCGAGTGCGATAATGTGAGGTGGTATACGTTAGTGACCACAGTACTGTGGTTAAGGCTGAAGCAGTAAGTAGAAAGAAGTAGTTTCTATGGTAATATTTCATTTCGAAAATGATTTTAAATATAAATCTTAGAATATGGAAGTCATGTATGGTTCTCCATACCGATATTTTAATAAGGGTATTTTCTATGGCAAACGATAACAGCCGCAAATTCAAACAGAATCAAATAATGTTTTGCATGCAGCCCTGATTTGTAGAGTACTCAAGACCTGTTGTTTTTGGTGAAGATCGGTTAAGGGTAAGGGGTAGTTTACCTGCAACGTTTTTTTATCAAGCGTATTTTGTATGGCAAACGATAACAGCCGCAAATTCAAACAGAATCAAATAATTTTTTGCATACGTCCCTGAATTGTAGAGGTCTCAATGACATCCGATTTTGGTGAAGAGCGGTTAAGGGGAAGGGGTAGTTTACCTGCAACCTTTTACGTTTTAACAAGAGTAAAGTACTTGAAAATTTATTTAAACTTTTTGAAACAATGGTAATTGTTAAAAATAAAATAATTTTGTTGCCAGGCAATAAAATTATAATTTTTTCATTTTAATGTAATATAATATTTTTCATTTAATACAGCAATAAAAAGGCAGGTAAGACACAGCCTGGCTGTTTGGCTGAAAATGATTTTAAATATAAATCTTAGAATATAGAAGTCATGTATGGTTCTCCATACCGATATTTTTGTTTTATCAAGGGTATTTTGTATGGCAAACGATAACAGCCGCAAATTCAAACAAAATCACATAATATTTTACATACAACCCTGAATTGTAGAGTTCTCAAGACCTGTCGTTTTTTGTGAAGATCGTTTAAGGGGAAGGGGTAGTTTACCGGCAACGGTTTTTTATCAAGGGTAATTTTCTTCTAAAGTAAACGATAACAGCCGCAAATTCAAACAGAATCAAATGATGTTTTGCATACAACCCTGTATTATAGAGTTCTCAATACCTGTTGGTGTTGGTGAACATCGGTTAAGGGAAAGGGGTAGTTTACCTGCAACGTTTTATGTTTTAAAAGGTATTTCCTCTGGCAAACGATAAGAGCCGCAAATTCAAACAGAATCAAATACGTTTTTGCATACAGCCCTGTTTTGTTGAGTACTAAAGATCTATCGTTTTTGGTGAAGATCGGTTAAGGGAAAGGGGTAGTTTACCAGTCACGTTTTTCGTTTTATCAAGGGTATTTTATATGGCAAACGATAACAGCCGCAAATTCAAACATAATCATATAATATTTTGCATACAGCCCTGAAATGTAGAGTTCTCATGACCTGTTGGTTTTGGTGAAGATCGGTTAAGGGAATAGGGTTGTTTACCAGTAACATTTTATGTTTTATCAAGGGTAATTTTTTTAATGACGAACGATAACTGCCGTACATTAAAACAGAATCAACTACTCTTCTGCATACCTTTTTGAATTATACAGAACTCAAGGTCTGTTGATTTTGTTGAAGATCGGTTAAGGGAAAGGGGTAGTTTACCAGCAACATTTTATGTTTTAACAAGGGTATTTTTTCTATTACGAACGATAACTGCCGTAAATTCAAAGCGAATCAACTAATGTTTTTCATACAGCCCTGAATTGTAGAGTTCTCAAGACCTATTGTTTTTGGTGAAGATCGGTTAATGGAATAGGGTAGATTACCAGCAACGTTTTATGTTTTATCAAGGGTGTTTTCTATGGCAAACGATAACAGCCGCAAATTCAAACAGAATCAAATAATTGTTTGCATACAGGCCTGAATTGTATAGTACCTAAGACCTGTTGTTTTTGGTGAAGATCGGTTAATGGAAAGGGGTAGTTTACCAGCAACGGTTTTTTATCAAGGGTAATTTTTTTCTATAGTAAACGATAACAGCCGCAAATTCAAACAGAATCAAATGATGTTTTGCATACAGCCCTGTATTGTAGAGTTCTCAATACGTATTGGTGTTGGTGAAGATCGGTTAAGGGATAAGGGTGGTTACCAGCAACATTTTATGTTTTAACAAGGGTAATTTTTATTATGACGAACGATAACTGCCGTAAATTCAAACAGAATCAACTAGGTTTTTAGATACCTTTTTCAACTAAAGAGAACTCAAGGTCTGTTGATTTTGTTGAAGATTGGTTAAGGGAAGGGGTAGTTTATCAGCAACGTTTTATGTTTTAAAAAGGGTATTTTTTTTATGACGAACGATAACTGGTGAAAATTCAATGAGAATCAAATAATTTTTTGCACCCCCTGAGTTGCAGAGAGCTCAAGGTATATTGATTTTGGTGAAGATCGGTTAAGGGAAAGGGGTAGTTTACCTGCAACATTTTATGTTGTAACAAGAGAAATGTTTCCATGACGAACGATAACTGCCGCACATTCAAACAGAATCAAATATTTTTTTGCATGCTTCGCTGAATTGTAGAGGACGGAAGGTCTGTTGATTTTGGAGAAGATCGGTTAAGAAAAAGGGGTAGTTTACCTGAAACATTTTATGATTTAACAAGAGTAAAGTAAGTAATTTTTATAAATAAAGTATCCTGATAAGAAGCTCATAGTAATCCACTGTAGAAACGTAGATGAAATATCTATAAATGAAAAGGTTAGGTGAACGGGGTGGGGGTAATTTTCTATTGTTAAAAATTTTAGTTGAAGGTGGAGGGGAGAATTTTTTATATGTGTACTACGTTATCGGCAACAAAGAAGTAGTTTTTTGTTAAAATTGCTTCCCGGGCTCTTTAGCCGTAATCCAATGTTATCAACAAAACCAGACTTTTCGGCAATGCCATCGACTGCCATCATCGGTGAAAATCGAGTGCGAAAACGTGAGGTGGTATACGTTAGTGACCACAGTACTGTGGTTAATGCTGAAGCAATAAGTAGAAAGAAGTAGTTTCTATGGAAATATTTCATTTCAAATATGATTTTAAATATAAATCTTAGAACATGGAATTCATGTATGGTTCTCCATACCGATTTTTACTTCCATATTCCTTAAGGAATGGAAATATGGTGATGGCAAAAAAAATCGTGTTCGAGATTATTGCAGATTCTGATTCTACTACACTCAAAACATGAAAAAAAGTCGTTTTCCGAAAAGTGTCTGTGTGTGTGTCTGTCTGTCTGTCTGTGTGTGTGTCTGTGTGTCTGTGTGTCTGTCTGTCTGTGTGTCTGTAGATTTTTTTTCTATGGCAAACGATAACTGCCGCAAATTCAAACAGAATCAAATAATTTTTTGCATGCAGCCCTGATTTGCAGAGTATTTTCTATAGTAAACGATAACAGCCGCAAATTGAAACAGAATCAAATGATGTTTTGCATACAGCCCTGTATTGTAGAGTTCTCAATACGTATTGGTGTTGGTAAAGATCGGTTAAGGGAAAGGGGTAGTTTACCAGCAACATTTTATGTTTTAACAAGGGTAATTTTTTATATGACGAACGATAACTGCCGTAAATTCAAACAGAATCAACTAGGTTTTTGCATACCTTTTTGAACTGAAGAGAACTCAAGGTCTGTTGATTTTGTTGAAGATTGGTTAAGGGAAGGGGTAGTTTATCAGCAACGTTTTATGTTTTAAAAAGGGTATTTTTTTATGACGAACGATAACTGGCGAAAATTCAATGAGAATCAAATTATTTTTTGCACCCCCTGAGTTGCAGAGAGCTCAAGGTATATTGATTTTGGTGAAGATCGGTTAAGGGAAAGGGGTAGTTTACCTGCAACATTTTATGTTTAACAAGAGAAATGTTTCCATGACGAACGATAACTGCCGCACATTCAAACAGAATCAAATATTTTTTTGCATGCTTCGCTGAATTGTCGAGGACGGAAGGTCTGTTGATTTTGGAGAAGATCGGTTAAGAGAAAGGGGTAGTTTACCTGAAACATTTTATGATTTAAGAAGAGTAAAGTACTTAATTGTTATAAATAAAGTATCCTGATAAGCTCATAGTAATCCACTGTAGAAACGTAGATGAAATATTTTTAAATGAAGAAGTTAGGTGAACGGAGTGGGGGTAATTTCCTATTATTAAAATTATAGTTGAAAGTGGAGGGGAGAATTTTTTATATGTGTACTACGTTATCGTCAACAAAGAAGTAGTTTTTGTTAAAATTGCTTCCCGGGCTCTTTAGCCGTAGTCCAATGTTTTCTGCAAAACCAGACTTTTCGGCAGTGCCATCGACTGCCATCATCGGTGAAAATCGAGTGCGAAAACGTGAGGCGGTATACGTTAGTAACCACAGTACTGTGGTTAATGCTGAAGCAATAAGTAGAAAGACGTAGTTTCTATGGATATATTTCATTTCGAATATGATTTTAAATATAAATCTTAGAACATGGAAGTCATGTATGGTTCTCCATACCGATATTTTACTTCCATGTTCCTTAAGGAAATGGAAGTATGGTGATGGCAAAAAAAAATCGTGTTCGAGATTATTGCAGATTCTGATTGTACTACACTCAAAACATGAAAAAAAGTCGTTTTTCGAAAAGTGTCTCTGTGTGTGTGTGTGTGTGTGTGTGTGTGTGTGTGTGTGTGTGTCTGTAGATTTTTTTTTTGGCAAACGATAACAGCCGCAAATTCAAACAGAATCAAATAATTTTTTGCATACAGCCCTGATTTGTAGAGTACTCGCGACCTCTTGTTTTTCGTGAAGATCGGTTAAGGGAAAGGGGTAGTTTACCTGCAAGGGTTTTTGTTATCAAGGGTAATTTTGTTTGTTTGGCAAACGATAACAGCCGCAAATTCAAACAAAATCAAATACGTTTTTGCATACAGCCCAGTTTTGTTGAGTACTAAAGACCTATTGTTTTTGGTGAAGATCGGTTATGGGAAAGGGGTAGTTTACCGGCAACGTTTTATGTTTTAACAAGGGTATTTTGTATGGCAAACGATAACAGCCGCAAATTCAAACAAAATCATATAATATTTTACATACAACCCTGAATTGTAGAGTTCTCAAGACCTGTTGTTTTTGGTGAAGATCGGTTAAGGGAAAGGGGTAGTTTACCTGCAACGTTTTATGTTTTAACAAGGGTATTTTGTATGGCAAACGATAACAGCCGGAAATTCAAACAAAATCATATAATATTTTACATACAACCCTGAATTGTAGTGTTCTCAAGACCTATTGTTTTTGGTGAAGATCGGTTAAGGGAAAGGGGTAGTTTACCGGCAACGGTTTTTTATCAAGGGTAATCTTTTTCTATGGTAAACGATAACAGCCGCAAATTCAAACAGAATCAAATGATGTTTTGCATACAGCACTGTATTGTAGAGTTCTCAATACCTATTGGTGTTGGTGAAGATCGGTTAAGGGAAAGGGGTAGTTTACGGGCAACGTTTTATGTTTTAAAAGGGTATTTTCTATGGCAAACGATAAGAGCCGCAAATTCAAACAGAATCAAATACGTTTTTGCATACAGCCCAGTTTTGTTGAGTACTAAAGACCTATTGTTTTTGGTGAAGATCGGTTAAGGGAAAGGGGTAGTTTACCCGCAAGGGTTTTTGTTATCAAGGGTAATTTTGTTTGTTTGGCAAACGATAACAGCCGCAAATTCAAACAAAATCAAATACGTTTTTGCATACAGCCCAGTTTTGTTGAGTACTAAAGACCTATTGTTTTTGGTGATGATCGGTTATGGGAAAGGGGTAGTTTACCTTACACGTTTTTTGTTTTATCGAGAGTATTTTATATGGCAAACGATAACAACCGCAAATTCAAACAGAATCATATAATATTTTGCATACAGCCCTGAAATGTAGAGTTCTCATGACCTGTTGGTTTTGGTGAAGATCGGTTAAGGGAATAGGGTTGTTTACCAGTAACATTTTATGTTTTATCAAGGGTAATTTTTTTATTGACGAACGATAACTGCCGTACATTAAAACAGAATCAACTACTCTTCTGCATACCTTTTTGAATTATACAGAACTCAAGGTCTGTTGATTTTGTTGAAGATCGGTTAAGGGAAAGGGGTAGTTTACCAGCAACATTTTATGTTTTAACAAGGGTATTTTTTTTATGACGAACGATAACTGCCGTAAATTCAAAGCGAATCAACTAATGTTTTTCATACAGCCCTGAATTGTAGAGTTCTCAAGACCTATTGTTTTTGGTGAAGATCGGTTAATGGAATAGGGTAGATTACCAGCAACGTTATATGTTTTATCAAGGGTGTTTTCTATGGCAAACGATAACAGCCGCAAATTCAAACAGAATCAAATAATTGTTTGCATACAGGCCTGAATTGTAGAGTACCTAAGACCTGTTGTTTTTGGTGAAGATCGGTTAATGGAAAGGGGTAGTTTACCAGCAACGGTTTTTTATCAAGGGTAATTTTTTTCTATAGTAAACGATAACAGCCGCAAATTCAAACAGAATCAAATGATGTTTTGCATACAGCCCTGTATTGTAGAGTTCTCAATACGTATTGGTGTTGGTGAAGATCGGTTAAGGGATAAGGGTAGTTACCAGCAACATTTTATGTTTTAACAAGGGTAATTTTTTATATGACGAACGATAACTGCCGTAAATTCAAACAGAATCAACTAGGTTTTTAGATACCTTTTTCAACTAAAGAGAACTCAAGGTCTGTTGATTTTGTTGAAGATTGGTTAAGGGAAGGGGTAGTTTATCAGCAACGTTTTATGTTTTAAAAAGGGTATTTTTTTTATGACGAACGATAACTGGTGAAAATTCAATGAGAATCAAATAATTTTTTGCACCCCCTGAGTTGCAGAGAGCTCAAGGTATATTGATTTTGGTGAAGATCGGTTAAGGGAAAGGGGTAGTTTACCTGCAACATTTTATGTTGTAACAAGAGAAATGTTTCCATGACGAACGATAACTGCCGCACATTCAAACAGAATCAAATATTTTTTTGCATGCTTCGCTGAATTGTAGAGGACGGAAGGTCTGTTGATTTTGGAGAAGATCGGTTAAGAAAAAGGGGTAGTTTACCTGAAACATTTTATGATTTAACAAGAGTAAAGTACGTAATTTTTATAAATAAAGTATCCTGATAAGAAGCTCATAGTAATCCACTGTAGAAACGTAGATGAAATATCTATAAATGAAAAGGTTAGGTGAACGGGGTGGGGGTAATTTTCTATTATTAAAAATTTTAGTTGAAGGTGGAGGGGAGAATTTTTTATATGTGTACTACGTTATCGGCAACAAAGAAGTAGTTTTTTGTTAAAATTGCTTCCCGGGCTCTTTAGCCGTAATCCAATGTTATCTACAAAACCAGACTTTTCGGCAATGCCATCGACTGCCATCATCGGTGAAAATCGAGTGCGAAAACGTGAGGTGGTATACGTTAGTGACCACAGTACTGTGGTTAATGCTGAAGCAATAAGTAGAAAGAAGTAGTTTCTATGGAAATATTTCATTTCAAATATGATTTTAAATATAAATCTTAGAACATGGAATTCATGTATGGTTCTCCATACCGATTTTTACTTCCATATTCCTTAAGGAATGGAAGTATGGTGATGGCAAAAAAAATCGTGTTCGAGATTATTGCAGTTCTGATTCTACTACACTCAAAACATGAAAAAAGTCGTTTTCCGAAAAGTGTCTGTGTGTGTGTCTGTCTGTCTGTCTGTGTGTGTCTGTGTGTCTGTGTGTCTGTCTGTCTGTGTGTCTGTAGATTTTTTTTCTATGGCAAACGATAACTGCCGCAAATTCAAACAGAATCAAATAATTTTTTGCATGCAGCCCTGATTTGCAGAGTATTTTCTATAGTAAACGATAACAGCCGCAAATTGAAACAGAATCAAATGATGTTTTGCATACAGCCCTGTATTGTAGAGTTCTCAATACGTATTGGTGTTGGTAAAGATCGGTTAAGGGAAAGGGGTAGTTTACCAGCAACATTTTATGTTTTAACAAGGGTAATTTTTTATATGACGAACGATAACTGCCGTAAATTCAAACAGAATCAACTAGGTTTTTGCATACCTTTTTGAACTGAAGAGAACTCAAGGGCTGTTGATTTTGTTGAAGATTGGTTAAGGGAAGGGGTAGTTTATCAGCAACGTTTTATGTTTTAAAAAGGGTATTTTTTTATGACGAACGATAACTGGCGAAAATTCAATGAGAATCAAATAATTTTTTGCACCCCCTGAGTTGCAGAGAGCTCAAGGTATATTGATTTTGGTGAAGATCGGTTAAGGGAAAGGGGTAGTTTACCTGCAACATTTTATGTTTAACAAGAGAAATGTTTCCATGACGAACGATAACTGCCGCACATTCAAACAGAATCAAATATTTTTTTGCATGCTTCGCTGAATTGTCGAGGACGGAAGGTCTGTTGATTTTGGAGAAGATCGGTTAAGAGAAAGGGGTAGTTTACCTGAAACATTTTATGATTTAAGAAGAGTAAAGTACTTAATTTTTATAAATAAAGTATCCTGATAAGAAGCTCATAGTAATCCACTGTAGAAACGTAGATGAAATATTTTTAAATGAAGAAGTTAGGTGAACGGAGTGGGGGTAATTTTCTATTATTAAAATTATAGATGAAAGTGGAGGGGAGAATTTTTTATATGTGTACTACGTTATCGGCAACAAAGAAGTAGTTTTTTGTTAAAATTGCTTCCCGGGCTCTTTAGCCGTAGTCCAATGTTTTCTGCAAAACCAGACTTTTCGGCAGTGCCATCGACTGCCATCATCGGTGAAAATCGAGTGCGAAAACGTGAGGCGGTATACGTTAGTAACCACAGTACTGTGGTTAATGCTGAAGCAATAAGTAGAAAGACGTAGTTTCTATGGATATATTTCATTTCGAATATGATTTTAAATATAAATCTTAGAACATGGAAGTCATGTATGGTTCTCCATACCGATATTTTACTTCCATGTTCCTTAAGGAAATGGAAGTATGGTGATGGCAAAAAAAAATCGTGTTCGAGATTATTGCAGATTCTGATTGTACTACACTCAAAACATGAAAAAAAGTCGTTTTTCGAAAAGTGTCTCTGTGTGTGTGTGTGTGTGTCTGTAGATTTTTTTTTTTGGCAAACGATAACAGCCGCAAATTCAAACAGAATCAAATAATTTTTTGCATACAGCCCTGATTTGTAGAGTACTCGCGACCTCTTGTTTTTCGTGAAGATCGGTTAAGGGATAGGGGTAGTTTACCTGCATCGGTTTTTTTTTATCAAGGGTAATTTTGTTTGTTTGGCAAACGATAACAGCCGCAAATTCAAACAAAATCAAATACGTTTTTGCATACAGCCCAGTTTTGTTGAGTACTAAAGACCTATTGTTTTTGGTGAAGATCGGTTATGGGAAAGGGGTAGTTTACCGGCAACGTTTTATGTTTTAACAAGGGTATTTTGTATGCCAAACGATAACAGCCGCAAATTCAAACAAAATCATATAATATTTTACATACAACCCTGAATTGTAGAGTTCTCAAGACCTGTTGTTTTTGGTGAAGATCGGTTAAGGGAAAGGAGTAGTTTACCTGCAACGTTTTATGTTTTAACAAGGGTATTTTGTATGGCAAACGATAACAGCCGGAAATTCAAACAAAATCATATAATATTTTACATACAACCCTGAATTGTAGTGTTCTCAAGACCTATTGTTTTTGGTGAAGATCGGTTAAGGGAAAGGGGTAGTTTACCGGCAACGGTTTTTTATCAAGGGTAATCTTTTTCTATGGTAAACGATAACAGCCGCAAATTCAAACAGAATCAAATGATGTTTTGCATACAGCCCTGTATTGTAGAGTTCTCAATACCTATTGGTGTTGGTGAAGATCGGTTAAGGGAAAGGGGTAGTTTACGGGCAACGTTTTATGTTTTAAAAGGGTATTTTCTATGGCAAACGATAAGAGCCGCAAATTCAAACAGAATCAAATAGGTTTTTGCATACAGCCCAGTTTTGTTGAGTACTAAAGACCTATTGTTTTTGGTGAAGATCGGTTATGGGAAAGGGGTAGTTTACCAGACACGTTTTTTGTTTTATCGAGAGTATTTTATATGGCAAACGATAACAACCGCAAATTCAAACAGAATCATATAATATTTTGCATACAGCCCTGAAATGTAGAGTTCTCATGACCTGTTGGTTTTGGTGAAGATCGGTTAAGGGAATAGGGTTGTTTACCAGTAACATTTTATGTTTTATCAAGGGTAATTTTTTTAATGACGAACGATAACTGCCGTACATTAAAACAGAATCAACTACTCTTCTGCATACCTTTTTGAATTATACAGAACTCAAGGTCTGTTGATTTTGTTGAAGATCGGTTAAGGGAAAGGGGTAGTTTACCAGCAACATTTTATGTTTTAACAAGGGTATTTTTTCTATGACGAACGATAACTGCCGTAAATTCAAAGCGAATCAACTAATGTTTTTCATACAGCCCTGAATTGTAGAGTTCTCAAGACCTATTGTTCTTGGTGAAGATCGGTTAATGGAATAGGGTAGATTACCAGCAACGTTTTATGTTTTATCAAGGGTGTTTTCTATGGCAAACGATAACAGCCGCAAATTCAAACAGAATCAAATAATTGTTTGCATACAGGCCTGAATTGTAGAGTACCTAAGACCTGTTGTTTTTGGTGAAGATCGGTTAATGGAAAGGGGTAGTTTACCAGCAACGGTTTTTTATCAAGGGTAATTTTTTTCTATAGTAAACGATAACAGCCGCAAATTCAAACAGAATCAAATGATGTTTTGCATACAGCCCTGTATTGTAGAGTTCTCAATACGTATTGGTGTTGGTGAAGATCGGTTAAGGGATAAGGGTAGTTACCAGCAACATTTTATGTTTTAACAAGGGTAATTTTTTATATGACGAACGATAACTGCCGTAAATTCAAACAGAATCAACTAGGTTTTTAGATACCTTTTTCAACTAAAGAGAACTCAAGGTCTGTTGATTTTGTTGAAGATTGGTTAAGGGAAGGGGTAGTTTATCAGCAACGTTTTATGTTTTAAAAAGGGTATTTTTTTTATGACGAACGATAACTGGTGAAAATTCAATGAGAATCAAATAATTTTTTGCACCCCCTGAGTTGCAGAGAGCTCAAGGTATATTGATTTTGGTGAAGATCGGTTAAGGGAAAGGGGTAGTTTACCTGCAACATTTTATGTTGTAACAAGAGAAATGTTTCCATGACGAACGATAACTGCCGCACATTCAAACAGAATCAAATATTTTTTTGCATGCTTCGCTGAATTGTAGAGGACGGAAGGTCTGTTGATTTTGGAGAAGATCGGTTAAGAAAAAGGGGTAGTTTACCTGAAACATTTTATGATTTAACAAGAGTAAAGTACGTAATTTTTATAAATAAAGTATCCTGATAAGAAGCTCATAGTAATCCACTGTAGAAACGTAGATGAAATATCTATAAATGAAAAGGTTAGGTGAACGGGGTGGGGGTAATTTTCTATTATTAAAAATTTTAGTTGAAGGTGGAGGGGAGAATTTTTTATATGTGTACTACGTTATCGGCAACAAAGAAGTAGTTTTTTGTTAAAATTGCTTCCCGGGCTCTTTAGCCGTAATCCAATGTTATCTACAAAACCAGACTTTTCGGCAATGCCATCGACTGCCATCATCGGTGAAAATCGAGTGCGAAAACGTGAGGTGGTATACGTTAGTGACCACAGTACTGTGGTTAATGCTGAAGCAATAAGTAGAAAGAAGTAGTTTCTATGGAAATATTTCATTTCAAATATGATTTTAAATATAAATCTTAGAACATGGAATTCATGTATGGTTCTCCATACCGATTTTTACTTCCATATTCCTTAAGGAATGGAAGTATGGTGATGGCAAAAAAAATCGTGTTCGAGATTATTGCAGTTCTGATTCTACTACACTCAAAACATGAAAAAAGTCGTTTTCCGAAAAGTGTCTGTGTGTGTGTCTGTCTGTCTGTCTGTGTGTGTCTGTGTGTCTGTGTGTCTGTCTGTCTGTGTGTCTGTAGATTTTTTTTCTATGGCAAACGATAACTGCCGCAAATTCAAACAGAATCAAATAATTTTTTGCATGCAGCCCTGATTTGCAGAGTATTTTCTATAGTAAACGATAACAGCCGCAAATTGAAACAGAATCAAATGATGTTTTGCATACAGCCCTGTATTGTAGAGTTCTCAATACGTATTGGTGTTGGTAAAGATCGGTTAAGGGAAAGGGGTAGTTTACCAGCAACATTTTATGTTTTAACAAGGGTAATTTTTTATATGACGAACGATAACTGCCGTAAATTCAAACAGAATCAACTAGGTTTTTGCATACCTTTTTGAACTGAAGAGAACTCAAGGGCTGTTGATTTTGTTGAAGATTGGTTAAGGGAAGGGGTAGTTTATCAGCAACGTTTTATGTTTTAAAAAGGGTATTTTTTTATGACGAACGATAACTGGCGAAAATTCAATGAGAATCAAATAATTTTTTGCACCCCCTGAGTTGCAGAGAGCTCAAGGTATATTGATTTTGGTGAAGATCGGTTAAGGGAAAGGGGTAGTTTACCTGCAACATTTTATGTTTAACAAGAGAAATGTTTCCATGACGAACGATAACTGCCGCACATTCAAACAGAATCAAATATTTTTTTGCATGCTTCGCTGAATTGTCGAGGACGGAAGGTCTGTTGATTTTGGAGAAGATCGGTTAAGAGAAAGGGGTAGTTTACCTGAAACATTTTATGATTTAAGAAGAGTAAAGTACTTAATTTTTATAAATAAAGTATCCTGATAAGAAGCTCATAGTAATCCACTGTAGAAACGTAGATGAAATATTTTTAAATGAAGAAGTTAGGTGAACGGAGTGGGGGTAATTTTCTATTATAAAAATTATAGATGAAAGTGGAGGGGAGAATTTTTTATATGTGTACTACGTTATCGGCAACAAAGAAGTAGTTTTTTGTTAAAATTGCTTCCCGGGCTCTTTAGCCGTAGTCCAATGTTTTCTGCAAAACCAGACTTTTCGGCAGTGCCATCGACTGCCATCATCGGTGAAAATCGAGTGCGAAAACGTGAGGCGGTATACGTTAGTAACCACAGTACTGTGGTTAATGCTGAAGCAATAAGTAGAAAGACGTAGTTTCTATGGATATATTTCATTTCGAATATGATTTTAAATATAAATCTTAGAACATGGAAGTCATGTATGGTTCTCCATACCGATATTTTACTTCCATGTTCCTTAAGGAAATGGAAGTATGGTGATGGCAAAAAAAAATCGTGTTCGAGATTATTGCAGATTCTGATTGTACTACACTCAAAACATGAAAAAAAGTCGTTTTTCGAAAAGTGTCTCTGTGTGTGTGTGTGTGTGTGTGTCTGTAGATTTTTTTTTTGGCAAACGATAACAGCCGCAAATTCAAACAGAATCAAATAATTTTTTGCATACAGCCCTGATTTGTAGAGTACTCGCGACCTCTTTTTTTTCGTGAAGATCGGTTAAGGGATAGGGGTAGTTTACCTGCATCGGTTTTTTTTTATCAAGGGTAATTTTGTTTGTTTGGCAAACGATAACAGCCGCAAATTCAAACAAAATCAAATACGTTTTTGCATACAGCCCAGTTTTGTTGAGTACTAAAGACCTGTTGTTTTTGGTGAAGATCGGTTAAGGGAAAGGAGTAGTTTACCTGCAACGTTTTATGTTTTAACAAGGGTATTTTGTATGGCAAACGATAACAGCCGGAAATTCAAACAAAATCATATAATATTTTACATACAACCCTGAATTGTAGTGTTCTCAAGACCTATTGTTTTTGGTGAAGATCGGTTAAGGGAAAGGGGTAGTTTACCGGCAACGGTTTTTTATCAAGGGTAATCTTTTTCTATGGTAAACGATAACAGCCGCAAATTCAAACAGAATCAAATGATGTTTTGCATACAGCCCTGTATTGTAGAGTTCTCAATACCTATTGGTGTTGGTGAAGATCGGTTAAGGGAAAGGGGTAGTTTACGGGCAACGTTTTATGTTTTAAAAGGGTATTTTCTATGGCAAACGATAAGAGCCGCAAATTCAAACAGAATCAAATAGGTTTTTGCATACAGCCCAGTTTTGTTGAGTACTAAAGACCTATTGTTTTTGGTGAAGATCGGTTATGGGAAAGGGGTAGTTTACCAGACACGTTTTTTGTTTTATCGAGAGTATTTTATATGGCAAACGATAACAACCGCAAATTCAAACAGAATCATATAATATTTTGCATACAGCCCTGAAATGTAGAGTTCTCATGACCTGTTGGTTTTGGTGAAGATCGGTTAAGGGAATAGGGTTGTTTACCAGTAACATTTTATGTTTTATCAAGGGTAATTTTTTTAATGACGAACGATAACTGCCGTACATTAAAACAGAATCAACTACTCTTCTGCATACCTTTTTGAATTATACAGAACTCAAGGTCTGTTGATTTTGTTGAAGATCGGTTAAGGGAAAGGGGTAGTTTACCAGCAACATTTTATGTTTTAACAAGGGTATTTTTTCTATGACGAACGATAACTGCCGTAAATTCAAAGCGAATCAACTAATGTTTTTCATACAGCCCTGAATTGTAGAGTTCTCAAGACCTATTGTTCTTGGTGAAGATCGGTTAATGGAATAGGGTAGATTACCAGCAACGTTTTATGTTTTATCAAGGGTGTTTTCTATGGCAAACGATAACAGCCGCAAATTCAAACAGAATCAAATAATTGTTTGCATACAGGCCTGAATTGTAGAGTACCTAAGACCTGTTGTTTTTGGTGAAGATCGGTTAATGGAAAGGGGTAGTTTACCAGCAACGGTTTTTTATCAAGGGTAATTTTTTTCTATAGTAAACGATAACAGCCGCAAATTCAAACAGAATCAAATGATGTTTTGCATACAGCCCTGTATTGTAGAGTTCTCAATATGTATTGGTGTTGGTGAAGATCGGTTAAGGGATAAGGGTAGTTACCAGCAACATTTTATGTTTTAACAATTGTAATTTTTTATATGACGAACGATAACTGCCGTAAATTCAAACAGAATCAACTAGTTTTTTAGATACCTTTTTCAACTAAAGAGAACTCAAGGTCTGTTGATTTTGTTGAAGATTGGTTAAGGGAAGGGGTAGTTTATCAGCAACGTTTTATGTTTTAAAAAGGGTATTTTTTTTATGACGAACGATAACTGGTGAAAATTCAATGAGAATCAAATAATTTTTTGCACCCCCTGAGTTGCAGAGAGCTCAAGGTATATTGATTTTGGTGAAGATCGGTTAAGGGAAAGGGGTAGTTTACCTGCAACATTTTATGTTGTAACAAGAGAAATGTTTCCATGACGAACGATAACTGCCGCACATTCAAACAGAATCAAATATTTTTTTGCATGCTTCGCTGAATTGTAGAGGACGGAAGGTCTGTTGATTTTGGAGAAGATCGGTTAAGAAAAAGGGGTAGTTTACCTGAAACATTTTATGATTTAACAAGAGTAAAGTACGTAATTTTTATAAATAAAGTATCCTGATAAGAAGCTCATAGTAATCCACTGTAGAAACGTAGATGAAATATCTATAAATGAAAAGGTTAGGTGAACGGGGTGGGGGTAATTTTCTATTATTAAAAATTTTAGTTGAAGGTGGAGGGGATAATTTTTCATATGTGTACTACGTTATCGGCAACAAAGAAGTAGTTTTTTGTTAAAATTGCTTCCCGGGATCTTTAGCCGTAATCCAATGTTATCTACAAAACCAGACTTTTCGGCAATGCCATCGACTGCCATCATCGGTGAAAATCGAGTGCGAAAACGTGAGGTGGTATACGTTAGTGACCACAGTACTGTGGTTAATGCTGAAGCAATAAGTAGAAAGAAGTAGTTTCTATGGAAATATTTCATTTCAAATATGATTTTAAATATAAATCTTAGAACATGGAATTCATGTATGGTTCTCCATACCGATTTTTACTTCCATATTCCTTAAGGAATGGAAATATGGTGATGGCAAAAAAAATCGTGTTCGAGATTATTGCAGATTCTGATTCTACTACACTCAAAACATGAAAAAAAGTCGTTTTCCGAAAAGTGTCTGTGTGTGTGTCTGTCTGTCTGTCTGTGTGTGTGTCTGTGTGTCTGTGTGTCTGTCTGTCTGTGTGTCTGTAGATTTTTTTTCTATGGCAAACGATAACTGCCGCAAATTCAAACAGAATCAAATAATTTTTTGCATGCAGCCCTGATTTGCAGAGTATTTTCTATAGTAAACGATAACAGCCGCAAATTGAAACAGAATCAAATGATGTTTTGCATACAGCCCTGTATTGTAGAGTTCTCAATACGTATTGGTGTTGGTAAAGATCGGTTAAGGGAAAGGGGTAGTTTACCAGCAACATTTTATGTTTTAACAAGGGTAATTTTTTATATGACGAACGATAACTGCCGTAAATTCAAACAGAATCAACTAGGTTTTTGCATACCTTTTTGAACTGAAGAGAACTCAAGGTCTGTTGATTTTGTTGAAGATTGGTTAAGGGAAGGGGTAGTTTATCAGCAACGTTTTATGTTTTAAAAAGGGTATTTTTTTATGACGAACGATAACTGGCGAAAATTCAATGAGAATCAAATAATTTTTTGCACCCCCTGAGTTGCAGAGAGCTCAAGGTATATTGATTTTGGTGAAGATCGGTTAAGGGAAAGGGGTAGTTTACCTGCAACATTTTATGTTTAACAAGAGAAATGTTTCCATGACGAACGATAACTGCCGCACATTCAAACAGAATCAAATATTTTTTTGCATGCTTCGCTGAATTGTCGAGGACGGAAGGTCTGTTGATTTTGGAGAAGATCGGTTAAGAGAAAGGGGTAGTTTACCTGAAACATTTTATGATTTAAGAAGAGTAAAGTACTTAATTTTTATAAATAAAGTATCCTGATAAGCTCATAGTAATCCACTGTAGAAACGTAGATGAAATATTTTTAAATGAAGAAGTTAGGTGAACGGAGTGGGGGTAATTTTCTATTATTAAAATTATAGTTGAAAGTGGAGGGGAGAATTTTTTATATGTGTACTACGTTATCGGCAACAAAGAAGTAGTTTTTTGTTAAAATTGCTTCCCGGGCTCTTTAGCCGTAGTCCAATGTTTTCTGCAAAACCAGACTTTTCGGCAGTGCCATCGACTGCCATCATCGGTGAAAATCGAGTGCGAAAACGTGAGGCGGTATACGTTAGTAACCACAGTACTGTGGTTAATGCTGAAGCAATAAGTAGAAAGACGTAGTTTCTATGGATATATTTCATTTCGAATATGATTTTAAATATAAATCTTAGAACATGGAAGTCATGTATGGTTCTCCATACCGATATTTTACTTCCATGTTCCTTAAGGAAATGGAAGTATGGTGATGGCAAAAAAAAATCGTGTTCGAGATTATTGCAGATTCTGATTGTACTACACTCAAAACATGAAAAAAAGTCGTTTTTCGAAAAGTGTGTGTGTGTGTGTGTGTGTGTGTGTGTGTCTGTAGATTTTTTTTTTGGCAAACGATAACAGCCGCAAATTCGAACAGAATCAAATAATTTTTTGCATACAGCCCTGATTTGTAGAGTACTCGCGACCTCTTGTTTTTCGTGAAGATCGGTTAAGGGAAAGGGGTAGTTTACCGGCAACGGTTTTTTTTTTATCAAGGGTAATTTTGTTTGTTTGGCAAACGATAACAGCCGCAAATTCAAACAAAATCAAATACGTTTTTGCATACAGCCCAGTTTTCTTGAGTACTAAAGACCTATTGTTTTTGGTGAAGATCGGTTATGGGAAAGGGGTAGTTTACCGGCAACGTTTTATGTTTTAACAAGGGTATTTTGTATGGCAAACGATAACAGCAGCAAATTCAAACAAAATCATATAATATTTTACATACAACCCTGAATTGTAGAGTTCTCAAGACCTGTTGTTTTTGGTGAAGATCGGTTAAGGGAAAGGGGTAGTTTACCTGCAACGTTTTATGTTTTAACAAGGGTATTTTGTATGGCAAACGATAACAGCCGGAAATTCAAACAAAATCATATAATATTTTACATACAACCCTGAATTGTAGTGTTCTCAAGACCTATTGTTTTTGGTGAAGATCGGTTAAGGGAAAGGGGTAGTTTACCGGCAACGGTTTTTTATCAAGGGTAATCTTTTTCTATGGTAAACGATAACAGCCGCAAATTCAAACAGAATCAAATGATGTTTTGCATACAGCCCTGTATTGTAGAGTTCTCAATACCTATTGGTGTTGGTGAAGATCGGTTAAGGGAAAGGGGTAGTTTACGGGCAACGTTTTATGTTTTAAAAGGGTATTTTCTATGGCAAACGATAAGAGCCGCAAATTAAAACAGAATCAAATAGGTTTTTGCATACAGCCCAGTTTTGTTGAGTACTAAAGACCTATTGTTTTTGGTGAAGATCGGTTATGGGAAAGGGGTAGTTTACCAGACACGTTTTTTGTTTTATCGAGAGTATTTTATATGGCAAACGATAACAACCGCAAATTCAAACAGAATCATATAATATTTTGCATACAGCCCTGAAATGTAGAGTTCTCAAGACCTGTTGGTTTTGGTGAAGATCGGTTAAGGGAATAGGGTTGTTTACCAGCAACATTTTATGTTTTATCAAGGGTAATTTTTTTTTTTTGACGAACGATAACTGCCGTACATTAAAACAGAATCAACTACTCTTCTGCATACCTTTTTGAATTATACAGAACTCAAGGTTTGTTGATTTTGTTGAAGATCGGTTAAGGGAAAGGGGTAGTTTACCTTCAACGTTTTATGTTTTAACAAGGGTATTTTTTCTATGACGAACGATAACTGCCGTAAATTGAAAGAGAATCAACTAAAGTTTTACATACTGCCCTGAGTTATAGAGTTCTCATGACCTATTGTTTTTGGTGAAGATCGGTTAATGGAATAGGGTAGTTTACCAGCAACGTTTTATGTTTTATCAAGGGTGTTTTCTATGGCAAACGATAACACCTGCAAATTCAAACAGAATCAAATAATTGTTTGCATACGGACCTGAATTATGGAGTACCTAAGACCTGTCGTTTTTGGTGAAGATCGGTTAATGGAAAGGGGTAGTTTACCTGCAACGGTTTTTTATCAAGGGTAATTTTTTTCTATAGTAAACGATAACAGCCGCAAATTCAAACAGAATCAAATGATGTTTTGCATACAGCCCTGTATTGTAGAGTTCTCAATACGTTTTGGTGTTGGTGAAGATCGGTTAAGGGAAAGGGGTAGTTTACCAGTAACATTTTATTTTTTAACAAGGGTAATTTTTTATATGACGAACGATAACTGCCGTAAATTCAAACAGAATCAACTAGGTTTTTGCATACCTTTTTGAACTGAAGAGAACTCGAAGTCTGTTGATTTTGTTGAAGATTGGTTAAGGGTAGGGGTAGTTTATCAGCAACGTTTTATGTTTTAAAAAGGGTATTTTTTTTATGACGAACGATAACTGGCGAAAATTCAATGAGAATCAAATAATTTTTTGCACCCCCTGAGTTGCAGAGAGCTCAAGGTATATTGATTTTGGTGAAGATCGGTTAAGGGAAAGGGGTAGTTTACCTGCAACATTTTATGTTGTAACAAGAGAAATGTTTCCATGACGAACGATAACTGCCGCACATTCAAACAGAATCAAATATTTTTTTGCATGCTTCGCTGAATTGTCGAGGACGGAAGGTCTGTTGATTTTGGAGAAGATCGGTTAAGAGAAAGGGGTAGTTTACCTGAAACATTTTATGATTTAACAAGAGTAAAGTACTTAATTTTTATAAATAAAGTATCCTGATAAGCTCATAGTAATCCACTGTAGAAACGTAGATGAAATATCTATAAATGAAGAAGTTAGTTGAACGGGGTGGGGGTAATTTTTACTTCCATATTCCTTAAGGAATGGAAGTATGGTGATGGCAAAAAAATCATGTTCGAGATTATTGCAGATTCTGATTCTACTACACTCAAAACATGAAAAAAGTCGTTTTCCGAAAAGTGTGTGTGTGTGTGTCTGTGTGTGTGTCTGTGTGTCTATCTGTGTGTCTGTAGATTTTGTTTCTATGGCAAACGATAACTGCCGCAAATTCAAACAGAATCAAATAATTTTTTGCATACAGCCCTGATTTGTAGAGGACGCGCGACCTATTGTTTTTGGTGAAGGTCGGTTGAGGGAAAGGGGTAGTTTACCGGCAACGGTTTTTTTTATCAAGGGTAATTTTGTTTGTTTGGCAAACGATAACACCCGCAAATTCAAACAGAATCAAATACTGTTTCGCATACAGCCCTGAATTGTAGAGTTCTCACGATCTTTCGATTTTGGTAAAGATCGGTTAAGGGAAAGGGGTAGTTTACCTGTAACGTTTTATGTTTTAACAAGGGTATTTCCTATGGTAAACGATAACAGCCGCAAATTCAAACAGAATCAAAAGATTATTTGCATACAGCCCTAAATTGTCGAGTTCTCAAGACCTATTGTTTTTGGTGAAGATCGGTTAAGGGAAAGGGGTAGTTTACCTACAACGTTTTTTTAACAAGGGTATTTTCTATGGCAAACGATAACAGCCGCAAATTCAAACAGAATCAAATAATTTTCTGCATACTGCCCTGATTTGTAGATTACCCAAGACCTGTTGTTTTTGGTGAAGATCGGGTAAGGGGAAGGGGTAGTTTACCTGCAACGTTTTTTATCAAGCGTATTTTATATGGCAAACGATTACTGCCGCAAATTTAAACAGAATCAAATAATTTTTTGCATACAGCCCTGATTTGTAGAGTACTCGCGACCTATTGTTTTTGGTGAAGATCGGTTGAGGGGAAGGGGTAGTTTACCATCAACGGTTTTTTTTATAAAGGGAAATTTTTTTTTTGGCAAACGATAACAGCCGCAAATTCAAACAGAATCAAATAATTTTTCGCATACCGCCCTGAATTGTAGAGTTCTCAAGACCTATTGTTTTTGGTGAAGATCGGTTAAGGGAAAGGGGTAGTTTACCTACAACGTTTTTTTAACAAGGGTATTTTCTATGGCAAACGATAACAGCCGCAAATGCAAACAGAATCAAATAATTTTCTGCATACAGACCTGATTTGTAGAGTACTCAAGACCTGTTGTTTTTGGTGAAGATCGGTTGAGGGGAAGGGGTAGTTTACCTGCAACGTTTTTTATCAAGCGTATTTTCTATGGCAAACGATAACTGCCGCAAATTCAAACAGAATCAAATAATTTTTTGTATACGTCAGTGAATTGTAGAGGACTCAAGGCCTTTAGATTTTGGTGAAGATCAGTTGAGGGGAAGGGGTAGTTTACCTGCAACCTTTTACGTTTTAACAAGAGTAAAGTAATTGAAAATTCGTTTAAACTTTTTCAAACAATGGTAATTGTTGAAAATAAAATAATTTTGTTGCCAGGCAATCTGAAAATTTCAGATTTTGTACCACAAAATCTGAAAAGATTATACGATAGTTTATGAAATAGTTAATAATACGTCAGTGGAAGGTGTAATGAGAAATTAGCAGAAATGGAAACCTGGGGAATGTTAACTGTTCTGTAGATACAATTTTGTCAGAATGCTTGGAAATGATCATCAACATTGAAGAAAAAGTAAGCATATTAAGAAACATATGTAAGTACTTATTATAAAAAAATAATGTTTGTTTTTTGATAAAGTCATTTTGATTATAAAATATAAATATTTACAACAAGAAAAGAATTTTCAGTTTTCAAAATTTAAATATATTTTTATAAAACAATGGGTTCTTCATTGAGGTGGGGACCATGTCACTCACTCCATCTCAAGCCTCCTCTCCCATTTTGCAGAAAAAGAGGACCCTGTCAAGGCTGATACTTTGACGACAGTGACAGGGCTTTCCACCAAATTCAGCAGAGTGACAGGTAGGCCCAACTCTTATTGGCTCCTCAGATTTCCCCAGCGTTAGTAGGTTCTATGAAAATATTTTATTTCAAAAATGATTTTAAATATAAATCTTAGATATGTTTTATAAATCTCATGTTTTATGTTTTAACATGGGTAATTTTTTATATGACGAACCATAACTGCCGTAAATTCAAACAGAATCAAATAAGTTTTTACATATGTGCCTGAGCTATAGAGAACTCAATGTCTGTTGATTTTGGTGAAGATCGGTTACGGGGAAAGGGCAGTTTACCGGAAACATTTTTTGTTGTAACATGAGTAAAGTACTTAATTTTGATAAAGTATCCTGATAAGATCTTAATAATCCACTGTAGAAACGTAGATGAAATATCTATAAATGAAGAGGCTAGTTGAACGGGCTGGGGGTAATTTTCTATAAATCAAAATTATAGTTGAAGGGGGAGGGGATAATATTTTTTATATGTGTACTACGTTATTGGCAAGAAAGAAGTATTTTTTTGTTAAAATTCCTTCCCTGGCTGTTTGGCTGAAAATGATTTTAAATATAAATCTTATAATATGGAAGTCATGTATGGTTCTCCATACCGATATTCTATTATTAAAATTATAGTTGAAGGTGGAGGGGAGAATTTTTTATATGTGTACTACGTTATCGGCAACAAAGAAGTAGTTTTTTGTTAAAATTGCTTCCCGGGCTCTTTAGCCGTAGTCCAATGTTTTCTGCAAAACCAGACTTTTCGGCAGTGCCATCGACTGCCATCATCGGTGAAAATCGAGTGCGAAAACGTGAGGCGGTATACGTTAGTAACCACAGTACTGTGGTTAATGCTGAAGCAATAAGTAGAAAGACGTAGTTTCTATGGATATATTTCATTTCGAATATGATTTTAAATATAAATCTTAGAACATGGAATTCATGTATGGTTCTCCATACCGATATTTTACTTCCATGTTCCTTAAGGAAATGGAAGTATGGTGATGGCAAAAAAAATCGTGTTCGAGATTATTGCAGATTCTGATTGTACTACACTCAAAACATGAAAAAAAGTCGTTTTTCGAAAAATGTCTGTGTGTGTGTCTGTCTGTGTGTCTATCTGTGTCTGTGTGTGTGTGTCTGTAGATTTTTTTTCTATGGCAAACGATAACAGCCGCAAATTCAAACAGAATCAAATAATTTTTTGCATACAGCCCTGATTTGTAGAGTACTCTCGAACTATTGTTTTTGGTGAAGATCGGTTGAGGGAAAGGGATAGTTTACCGGCAACGGTTTTTTTTTATCAAGGGTAATTTTGTTTGTTTGGCAAACGATAACAGCCGCAAATTCAAACAGAATCAAATACTGTTTCGCATACAGACCTGAATTGTAGAGTTCTCACGATCTGTTGATTTTGGTAAAGATCGGTTAAGGGAAAGGGGTAGTTTACCTGCACCGTTTTATGTTTTAACAAGGGTATTTTCTATGGGAAACGATAACAGCCGCAAATTCAAACATAATCAAATAATGTTTTGCATACTGCCCTGAATTGTAGAGTTCTCAAGACCTTTTGTTTTTGGTGAAGATCGGTTAAGGGAAATGGGTAGTTTACCTGCAACGTTTTATGTTTTTAAGGGTATTTTCTATGGCAAACAATAAGAGCCGCAAGTTCAAACAGAATCAAATGCGTTTTTGCATACAGCCCTGATGTCTTGAGTACTAAAGACCTGTTGTTTTTGGTGAAGATCGCTTAAGGGAAAGGGGTTGTTTACCAGCCACGTTTTTTGTTTTATCAAGGGTATTTTATATGGCATACGATAACAGCCGTAAATTCAAACAGAATCATATAATATTTTGCATACAGCCCTGAAATGTAAAGTTCTCAAGACCTGTTGGTTTTGGTGAAGATCGGTTAAGGGAATAGGGTTGTTTACCAGCAACATTTTATGTTTTATCAAGAGTAATTTTTTTTTTGACGAACGATAACTGCCGTACATTAAAACAGAATCAACTACTCTTCTGTACACCTTTTTGAATTATACAGAACTCAAGGTCTGTTGATTTTGTTGAAGATCGGTTAAGGGAAAGGGGTAGTTTACCAGCAACGTTTTATGTTTTAACAACGGTATTTTTTCTATGACGAACGATAACAGCAGCAAATTCAAACAGAATCAAATAATTGTTTGCATGCAGGCCTGAATTGTAGAGTTCTCAAGACCTATTGTTTTTGGTGAAGATTGGTTAATGGAATAGGGTAGTTTACCAGCAACGTTTTATGTTTTATCAAGGGTGTTTTCTATGGCATACGAAAACAGCCGCAAATTCAAACAGAATCAAATAATAGTTTGCATACCGGCATGAATTGTAGCGTACCCAAGACTTGTCGTTTTTGGTGAAGATCGATTAAGGGAAAGGGGTAGTTTACCTGAAACATTTTATGATTTAACAAGAGTAAAGTACATAATTTTTATAAATAGAGTATCCTGATAAGCTCATAGTAATCCACTGTAGAAACGTAAATGAAATATCTATAAATGAAGAAGTTTGGTGAACGTGGTGGGGGTAATTTTCTATTATTAAAAATTATAGTTGAAGGTGGAGGGTAGAATTTTTTGTATGTGTACTACGTTATCGGCAACAAAGAAGTAGTTTTTTGTTAAAATTGCTTCCCGGGCTCTTTAGCCGTAGTCCAATGTTTTCTGCAAAACCAGACTTTTCGGCAGTGCCATCGACTGCCATCGTCGGTGAAAATCGAGTGCGAAAACGTGAGGTGGTATACGTTAGTGACCACAGTACTGTGGTTAATGCTGAAGCAATAAGTATAAAGACGTAGTTTCTATGGAAATATTTCATTTCGAATATGATTTCAAATCATATCGAAATATAAACGATAACTGCCGCATATTCAAACAGAATCAAATAATTTTTTGCATTCGTCACTGAATTGTAGAGAACTCAAGGCCTTTTGATTTTGGTGAAGATCGGTTAAGGGGAAGGGGTAGTTTACCTGCAACTATTTACGTTTTAACAAGAGTAAAGTACTTGAAAATTCATTTAAACTTTTTCAAACAATGGTAATTGTTAAAAATAAAATAATTTTGTGCCAGGCAATAAAATTATAATTTTTTCATTTTAATGTAAATCATGTATGAGAGAAAATATATCGTTCGTGGCAGGCAAGCATATCTCAGTTATGTAATGTTTACGTTTCCATTTTATTATTATGACTACCGCAATAAAAAGGCAAGGAAGACACACACACACAATTCGCGTTATTTCTGGCCTCATTCATGTTTGTTTTCTTACATTTGCACGCTTTTTAAATGGAAAGTGCCGAAACCCATACCAACATAACGCATGCAAGCCGAAAAAGTCCAGCGTGGATAGCGATTTGCTTCCTGTGGATCGCTGGGCAGTGTAACTGCACGTGTTTACAGAGGAACGATTCATAGACAGACTTTTCGTCGTTAAGGAATGAACCCTCTGCAAGATGCTGAGGGTCCATGAGTGACTTCGGAGCGCTCCTTCTTTTCCGCGTGTTTGTTCTGTGAAACGTACACTGTAGATTCGCAGCTTTAAGCAACGCTCAATAGAAAATGTTGAAAATTTTTGTCCACGGTGTACCCTCATACACACTAAAACTGCTCTGATGTTTTAATTACGGACATCATAATATTAAAACTTTGAAAACTTGAGCACTACTTAATGGAGATCAATCATTAACTTATACAAGACTTTAATTTTATGCATATTTTTTAAACATGTATATGTATATGAGTACAACGTTATCGGCAACAAAGAAGTAGTTTTTGTTAAAATTCATTCCAGGGATATTTGGCCGTAGTCCAATGTTTTCTACAAAACCAGACGTTTCGGCAATGCCATCGACTTCCACCATCAGTGAAAATCGAGTGCGATAACGTGAGGTGGTATACGTTGGTGACCACAGTACTGTGGTTAAGGCTGAAGCAGTAAGTAGAAAGAAGTAGTTTCTATGGTAATATTTCATTTCGAAAATGATTTTAAATATAAATCTTAGAATATGGAAGTCATGTATGGTTCTCCATACCGATATTTTGTGAGGTGCCGTGCCATTTAGCATTTGTGTGCAAGTAGGTACCAGAAAACCATCATAATCTGTAGTTTAGATTGTTATAACTTTGAGCATTTCTAACTGTAGCCTAAGTTTAAGGATTGATGCATAAAAAAAGGAAGGCTAGATAATGAATATCACTATTGTAATAACGACTCGGAACACTAAGTTTTTTATAAGTAAAATCGTAAAGATTTACCTTACAGCCTAAACCGGCTTTCACCTTTAAAAGGCTTCTTCAGAGGCTGCCGTAGAGTAACGAAATCCAAGAATTTAGCTAGATAATGAAAACGTAGTTATGAAATCCTAAACAAATGCTATTTAAGCTTTATGAAATTACAACTTTGTCGTGTTTACTTGCTGAACTGCTACCGTACTTGTCATGTTCTGGACGAAGCCTTTCTGTGTTTCCACCATTTTCAAGTCTTAAACCATGACAAATAAATATCCCACTGCTGGAACACGTGTGTGTGTACACGTGAATCCGCCTTCACCTCTGGTCAATTCGTAAACAAATCTACTTGTCACTACCCTATTGGCTCAGCTCCGTTAAGCCACGCTGTTCCTACCTACTACGAAGCTTCGTCATTCCCACTGTTACCTTATTAAGATTATTAAGCCACACCCAGCTTTATCTCCTTACCTAACACTTATTATAACTTACTAGTCTGTTGGAATTCAAATACCCCACCCACTAGCTTTCAGCATTGTCTGTACAGTGTGCGAATTTGGGAAGTGGCAATGTTCTTACAAGCTAAAGAACGAAGACAAAGACTTCCTGATAAAGAACAATAAAAACATCATGACTACATCAAGAAGTTTTTTTCAAAAGCCTTAATTTTTTAAGTTTGTACCTTTGATGTGAATTAAGGAAATATTTTGTTACTAGCATACTTTTTTCTTTTTTTTCTTAACTAACTTATTTAGTTGTAAAGCAGTTTAATATGAAACGTTTATGCATACTTCATTTTAAAAAAATTACTTAAAATTATACAAAGTTATAGTGTTCATACTTTTGAAATCTAATACTTTATATATTTTTAAGTAGGCCAGTGATAAAGGCTTTGAATTTGTAACAGGCCTCCATGTAGTATTAATGTGCACATCACACTGTAATATACTTATTGAATGTTACATAATTAATTATAATGAATCCATTTGAGGGTTTGTGGTGTTTTTTTTTTTTTTTAATTTCCTAATGTCTAAAGCATTTGTGTTTAATATTACAGTTAATTTCATGAGTAAAGAATGAACATGATCATGGTCAAGCTAAATTCAAATTACATAATTTTCAATATTATATAAAAATCACATGTGTACACACACATTGGTTGCTTTAGTGCCACCTAGTGAAATTCCTTAAAATATACTCTGGTACGCACACACACATTACAGCTGGGTTACCCGAAACACTTATAGTACGTTCCTTATTACGTAATACTTTTCCGCATTACATAACACAGCCCCCTCCTTAACCCTGTCCGTCCCGAACTGGCAAACCGTCTCTGAAGTTATACTTAGCCAGGCGATATAGCTGGAAGACTTTGAACTTTCGCTGTCCTTCCTGTTGAATCCGATAAACAACATCGTTGATTCTTTTTTTCACAGTATAGGGTCCTTCCCAGTTAGTCTAAAGATAAGGTGAGCGCCACGATGGCGCTTTGGGTTGAACAACTAGACCTGATCTCCTTGGAAACCCACACTATTGCTGCGAATGTCATACCGAGTTTTCATTTTATCACTGGCAATCTTCAGCCGTCCTCTTATCAAGCGATTCATTTCTCGCAATAGGTTTTTTTATTGCGAGGAATAGTTCTGTAGCTCTTGGAACTGAGTCTCAGGTGATCCGAACATCAAGTCCCCATGAAGACGAATCTCCCGCCCAAACACCAATTTTGCTGGAGTCATGCCGGTTGTGTCGTGTACTGATGACCTATACGCCATGAGGAAATAGAGGTATACGTTGGTCCCAGTATGTTTGGTTCTCGACAACAACCTTCGAAAGATGCTGCTCAAGTGTCCTTTTGAATCTCTTAACCATCCCGTCCGACTGAGGATGGAGAGTCGTTGTCCTGGTCTTTCGAATTCCGAGTAGACGGCATAATTCTTTGAACACTCCTGATTCGAAATTTCTCCCTTGATCCGTATGGGTTTCCATAGGGGCTCCATAACGGCAACAGAAGTTGTAAACTAACTCCTTTCCACAGTGGTAACCTCCTGATTTGGAATTGCGTATGCTTCCACGCACTTACTAAAGCAGTCACCTACAACCATGATGTACCGGTTTTCATCGTCAGTAACTGGGAATAGTCCAGCAATGTCTATGGCAATTCTCTCGAAAGGCAGTCCAACGTTATACTGTGTCATTTTTCCCCTGCTTCTGGTCTGTGGGCCCTTGCTTGCAGCACACATTTCACTTGTCCGAATCCATTCCTCTACGTCGTGGGGAAGATGAAGCGAATAGAATCGCTTCCGTATTTTGTCAAGGGTTTTGTTAACGCCAAGATAACCTCCAGATGTTCCATCATGCATCTTCTTCAAAACAGACTGCACTTTACTTTGGGGAACTATCAACTGCATGACCACGTCTCGTCCATCTGCATTTTTCCAAGCCTTTTTCAGCAATCCGTTTTGTAAGGTAAGAGATTCCCATTGTACCCAGTAGCCCTTCAGCACTTCCGAACCATGGGAGATATCTTGCAATCCGGGCGGCGACCTTCCTCCCTTTCTCTTTTGCTGTCAAGATCTGTCCAATGTCTTCATCAGTCATCTGTTCTTGCCGACAATCTTGTATCGTCCAGCCGTCTGCCAGGAAATCTACAGTGATGGCTTGAACATGTTCGCTTGCGTTTTGTTCTTCCTTTCTGTGGCAATGTCGGCAGTCTTCCGGGCACGGTCTTCGGGATAAGCCATCTGCATTACCATGCAGGCGCCGCCGCCGATGTACCTTGAAGTTGTACTCTTGCAGACGTTCGAGGCACTTTGCCAACTGCCCTTCCGGATTTTTAAATCTCAAGAGCCACACAAGCGCGGCATGGTCGATGCGTAGTGAAAACTCCCTTCCATAGAGGTATTTATGTCCAATGTCGAAAGCTCGGACGATTGCCAGCAACTCTCTCCTTGGAACGCAATAATTTCTCTCTGGTTTAGAAAGCGTCTTGAATACGCTATTACTCGTTCTTCACCGTTTTGCAGTTGAGACAGAACTGCTCCTAGACCTTGATTGCTTGCGTCTGTGTGTAAGCTGTACTTCCCTTCGGAAGCTGGGAAAGCGAGAATTGGCTGGGAACATAATGCAATTTTCAAAGTCCTAAATGCTTGATCACACTCTCTCGACCACTGGAAGTTTCGTTTATTTTCCGTTAGTTCATGTAGTGGTTTAGCAATAGTAGCGAAACCTTTCACAAAACGTCTGTAATGTGAGCATAACCCCAGGGAACTCCGAACTTCGTGTTTACTCTTCGGCACTGGCCAGTCTCTTACGATGTCTACTTTATTAGGATCCATGCTAACACCCGCTGCCGAAACCAGATGGCCGAGATACTGTACTTCTTTCTGGAATAGAGAACACTTCTTCGGGCTCAGCTTCAGTTGGGCACCGCGAATTCTCGTCAGAACCTCCTTAAGGTTTTCCAAATGTTCTTTGAACG
The DNA here is from genome assembly GCA_034769895.1 of Magicicada septendecula. Taxonomy (NCBI): domain Eukaryota; kingdom Metazoa; phylum Arthropoda; class Insecta; order Hemiptera; family Cicadidae; genus Magicicada; species Magicicada septendecula. Next base: position 450,341,996 of record CM068371.1, read on the forward strand.
TTTTCCTGATGACTATGACATCGTCTAAATAAACAAGGCAAGTTTTCCATGTCAGGCCACGGAGTACCAGGTCCATCAATCTTTCGAATGTTGCCGATCCATTACAGAGACCAAATGGCATGAAGTTAAATTGGAATAAGCCACTTGGGGTCGAGAAAGCGGATTTTCCTTGTCTTCTTGATGAAGGCCCACTTGCCAATATCCACTCTTTAGATCCAATGTGGAAAACCATTGTGGTCCAGACAACGTGTCGAGTGTATCGTCAACGCGATGTAATGGATAGCAGTATTTCTTTGTAACGTCATTCAACCTCCGGTAGTCTACGCAGAAACGCAATCCACCATCCTTCGCTACCAACACTACCGGAGAAGACCAAACACTTGACGAAGGCCCGATTACTCCCTCTATCAATATGTCCTGTACTAACCGAGACATTTCCTCTTGCTTAGATAATGGAGGCCTTCGAGGAGGTTGGCGTATCGGTGTTGTGTCCCCGGTATTGATGCGATGTTGCACAAGAGAGGTTCTTCCCAATGACTGGCCCCGAACTACAAAACAGTCTTTAAATTCATGTAAAAACCGTCTGAGTTCTTTTACCTCACCACTTGAGAGGTCGTTAGAAGATCTGTTCAATAATTCCTGCAGTTCCTCTGGTAATACGGAAGTGTCTGTAGTACTCCATCTTCGTTGCGTCATTCCGGCTACCAAGGCCACAGGAGTCAATTTTTCTAGGAGCGTATTGCTTTGTAAAGTGACAGCTTGATCCAAAATATTCGCCACTCTAATAGGTACATTTCCGGTTTCGTCAGGTTTTACTAACCTTATGGCAATTAGTATGCCTGGTGTGCTGACTACCTGGGGTTCGAATGTAGAGCACTGGTTTCCCCTAGTATCTACCTCGGTTCTAACCAGGACGATCTTTTCGGAGTTTGGCAGAGCAGTTAGGCCACTTAATTTATCACGTCCATCAATTTTTCTGATGAATTAATTTTGGAGAGCATTACCTCTTCCTTTCCGATTCTCAAGACATTATTTTTGAAGTCGACTATAAATTCAAATGCATTCATAACGTCAACACCAAGAATTGCTTTATCCACAATGTCTCCAACAAGTACTTGATGATCAAACTCAAGTCGACCGAGGCGTAGGTGTATCTTCACTTTTCCAAACAGTTTTACAGGCCGTCTAGTAGCTGTTCGCAAGCTGCAAGAGCACCAGATTGGCTTGAGATCTTTCACTACGTTGGGGCGCACAATAGAACCGGGTTGCGCCTGTATCAACTGTAATCGAGGTTGGCCTTTCTTGAACGAATCCGGTAACCACCAAGCTCCCGCTACTTTTCTGAAGTGTAGAAATTGCGTAATGTCTAGGGGCTTCGTTCCTCCAGTTAATCAGCAAAGCGCCCCGTTGAACCGATTACTGCTTGTTTCCCTGCTGCTGAACTCGACCATCTCGTTGTAGATGCCTAGGTTTCCCACATCGATAAGACTTTGGTCTTCCAACCTTTCTTACTTTATTCTGTGGTACAATTCGGCATAGGTATTCTGGCTGTGAGGTGGCACCTTCTGTAGTAGTTCTGCGGCAGGTCCTTTTAAAGCGAGACTGCCTTGTCTTTCTCTGTCCAATTATTTGCGGATGCGGCGGCTTCGAATTGGAGTAGATACGTCGCCCAGTGCGTTCTTCCAACAAATGTTGAGGCCTTGACATGAACTGTCCCAACAGCAGGAAAGGTGAGTTTCTCTATTGTCTTTTCTGTCTTTATCATTGGTACAGTCTGTTAAAAAGTTTGTTTTCGATGTATCTTCATGAACTGCTTAACTTCATTTTTAATTTGCTCTTTTATATTTCCCATTGAGTCTTCTACTGCAGATATTTTATTTGACATGGATTCTTCTATGACAGCTATTTTAGTAGATAAAGTTTGTTCTATATTTGATACAGATTTTTCGACTGTAGACCATGTTACCTATTAACCATTCAGAGCACTGCGTAATTCGCTCAAGTCGCCACGTAGGAGTCGCAACTCCGGTGTAGTATGTTCTTGCAACTGTTTTTGCATAGCTTCAAAGAGAGCTTCTGTTTTATCTGCTTCCTGCTTACGTAATTCTGCCTGTCGTCCTTCCGACTCGAGCAACAGTGCTTTTTGTCTTTCTTCTGTTTCCAGCAGTAGAGTTTTCTGTTTATCTTCTGTTCCAGCAGTAGAGTTTTCTGTCCCTCTTCCGCTTTCTCATCCTGTCGTTTTTCTGCTTCTTCCGCCTCCTGTCGTCGTCGTTCCTTTGCTTCCAGCTGGAGCGTTTTCTGTCTCGCTTACGCTTTCTCGTCTTGTCTTTTTTCTGTTTGTAGTAGAAACGCTTGGAAAGCTTCCATCATCTGACTGCCATCCATTGTTTACGATTAATTGCAAATTACACTGGTCTTGTACGAGTGTCCACTATTTCAACTGTGAATGGTTCTGTCGCACTTCTGACCCACTGTTTCGACGGTCTACTGATCGTCGTATGGTACAGTGGAAAACTAAATACAAGACACCAATTACGTCACTAATCACCAGATTTATTATCACAATTAAACAGTTTGTAATCCACAAGATAGTCTCTTACAACAAATCAAATAAAAATTGTTCACACGCAATAATGTCAACGAGTATAAAACACAATTGTATTACAATTGTCCCGCACAAATATAAATCACATAACACTTCGCCCGTCGCTGAATGGCTGTATTTATACCCCGCCGATTTCCAGAATAATCTGTCACTTTGGATGACTTGTTAAACAAACAGGCGCTCTCGAGAATCCACTAGAAACAGTGTCCTTGAACACACTGCGCTGACCGGTACGGAAAGGTATAGACCAACACCGGACTGTATAACTGTTATACAGTCTGGTGTTGCTCTCGTCCATTTTCGTCGTAAGTCTTCATATTTTGGAAATGAAAAAACAGATACATGTGGACCGTTATAGTTTCCACGACAATTAGGAACACAACATCTAAATCCCATCTTTTAAGTTATAATTAAATATAATTATTAAATTAGAAAACTTTGAAAACACACAAAAGTACGCTACCAATGCTACCATTGTAGCATAAATGCTACCATTTTAGCGTGAATAAAATTTCACGTTACTATTATACATACTACACTTGGCCTACGAGCATATGCAAAGTAAGAGTTTATCAAGCTAATTTACCCAAAGACAATATTAATATTTATAACATACTAATTATCAGCAACAGAATGTAACAATTACTTTAGTGTACCAATTATCTTAAGAATTATCCCAGGGCGCCAGTAATAAATAAACACAATTTGACTGCTATTAATTAAGTTTTTAATAACTAATTTGTATTTACGTATTACAAAATGTGTAGATCATTACTTTTACTAAATTTGCTATAAAATTTGTTTGTGCATATTTCTTGGCTATGGATTCTTTGACTAATTGAGTCACCAAATATGAGTTACATACGTTTAAATTGAATAGACAATAGTAAAATGAGTGTTCATTTTATTAGTTACTTGCATGTTGAATCCACTCTGCGCCGCGATGTAATCAATTCTGCACGTTCCAGGCGGGTCGTCCGACGTTAATCGTTGAGCAGTTATCATTGTTAGTTTTGCACTAATTTATACACTTGTTTCACAGGTATTAAACACCATTCACTTTGACAACTCAGTGATAACTACACAGGTGCCGTATGCTAATACACTTGTTGAATACACAGTATATTCTTATTTAAAGATAAGTGCGTCCAACACCGGATTGATAACAAATACCGACCGACTGTCCCGTACTGTGATATTTAACACATTAATTTTCGCGATGTATTTCGACAGTCAACGATAGATGCTGTATTAAGTAAAACTTGGATATGTTACTCGATTTTAACTTATCTTCTCTAATTTCTCTGAACGTTATTCTTGTAAACGATTATTAAATGTTTATAATATGTAGCTTTCACAATACTTAATATCGCGTTACCGTAACTGACTTTTTCGTTGCGGTTGAAATATATTTACAATCTTAGGGCAGAATTCTGACACCCTTGAAAATTATACAATTTTATCACGGTTCGTCCGCTATGTGACTTTTTCATATTTTTAGCCGTCTTACAGGCGCCAACTCAAGGTCGTCTCTATGAACAACTACCGCTCCTTACTACAACGTTTTAATACTTATTTCTTTGAAGCACCACCGCTGTAACGGTAGTTTTAGTTTTATTTTCTCTCCGCTTTCTACGAATTTATATTTTTCTATGGGTACTACATAACTTTGTCCCCGTAAAATTGTTGAGTGTGCAATTTTTACGTTATATCGTCCCCCAATAGAATTATGTCAAATTTTTATATTAAAATTTGAAATTGATTCTATTGACGCGTCCCTAATTCCATTCTAATTATATTTTTACTATCAATGATTAGTCTTAACAATTTTCTAGAATATACAATTGTTTATACATCACTTTATATTAAGTAGTTCTAATTTATAATACATAACATCGTAACATTATCTACTGACTACTTGTTGTTGTACCCTAAGTGTCAAGGGCATTTCAATGTTTGTTTACAAACAAACTCTCCGCCCCTCCCTTGACAACTGGTCAAACTACTGAGCTAGGGTATTCGGTTCTTTTTCACTTTCATCCTAACACAACGTTTTACAATGGCATTTCGTCTTAGTGTTTGTTTACGTTCTAGTTTCCCTTAACGCATTTTATAATGTAGTAAATTTATAACAATTATGTTAATACCTTTTGGAATTACTGTACAGTTGAGTATAAAAACAAAGTTCATCCTATCATTTCAACGGTATTATAATATCTTACAACTATTACATACATAGACGTTTGTGTGCTATTACAATCTGTTTTAGTTGATGTGTTGTGTCAGTGTTCGTGTGTGTAGTAATGGGTCATTGCTCATAATAGGGTTTTAATTGCCGTATATTAAAATTTCCCAGGATACATCCTGGTAGTTGCGCGCCTTATAGCTAGTAGGTTGCTGTTCCGAGTTCCTTCGTTATTTTATACGGTCCTTCGAATAAATTACAAAACTTCCCTATTATCTTCTTATTGAGATCGGCTATCGGATACCCATATAAAAATATAAATTCGTAGAAAGCGGGGAGAAAATAAAACTAAAACTACCGTTAGAGCGGTGGTGCTTCAAAGAAATATGTATTAAAACGTTGTAGTAAGGAGCGGTAGTTGTTCATAGAGACGACCTTGAGTTGGCGCCTGTAAGACGGCTAAAAATATGAAAAAGTCACATAGCGGACGAACCGTCATAAAATTGTATTATTTTCAAGGGTGTCAGAATTCTGCCCTAAGATTGTAAAAAGTTAAGTCTATTCAACAAAGGAACCGTTAGATTAGACAGAGAGAGATGAGAGCGAGATGGAGATAGACGCTAAGTTTTCCCACTACGTATACACGCACAAATAACTGACGAATAACGGAACGCGTCATTTTTTACGCGGGACGTTTTCACTAGACAGATTGGGTAAATTTGAAATTAGCGGTATGTCAGACCAATCGGCGTGTATTTTGTAGATAGTTGGTGAGGGTAGTTCTAAGCAATGTATAAAAAACGAAGTGGAAGGAATTTAAGTTAGTCTACAGGATATTACACTTAAAAGACTCATATCTAGTGCGTTAAGAAATTTGTCGGTAATTTAAGTAAATATATTTTAACCGCAACGAAAAAGTCAGTTACGGTAACGCGATATTAAGTATTGTGAAAGCTACATATTATAAACATTTAATAATCGTTTACAAGAATAACGTTCAGAGAAATTAGAGAAGATAAGTTAAAATCGAGTAACATATCCAAGTTTTACTTAATACAGCATCTATCGTTGACTGTCGAAATACATCGCGAAAATTAATGTGTTAAATATCACAGTACGGGACAGTCGGTCGGTATTTGTTATCAATCCGGTGTTGGACGCACTTATCTTTAAATAAGAATATACTGTGTATTCAACAAGTGTATTAGCATACGGCACCTGTGTAGTTATCACTGAGTTGTCAAAGTGAATGGTGTTTAATACCTGTGAAACAAGTGTATAAATTAGTGCAAAACTAACAATGATAACTGCTCAACGATTAACGTCGGACGACCCGCCTGGAACGTGCAGAATTGATTACATCGCGGCGCAGAGTGGATTCAACATGCAAGTAACTAATAAAATGAACACTCATTTTACTATTGTCTATTCAATTTAAACGTACGTAACTCATATTTGGTGACTCAATTAGTCAAAGAATCCATAGCCAAGAAATATGCACAAACAAATTTTATAGCAAATTTAGTAAAAGTAATGATCTACACATTTTGTAATACGTAAATACAAATTAGTTATTAAAAACTTAATTAATAGCAGTCAAATTGTGTTTATTTATTACTGGCGCCCTGGGATAATTCTTAAGATAATTGGTACACTAAAGTAATTGTTACATTCTGTTGCTGATAATTAGTATGTTATAAATATTAATATTGTCTTTGGGTAAATTAGCTTGATAAACTCTTACTTTGCATATGCTCGTAGGCCAAGTGTAGTATGTATAATAGTAACGTGAAATTTTATTAAGGCCTATTAAAAGTGTATTACATTCTGTCGCCCGGAACGTGGGACTATTGAGTCACTAATACAATAGTAAAGTAAGAATAAAATAGAATTAAGAATAACAATAATATAAGACAAAGTTGTATGATTACGCGGAAAAGAGTAGGAAAAACAGGAACACACAGAACAACACTAACGAAGTAGACAATAACATGAATACAGAAAAAACAACCCAAGATAGCGAAATGGAGTTCGATATAAACAATCAGCTAGGAGATCCTCAGATGCTCGCACATATTTCAAGGGGAAATCAAAAGTCAGGGACGCGGGGACAGAACGACGAAAATGCAGAAACACAACATATTACACGTAAAGGTTAGAGAGAGACCGGTATATCAGACATTACCAGAGACAGACAAAGACACCGATACATATGCAATACTCCAACGACTGTTACAACAAACACAACGAATTGAAGAACAGTCGATAGAAGCAAAAGAACAGGCGGAAAAAACATCACGACAGATAGTATAACGTGTCGGCTAGGTTATAATCCAGGGAACCCGTAATAATTGACGCTAGCCAATTATACAGGCTGCCTACGTTGTAACAAACTTAGAGATTGTCTTTTTTAAAAGTCTTTGGCATTTATAAAAACTTATATTTTAAATATAGATAATTCACCGAAGACGAGCTTCCGAGTCACCTCTTAGATACGCTTTATCTGTCCATGTCCTGGGGCGTGAATCTTCGGTACTCTGTTAGTCGAGGGTTGTCATCGGGGTAGGGTTTCCGGTGGAGGTCCTCTGAGTGAATTAATGAGGAGATGGATTTTGTACAGCGTGAAGTCGTCCTGATCCTCGGCGGTAATGGTAAGTGTTGTTTAGGTCTTTAGTCGTCACTATCCACAGTTATGCACGTCACATATTTAATGGCACCGTAGTACTGGAGTTTGCGTCTTCTTTTCACATTATGTGGTATTACTTTACTCGAAGTATATTTGATCGTTATTTTTTAATTAACCTGAGATGTCACCTTATACACTGGTATTCTTTTTTCACATCATCAACCCTTTTTAACAAATTACTCACTACATCTTCGATATTAATAACTAGCTCTCCACGCTTTTAGTGGAAGCTAACACTCAATTAAAAATTAAAAATTAAAAATTAAACATTTTGTGAAGAGCCCTCGCTTGGAGGTGTTTACACTTTGAAAGCCGCATCATTAGTCCTGCATTGTCACAACAGGAAAATTGCAACGACGCGGAGTGAGTACTCCGCCATAATATAGTTCCAACTCTTTATTAATAATACAGTCTTACAGTTTGACAAAATAAACTATCGAGACTTATCTTGTCTACAGGGATTATTACAACTACTACTTGTGACTTTAAATTATTAAATATTTACATTATGATTTACAGATATTTCTTATTTAATGCCGGGTCGGTATGCAAGTTGGGTCCGGAATACACAGGTCTTAACATGATAAATTTACTAAAGGGTTAACGGTATTATTTTTAACTTTTACTTTCAGATTTGTAATTACTTATTTTAGTTAGATTTTCTTAATTGATTCTCATTACTATTATGAGTTAGTTCAGGGGTATTTGGTTTAATCGTGCGATTTAAAGTTCTTACTTACTTCCCGTTTTTTTATATTTTTATTGATAATTTTTTTTTATTTACAAATTAAATCGTTATTTACTCAGCCGCTTAAAATAGACATGGGGGAAATATTAATAAGGAGAATTCGAAAGTGGAGTACTGAGAGTATGCTTGGGGATTTCCGTATGAAATTTACTTAGTACTCATTTTCTTTTCTTCCGTGAACTTCCCTTTATCTCGTTTCTTAAAGGCTACCTTAATTTTATTTCTACTACTAATTTTCCGCAACTTCAAAATATCGTGGCCCGACTCGGCCACATTTTACATTTGCATACTCTAACTCTATTAGTTAGCTTTCTGCACTTTCTTTAACCCATGTAAAGAACCCTTTCAGTGCGGTGCCTTTGTGACTTTGTTACGTTTCTTATCTCTATCTCTTAATACTACTAAGGTAATCTAAAGTCGATCCCATACTCGACCTTAGGTCCTTTCTTAACTCTAATTGCTTATTCTACTGAGATAAGCGGAATTTCACGCAGAGGTAAACTTATTCTTATTAAACAATCATCTGTTACAAACTATGCAAGAGGGGTCAACCACTTTACACAGGTGCATTGTATTATTCACACGGTCGCGGCTATTTTTTACCACTTTAGGTTTTCATAACAATCGGGGTCGCTTCCTACAATTCTTAACACGATTATTTCCTATACGAACGAGTTTGTCTTAATCTGGCTCGCTGGGGAATTATTTTCAAGCAGGCCACAACCGGGTGTTTACACTATTCAAATATACTTTTATTATTACTTCCTTTTTACTTATTTCACTAATACACTTTTATAACACGTTAGTATAATTTAAGATATTATTAAACTTTTTTATTTAAAGGACTTATTTTTATTTATTTTTTTTTAAGGGCACGTTTGTCTACTTTGTTTTAATTTTACTCAGTTTAAAGGTTTTGTTTCGGGGTAAGGGGTTTAGCACTTTACCTAACACAGTAAACTTATTTTACTACACTATACAATTATTGCATACACAATTTAATTCATGGTTAAAACATTTGCATTGGTTGTAAGAGAATTACTTCTCATCTCAGAGAAAGAGAAAAAATTCACACAGACGTCAACTTTACTTTCAACGATCAGCTGTTACGCTGGAATGTGGGTCAAACTAGTATTCTTTTAAACAATGGCCTAGTTGTATGCGTAAGAAGGAGAGAATCACACTCGGGGTGAGAGAATGTTATTGTTCTATTCAACAACAGCTGACTGCTTCCTTTACAGACTTGTATAGGCCGGCTTCAAGGAGGGTGGCGTGTGCGATGCGCAATGATACACGTTTTAAACAAGTTACAGCCCGTAATTAAGCTGATATTTAGTTATTATTTAGTTTTACGTACTCATTTTAATTTATCTAATTCTGCTACTAGGGAGGAGTAGAATTTCACTTACAATTTATTTACACGTAATTGAACTTGTTTACTTTTGTCAATCGTTTATATAACTCACCATGACAACAGAAATACATTTTACATTTTTATGCAGGCTTATGCCGGAAAATTACAGGTCTCGAATTGTCGCTAAATAGACGTGTTACAGACTGAACATATTGACAACTACTAAAATTCATGTAGGTACTTGCATTGGTGTAATACAATTATCATACAATAATAATTCAAGCAATTATTTTCACGTATATTAAGTAAATGAGATATACGAGTTTGGTGCGTAATCTCACACAAAATTTTCAACGGTAAATTAATGTTGTTACTATTCCTTAGTGCTACTTAGCCTTTTGTTTTACATAAAACACATAAACTGAGTGCATAGATTAGCAGAATGCCGCATTTTATATGAGACACTACGTAAACTATTAACCTTTTTTTTTTTAACAAACCAGAGTGGCGCATTTTATATGTGTCACTCTGTACACAATTAATTATCCTCTACACCATAGCAGAGAGGCGCATTTTATTACGTCGTTGTGACAAACTGAATAATCAAACACAACACTAAGAATAATTATATTTACTCTAGTTACAGGAAACAAGGGGAGGTAATTAAGCTGATTTATGCACTCACTTTAATATGTAACAAGATGACATCTCTTTATTAACATATGATATTTATAAATAATCCATTGCATATAAAAATTTACTCATACTGAAATAGTAAAAGGGGTTTTCTGTCAAAAACAATAATCACACAGATCATGTATTTTACCTCGGATCCGAGTCTCTTTAAATCTAGTTAAGACATCTCAAATTTACTTTACTTATTAAGAAGGTTGCATTGTTACTTAAACACCATTTGAAGAATGGTTTAATTTAGTTAAGCGATTCAAAGTTATATCTCAAGAATAATGTTACAAAGTATGATTTCAGAAATTACTGGTTACATCTTTCTAAAACTTAATGCTTAGAGATTGTCTTTTTTAAAAGTCTTTGGCATTTATAAAAACTTATATTTTAAATATACATAATTCACCGAAGACGAGCTTCCGAGTCACCTCTTAGATACGCTTTATCTGTCCATGTCCTGTGGCGTGAATCTTCGGTACTCTGTTAGTCGAGGGTTGTCATCGGGGTAGGGTTTCCGGTGGAGGTCCTCTGAGTGAATTAATGAGGAGATGGATGTTGTGCAGCGTGAAGTCGTCCTGATCCTCGGCGGTAATGGTAAGTGTTGTTTAGGTCTTTAGTCGTCACTATCCACAGTTATGCACGTCACATATTTAATGGCACCGTAGTACTGGAGTTTGCGTCTTCTTTTCACATTATGTGGTATTACTTTACTCGAACTATATTTGATCGTTAGTTTTTTAATTAACCTGTGATGTCACCTTATACACTGGTTTTCCTTTTTCACATCATCAAACTTTTTAACAAATTACTCACTACATCTTCGATATTAATAACTAGCTCTCCACGCTTTTAGTGGAAGCTAACACTCAATTAAAAATTAAAAATTAAACATTTTGTGAAGAGCCCTCGCTTGGAGGTGTTTACACTTTGAAAGCCGCATCATTAGTCCTGCATTGTCACAACAGGAAAATTGCAACGACGCGGAGTGAGTACTCCGCCATAATATAGTTCCAACTCTTTATTAATAATACAGTCTTACAGTTTGACAAAATAAACTATCGAGACTTATCTTGTCTACAGGGATTATTACAACTACTACTTGTGACTTTAAATTATTAAATATTTACATTATGATTTACAGATATTTCTTATTTAATGCCGGGTCGGTATGCAAGTTGGGTCCGGAATACACAGGTCTTAGCATGATAAATTTACTAAAGGGTTAACGGTATTATTTTTAACTTTTACTTTCAGATTTGTAATTACTTATTTTAGTTAGATTTTCTTAATTGATTCTCATTACTATTATGAGTTAGTTCAGGGGTATTTGGTTTAATCGTGCGATTTAAAGTTCTTACTTACTTCCCGTTTTTTTATATTTTTATTATTAATTTTTTATTTTATTTACAATTTAAATCGTTACATACTCCGCCGCTTAAAATAGACATGGGGGAAATATTAATAAGGAGAATTCGAAAGTGGAGTACTGAGAGTATGCTTGGGGATTTCCGTATGAAATTTACTTAGTACTCATTTTCTTTTCTTCCGTGAACTTCCCTTTATCTCGTTTCTTAAAGGCTACCTTAATTTTATTTCTACTACTAATTTTCCGCAACTTCACAATATCGTGGCCCGACTCGGCCACATTTTACATTTGCATACTCTAACTCTATTAGTTAGCTTTCTGCACTTTCTTTAACCCATGTAAAGAACCCTTTCAGTGCGGCGCCGTTGTGACTTTGTTACGTTTCTTATCTCTATCTCTTAATACTACTAAGGTAATCTAAAGTCGATCCCATACTCGACCTTAGGTCCTTTCTTAACTCTAATTGCTTATTCTACTGAGATAAGCGGAATTTCACGCAGAGGTAAACTTATTCTTATTAAACAATCATCTGTTACAAACTATGCAAGAGGTGTCAACCACTTTACACAGGTGCATTGTATTATTCACATGGTCGCGGCTATTTTTTACCACTTTAGGATTTCATAACAATGGGGGTCGCTTCCTACAATTCTTAACACGATTATTTCCTATACGAACGAGTTTGTCTTAATCTGGCTCGCTGGGGAATTATTTTCAAGCAGGCCACAACCGGGTGTTTACACTATTCAAATATACTTTTATTATTACTTCCTTTTTACTTATTTCACTAATACACTTGTATAACACGTTAGTATAATTTAAGATATTATTAAACTTTTTTATTTAAAGGACTTATTATTTATTTATTTTTTTTTTATGGAACGTTTATCTACTTGGTTTATTTTTACTCAGTTTAAAGGTTTTGTTTCGGGGTGAGGGGTTTAGCACTTTACCTAACACAGTAAAACTTATTTTACTACACTATACAATTATTGCATACACAATTTAATTCATGGTTAAAACATTTGCATTGGTTGTAAGAGAATTACTTCTCATCTCAGAGAAAGAGAAAAAATTCACACAGACGTCAACTTTACTTTCAACGATCAGCTGTTACGCTGGAATGTGGTTCAAACTAGTATTCTTTTAAACAATGGCTTAGTTGTATGCGTAAGAAGGAGAGAATCACACTCGGGGTGAGAGAATGTTATTGTTCTATTCAACAACAGCTGACTGCTTCCTTTACAGACTTGTATAGGCCGGCTTCAAGGAGGGTGGCGTGTGCGATGCGCAATGATACACGTTTTAAACAAGTTACAGCCCGTAATTAAGCTGATATTTAGTTATTATTTAGTTTTACGTACTCATTTTAATTTATCTAATTCTGCTACTAGGGAGGAGTAGAATTTCACTTACAATTTATTTACACGTAATTGAACTTGTTTACTTTTGTCAATCGTTTATATAACTCACCATGACAACAGAAATACAATTTACATTTTTATGCAGGCTTATGCCGGAAAACTACAGGTCTCGAATTGTCGCTAAATAGACGTGTTAGAGACTGAACATATTGACAACTACTAAAATTCATGTAGGTACTTGCATTGGTGTAATACAATTATCATACAATAATAATTCAAGCAATTATTTTCACGTATATTAAGTAAATGAGATATACGAGTTTGGTGCGTAATCTCACACAAAATTTTCAACGGTAAATTAATGTTGTTACTATTCCTTAGTGCTACTTAGCCTTTTGTTTTACATACAATACATAAACTGAGTGCATAGATTAGCAGAATGCCGCATTTTATATGAGACACTACTTACACTATTAACCTTTTTTTTTTTTAACAAAGCAGAGTGGCACATTTTATATGTGTAACTCTGTACACAATTATTTATTAAGACAGCAGAGTGGCGCATTTTATATGCGTCACGTTGCTTGCAACTATTTTAACTAATAGCAGATTGGCGCATTTTATAAGTGTCACTCTGTACACAATTAATTATCCTCTACACCATAGCAGAGTGGCGCATTTTATTACGTCGTTGTGACAAACTGAATAATCAAACACAACACTAAGAATAATTATAATTACTCTAGTTACAGGAAACAAGGGGAGGTAATTAAGCTGATTTATGCACTCACTTTAATATGTAAAAAGATGACATCTCTTTATTAACATATGATATTTATAAATAACCCATTGCATATAAAAATTTACTCATACTGAAATAGTAAAAGGGGTTTTCTGTCAAAACCAATGATCACACAGATCATGTATTTTACCTCGGATCCGAGTCTCTTTAAATCTAGTTAAGACATCTCAAATTTACTTTACTTATTAAGAAGGTTGCATTGTTACTTAAACACCATTTGAAGAATGGTTTAATTTAGTTAAGCGATTCAAAGTTATATCTCAAGAATAATGTTACAACGTATGATTTCAGAAATTACTGGTTACATCTTTCTAAAAGTTAATGCTTAGAGATTGTCTTTTTTAAAAGTCTTTGGCATTTATTAAAACTTATATTTTAAATATACATAATTCACCGAAGACGAGCTTGCGAGTCACCTCTTAGATACGCTTTATCTGTCCATGTCCTGTGGCGTGAATCTTCGGTACTCTGTTAGTCGAGGGTTGTCATCGGGGTAGTGTTTCCGGGGATCCTCGGCGGTAATGGTAAGTGTTGTTTAGGTCTTTAGTCGTCACTATCCACAGTTATGCACGTCACATATTTAATGGCACCGTAGTACTGGAGTTTGCGTCTTCTTTTCACATTATTTGGTATTACTTTACTCGAACTATATTTGATCGTTAGTTTTTTAATTAACCTGTGATGTCACCTTATACACTGGTTTTCCTTTTTCACATCATCAAACCTTTTTAACAAATTACTCACTACATCTTCGATATTAATAACTAGCTCTCCACGCTTTTAGTGGAAGCTAACTGGTTGATGTGCACCGTGAGGACTAAAATGTTAATTAGAATCCAGGCACGGTGGACCAAAAAATGGTTGATGTCCGGTCCAAGTGGACCGAAATGTTAAATGAAAATAATGATCCAGCAAGTGTGGACAAGAAGAGTTAATGAATTGGGCCCAAGTGAGCTAAATGTATGCTTCTGGAGTTAAAATATTCTGTCGGCTGGTCTTCCATAGTAGTTGAAAATGATATGTAATAAATGCATTGATTCTGCAGGAAGAAAATGACAAGAAGTGGACTGTATACGAATAATTTTAATATCTGAATTAGTTACATTACAGCTGTATTAATTTGAAATGAGGTTGGCTGATACTGCATTTTGCTAAGTATTATAAATTTTGAATTGAAATAAAGTTATGGCGCTAGTTGGCCATAAGCGAGAATATAAGGGCCTAAAGCCTACATTTAATGTCGACACTAATTGACAGGGAAGGATTCGGCGAACCGAACGCTGAGAAAGCTAGCTACGCACTGTGCAAAGTACAAACACGCGAATATTGAGGCGAGGTATAAAGCAGATTAGCCAACCTAGAAAACAAAATCATCGCGCTACCGTACATAAGCTGCCCGTCAAAAATTAAATAGATTTTTTAACACATTTTTTAATAAATTATAATACATTTACAATTTAATTTAAAAGAGTACATTTCTTACTAACAATGGTTAGCTTCAGGGCTGAGTTGAACCTTGAGTCATGAGATTAGATAATGGCAATCTGCCACTAGTTTAGAGATAAGCATGCATAAGATAAGCCTAGAGCTAGGCGGTTGTAGGCCAAGGTTGGCGAACAGCTGTTTCATGTACGAATATAGTCTGGTTGACAATATTACTGACACAAGTGTGTGTAGTCTATACCATTATAAAACATGAAAGAAAATACATAATTATACAATGTTTAATGCATGATCGGAAGCTCATCACATGATGGACCGATCGCTGGTAGCCCCATGCAAGTCATAGACGGCTACTTTAAAATTAATTGAGGCCCGTAGACCTGTACAGAGAGTTCATTACATGAACAAAATTGTTGTTGAACATGTTGCAGTTACATGTTCTATTGTATATTCAGCAGGGCGGCATGTATTGACCTAGACATGCTATTCCTGATGTTTCAGGAATTTACAATATAATAACGTATGAACAAGCTAGATGCTGAATGCGAGCCCCAGATATGACATGTATGTCATAATTTTAAGTAAAAGAATTGTGCATGCTTACTTGCAAAATGAATAAAATATAAAGTACAATATACAATAAACTTAGACGTGGCAGTTACATACGGCAGACGCTAACAATAGCCTTTTGCATAGACATAATTTATGCGAATACAGTAACAATAATTTGAATAATTACAAGATAAATAATTGCAATGTCAAATAACAATACAATACTGAAATTACAGAAACAATTTAACAATTTAAAGACATTCACAGAATAGTACATATTTATCAGCAACAATATAAAGAAATGAATGCATGATTGCTTAACGGCAAGACATGTAAATATTATGTAATAACAGCTTATAAATGAGACCACCAAAAAACATGCAATATACCCCATAACATCAAATGAAAATGTGTAAGACATAGTATGCCGCACAAATTAACATACAATACAAACATTAAGATACCACCAAACTGTGATAATTAGAAGCGTGCAATGACGCAAAATTGACAAGAAAAAAATATTGTGATGATTCATCACGATTGTGTTGACCAAATGGTCGTAGTAAGTAGTAAGCCAGTGGCTGAATAAAGTAGCATTGTGCTAAGTAATCATAATGTCAAATCTCGTCTCGCGCTGGCAACAGACATAATTTATGTATGGGTCTCCGCAAAACACCCGTAGGCGTGCGAATGTCCACGACACGAACCAAGTTATCTGGGACGGGAAATGTGGCGATGATTACGCCAAATTTCCAGGCTAATGGAGGCAAGTTATCCTCAATAAGCAAAACTAAGTCACCAATGGAAACATTATCTTTGGCAAACTTCCACTTGTGACGCTGTTGCAGCTGGTGCAAATAATCGCGAGACCACGCCTTCCAAATGCCCTGGACAAACTTCTGAAGTAGTTGCCAGCGCCCAAGACGAGAAACAGGAACGTGAGAAAGGTCTGGGTCCGGAATCGCTGTTAAGGGCGCGCAAATCAAAAAATGGCCAGGTGTAAGCGGCACCGGGTCGTTAACATCCGATGAGATAGCAAATAAAGGTCGAGAGTTCAGACATGCCTCTATCTGGGACAAAACGGTCGTGAACTCTTCGAAGTTTAGTATAGATTTGCCTACCACGCGGTGCAGATGAAATTTCAAGCTCTTTATGCCGCTCTCCCAAAGGCCACCGAAATGAGGTGAGGAGGGCGGAATAAATGACCATGATATCCCCTGAGAGGATGTGAATGACTTAATCGAGGAGATGGCATCCTTATTGTGCCAAAAGTTGTAAATGTCATGTAAGATGGTGCGGGCCTTCCTGAAATTTGTACCATTGTCGGAGTACAGCTGACTGGGTATACCCCGACGTGCCATGAAACGACGTAAAGCAGCTATAAATGCGCTGGGCGTAAGGTCAGACACCAATTCCAAGTGAATAGCCCTAGTCGCTAAGCAAACAAACAAAGATACGTATGCCTTAGTAAGAGTTCTAGACTTCTGCCCGCCATGACGAATCATGAAGGGACCACCATAATCAACCGCGCAAAATAGAAACGGCCTTGAAGGAGTGACTCTAGGGAATGGCAAAATACCAAGTCTCTGAACCTGCTGTGTGGCACTAAACCTGATACACTTGAGACACTTACGAATAATGGAACGGACATCTAGCCGGGCATTAACAATCCACCAACGTTGACGCAGTGAATGATGCACGAGTTGAGCACCAGCGTGAAGTAAACGAATGTGTTCACGTTCGATGATAAGGCGTGTAATATTCGCCGATGGGGGTAATACAATTGGATGTTTCGAATCGTAGGGTAACTGGGAATGCTGCAATCGTCCGCCCACGCGTATCACTCCAGAGTCGTCAAGAAACGGGTCGAGAGAAGCCAACTTGCTCCTAATGGAAACAGAAGATCCGTTCCGAAGACAACTAATTTCGGTTGGGAAGTGGATCGACTGAGATTGTTTTATGAAGAAATTGAGAGACTGATGAATTTCTACAGGGGTCAGATCGCCCGAAAGTTTGTCCGCAGATGAGTGCCTAATATTTCTGATGAAACGAAAACAGTAAGCGTATACACGTGTCAGCCGGTGCAACGAGGAAAAGTCCAACGATAAGTCAACAGCCAGGGTAGACATTAGCAACCGGTTATGTGTAGTTTTCTCTTCCGCGGTGACTTCAGAGGACGACTGAGTGGCCGGTACGAAGGATGGGAAGGGATTGGACTCTGACGATTGAGACAGACAGCTAGGACCGTGCCACCAAAGCGAGCAATCGCGCAAAACGTCAGGGAAACACCCCCTAGATATAATGTCAGCAGGATTGCGTCGCGAATCAATGTGATGCCAGGTATAAGCTTGCGTACGACGCTGAATTTCAGCAACCCGATTAGCGACGTATGTTTTCCAACGCGTGGATTGCGCATGAATCCAGTAAAGAGCCACCATAGAATCAGAATACAAATGTACATTATCAATAAATGAATAAAGAGCAGGAATAACCTTAGATACGAGTCGCGATAATAACAAGCAAGCGCAGAGCTCGATGCGAGGTAATGACACCTGGCGTAGGGGAGCCACGCGAGATTTGGAACACAAAGAATGCCAATCCGAACGTGACTGACCGGAGGTTGGTTCATCCCAACCAAGCTTGCAAAGACAGAGTAAGTATATGAGTATGTATAAGTATACACATAAGTGTATGTAGTAAGTGTTTGACGCTACTGAGTTGATAGCGCCATGATCGATGAGTATCATGTGCCCAAGATCCATGTATTCCCTGATAAAGTCCGCGTAGTCGCGAGCGAGCTTGGGATCGCGCCTAAATCGACGCTCTAAGCCTAAGAATCTTGATTCGGCACTTGTGTAAGATTCCCCCAAGTGGGGATTATCAGACTTGAATGGGAGCGACACTATAAATCTACCCTCGTGGTTGCGCTGAGTAGAGCGCACAAAATGCTCTTCGCAAGCCGACTCGCTATCAGGGGTATCGTCAGGGATTGTTTCTGCCTCCCAAAATCTCTCGAGAGATTGCAGAATTTGACTGTCATTGTTCCTTGCCAGGAACGAAACAGCAGGACCCTCGGTGTGGCAGTGCTTGGGCAGATTGCCAGCCAGAATGTAACCCAGTTTTGTTTCCTGAATGATAGGGAAATTGGGTCCGCGTGTGTATTTATTGGCTAATATTAAATCCAGATAAAATTGTGCCCCTAATAGTATGTCGATCTGTGAAGATATATTAAAATCTGGATCGGCCAGAAAAATTTTATTTGGAATGTGGAACCGGTTGATATCAAACGAGATTGAAGGCAGATTGTGAGTTAAGTTAGATAAGACGGCACATTTCGCCTCGAAACTATGTCTCTGATAGCGAGAAATAATACGTATAGAAGCAATGTCAGTAGCGCAACACGCTGTGTTGTTTATTCCTGTGATTGGAATATTAGATCTGGTTAATTTAAGGTGTAACCTTTTCGCAAATGATTTCGTACAGAAATTGATCTGGGAACCGGCGTCTAGAAGCGCTCTAGCCTTATGCCTGTTGCCAGCCTGATCAACGACACATACAACCGCTGTGGATAAAAGAACATTGTTTTTGCACTGTAATTTAAATGAGCAATAATTGCTGCTGGCAGCTGTTGATTTCGGCACGTAATTTGCGTGCAGCAATGTGTGGTGTCTTTTTGAACAAATTTTACAGACCTGTTTACTCTTACAGTTAGCTATCAAATGACCTGCTCTAAGGCAGTTGATACAACATTTATGATTTGCAACCAATTGCCTCCGCTCAGCGGTACTTAATATACGAAAATTATTACACATGTAAAGCGGGTGGTCAGATTTACAACACACGCATGAACAATGCTTTGCCGCTGCGTGATAGTTTTTAAAGGTATTGCTGCCAGCAGTATTTCTTAAGCTACATTTCTCAAATTTATTGTTGGGTTTTACGCTAAGTTGTATACGAATAATTTTAATATCTGAATTAGTTACATTACAGCTGTATTAATTTGAAATGAGGTTGGCTGATACTGCATTTTGCTAAGTATTATAAATTTTGAATTGAAATGAAGTTATGGCGCTAGTTGGCCATAAGCGAGAATATAAGGGCCTAAAGCCTACATTTAATGTCGACACTAATTGACAGCGAAGGATTCGGCGAATCGAACGCTGAGAAAGCTAGCTACGCACTGTGCAAAGTACAAACACGCGAATATTGAGGCGAGGTATAAAGCAGATTAGCCAACCTAGAAAACAAAATCATCGCGCTACCGTACACTAACACTCAATTAAAAATTAAAAATTAAACATTTTGTGAAGAGCCCTCGCTTGGAGGTGTTTACAGTTTGAAAGCCGCATCATTAGTCCTGCATTGTCACAACAGGAAAATTGCAACGACGCGGAGTGAGTACTCCGCCATAATATAGTTCCAACTCTTTATTAATAATACAGTCTTACAGTTTGACAAAATAAACTATCGAGACTTATCTTGTCTACAGGGATTATTACAACTACTACTTGTGACTTTAAATTATTAATTATTTACATTATGATTTACAGATATTTCTTATTTAATGCCGGGTCGGTATGCAAGTTGGGTCCGGAATACACAGGTCTTAGCATGATACATTTACTAAAGGGTTAACGGTATTATTTTTAACTTTTACTTTCAGATTTGTAATTACTTATTTTAGTTAGATTTTCTTAATTGATTCTCATTACTATTATGAGTTAGTTCAGGGGTATTTGGTTTAATCGTGCGATTTAAAGTTCTTACTTACTTCCCGTTTTTTTATATTTTTATTATTAATTTTTTTTTAATTTACAATTTAAATCGTCACAATAGCACAGCAAGCGACACAACAAAAACAACACGAACAAAAATTAGAACAAGCGTTACAACAAATGCAAAAACAAATACAGAAACAAACGGCACAGCAAATACAACAAACATCAGAACAAATCCACAAGCAAAATATAGAACTAAGAAACGAAGTAACCGTGCAACTTAATCAAGAAAAAGCAAATAACCAAAATTTTCTCCAGACGTTTAGAATAGACACTGATAATAAGATCCAAGAAAATTTTGATAAGATTAATAACGAGATTAGTGCCAATACAAAACAACAGATTAAAGAGCTTGATGAAAAGCACAGTAATAACTTTAAAATACTTACTGAAACAGTAAGTATAAACAATAAAAGATGTGCAGATAACACGGCAGCTATAAATGAATTGAAGGCCGAAAAACTAAAAAAGTTGGAAACTAAAATTGATAGCAAGTCAGACGAGACCCACCTTAAGTTACAACAAATACAACGGGAAGTCAGAACTAAATTAGCGTCAATAAGCAACCCAACATGCAGTCGGAGCATGACGAATGAACAAATTAAAGACATAAAATATAATGGTACGGGTGATTTCCCGATGGAATTTATTAAAGAGTTGAACGACATATACAGAAAACATTATCAAGATGCTGGAAATATCACGTGGATAGCGAGACACCTTGAAGGAGAAGCCGCAGTGTGGTGGAGACTAGTGAAAGATAGTGTTAACAACTTCGTCGGTTTCACTGACGCATTTATCAATAAATATTGGAATGATGTCATTCAAGAGAGAGTAAGAAATGAACTGGAGTTCGGAAGGTATCACGCAGAGAATGGAATAAATATGATCCAGTATTTAGAGCGTAAACTATTAGAAAACCGCCAATTGATTCCGCCAATACCAGATAAATATTTAATTAGGAAAATCTCTAAACATTATCCACACGAAGTGCAAGTTGCAATAACTACTCGTGGTGTAGCTACAATCGATGAATTCGAACAAGTATTGCTAGAATTCATGAGTTTGAGAAACGACACGAGGGCAGCGAACCGGAGTAGGGGGAAAATGCGGGTCCTGACTCACAACGGAATGCCGCCTTTCCCACGCTCCAAGATTTTTTCCCACGCTCCCCCCACCACCAATGGACCGCAGCATCCCAATGGACCACAGCATCCGCGAATTTCCGCGAATATAATTTTTTATTTTTTAATTGGATTTTTTATTTTTTTTTTAATTAAGTTGATTTGCATATCAAGGGTGGGTGGGGGGTGGGTGGGGTTCAATGGACCACAGCATTCACGAATTTCCGCGAATATAATTTTTTATTTTTTTAATTAAGCTGATTTGCATATCAGAGGTGGGTGGTGTGTGGTGGTGGGCGGGTGGGGATCAAACTTGATGTGTGTGTTATAATGTATATTAAAACTATATAATCAGGGTTACAAACCTTTGTAATATTACAGTGTATAGATCAGGTCTGGCAATATTTTTCTGTGGTGGGAAATTCAAACTATATGAGCAGACGCATTATAGTGCACTTTAAAACTATATGATTGTTGTCGACTACGATATCAAGTTATCAACTCTCTCTCTCTCTCTCTCTCTCTCTCTCTCTCTCTCTCTCTCTCTCTCTCTATCTCTCTCACATACACATTTGAGTGTAAGTAACTATCTCGTTCGCTCTCTCTAGGTCATCGGTTTTACTGTGATATCAAGTTATCAACTCTCCCTCTCGCTCTCTCTCTCTCTCTCTCTCTCTATGCCATCGGTTTTACTGTGATATCATGTTATCAACTCTCTCTTTGAATGTAAGTAACTATCTCGCTCGCTCTCACTCTCTCTCTCTCTCTCTCTCTCACACATTTGAATGTAAATAACTATCTCTCTCCCTCCCTCTCTCTCTCTCTCACACACACACACACACACACACATTTAGTAGATTACTGTTGCATCTCTCTCTCTCTCTCTGTGTTTATGTAACGTCTCTCTCTCTCTCTCTCGCTCTCTCTCTCTCTCTCTCTCTCTCTCTCTCTCTCTCTCTCTCTCTCTCTCTCACATTTGAATGTAAGTAACTATCTCGCTCGCTCTCTCTCTTTATGTCATTGGTTTTACTGTGATATCATGTTATCAACTCTCTCTCACACACACATACACATTTACTAGATTACTGTTGTGTGTGTCTCTCGCTCTCACATTTGAATGTAAGTAACTATCTCGCTCTCGAGCTGCAGACGTCGACAGAAATTCCCTCATTCAAATCGTAGACGGTGTCACTGTACACAAACTTAAATATGGTTTACAGACCATTGTAATTTTAAAAATTCATTTTGCATTGATTAAATATATATATATCATAAACAATGATATAAAATAAATACAATATGAAATAATAATAATATTTTGTCATTGTAAGATTTTAATAAAAACAATTATCAGTTTAAATAATAAGTTTCTTGATTGAAAGATACAGTCCGTGCACACAAACTTAAAATATAGTTTACTGATCATTGTAATGCAAGAGGTCATTGAAACGACTTTACTACGACCACACGTTTCATCCTTGAACAGTCCGACAACCTTTTTGTTTTTAAGACTATAACAAGAATGAGACCTGGGGGTAATCCGACGTGTCAAACAAGTGTAGGTCCTCCTTCATGTCTGCATACAAGTCAGATGTTTGGATACTATACATCAGACTGTCCGTATCCGTCATTAACAATCTAATGTTACAGCCGTACTTGGCGACAGCATAACGATAATGGAAGTCATACATTATCGTTCTGTTAACGTCAAGCATCCATATTTAAGTTTTTGAATATATATATTTAATCATTTTAAACAAATTGTGGTTCAATGACCGCTAATACATCTCAAGTGCATTATTTATTGAATTTAATACAGGACTTGTTCAAATAAGTAGAAACATCGTTGCGTGTGTGTGTATGTGTATGTTTGTACGGATTTATTCTCAGTTGTATGGGGCGGTACAGTTATTCTTACACAATTAGATCTCGGTACAAATTGGTTGAAATGACAAACATGTTGAAAGCCTTTTGTATTTATATATATCACATAATGTATATGGTACTGAAGCAGGTACTGTGCAGAGAGAAAATTTATTAATTCAGTCACATGCTTCGTCCAGCCACAGCAGATTTTCTCGACAAATGTATGTTTCCTATTAATTGAAACAATTACAACAAAATGTTTATTAGTGTAAGAAAATTAATTATTGTTTGTAGCTGTTGAAATACAAACAACTTTTGTTTTTGTTGTTGTTGTTGACGAGATTTTGTTTACCAAAAGTATGACTTTGTACTGTTTTGAGCTCTGGTAAATTTATGAATTTAAATGTTTAACTGTAGCCAAACACAGTAGTGCTACTTAGTGACAACGCTTAATTATTATTTTTGGTATACATAAATTTCTAAAATCGATGTAAGGTTATGTCAATGACCACTAATACATACATTCACCTGACAGTGAGAGAGAGAGAGATACACACATTATATTTGTGCTGTGAATGTATATATATTTTTATTTATAAATATGTTAGCAGTAACCAACGAGAAACGCTTGTTTGTTGTAGGGGGGTACACTTAGGAAGTTATTTACCGCGCTCGACTAAATCATATTTTCAAAACAAAAGGGTTGTGTGAAGAAATAAAATCATGCTACGATCACGTGATCAACACGTGTGACATCGTATACGTTACTTACAGTGACGCTTAATTACTATTTTGGTCATATATAAATTTCTATCTCTTCACGTATCAAATTGTTTCTTTACGTTTGTATTTTGTCTAAGCCATGTTAACTTCACACACACACACATACACACGTGCGCACTACAATTTCCTCTGCTTAGAGAGGAAATGCTTAGACGGGGTTTCAACGGACAGACCAATCTGCTCGTACGCAAGGGGTATACCCTTACGCGTACGTCGACAGTATTGACCAGTTCAATGAAACAAGTCTGCCCGCTCGCGAACACTTTGATAACCGATTGATTGAATCGTCTATTTCGAGCGCAGATTAACACACAAACACACATACACATAAGACCAGGAATATTCCGTTAGCACCACATGTCTGTAACAGAAAACAACATATTTTAAAATTAGATACCGTCATTAAGGCACACGCACGCGCGCGCGCGCGCGCACACACACACACACACATGGTGTAGTTGTGATCATGTACTCTGTTGGGAGACATTATACTTGCCTGAAACAAAGACATTCCCCGTGTTTTATCGCTTTAATGTATTATCATGACCACACAGTGCTGAGTGATTATAGTCCTAATGCAATATCAAAATAAAAATATGTAAAACAAAATACAGACGTTCTTTTATTCAAACGTAACATCCGAAATTTTGAAATATATTTATCGCCTACTTTCTAAATTTGACACATAGCAAAAATAGTAATTAAGCGTTGTCACCACTCATGATTATTACCGTATGCATATGTGTACAGAACAAACATAAATATAGTTTACAGTCCAATGTAATGCAATATTTTAAAAATTCATTTTGCATTGATTAAATATATATATAGCAAACAATGTTATAAAATAAATACAATATTAATAATAATTTTTTGACATTGTGAGATTTTATCACCACTCATGGTTATTACCGTATGCATATGTTAAGAGTTAATGTTTGTAAGTTAATTTTTTGGTGGAATTAATTTTACCAGGATGAAGAAAATAATGATGAGCGAGTGGACTGTAGTTTAATACATTTATTAAGTATAAATGTTACAATTTAAATTTGGATTCGCAAGGTTAGCTAAGCCTTACACGCATTATATTTTGAAGGATCACGTTCGTTTGAAATGTGTTACATTATAAAGATGAGGCGCTATTACGCAACATTTAAAGTAAAAGAAATTAAATGTTGTAGGGCCTAAGTCCTACATAATTTGTCGCGACAATAATGAAAATGACAGCCGAAGCAACAAGCGCGACTCACGTCTGCTGCATTCGAACGCTCGAAGCACTGTAACAACATGCTTGCCGACGCGAGCATGGGTGGACCACGATCAGATTAGCCAACCTTTCGATTACATAATTCCCACATTACTGTCCATAACTGCCCGTAAAAATCGAACGATTTTTTATAATACATGTTTTAATAATTTATATTGTAAAGAAAACACAACATGTATGTTCTTAATAATAGATATCAACGATCAGTAGGTTGTCTTGATCATCGATATTGAATGTTAGATAACAATATTATAACATTAAAATACTCAAAGATAAAACCTCAATAATAATGATAAGGTTGAACAGGCCAAAGTTGGCTTGCAAACTGATTTATACATGAGTGAGTATAAATGTGCATGAATTAGCAAAGATGTATACAATATAATACAATACAAAACATGAATAATGAACAGTCTGATAATGCTTGATGATGAATTATCGGTGACTCATCTCATGATGGGTCCGATACAAATTGCAAATATTTTATGCAAGTCATGATTGACAGTCTAAGCCAGTCAAGGCCAGCTGATTTATACATAATAGCATTGAATATAAAATGAATAGACAAGATTATTACAAAAGTTATATGCATGTAAAAACATAGATTGAGCATAACGCTGTAATATAATAATTAAATAGTGCATGCTATACCAAACAATTGCAAGAATGCACAATAAATTGACATGTGAAAATAGACATTGTTGAATAGTTACAAGTATATAAACGTAATGACATGTAGGTCATAATCACAAACATGAATAATAATATATGTGCAATACATAATCGCAAAGTACAAATACAAAATATGTGAAAAATATATGCGTGGTGCATAATTATAGACAATAAATGCGGGTACAGTAATGTGTTTTACATAGATACAAAGTACATGATAAAATACAATAGAAATATGTGTGTTGCATAATTACAAATGCATGAATACAAGGCATGATAGTATATAATAGTATAAGTGACAAGTACAGTAAATGGGTTCATACCAAAATGTAATGCGTGTGTTGAGCAATTACAAGTAACACATAAAATTCATAGAATAGTAAAATAGCAATGCACAAATATTAACAAAAAATGTGCAGCAAATATGCATACATGGTTTGTATAGCTCCAAATCCATGTGAATATTATATAACAAAATCTATAACATAAGAGCAAATACCACCAATAGAAATGACACATAAACCACTACCAATAAAAAATATAAGTATACAAAGGACATAGTATATGTCTTACAAAATTATCAATACATATAAATACAAGAATAAGTAAAGTATACCACCATGACAATATAATAAGTATAAATATAATAATGCATGTTTGTACAATTACAAGCTACACGCGAATTTGATATATGAGATACGCTATAATGCGATATCAACATAAAAATGTTTGTGACAGCACATATCACCATAATTGAAGTCGGCCAAATTATCAGACAATTAAGTAATGAAGCTCGTGGCCAGGTAAAATATAGCATTGTGCTAAGCAATTACATTGACATCGTGTCTAAGCCTCGTCCCGCGCTGGCAACAAACATAACTTGTGAATTGGTCTGCGAAAGGTGCCAATCCCTGCACCTTTGCGAAAGGAACGTCAACTACCCTGATCAAGTTGTCTGGTCCGGGGAATATGGCTGTGATTACTCCAAATTTCCATGCTAATGGAGGCAAGTTATCCTCGATCAGCAAAACCAGGTCACCAATGGAAACGTTTTCCTTTGCGAATTTCCATTTGTGACGCTGTTGCAGTTGGTGTAGGTAGTCGCGCGACCATGATTTCCATAGCTTGGACAAACTTCTGGAGAAGTTGCCAACGGCCGAGACGAGAGATGGGAACGTGTGATAAGTCAGGATCGGGAATTGCCGTTAATGGTGCACAAATTAAAAAATGGCCAGGGGTAAGTGGCACTGGATCGTTTACATCCGATGAAACGGCAAATAATGGACGTGAGTTTAGACAGGCCTCTACCTGTGACAAAACCGTAGTAAACTCCTCGAATGTGAGTATGGACTTGCCAACAACGCGGCGCAAATGATACTTCAAACTTTTTACACCGCTCTCCCAAAGGCCACCAAAATGAGGTGACGATGGAGGAATGAATGACCACTTAATACCATGAGAAGTTGCAAAGGATTGGATTGTTGAGGTGGCATCTTTTTTATGCCAGAGATTGTAAAGGTCATGCAAAACGTTGCGGGCCTTCCTAAAGTTCGTGCCATTGTCAAAATATAACTGGCTAGGTATGCCCCTACGGGCCATGAAGCGACGTAAGGCAGCTATAAACGCATTGGCCGTAATAGGAAACCAATTCCAAATGAATGGCCCTGGTGGTTAAGCAAATGTATAAAGACACGTATGATTTGGATAGAGTTCTAGATTTCTGCCCGCCATGACGAATCATGAAGGGACCACCATAATCCACTGCGCAGAATAAAAACGGCCGGGAAGGAGTAACCCTGGGATATGGCAAAACACCAAGCCTTTGAACTTGATATTTGGTGTTAAATCTGAGACATTTGACGCATCTACGAATGATGGAACGAATGACTATCTTGGCGTTAATGATCCACCAGCGTTGACGAAGTGAATGATGGACAAGTTGAGCACCCGCGTGGAGGAGACGAATATGCTCACTCTCGATTATAAGGCGAGTGATGTGGGCCGATGGATGCAAGACAGTAGGATGCTTATTGTCATAAGGTAGTTGCGACTGCTGTAGGCGTCCGCCGACACGTTTGATGCCAAACTCATCAAGAAATGGGTCCAGAGAAGACAGTTTACTCCTAATAGAGACAGAAGCCCCATTTCGAAGGCAATTAAGCGCAGTAGCGAAGTGGATCGACTGGGATTGCTTTATGAAAAAGTTAAGAGTAGATTGAATTTCGGTAGGGGTAAGAACTCCCGAGATTTTCTCTGCCTTTGAGGGTCTAGTATTTTTGATAAATCGAAAGCAATAAGTGTACACGCGGGTCAGTCGATGCAACGAGGAAAAGTACTTAGAGAGATCAACAGGTAGGGTAGAAATTAGAGAAAGTTTGGGGGGTTGTTTCTCCTCAACGGAGCATTCAGGAAGCGGCACAAAATGTTTAAACTGTTCAAGCGGAGAATTACGCCACAGAATACGTTGGTAATGACAATCGTTATCAGACACTAGAATTTGTTGATACATCTTCTCGATGTCAGCGATCAGAACATAGTTGTGTATGCGAAATCGCAAAAGAATAGAGAAAAGATCTTGTTGGACATTTAGGCCCACTAACAAAATATCATTGAGAGATAGACCATTGGTAGTTTTAGCCGAACCATCAAAAACGACGCGAAGTTTAGTCGTGGAACTAGAATGTTTGAAAACGGCATGATGAGGCAAATAGTAGGTATTTGAAACCTCGGAGTTAACAGAACAATCGTCAACCAGCGCCATGTGGCCAAGATTCCTATATTCCTGAATAAAATTTGCATATTGTAATAAAACCTTCTTGTGGTGTGTTTGAATTTTAAAATTGTCGTCACCCGTTCTTGTATTCGTATCGTAAATGTGTGTGTGACGAACGTTTTTTAATTCGCTCGTTGCGTTCGTAGTATAGTATAGGTGTATAATTGAGGGTATTAATCAGTTCAGTTACTTCTGTGAATGTTATTCGTATATAGCGAGTCGGGTTGTACTTTTTCTTACTACTTACGGGCAAACCGTATCTCTCGGCGTTCAGTTTGAATCTTGCCGCCTCGTCATCTGATTGGCTCACGCCGTCTTGCAGTGTCGACTTCGCTAACTGTGGTGTTTTGTTGTTTTCACTTTAATAATTCTCTATATATTACTTTATTTTATACGAATCAAACATACAGCGTTGCAGAACAATAAGATATATTAAACCCTTTAAAATTTGCAGTTATTTAATAGTACATTAATTTATATTGGTACCGGCTTTTACAATTGCTCAGTTGGTATGCTCAGTCGTTTGTATCATGAAGACGCCGCTTGGCGAATAATGTTTGTTTCAATAAATATTTGTCACAAGGCGTGCTAAAAAGTCCTTTTGACTACAGAAGTTTTGGATTAACGGCTAAAATGCACAAAATTATAATATTTCTTAAAACTAGGTACACAATATTTAATACATTAATACATACAAGTAAGTTATCAGCAATGAGAATTAGGATAGTGTTTGGTTAGGATTTTGACAACAAGTTATGTTCATTAATAATTTATTATAAATCAGTTTAAATGGTTATTAATTGATTACGTTCATTAATAGTGATATTTTAATTACCTTCAGTTCTTGTTCAAAATAGTGATCAGTGAAGTGAAAATTGTGACTCGTTATTATGGATAAAAAGGGGAATTCGTTTTTTAGTGAAATTATTGTTTTATACTCATCAGTTCTCGTTGGGGCTTCCTCGATGTTCGTCTACTTCTTCCGGATGGGTCTAGTCGTCTTCTCCTCCTCGGGTGTTCATCAATTCTCGTTCAGATGGTTTCACATAAAGTTCGGCTTCCCTCTTGTTCCGCAGTCGTTCGTATTCTCAGGTTGAAGTAGGTCGATCCTCTTCTTCCTTCGGGATGAGTCGTCAGTTACGTTTCTTCGAAGTCTTCTTATTTTCCACTGATATTTTTATGTTGTGAGTAATTTAATAACAGTTAATTCATCAGGTGTTCTATAGAATTCTTTTACTATACTTCTTCCTTCTGGTTTTGGTTAAAATTTACGTTTTTATCGTAAAATTTGGGTTGAGAGCTGCATACATCCGCCCTCCGCGTCGGTCAATAATGGATTAAATAGAATTCCAACGGTTTTCTGGTAATAAATTTCGGTTGCTATGGTTACCTATTAAATTATGCTAATTCTCATTGGTCGTTAATTTATGTCATTGTTATATTCTAACGTTTTATTTTAGTTTAAATCTATAAAATATCTTCAAATTAAGATTTCTTTCTTATATTAGTAGCTATGTTTATTAAATGAATACCATTGTTAATAATTTTTGATAAGGATCATTTTGATACCCCTCATGGTTACTTTTGAGTAGTTAATCACATTTTCGTTATTTTTCTTATTTATTTTTCATATGCATTTTATCTAAAACTGGATGTTATTTATACATTTTTGTATTAGGTATACCTACTTAACTTGTTTAAACATTTGGTATATTCTGATTTGATATTGGGCTATTGTTTGTCTTTAAATTTACAAAGTTTCTTCATGAACTGTTAGGCCTAGATCCTAGATTTCCCTATACTACTATCTAACATTTTTTGTAACTCCTTACATTTATATATGGTACATTAAAACAATTTTTTACTAGAAACAAATAATAAACATTGGTGATTCTAACTACACCTCTTATTATAACAATAAACATTTTCTTGCCAGGTTCAAGCCTGAAATTAAACTTCTAACTGTCTTTCTGTTTCTTATCACTATCTGTTTTAACTTATAATTTATTACATTGTATTGGTTTTTTTAAAGAATAACAAAACTCTTATTATACTACTGTTAAACTGTACCTTACACAATATACTCTACTCCCTCATTCCTTCACTAGAATACAGTGTCTATCTTTCTTGTTTACCATTCATTCTAATGATTTAGTCTTTATCTTATTTTATAATTTTTACTAACTATTGCTTAAATTAATCACAGAATAATTAGTTCATCTTACTTGCTAGCACAAAGTTTATCACAGGTTGTTTAGATATTCTAATACAGTCTACGAATTAAAATACCTTTTTATGTTCACCCACTACACTTTTGTCCTTCATAGAAGGTTTTTTTATTTCTTGGATTTCGTTGTCCATGACGTGTCCGTTACTTAACTAAATATCACTATAGTATTGACGACTCGGAACACTAAGTTTTTTATAAGTAAAAACGTAAAGTTTTACCTTACAGCCTAAACCGGCTTTCACCTATAACCGGCTATAGGTGAAAGCCGGTTTAGGCTGTAAGGTAAAATTTACGTTTTTACTTATAAAAAACTTAGTGTTCCGAGTCGTCAATACTATAGTGATATTTAGTTTTTTTATTCATTCACTTTCACTTTTTTATGTAACATGCTATAACTGCATGTCACCACTTATTTGTATTGATACACTCTTTATTCCACTCACTTGATATTATTCACTATGTTGTCTAATCATGTTAACATCATTGTGTGGTTATTGGTTATGAGTAATTAATTTATTTTCCATTCACTAATGATCACTTTTGATTATTAACTATGGCCTTTATTTGCCTCAGGGTATGGTTTACTGGTTTTGACTATGTTTATCACTATTCATTTGGGTATGTTTATTTTTAACTCCCTATCTTATATTTATAAGTACATTTCTTCATTCATATAATAGGCATAATATTACTATCTTATTTGTTATTATTAACATAGGTACATCTCGTTTATGCTCTTACTATATTAGTTCATTTGTTTACATGCATTTTGTGGTCATAATTTGGGGATTACAATGTTTGTTATCAATCTCTTGATTAAATTTGGTTCCTGGTTCCTTCTTCCTTGTTCCATTGTTTTTCCTTGTGTTTATCCTATCTATTGAGTCAAGTCATCGTCAGTTTATTAGTCATTTGTCATTTTGTCAGTTGGTTATTAATCTCTGAGTTATAAGTTCTTGACCTTTCTTCTTGTCTTCAGCTTCTTTGTTTTATAATTAATTATCAATGTATTTTCACTATCTTATGTCATGTTACATAATGCATCGCCACCAAAATTGATTATTTCGAAACAAAGATCATTATGTTTTTTCTGAAATCATCAATATAGTTCATTTAATCAAGTTGTTATTATTCAGGAATTCATCAATCGCTACTTTCTTCTTTATTTATTTTTATTAAGTCATGTTTCATGATATGGTATTTGGTATTATTTTCTTCTTTATTCTTTCATTACGAGTGTTATCCCTTGTATGTTCTATTTCCCTAAAATTTGCTTCTCTCCCATTCATATAAATTGGTAATAGCCAGAGGGCACGTGTGGCTCTATTACTCTGCTATCCATTTATACACATTTTGAGTTCAGAGGTCTTGCCTATCTGCTCAATAACATAAATTAATTGTTGGACGTATCTCAACATAAAATCATCACATAATAATATTCATAATAATCATAATAATAGTCGTCTGTTCCGACTCATGTAATATCAATACAATAAAACACTTTTGGGATTAATTATTCTCTCTTTTATACATCTCATGACCTTTTATTCCCAGTGACTTGTTTGGATTCCTTTTTCTAAGCTTATGGCGATATTTAATAGGAATTTTGCATTGTTTCATCAACTTACTTCATATGATAGTGATTATATTTGTTATCACTTTATTTCTCATTTATTTTCAATATTAACATTGTAGCTGGTTTCTGACTCACTTATATTTTTTCATCATTGATTGTCCAGTTAATATGTCATTGTCATTTTTTATTTGATTGTCTTGTCTTTTCTTTTGTGAAACGTTAATTCTTTATCATTCCCTTTTGTAATAGGGTTAGTTAATGATGTTATGTAGCGTCATCATTATTTGTTTAACATTTTATTATTTTATATCAATTTTTTATGATATTTCATTATATATACATATTTTTCAAAATTACATGGGTTTACACATTTTGTTTCACACTTGGTTGTAAGTTTTACTTACTTTATTTTGAATTTAGCTAATCTTTCTTCTAAATTCTTTTTCATTCATATAACAATTTCAATCAAATACTTATTTGTAAGTTGTGCTTACTTTAATTTTTGAATTTAGATAATGTTTACTCTCCAAATTCTTTTCTTCTCATTTATACATTAATTGGTTCACATGGTCGGTCTACTTAAAATCAGTCCCATTTCTCAGTGTTCCTCCGCACTTGGTTTAGCCATGGTCCATGTTTATATGAGTTACCCCAGTTGTTAGGATTGCTGTCGTTTTCAGAATGGCTTTTGTTCTTGTCCACTCTCTTGCTACTATCTTGTATTTAAATGTTTCTGTCATAAAATTTTCACTTGTTTCCATTCCTGTCTCAATCATTTTATTATTTTGTTTATACAACGAATAGGTCAATGCTATTTCCATTGTAGATGCTATCGTTGATATAGGATTATGTATGTCTATTAAGTGTCTTCTCCTTCTTATTCTGTTACACACTGTTTTGTAGTGATTCCTTTCTAAAGGTTCTAGTAAGTTCCTTCTGTTATTTTTAAAATTCATTCTTTCATTCTGGTCGTTAATTTGTACATTAAACATCTCAAGTAGTCCATTCTTCATCATCTCCAATTCTTCTCTGGTATTTATTGTTTTCTTTCTATATATTTTTCTTATTTCCTTGGTCTTCATTTCCAAGTATTCATTCTTCTCCTTAGTACTGTTATTTTTATTCTCAGATAATAGTATGCTTCTGTCTTCTTTTAATTCTGTTTCCTTCTTACTCTCTTCTACCTTCTTGAAACCATTATTTAATGTTTCCTTGATCTGATCGGTTTTGTAATTTGTTTCTTCCCATCTCTGATTCATCTCCATTTTTGTCTGCTTTACTTCTTTACGATACGCTATTAATTGTCGTTGTATAGTTTCATTGTTACTATCGATTTTGTGGTTCAGTGTTTCTATATCCTCCTTCATTAGTCTCAAGGTTTCGCTGGTTTTCTCGTTACTTCTCTCTATCTTTTCACTGATCAGTTTATTCTCCTCCTTCATTTTCTGTGTCAAGGTTTCGTTTAATGACTCGAATTTCTTGTCTAATTTTTCGTTCAAGGACTCAAACTTCTTATTCAATTCCTCGTTATTTTGTTTTAATAATTTTTTATTTTCCTCCTTCATTTCTTCCTTAGTGCTGTCCAATTTTTCATTCATCTTCTCATTATTTTTGTCCATTTTTTCCTTCATTAATTCCCATAATTGCATTAAGTTCCGGTCACCTCTGGTCTCCTCCTGCTGTGTAGGTTTATCTATTTCCATAGGAGTTAATAATTCTTCTACATCTTCCACCGAAGTTATTTCCTTTTCTTCCATTCTAGCACCTTTCTCGATCTCCTTTTCTGATCTCTTTGCTCCCTTTTCCGCCAAGACTTTTTTGAGTAAAGATACTGGTACTTCACTTTCATAACCAAAATTTTGCACATTTATTTTACTATAACCTACTACACCATCATTTTGATAGATTAGTATTGGCACATGAGCTTTTGCCGCGAAATCTTTTGCTGAAGGGACTTCATTTATTCGTGGTATAGGCTCTTCTAGTATAACTGAACTTTTCGGGGTAACAATTTGAATGATACCCATTATGTGAAGCGTGTTATTACCGTCTAAAGTATTTACATTTATATCAGCATTGTCTGCAACATATTGAATAAATGTGCCAGTTTCTGGTGGTAAGATACGAGGTGGACGGTGAAGAACTGCTGCTGCCTCATGCATCACAGTATCACTGTAGGATGCGCACAAACCAAAAGACGAAAAGATTTGTATAAGACGTTTTGAACCAAATCGTCGATGAAAAAAAACTGAGAGACCCAATTGCAATTTTGATTTGAAAGACCTAGGCCTAACAGCAGTCATAATACTGTGGCTGATATTTGTACATACTAATTTTAAATGTTCTAATTTAAATCGTTTATTTTTAAGAATTACTTGCTCCAAAAAATAAGTTAATGCCTCTGGAATATCGCTGTTAATATCTTCAAACATTCGACTAGGCGGGGGGTAATTGGTATTATCAAATACTGAAGATTGAATGTCCTCTCGAATGATTGCTGCCGCAGCTTTCAGGATTCGAAATCGTTCTTCTTTTTCATTTTGACTTTTGTTCTCATACCAAGCTTGGTTAAGAATATCGTGATGATTGTCAATGAAACAGATTAAAGTTAATCTTCCCGGTTTGTCAGTGATAATAATTTTATTACCATACTTCAACTTCAATCGTATCTTAATTGTTCTGTTATCTAAAGCTGGATTTTTGCAAATATTTCTTAATTCTTCTAATGAAAACTGACAATCATCACTATTTTCAATGTACGTAAATATTTCTTTCATCGCAACATTCGTAGATTCATCTTGAGGACGACCGATTTTACCCCCAGTGGTGGGTCTCAAGAAGGAATTATAACAATTATTATGGTACAGTACTTACCCTCAGCAGCAACTAAATCATATTCATACTCAATGCGTGCAGTAACATTTTTTTCTACGTCATCAGAACGAGTCCGAGCTACCTTCAGAATAGATTCTTTAAATGCAAGTGTAGCAACTTTATAAATTTTACGCCGAACATTCTGCGCTTTCTTCTTTTCAGCCTCTTCATTCGCTTCATCGCCGCAAAATAAGCAATATTTTTTAAAACAAAAATCGGATTCACTTACGCGCGCTCTAGTACGAGGTGGACTAATTTTAGATGTACTGGCTTGCTCCATCTCGTGCTGTCTTTTAACTGCAGCTATAGTACTCTTCCGAGTGTACATTTTACGGCACTGCACATGAATTGTCACAGATTTCTGGTCTTTCAGGTATTCAAAGAACCCATCATTTCTTTCAACACTTGAATCAATCAAAGTCTTCATTCCACGATCAACAATAACAGTTTCACTTTCAGTCAAAGGTTTACTACAAATAAAGCAAAATTGCGACATTTTATAAAAATTATTAAACGGCACAAATTGTAAGAAGAAATATTATAAATAAGCACGTGTATTCACTGCAAAGGAACGTTCAACACTAAAAGTATTTCGTTTACGCCTTCCAGAAAAAAAATCAGGTATACGACCGTCGCCTCCCGGACAATAGAGTAGTAGACAGATGTTGCTCAAGGTTATACGGACAAATGAAGTTAGGGACTGAGTTTCTTTTATGTGTATATTCTCACAATCGTATAATTTGTATGTATAAGTTACACAAACTAATATTTTTACTTATATTAAACATCCGATGATGTATTTAGGCGGTTAAGCGTGCATATTATTGTTTTCGATGTTTCAGATGATGATATCTCAGGAATGGTGATTCTTAGAAAAAAAAGTATATGAACAATTGTTGTAGATAATTTTATGATCTACAACTTTTGTGTGACCTATTTGTATGATAAAACTTACCGTTTACCAGAAAAATGCAAAAAACAAATATTTTTGACATTTGACCTTGAATAACTTTTTTAGCAGATGTGGGATCGATGGGGATTTTTGAAATTTTATTTGTAATAGTGTTCCCAAGATCTATACCAATTTTCAGCTCTATGCGAATTATTGTAAACTTACTACTATTTTTTTGACTACTTTGACCGGACTAGATTATATAGTTTTAATATACATTATAACACACACATCAAGTTTGAACGACTTGAGACCGGCAATAAGTCAAAAAGGGTCACGCAACAAGTTTTGTTAACTGTCCAGATCGGAAGTTTAGAAGTCGTTTAGGTGTCTTTGTAGTTGTACCAGAATTAATAAAAGACTGTATATTAGGCGTGGAATTATTAGAAGAAAATGGGTGCGTGATCGACCTGAACAACAAACGATTAATAATTCAGGGAGATCAAAACCAGGAAGGAACCACAGCAGAGATACTACGAGTAGAACTCTCATCTGCCGGTGAAGATATCGAAGAATTGATTGAACAGAAGGTGCAAGCTATCAGACAGATAACAGATGTTGAACGGAGCGAGCTACAACATATCTTAATGGACAATAAAACGGTGTTCCGGGATACGCCAGGTAGAATTAACACATATCAGCATAGATTCGAAGTCACCGATCGGACACCTTACTGTCAGGGAGGATGGCCGGTTCCGATGAGATACCAGGAGGCAGTGAAGGCAGAAATCTAAAAGATGGAGGCGCATAGTATCATTGAAAGGGCCCAGAGTCCATACATCAACGCTATGGTCACTGTCATAAAA
Source organism: Magicicada septendecula (assembly GCA_034769895.1). Classification (NCBI taxonomy): domain Eukaryota; kingdom Metazoa; phylum Arthropoda; class Insecta; order Hemiptera; family Cicadidae; genus Magicicada; species Magicicada septendecula. Next base: position 450,379,486 of record CM068371.1, read on the forward strand.
AAAGACCAGACATTATGTTTGGATGCCCGTAAACTAAATTCAGTAACAATTCCGGACCATGAGAGAGCCTTTCCAATTAATGAGATACTGGCAAAATGTGGAAACATTAAAGTCATGTCCACAATTGACCACCTCCGTAGCTCATTTTGGCAAATTACATTGCATCAGGAATGTTGAGATTTTACTGGATTTTTGTACGAGGGCAAGTGCTATCGGTACACTGTGACGCCGTTCGGACTGAAGACTAGTCTAGCAAGTTTGACTCGTGGGTTGGATCGGGTATTATCGGAAGAAGTGAAGGCATTTACTATCTTATATGTAGGTGACTGCCTATGTATCTCGGATAGCGTAGAAGAGCACCTACGACACTTAAAATTATTACTGCGTGATCTAAAACAAGCCAATTTAACTGTCAACTTTAACAAATCACAACTGTTTCGTAAAGAGATTGATTATTTGGGATATCGCTTAACAACAGATGGTATTACCGCCGCACCGGATAAGATAAGTTTCGAAAGCCAAAGAATCAAAAACAACTCAAAGGGTTTCTGGGCTTAACCAACTTCTATAACAGATTCACGAGTAAATACGCCGAGGCTACGCAACCGTTACTAAACCTATTAAAAAAGGATACCACGTTTAAATGGACTAAGGAAATGGACCAGCATTTTGAGAAGGTCAAGGAGTTATTTATCGAAGCAGTGGTTCTTAAGCATCCGGACCCCAGCAAGCGTTTTTACCTACAAACGGATGCGAGTCGCCGCTATGCGCTGGGAGGACAGCTTTACCAACTAGACGAGAATAACGACATCGGAGTGGTCGCATTTACAAGCCGCGTGGTACGGGGAGCTGACCGTAATTACTTCACTACAGAATTAGAGGTACTGAGTGTCGTCCACTGTTTACAGAAATTTAGGACATACGTACTGGGTAAGCCTCTAACGATAATCACAGACAACAAAGCATTAATTTTCATAAAAAATGTCACTTAAATAACTCTCGCATAACGCGATGGATTCTCGCAATACAGGAGTATGATTTCGACATCATTCATTGTAAGGGGCGAGACAACATCGTGGCAGATATCCTGAGCAGACATCCTGAAGACATGGACGAGGAGCAATCAATCGATCAAACCGAGGAATTAGAGATAAATCTTATCAACATCCGTATTAGTAAGGGGGCCAAGGAGCAGCTCAAGAACATAAAAGGTTATCAACTAGCAGACACGAAATTGAAGCGAATTATCAACTTAATACAGGCAAATAAGCAACATAAACTTGCCCAAAAATACATTTGGTACAATGAAAAATTATACCGCAAGGAAAAGGGGATATGGAAACTCATGTTGACCGAGGAACTATGCCGCAACATGATTTATGAACTACACCAGGCGTACAGTCACGTGGGGAACCGGCGTACGTGTCACCTATTCAAGGAAAATTTCACGGGAGACTCAATCAATAAGATCACGAAATTAATTACAAGAACTTCTCAAACCTGCCAGAAAAGCAAGGATCATTTTAAAAGAATGGTAGGCGAAACGCAACCTGTGATACCCAAAAACAAGAGCAAACTAATTAGCATTGATTACTATGGACCATTACCGGTGTCTACAGGCAAGGTCAGGTACATACTAACTATGATCGACAATTTTACCAAATATGTAAAATTATATAAATTAAGGCAAGCCACCACGACCGCCACTATAAGTAAAATTAAGTTATATTGTGGAGAAATGGGAAAGCCGTCAGCAATTTTAACTGACAACGGTACACAATTCACCAGTCAACGATGGACCACAGCATTGACAGAAATGAGTATTAAACCAAAATATACCGCAATTCGCAATCCGTGCACTAATTTGGCAGAAAGGGTCAATAAACAGTTAGGCAATATGTTTAGGGCGTCGCCATCCGAAAAACACGCAAAATGGGCACAATTTCTAAATCTAATTGAAGCATGTATTAATCAAACGTACCACGAAACTATTGAAACCACCCCGTACGAGGCACAGTGGGGAAGAAAACCGGAGCGTGATTGGACCAAGTATATCGACAGGGAAATGATGCCGGCAAGCCAGCCAATTAACTACCACAATATTTACAGCTAAACTGAATCGAAATTGCCCGTGAGCTGCGCGGATGGGAGTGAGTGAGACGGTAGTAGTATGTGAGTGAGGCGGACGAAGTTTACGAACTACGTCATCTACGTACACTCGTTTCATGTTGACAATATACAAAATTTACTGTGTTCAGAGTTTATTTATCCCGTGCTGAACGTAATGTCTTTATAGTGTAAGAGCTTGTAAAGTTTTAGGAAATTATACAGCGAAATACAATTTCTAATTTAGGAAGTGAAACCCAAGTAAATATTATTCAACATGAGGAAAATAAAAATGTTCTTACCTCCAGCTGAAGTGTATTGTTTTTTCTTTCGCCATATCAAACAATTAAAAAATTTAAACACTATAAACCGTTTCATATGTCCACATTACTAAATAAAAAAAAAGAAGTTATAGTTCAATTCACTCTTTCATTAATAATAATATTAATAATTAATAATCAATTAATACACCAATTTTAAGTATTAAAATAAACTTGACAATTACCCGCTCATTGGATGAACTCCCGAAATATCACTGTCAGTATCTGAATTCTCTTCTTCCGATTCTTCTTCACTGACTTCACCTAGATTTATTATAATATCGTCCACTACAGTATCGAAGAGTTGTTCTTTTTCCCAATATTCTCTTTCTATTTTAATTACGTGCCTGCACCTAGATAGCCAATCGTCTTTTGAAAAACTTTCGAAAAAATCATTACAGTAATTATTAACATCATTAAAATTGAAAGTAACATTTCTCGTTGCAACATATTCTTTTAAAGAAACCCATACGAGTTCAATGGGGTTTAGATCTGGATGGTAAGGAGGCAAACGTAGAACAGAATGTCCATGATTGTGTAATAACTCGTCGATTTCATACGTTTTATATTTTGGTTTATATAATTTGATTAATGTGTACAAATCGGGTTTCAACATTGAATTTTGAAATTGTATGTTGTTCTTTGTAAGCCAGTCTTTCATGTCGTCTTTCCTGGAATTAGAGTCGGACAGTTTTCAGTTTGTTTGTTGTGGTAGGGAGCGTTATCCATGACAAGAACACTGTTTGGTGGCAGTCCATTTAGTAGCTTTTGTTCTACCCACTTCCTGAAATTAGAGTAATTCATCTCATCATGATAATCTCCTGTTGATAATGTCGACTTCCAAGTTAAATTAGCACCAACAACAAAACCATTTTCTCCCCCAGCATGGATTATTATTAGTTTCTGGCCTTTTGTAACTTTCTTCTTTAGTCCTTCATTTGAATCGTCGGTCCAGCTCTTTACTTGTGTATACGTAGAATGTAAATATGTCTCGTCCATATAAACAATGTTTCTGTTTTCCTCTCTGTACCTCAGTATTGTGCGTAAATAGTTCAGTCTCATCTGTCTTATGTCATGTCGTTCCATGAGAAGTTTCCGGTCTGATTTTGTTTTCACCCACTTAAATCCCATTGTGTGTAATTCTTTTCGTAATGTGTCTACACAACGAATTGTGTATCTATATTCCGTATCACTGCAAAATTGTTTGTGGGTTGCCTTCATCGTTGGCACCCTCTTTTCATTTATATGAAAATTTAAAACTAGTCTACGTAAAACACATCGATCGAAGTCATCCAGCACAATTTTTTTATTTCTATTTTTCAATTTCTTTTTAGGTGTTGAAAAAGATGTCGACCCACCGCACTCAATTTTTCGCGACTCACCGGCAATCGTTTTCACAGTCCGTAAACTTACACCAGTAGCTGCTGCAACGCGTTCCTGCACTTAGCCAAAGGTATAACTGGCACACTTTTTTTTGCCTCGTTTTGCATAAACTGCAATACACAACTAATAATTTCCCGGCTTTGTCCACTCAACGTTTTGTGTTTCACTTTACTTATGAATTCCACGTTAGCGTCCATTTTGTACGTTATCTATGAAGTAAATAACGATATACTTCAGATATACAGTATCTCAAGCATATACAGTATCTAAACACTTACGAGTAAGTGTAAGTAAGTAAGTAAATATATATAACACAATAAGGAAGAAAACTATGCAAATTATATTTCTAACGCCCACTTAAATTTTGATACGACTATACATCCACTGAAACACACACCACGGCAACACAACTCAAGTGCGGTTCACGTTTCCCCACTATAGCTCTAACAAAAATTTGTCACCGCGCACACAAGGCCGAGTGCAGTTTCGTTCTCTGTTAGCTGTAGCCTACTTGCGCATAAAAGAAAAAGGAGAGAAGAGGACCGATCAAATCAACGCTGCCCATCAAATCACAAAATTCCAAATAGGAGATAAGGTGGCTACGTACGTAGCCTACAACATAACTTTGTCCCCGTAAAATTGTTGAGTGTGCAATTTTTACGTTATAGTCTAGATGTGCTACGTCGAGGATGAGTTGATGACGTAGTTACTGGGCCTGTTATACAGACCGGTGTTGTATAGACTCGATAGTTGACGCGTAATTGTTTTTCACCGCAAAGTAGCAGCATGATGTACGCACACACACATTACAGCTGGAATAGTCGAGATACTTGTAGTACTTTCTTTATTTTGTAACACTTCTTCCGCATTACGTAACAATATGATAAAATATTTCTTCATTACTAAATTCAGTTTGGATATTCATTAGTATCTTACTGTTCTTCTTTTTTTTCCTTTAAAATTTCGAACTCTTCACACAACCTCCTTTTATTTATATTATTTTCCACTTTTAATGTTTCTACAATTTCAAAAGAGAGTTGGTAAATTTATGCCCTGTTTCCATGAAGTACCTAGCGTATAGTGAAATAATGGTCCTATCTCCTTCTCCCCTTGCGTGTTCTCTCAACCTAACCTCAAATTTACGTCCACGTTCGCCCAGGTACACCTTATCACATTCTTTACATTTTAATTTGTACACTCCACTCTTATGTAATATTGGTGTTTCTTCAATATTAAGGTATTCTTAACGTGATCGAAAACTGTTGGTGCCTTACTTATGGCTATAGGCTATCTACATCATATTTCTTAAAATACTTTTTATTATTTTCTTTGTTTGGTATCTCAACATGTAATTGATCCTTTATATTTCTTCTCTATTTTTTACTTCCATGTTTCGTAAGGAAATGGAAGTATGGTGGTGGCGAAAAAAATCGTGTTCGAGATAAGGGCTGATTCTGATTGTACTACCCTCAAAACATGAAGAAAAGTCATTTTCCAAAATGTGTCTGTGTGTAGAAGTTTTCTGTGGCGAACGATAACTGTCGCAAATTCAAACAGAATCAATGTTTTGCATATGTGCCCGAGTTGTAGAGGACTCAAGACTTATTAATTTTGGTGAAGATCGGTTAAGGGGAAGGGGTAGTTTACCTGCAACGTTTTACGTTTTAACAAAAATAAAGTACGGTACTTAATTTTGACAAATAAAGTATCCTGAAAAGAAGGTAATTTTTATCCACTATAGAAAGGTAGATAAAATACTATAAATGAAAAGGGTAGTTGAAGGGAGAGGGGGTAATTTTTTCACGTTTGTTATTGATTTAATGAGTTTGACGAAATTCAATAAATATCTGTATGCAGAACCATAGATGATTCCATGTTCTAAGATCTATATTTAAAATCATTTACTTAAATTCGGTTCGATAATTTCTAAAATAATATTCGCCACCCTCAAACTATATTCACTATTTACAAATATTTTTGTAATTATGGGGTAGTCGTTTATTATAATGTTATTTTTCGAGTCACTTTATCTGTACAAGTTAGGTACTTTATTCTTATAAAGAATCTGAACTTCGCAGATAATCATAAACTTCGCAATCTAGCATAAACTTCCCAGACCTCTCCATCACAAAATTTGAACACAGACACAAATTCAGTATATACAGAAAATCCACTACAACTGACACACTAATACACAACTCCTCCAATCACCCAATACAACACAAACTAACTGCCTTCAGAACTATGATACATAGACTTAACAATACCCCACTAGATGAAAAAGACTACAAAGACGAACTAAACACGATAAAATATCTAGCAGAATCCAACGGATAGAACAGAACAATAGTCAATGAACTCCTACACAAAACAAACAACAGACAAAGACAGAAAACAACAAATTCATAACACTAACATACATCAATAACCACACTGAAAAAATAGCCCACAAATTCAGAAAAGCAGGATAGAGAATCCCATACAAAACTACAAACAAAACAGAACACACACTATCAAAACACACACACAAAGCACAAAACAAATTTGATCTACCTGGTGTTTACAAACTAAATTGCTCAGATTGCAACAAATTCTACATAGGTCAGACAGGACGTTGCTTCAAACAAATATACATTGAACACACAAAGGCACTACACTCCACTACCGAATCCACCTTTGCAATCCACCTCATTGAAGCAAACCACACATACACAAACATCGACAAGAACATGGATATTCTACACGTACACACAAAAGGCCGAAAACTAGACACTCTTGAACAATTGGAAATATACAAACACATAAAAACGACATCCTAAACGAACAGATACATTTCAAATCACACGTATTATTCGAACATATCACACCTCACACACACAACATCGATCCTTTAAAAGTCGACGCCGTCGCCAAGAACAAGACGGACAGTGGCAGCCTCTGACGAAGCTTAGAATAAGCGAAAACTGGTTCAGGATATAAGGTAAATGTTTACGTTTTTACCAATAAAAAACATTGTGTTCCTTGTCGGTAGTGAGATAATTATATTTATTATAAATTACAACATATATGGAGAGAAAAACTAAACATACGTAACTACACAGATATAATTAAACATTTCCCCCCAAAATCCGTTATCATCCCCTGTTTTCTTCTTTTCTATGGCTACAGAACAAATCTTGATAACTGCATCATAATTTCGTCCGATACATTACGGCACGTTTAATTGTCTCTATGGCATTAACGACGTCACTAAAATACACGAGATCCTATTTGGTTCTTCGTCACCATCATCTTCTTCGTCTATTTCCTGGTGAATGCCATCAGCAATCTCCGGTATTGTCATGGCTTCCTTAGTAACAACGTTTTCATCAATGTTAACATAATCGTCAAATGATGCATGGCCTTCTAATTTGTCTATACTGTAATTTCCTTAGATAGGCCTACGCCTATAAATAATTGTACGTGTGGATTCCCTATACCTGGTATACACAGAAATCAATTGTACGTTTTAGAGTAATGCCAGAAAATACAGGATCATCGTAAAAGAATCCCTGGATTAAAAAAAAATCCTCTACTCCTCTCTTGGTGTAAAAACTTTTAATCTTTCTGAATATACTTATCATTTCATTTCATTATCATTTCAATCTATTTATTATTTAAAAAACAGTTCTTTGGTAACTCGAAACATCCCACTGAATAATGTGGTACAGTAGCCTATTGCTTTCACTATTTACAAGATATAAAAATCACAAACAAATCTTACCTGCAAAACGTGAATATTCATTTCATCCTTCTTTCCAACGTCTACACAGTGAATAGCATGCTATACTAGCACCTTGAGATAATGCAAATTAAATAGCGGGAGGTGAAGCGGTTGCAGTTCGCTTGTGGAATTCCACTCTTACGTTTTTTAGGTGCGATGTATCAGGAGGCTCTACCGTGCGTTTGTCCACAATCAGAAAGAGGTTTTGACGCCTTGAAAATGCTTTTGCTCTCATTTGTGCATCGACGACTCGCAGCCAGTTTTCAGATACTTCCGTTGCAATAGACGACTTTTGTTTATTAACATATTTCGTAGGGAGCGTTGCAAAATTTTAAAACACCCCACCTTCGCACATTTCCCTACAGTTTTTCACTTCCGTCACTGCGTACACGACACTGTTACACGTTGTTTACTCCGCTTTTCGCCATGACAGTTCTCTCCTCTGAATGCCACTGTGCGGTCACGAAGTAAATTAAAAAAAAAAAAAGGCATGTTTCATCGGCATTGAAGACGTCTTTGGGAGTTCTTTCCACGCACGCACTGTATTAACGTCTACACTCTTGCCTTCACCGCACACGCTTTTGCCGCCTTATGTAACATTTAAGTATCCAGCCGGTCAAAACATGAAAATCTTCGACACCAAACCTGACTGTCAGTTCATTTGCTTTTTCGCAAAGCACTGGCCCGCTGATAGGAATTCCTTCCGACCTGTGCTGCTGGAGCCATTTAACAGGCAGCGTTCAAAGGGTCCATATTTTACGCTTTGAATGCGTGTTCGCATATTTTGAAAATACACGAACACTTTCTTCAGTTTCTGTTGCTCTAGCCACATGTTAATTTAACGTCAACGGAGCAATCCTTAACTTGCTTCTTACTCTAGCTTTACTTCAAAATGTTTAATTTCTCAGCGATCGTAACGCACCTCCTCTTCCGTCCACTGACGATGTTACTTCTAACAGAAACAGTAACAAAATGATGTCGACAAAGCGATGGCAGTCTACGAGAGTAGAGGGAAAATGAGGTTCCTGACTCACAAACGGTGCCGCCTTTCCCACGCTCTCTAAAAAAACACTTAAAAACACTAAAAAACAAGATCAAAGGGTGGTGCCTTTCCCACGCTCTCTTAAAAAACAAGATCTTTCCCGCAGCATCCAATGGACAACCAGCATCCGCGAATTTCCGCGAATGGACCACCAGCATCCGCGAATATATTTTTTTATTTTTTCAATTCGCTCTCTTAAAAAACACTAAAAACAAGATCTTTCCCGCAGCATCCGCGAATTTCCGCGAATATAATTTTTTATTTTTTTAATTAAGCTGATTTGCATTTCCCGCATAAATATCCAATGGACCACTTGCATATCAAGGGAGGGGGGGTTCAAACTTGATGTGTGTTATAATGTATATATTAAAACTATAAGATCAGGGTTACCAACCTTTGCATTATAGTGTATAGATCAGGTCTGCCAACATTTTTCTGTGGTGGGAAATTCAAACTATATGAGCAGATGCATTATAGTGTACATTAAAACTATATGATTGTTGTCGACCACGATATCAAGTTATCAACTCTCTCTCTCTCTCCCTCTCTCTCCCTCTGTCTCTCTCTCTCTCTCACACATTTAGTAGATTACTGTTGCGTCTCTCTCTCTCTCTCTCTCTCTCTCTCTCTCTCTCTGTTCATGTAACGTTGCTCTCTCTGTCAAAACGTCGACTTCAGCTCGAAGACACATTGCGTGCTCTCTCTCTCTCTCTCACTCTCTCTCTCACTCTCTCTCTCTCTCTACCAACCTTTGCATTATAGTGTATAGATCAGGTCTGCCAACATTTTCTGTGGTGGGAAACTATATAAGCAGACGCATTATAGCGTACATTAAAACTATATGATTGTTGTCAACCACGATATCAAGTTATCAACTCTCTCTCTCTCTCTCTCTCTCTCTCTCTCTCTCTCTCTCTCTCTCCCTCTCTGTCTCTGTCTCTCTAAGCAGACGCATTATAGTGTACATTAAAACTATATTATTGTTGTCGACCACGATATCAAGTTATCAACTCTCTCTCTCTCTCTCCCTCTCTCCCTCTGTCTCTCTCTCTCTCTGACACACACTGTTTAAACTTTGTACTTGTTTATCAGCTGTACGCGGTGTACTGCCGCAATGCGGCACGAGCGGATGACGTCACGCGCTTATCACACGCTGCCGCCGGTCATCTCGGCCGTCGGTAGACAAGTTTAGTTTAGTTTCTAACAAAGCTCCGAGCGCATCTCTCGTAAAACACTTCTCTTCCAGCCGCGGCTTCTGGACAATTTTTAAATATGTATTCATAAGATTTAATTGAATTCAGACTACCTGCGTCCATCTTCAATGGACCACGACTTCTTTTAAAACTAACTTTCGGGCGTTATTGCCTCAAATGCATCCGCACGTGCCGATCATAATCAATACTTTAAAACTTCAATAAACGCATGTCAAATATCCGTAATACAGTCCACTTCTTTTCTTACATACAATCCAGCCTTTCCTGCATAGCGTCTTTGGAATAACTCGAGACTCTTCAAGAGCTTCCGAACCGCAATATTTTGGTCCTCCGGGCCGGATTTCATATTTTTGGGCCCAAAAACGACAACATTTTTGGTCCCACCGGGCAGGATTTCTTATTTTTGGCCCAAAAACGAAAACGTTTTTGGTCACCACGGGACGGATTTCTCATGTTTGGGTCCACAAGCGACAGCATTTCTTTGTACGCATCATTTCTGGCCCAACCGATCTGAATTTAGTCACGCCCTACGGGCATCATTCTCGTCCTGAGCCATTGTGGTGAATCACATCGCAGTCATCTCGACAAGATTCGGCCAAGCAGTAGACCAGAGACGACGGGACACGGCAGGACAGCATTTGCGAGGTATCAAAAAAGGATTCTACAGCTTTAATTCATGGAGGGTTACACATGAGGCGTCATCTGACCAGCGGAGACAGAAGGTGCAACAGCTCCTAACAGGATCGAACAACGGGATCGAAGCCAGCTTCATCACGAATGGATCAACGGCCACGTGACTATAAACTTTTTACTTATATTTGATGTTCATTATCAGTTAATACTTCAAAGATAAAGATATATTTTGTTATCATTTAAATTCATAATTTTAATAATTTAATTGATAACAAAGCTTGATTAGTTAGAGAGAGTAAGTTTATGTTCTAAACAACGATCGCTAGCTACCGAAACGTATTCAAATTCATTCAAACTTAAGTTTATGGCTCACATGCTCTATGCTCAAATTCTTTCAAGATATTTTCCTTTTTTTTTTCTTAAATTGTAATAATGGCCGATGTAAGGGCTCTAATAAAAAAACGAGGCACAATTAAGGCCTCAATATCTCGCGTAAATACTTTCGCGGATAACTTCGATTTGGTAAACAGCGATCCTCATGCGCTGAAAATAAAACTGCGTCATTTGATGGAATTATCCACCAAATATGATGAGATTCACTCCCAAATCGAAGCTGAGGAAGCGGACGTTGCTTTAACGAGTGATAGAGTACAAACGGAGGACGATCTTTGTAATATAGAATGTAAATTGCAACACCTGCTGGAGCAAGCTGAGCATATGAACCAAAAACCAGTAATTAATGCTGAAAGTAAACAGCCTAAAACACCCCCCATTCAATTGGAACCAATAAAATTACCACGGTTTGCGGGTAGTATTGTTGAGTGGCAACATTATTACCATATTTTTCTTGAATTAATTCACGTCAGAGCAGATCTGACGGATATACAGAAACTTCACTATTTGCACTCGTCATTACATGGCGAGGCGCTTAACGTAATAACATCGTTACCAATCACTCAAGAGAATTACGCGGTGGCTATCGATCTGTTGAGGAATAGATATGACAGTAAGCTAATTGTTTCCGCCCATCATGTAGGGAATGTCCTGGACGTACCATTAGTTCAACAAGAATCCCAAGTCAGCATATCGAAATTTATTGATGAAATCTCTGCCAATATAAACGCTTTAAATAATCTCAAACTGCCAGTCAACACGTTCGAAATTATTGTCGTAAATTATTTAGCTAAAAAACTTGATAATTACACTTTTCGTTTGTGGAAAGTGAGTTTGTCGGAGCATAAATTCCCTGATTTTAATAATTTTATGAATTTTCTAAATTCACGAAGAAAATTACTGCAAAATCTTGATAACGCAACTACCCCAACGAGCAGGTTGAACAAAAGCGATAAGTCTCCTTATCGCAAGGCAGTTAAACAGATAAGCGCTCCAAAGGGCGCATTCCATTCTCATATCAGAAACAATTTATGTAGGCTGTGTAACGGTGAACATAGAATTATCGACTGCCTACAATTTACATCGCTGTCTATCCCTGACAGAAAAAACGTGTTAATAAAAAACAAACTTTGCCTAAACTGCCTCCGTTCGGGACACGAAAGCTCAAAATGTCCCTCAAAATTCTCATGCAAAAAATGTTCTAGGCGTCACCACACCACGATTCATGTCCCCAACAGGGACGTAGCTTCTGTTAACAACCAATGCTCACTGAAATCACAGACCAATAAATCGGTATTGTTATCCACCGCCGTCTGTATGACCGCTAATAAGGTCGGTAGACAATTTCCCGTTAGGATATTACTGGATTCCGGTTCTCAAGCGAACTTTTGCACAATGGATTTTGCCCGCAGAATGGGCCTCCAATTGGTTAAATCGCAACTACCCATCACGGGTATAAACAACTCGCTTTCCCAGGCTGACTTTAGTACGAAGGTAAGGTTACATTCTCGCTATAAACCCTTCACGTTAAACGTGCATTGTGCCGTATTGCCCAGTATAACTAATAATTTACCGGTGGAGTCGTACGATCTTGCCTCTTTGAATTTACCCAAGCGCATATTCTTGGCGGATCCTCACCTACATTGCTCGGCGCAAGTCGATATATTACTCGGCGCTCAATATTTTCTCCAACTAATAGAAACTATGAAATTTACGCGCGGACCACACTTTCCTATAATTTAGGAAACCAAGTTAGGATTTATTTTGGCCGGTGACTTACCCTTCAACGTCGATATAACTAAAACAGTTTCTTCCTTTACGGTCTGCAAGGATGATAATCAGATTTCCTCGCAACTAAAAGAATTTTGGAAGTTGGAGGAGATCTCTAGTCGCGAAGCCCGCTCTGAGGACTCGCCGTGTGAAAAACATTTCGTGGAAAACACTAGCCGTAACCGCGATGGGAGATTCGTGGTATCCCTGCCCCGCAGATCCGATAAATTTCATTTGGGAGATTCTCTCCGCGGAGCCATCCGCAGATTCCAATCGTTAGAGTTCAAGTTCAAGCAGAACCCTATCCTTCATAAGGATTATAGCGAGTTCATGAGTGACTACTTGAAACTTGGCCACATGTCGCCACTTAATGACTACGATTTGTCGCTTGACAGCTCAGAGATTTTTTATCTGCCCCATCACGCAGTCTTCAAGGACTCTAGCTTAACCACTAAATTGCGCGTGGTATTTGACGCCTCCGCTAAAACCACAAATAATCTGTCCCTCAACGATACTTTAATGGTCGGTCCTTCGATCCAGCAGGATCTGTTTTCGATAATGGTTCGGTTCCGTACCCACCGATATGTACTTATTGCGGACATAGAAAAGACGTATCGCCAGATCATTGTTAACCCTAAGGATTCAAACCTGCAACGCATCGTTTGGCGTGATGCGCCGCATAAGGAATTGCGGCATTACGCTTTAAGGGCGGTTACATATGGCACTGCTAGTGCCTCCTTCCTTGCTACACGTTGTCTGGCTCAAATAGCCTACGAAAATTAATCCGACTACCCTACAGCTTCTAGGGCTATAGCAAATGATTTTTACGTAGACGATCTCATAACGGGTTCGGACGATCCGAACGTCTTAGCTGAAATGAAATGCGAGATCGTGAAGTTGTTGAGTAGGTATGGTTTCACGTTACATAAGTGGTTCTCTAACCACCATAAGATTATGACCCTTCGCGCCCAAGTAACCCATGACTTCAGCAAAGGTCAAAACGTGCGTACATTGGGAATCCAATGGAACGTTGAAAGGGATAACTATTTATACACCGTTAGGGGTGATGATAATTTGACCGTGTTCAACAAGAGAAGCGTGTTGTCGGTCATCGCCGGGATCTATGATCCATTAGGTTTGATCGCTCCCATCACATTTTATTGCAACCATTTCGTACAACAGTTGTGGTTGGCGGGCACAGATTGGGACGAACCCCTATCTGGGTCATTAGCTAATCAGTGGTTGGAATTATACGCTCAATTAGTCTCCGACACTCATTTTAAGATTACGAGGTCGGTTAAGAGTTCGAACAATTACCCAATTAGTTCATTACAGCTGCACGGATTCGCCGACGCTTCGGCTAAAGGTTACGCGTGTTGCATTTCTGTGCGGGCGGTCTATTCGAACGGCGCCATATCGTCAAACTTGTTGTGTGCAAAATCTAGGGTCGCGCTGCTGAAACAGATAACGCTACCACGTCTTGAGCTTTGTGCTTGTTTATTGCTGGCGCAATTAACGTCCAAGGTTTTAAACGCCATCAATTACAATTTCGACGGACTATATCTTTATTCGGACTCGATGATAGCGTTGTATTGGATACATCAACAATCTTCCCGCTGGAAGGTATTTTTGGCCAACCGTGTCGCGGAAATACAGCGTCTTGTTAGCAGCAGGGGAACTTGGCATCATGTAGTATCAAATGACACTGCCGACATTTTATCGCGCCGTTGCCTCCCTCGTAGTTTGCACTGTCATACTCAATAGTGGCATGGTCCGTCCTGGTTAGCGCATGAGTCAGCATCATGGCCAGTCAGCGCTTTCGACATTAATACTCCCTGTACTTTTCCAGACCTTGAGCAGGAACGTCGCAAGCAGGTTCAAACCTCACTAATTGTCGCGTCCTCAATACATAGTTATGTTGAAAATTATTCATCACTTACTAGGCTTATTCGCGTCTTCACATATTGCCGCAGATTTTTTCGCAATTCTAGGCTCGCGGTTGTTGACCGAGACACGTCCTTTTTGTCGGCTCAGGAATTGTCTGACACGCTCTTGATTTTTGTCCGGCAATCTCAGCAGTTGCATTTCGGCGTAGAAATTATGGAACTTGAGGCACACCGGTGCCTTCCTCGCAGTAGTAAAATTCTTGCTCTCAACCCATTCCTGAATGAATCAGGCATTTTAAGAGTGGGTGGACGCTTGCAATTCTCCCCACTTAGCTACGAGAGTAAACACCAAATAATTTTGCACCCGCACTCTCATCTCACGAGATTAATAATTGAGTACGAACACATCTGTTTGTTACACGCTGGGGTGCAATCAACTCAAGCTTCGCTTAGGCGAAAATATTGGATCATACACGACAAATCCTATATCCGTTCAGTGATACATAAGTGTGTCACTTGCTTTCGTTTCCGGGCTAAAGGCGCGAATCAACTACTAGGTCAGTTACCCCCTTCTAGGGTCACGCCTTCAAGGCCATTTTCACAGTCGGCCGTGGACTACGCCGGTCCTGTACTTTTGCGCCATGGCGGGCAGCGCTCTAAGTCCACGACCAAGGCATACATCGCGCTATTCATATGCATGTGTACAAAGGCCATCCATTTAGAATTGGTGTCGGATCTCACTTCCAACGCCTTTATAGCGGCTTTAAAAGGTTCATCTCGCGCAGAGGTATTCCCGCGCAGATATTTTCAGATAATGGTACGAATTTTCGTCGTGCCAACCACACCTTACATGATTGGTACAAATTTTTAACCTCAAAGGAAGTTGAGCAATCTTCCCTGGAGTTTTGCGGTCTCCACGGTATCAAATGGTCCTTTATCCCCCCTTCAGCCCCTCATTTCGGTGGTTTGTGGGAAAGTGGTGTAAGGAGTGTTAAATTTCATTTACGTCACGTAATAGGCGGTACGATCTTGAATTTTGAGGAATATTCTACTCTTCTTTCTCAAATTGAGGCTTGCCTTAATTCACGCCCTTTGTGCGCGGTGTCCGACGATGCTAGAGACCCTGAACCCTTAACTCCTGCTCACTTCTTGGTCGGTGCTCCACTGACGGCACTTCCGGAGCCCGACTATACCCAAAGTAATATTAGTCATTTGGGCAGATGGCTTCTACTCCAAACATTTACGCAAACCATCTGGAAACGGTGGTCTAGGGATTATCTGCACCAGCTGCAGCAGCGCAACAAATGGCGCACCCCGTTAAGGAATTTGAATGTCGGACAGCTTGTCCTCATTTTGGATGACAATTCCCCCCACTAGAAAGGAAGCGTGGGGTAATTACCAATGTTTATCCGGGTCAAGATTCCTTAGTACGCGTCGCAGAAGTTCGCACCGCGCTAGGTATCTTACGCCGACCCATCCAAAAATTATGCCCCCTTCCGGTGGCAACAAGCTGATCGTATGCGCGCCATACGATATGTGTGTGTGTGTGTGTGGGTGTGTGTGTGGGTGTGTGTGTGTGAGTGTGTGAGTGTCACATTGCCTGGACCACGCCCGGGACATTCCCCGGGCGAATATACAAGTCAATTGTATCATAAACATTGTAAGTATCATAAGCATTGTAATATTGTTTACGTGCCGCTAGCTATTACTGCAATAGCGACTGTGTTTCATATGTACTATCAATTATTATGAATGTTGTGTATTGTCATATGTTTATATAATTCAAGTTCTGAGAACTACGAGTGTTACTTATGGTGTCAATTATTCTACGTATGTATTGTATTTTTCAATGTCATGTACCATTGAACTTTGAGGTGATTATGATAACATTATGTTCTTATTATTTGTATTATTATATGTGAAGCAGTGTTCAAGATGGTTTCTCTTATATAATTTAATGTTGTCACTTACGTTTGTCAAGGTTTAAATATTCCTTATCCACATGTTATGCTTCAAGAGAGATCATGTTTAGTTATGTAAAGACTCGTTTTTATCATGATTTTATTTTTTGTACCTTTTCTAGCACAGAAATTGTTTTGTTTTGACTTAAGCTTTTGTGCTAGCTTAATGAATTTTGTTTTCTACAAATTTTATGTTAGAAGTGAGTTACTTTAATCCACGAGTCAATTTAATGTATAAGCCTTTAAGTGTATTATGTATTGTTTATATATATATATATTATAACGGAACCAAATATTAACTATTTGGGGTTATATGTTTACCGCATACTGAAAGCATATTTAAATAAAAGTAACAGCCAAAACTCCATTTTAATGTAGCGCATTGAAAATAACGCTTTGAAAAGCAACGCACACGTGGTCATTATGTAATCAGTTCGCTGTACAAGGAAGCGACCACACCCAAACTGTTAATTATTAATATCTCGGAAACTAATAAAAAAAGGCGAAATCTAACATAGCCAAAATGTTTGCCGAGATATTAATAATGACGTGTGCAAATTTGATGCAATATAATTAACAAATGTAAGAGTTAATTAAAATAATTAAATAACTTCTGCTAAAATAGAGTTACAGTAAAGGGATTTTACTATGTTATAAAGATAATAATTTCGGACAGATTGTATATTTTAGATTTCACACAACTTGATTTGCAACCAAGTTATTGCAAAATTAAATAAGTACAGGATATCCTTAGCGACAAATTGGTTCCGCCGGTTAATTATGTTAGATAATAATTCTATTCTCCGTCTGTGGGAACCAGACTTCAGTCTCACGGACTAAGGGAATTCTAAATTTTATGTGGTAGGGAGAGTGTTTCGACCAATGAAATCATTTCATGCAGCCCCGGCTACTGCGGTGTTTTATGGTTGAAAAATCACTCTTCTGTCAGTACTCACGAAGTTAAGACGTAGTCCTTCGATCGTCTAGTAGCCAAAGTGGTGAAGATCAACAAGAAGACTCTACGTGGTCAACACACACGCAATTACGAACACACTAAGTACAGATCATCTGTATAGCTCGTAATTGTTGTGTAAAGGCGAGATACTCTTCAGGACATCAACCGAGCTTATTGTGTACTACCAGTTAGTCATAAGCACGCAAGAGATCCACCCGACTTCAAGACCAGACTTCAAGAATACAGCAGAGAGGCCGTCTAAATTATTGGTTAACAGCTGACGAGCAGAGCGACCACTCGAACGAAGCACACACACACACGCTGACGTGCAACGTGCGAATCGACGAGGGACAGCAAGCAGTTCCAGCAGACAACAGCAGACGTTAAAATATTCACAAACAGCAAGGAAGCAGTGTTGCCGAATTTTGAACTCCACGACCGAATCCAGCAGTTCAAAGCAGATTACTTTCTCTAACCAAGGACTCGAATCGACGAGGGACAAATCGGGACGACATCCTCTTCAGTAACAGGAAAGCAAAATCCACTTATTTATTTTTCAGATCAAATTTTCTATTTTTCAATTAAAACATTGTAATTCAAATAATTCAGGTGCCAAACAAAAAGCAAAGACTTTCGTAATTAAAAAGTAAATTCGTTGTGATAATCTGTATAGCAGTTTAAGGCTTTAGTAAGTTATAGTTAAGAAATAGAAGTAGTATAAAAGCGCTATACAAATCTTAACTGACAATCTAATCTTAGATCATACTGCAGTAGATCAGAAGTAGAATCACTATAAATGAAATAACGTGAACTAGACTGTCACGTCTAATTTATTTTAATTAATTATTCTAATTAATTTCAGAGTTTTATATTTTGTTTCATGAACAATTAGATTCAATTAAATTAAATAAATTTAATTAAATTCAAATCAATTAATAAAGTAAAATTTAAATTGCAATTAACTCGCAAAGAACGAGTTCAGTTTCTTTCAACTATTAATCAATCGAAAAACATCGATTCATTGTATAGACTATAAGAAAATTCATAAGATTATAACCATTCTATTCTTGTGTGTTGTTGGTGTAATAAACAACGTTTTATTACCCCATATAACAGTGTTTTATTGTTGTACGATAAAGCCTACCAGTCTCACAAAACTCTCCCCCTTTAAAGTAACCCATTTTGTGTGTTGTTGTAATAATTTGAGATTACTAGCTTGCGAACTTCAAATCCAAAATCCACACGCCCTAGTCGGAAGAATCTGCAAGATCAGACAGCAGGTGGGTACTCACACACAACATTACATTACAATAACGCATAGTAGAGGTAAAGTTATAAATGGCTTGCCCGGAACGTGGGGCTCGAGCAAATTAAATTAAATTAATTAAATTCAATTTAAATTTAATTTTCACTTTAGAACAAACTTTGCTGTTTTAACTCATAAAACAGCTGGCGTCCAACTAAACAATCCCCAAAGAGTTTTGTGACTGGTGTTTGTACAACAGTAAAGTTATTGTGTGTATTTGAAACTGTTCTGTGTATTTTAAATTGTGTATATTTGACATTGTTGTGTATTTAAAATGGATATGGATAAAATACTTAAACAAATACAGCAAATGAACGCGCAAATGAGTGCGGATTTGACCGCTAATATTAACGCGAAATTTGAGAAAACAAATGCCGAATTAACCGCTAACATGAACGCGAAATTTGAACAGAGTGCAGCCAAAGCTTAGCTAAATATCGCAGAATTAACTTCTAAAATCGAGGCACAAAAAGTTAGTCTAACCGAAGCATTAGAACACAGTAACGCTGACATAAACGCCGAGATTAAGCAAAGTAATAAAGAAAGTAGTAAAGAATTAACCGAGAAAATAGACGAAAGCGTAAACGAGTTGACCGCTAAAGTCACCGAAAATCGCGGAAAGTAATAAAGAGCTAACCGCGAGAGTCATTGAAGTCGGTGAGAGTAATAAACAATTAACGGAAAAAGTCGCAGAGATCGGTGAAAGAGTAAATACGGTCGATACTAAAATCAATGAACGGTTTAAGGTTTTTGAGACCACTATGCAAAAATCGTTTATTGAACAAGTAACACGTATGGAGGGCCGGTTCAAGGATCACATAAGCCGTTGTGAAAAGCAAACACTAGACGTCTCTAGGAAGGTCGAATCCCTAGAGGTAAAAATTCACGCGGACGTGACCGAAACGCAACGACGAGTAGATAAATTAGACGCTTCAATTGTAGAGACGCGGTCTAACATTGACTCTAATAAAGAGAGTGTTTTACAAACGTTAAGCGACGAGATTTTGAAAGTACGACAGGAGGTACGAAGGAGATCTGCTCCAAATATTTTGGTACAAGGTCCTGCCGACGAGAAAAATCGCGTGTATTTTACGGGGGAAAATAACGAAAACCCCATTGAATTTTTATTAGCGTGTGAGAGTGAAATGGCTAGAGTAGGTTCCCGACTAGAAGATCAAGACAAAATACAGTGGGTGGTTAACGCGATGCGTGATTCGGCGCGTAAGTGGTATAACATTGTACGCGATAGAGTGTCCACATACGCGGAGTTCAAACAAAAATTTGAAAGCCGGTACTGGAACTCGCATACCCAACGACTTCTGCGCAATGAACTGGAATATGGCCGTTTTGATAAGAAAATGGGTATTACCGCCGAAAATTATATAATCCAGCAGGTCGAACGCGCGAAGCATTTAACCCCAGCATTTGCGGAGATTGACATAGTCACCAAGCTTGCCTACCATTTTAATCATAACATTAGAGTAGCTGTATTTACGCAGGGTATTCGCACGGTAGACGAACTCCTCATTCTAGTGTCCCAAAGTGAGACGGTTTTTGATTTTGGTGGGTGGCGCTATAATCCCGATTTTCGCCGAAATAATGAAGGGCAGAATACGCGAGAACAATACCAGCAACCTGACCAGAGACCGAGTACTAGTTCTACTCCACCCCAAACATCGTCAAAACCCCCAGATAAGACCTTTGAATACAAAGGCAAACAAAATATTGCTAGATCGAAAGGGCAATATAAGGGTAACGACGGGGCCCCGATTAGAGCTATGCAAACGGTTGAGATAGCTAAAACCGATACAATAGAGCAAGACAGCGATACTCCAAGTAATAAAGATCCCAACGAGAGGAGAAAGAATCGTAAGTTTCCAAAAAACTTGGAAACGGGCGCCTCCAGGGGGGAAGCGCCATAAATTATGCCAAAACCTATCGCAATAAAGTAGGTAAAAATAGGAAAAATGCTAGGTTTAAGAAAAGTGATTTTTATACAGAAATTTGTACGCCAGTTGACAAAGTATTTCAACCGGAAGGTAAGGAAACGTGGTTGCCCGTTAACACAATGCAACAATGGGCACCGACAAAAGTACATCCGGCAGAGCAGGAAAGTGACGACGACGTTCCCACACAGTCAGCGTGGGAAGACGTAGACGAAGAATCCGGTGACGAAAATGACCGATGGTTAACGAAGTACTGTCGAACCGTTCGTAAAAAGGGTTACGAAATATTACGGTTAAAAGATAACGTAATTGTATTACAATAATTAAAATTAAAATAAATAATTATAGATAACTTGTGTATTAACAATAATGTTTTCCTAGCGCGATAAATAATAAGCGTATAGAATTGAACGAGCTCACGGCAGGAAATAGCTACGTCACGCGATAACAACTACCTGACCCACATTTGAAACTAGGTCAAGCAATTAGACGCGCGCCCGGCGATAACGGTTCTAAATGCTGTCAGCAAATTCTTTGTACGCGTGCCATTGTTTATAAACAAAGGGTACTACTCGTTTTAAAAACATTATACGCAATAAGTTGCAAATATGATAGTTAATACATGTATTTAGAGTTAAATTGTATATAATGCAATAACATTAACACTTGTGTACGTGTCTTCAGAATAAGTAATACAATGTATAGTTAATAAGAATAATGATTACAGAATATGTGTGTAATGATTAAAAAAAAAAAAACTGTAATTATTACATTCATTTTTTTTTAAAGCGGGTGTGGGAATATATAACGGAACCAAATATTAACTATTTGGGGTTATATGTTCACCGCATACTGAAAGCATATTTAAATAAAAGTAACAGCCAAAACTCCATTTGAATGTAGCGCATTGAAAATAACGCTTTGAAAAGCAACGCACACGTGGTCATTATGTAATCAGTTCGCTGTACAAGGAAGCGACCACACCCAAACTGTTAATTATTAATATCTCGGAAACTAATAAAAAAAGGCGAAATCTAACATAGCCAAAATGTTTGCCGAGATATTAATAATGACGTGTGCAAATTTGATGCAATATAATTAACAAATGTAAGAGTTAATTAAAATAATTAAATAACTTCTGTTAAAATAGAGTTACAGTAAAGGGATTTTACTATGTTATAAAGATAATAATTTCGGACAGATTGTATATTTTAGATTTCACACAACTTGATTTGCAACCAAGTTATTGCAAAATTAAATAAGTACAGGATATCCTTAGCGACAAATTGGTTCCGCCGGTTAATTATGTTAGATAATAATTCTATTCTCCGTCTGTGGGAACCAGACTTCATTCTCACGGACTAAGGGAATTCTAAATTTTATGTGGTAGGGAGAGTGTTTCGACCAATGAAATCATTTCATGCAGCCCCGGCTACTGCGGTGTTTTATGGTTGAAAAGTCACTCTTCTGTCAGTACTCACGAAGTTAAGACGTAGTCCTTCGATCGTCTAGTAGCCAAAGTGGTGAAGATCAACAAGAAGACTCTACGTGGTCAACACACACGCAATTACGAACACACTAAGTACAGATCATCTGTATAGCTCGTAATTGTTGTGTAAAGGCGAGATACTCTTCAGGACATCAACCAAGCTTATTGTGTACTACCAGTTAGTCATAAGCACGCAAGAGATCCACCCGACTTCAAGACCAGACTTCAAGAATACAGCAGAGAGGCCGTCTAAATTATTGGTTAACAGCTGACGAGCAGAGCGACCACTCGAACGAAGCACACACACACACGCTGACGTGCAACGTGCGAATCGACGAGGGACAGCAAGCAGTTCCAGCAGACAACAGCAGACGTTAAAATATTCACAAACAGCAAGGAAGCAGAGTGTTGCCGAATTTTGAACTCCACGACCGAATCCAGCAGTTCAAAGCAGATTACTTTCTCTAACCAAGGACTCGAATCGACGAGGGACAAATCGGGACGACATCCTCTTCAGTAACAGGAAAGCAAAATCCACTTATTTATTTTTCAGATCAAATTTTCTATTTTTCAATTAAAACATTGTAATTCAAATAATTCAGGTGCCAAACAAAAAGCAAAGACTTTAGTAATTAAAAAGTAAATTCGTTGTGATAATCTGTATAGCAGTTTAAGGCTTTAGTAAGTTATAGTTAAGAAATAGAAGTAGTATAAAAGCGCTATACAAATCTTAACTGACAATCTAATCTTAGATCATACTGCAGTAGATCAGAAGTAGAATCACTATAAATGAAATAACGTGAACTAGACTGTCACGTCTAATTTATTTTAATTAATTATTCTAATTAATTTCAGAGTTTTATATTTTGTTTCATGAACAATTAGATTCAATTAAATTAAATAAATTTAATTAAATTCAAATCAATTAATAAAGTAAAATTTAAATTGCAATTAACTCGCAAAGAACGAGTTCAGTTTCTTTCAACTATTAATCAATCGAAAAACATCGATTCATTGTATAGACTATAAGAAAATTCATAAGATTATAACCATTCTATTCTTGTGTGTTGTTGGTGTAATAAACAACGTTTTATTACCCCATATAACAGTGTTTTATTGTTGTACGATAAAGCCTACCAGTCTCACAAAACTCTCCCCCTTTAAAGTAACCCATTTTGTGTGTTGTTGTAATAATTTGAGATTACTAGCTTGCGAACTTCAAATCCAAAATCCACACGCCCTAGTCGGAAGAATCTGCAAGATCAGACAGCAGGTGGGTACTCACACACAACATTACATTACAATAACGCATAGTAGAGGTAAAGTTATAAATGGCTTGCCCGGAACGTGGGGCTCGAGCAAATTAAATTAAATTAATTAAATTCAATTTAAATTTAATTTTCACTTTAGAACAAACTTTGCTGTTTTAACTCATAAAACAGCTGGCGTCCAACTAAACAATCCCCAAAGAGTTTTGTGACTGGTGTTTGTACAACAGTAAAGTTATTGTGTGTATTTGAAACTGTTCTGTGTATTTTAAATTGTGTATATTTGACATTGTTGTGTATTTAAAATGAATATGGATAAAATACTTAAACAAATACAGCAAATGAACGCGCAAATGAGTGCGGATTTGACCGCTAATATTAACGCGAAATTTGAGAAAACAAATGCCGAATTAACCGCTAACATGAACGCGAAATTTGAACAGAGTGCA
This sequence comes from Magicicada septendecula, assembly GCA_034769895.1. Lineage (NCBI taxonomy): Eukaryota > Metazoa > Arthropoda > Insecta > Hemiptera > Cicadidae > Magicicada > Magicicada septendecula. The sequence continues at coordinate 450,403,370 of CM068371.1, forward strand.
GCCAAAGCTTAGCTAAATATCGCAGAATTAACTTCTAAAATCGAGGCACAAAAAGTTAGTCTAACCGAAGCATTAGAACACAGTAACGCTGACATAAACGCCGAGATTAAGCAAAGTAATAAAGAAAGTAGTAAAGAATTAACCGAGAAAATAGACGAAAGCGTAAACGAGTTGACCGCTAAAGTCACCGAAATCGCGGAAAGTAATAAAGAGCTAACCGCGAGAGTCGTTGAAGTCGGTGAGAGTAATAAACAATTAACGGAAAAAGTCGCAGAGATCGGTGAAAGAGTAAATACGGTCGATACTAAAATCAATGAACGGTTTAAGGTTTTTGAGACCACTATGCAAAAATCGTTTATTGAACAAGTAACACGTATGGAGGGCCGGTTCAAGGATCACATAAGCCGTTGTGAAAAGCAAACACTAGACGTCTCTAGGAAGGTCGAATCCCTAGAGGTAAAAATTCACGCGGACGTGACCGAAACGCAACGACGAGTAGATAAATTAGACGCTTCAATTGTAGAGACGCGGTCTAACATTGACTCTAATAAAGAGAGTGTTTTACAAACGTTAAGCGACGAGATTTTGAAAGTACGACAGGAGGTACGAAGGAGATCTGCTCCAAATATTTTGGTACAAGGTCCTGCCGACGAGAAAAATCGCGTGTATTTTACGGGGGAAAATAACAAAAACCCCATTGAATTTTTATTAGCGTGTGAGAGTGAAATGGCTAGAGTAGGTTCCCGACTAGAAGATCAAGACAAAATACAGTGGGTGGTTAACGCGATGCGTGATTCGGCGCGTAAGTGGTATAACATTGTACGCGATAGAGTGTCCACATACGCGGAGTTCAAACAAAAATTTGAAAGCCGGTACTGGAACTCGCATACCCAACGACTTCTGCGCAATGAACTGGAATATGGCCGTTTTGATAAGAAAATGGGTATTACCGCCGAAAATTATATAATCCAGCAGGTCGAACGCGCGAAGCATTTAACCCCAGCATTTGCGGAGATTGACATAGTCACCAAGCTTGCCTACCATTTTAATCATAACATTAGAGTAGCTGTATTTACGCAGGGTATTCGCACGGTAGACGAACTCCTCATTCTAGTGTCCCAAAGTGAGACGGTTTTTGATTTTGGTGGGTGGCGCTATAATCCCGATTTTCGCCGAAATAATGAAGGGCAGAATACGCGAGAACAATACCAGCAACCTGACCAGAGACCGAGTACTAGTTCTACTCCACCCCAAACATCGTCAAAACCCCCAGATAAGACCTTTGAATACAAAGGCAAACAAAATATTGCTAGATCGAAAGGGCAATATAAGGGTAACGACGGGGCCCCGATTAGAGCTATGCAAACGGTTGAGATAGCTAAAACCGATACAATAGAGCAAGACAGCGATACTCCAAGTAATAAAGATCCCAACGAGAGGAGAAAGAATCGTAAGTTTCCAAAAAACTTGGAAACGGGCGCCTCCAGGGGGGAAGCGCCATAAATTATGCCAAAACCTATCGCAATAAAGTAGGTAAAAATAGGAAAAATGCTAGGTTTAAGAAAAGTGATTTTTATACAGAAATTTGTACGCCAGTTGACAAAGTATTTCAACCGGAAGGTAAGGAAACGTGGTTGCCCGTTAACACAATGCAACAATGGGCACCGACAAAAGTACATCCGGCAGAGCAGGAAAGTGACGACGACGTTCCCACACAGTCAGCGTGGGAAGACGTAGACGAAGAATCCGGTGACGAAAATGACCGATGGTTAACGAAGTACTGTCGAACCGTTCGTAAAAAGGGTTACGAAATATTACGGTTAAAAGATAACGTAATTGTATTACAATAATTAAAATTAAAATAAATAATTATAGATAACTTGTGTATTAACAATAATGTTTTCCTAGCGCGATAAATAATAAGCGTATAGAATTGAACGAGCTCACGGCAGGAAATAGCTACGTCACGCGATAACAACTACCTGACCCACATTTGAAACTAGGTCAAGCAATTAGACGCGCGCCCGGCGATAACGGTTCTAAATGCTGTCAGCAAATTCTTTGTACGCGTGCCATTGTTTATAAACAAAGGGTACTACTCGTTTTAAAAACATTATACGCAATAAGTTGCAAATATGATAGTTAATACATGTATTTAGAGTTAAATTGTATATAATGCAATAACATTAACACTTGTGTACGTGTCTTCAGAATAAGTAATACAATGTATAGTTAATAAGAATAATGATTACAGAATATGTGTGTAATGATTAAAAAAAAAAAAACTGTAATTATTACATTCATTTTTTTTTAAAGCGGGTGTGGGAATATATAACGGAACCAAATATTAACTATTTGGGGTTATATGTTCACCGCATACTGAAAGCATATTTAAATAAAAGTAACAGCCAAAACTCCATTTGAATGTAGCGCATTGAAAATAACGCTTTGAAAAGCAACGCACACGTGGTCATTATGTAATCAGTTCGCTGTACAAGGAAGCGACCACACCCAAACTGTTAATTATTAATATCTCGGAAACTAATAAAAAAAGGCGAAATCTAACATAGCCAAAATGTTTGCCGAGATATTAATAATGACGTGTGCAAATTTGATGCAATATAATTAACAAATGTAAGAGTTAATTAAAATAATTAAATAACTTCTGTTAAAATAGAGTTACAGTAAAGGGATTTTACTATGTTATAAAGATAATAATTTCGGACAGATTGTATATTTTAGATTTCACACAACTTGATTTGCAACCAAGTTATTGCAAAATTAAATAAGTACAGGATATCCTTAGCGACAAATTGGTTCCGCCGGTTAATTATGTTAGATAATAATTCTATTCTCCGTCTGTGGGAACCAGACTTCATTCTCACGGACTAAGGGAATTCTAAATTTTATGTGGTAGGGAGAGTGTTTCGACCAATGAAATCATTTCATGCAGCCCCGGCTACTGCGGTGTTTTATGGTTGAAAAGTCACTCTTCTGTCAGTACTCACGAAGTTAAGACGTAGTCCTTCGATCGTCTAGTAGCCAAAGTGGTGAAGATCAACAAGAAGACTCTACGTGGTCAACACACACGCAATTACGAACACACTAAGTACAGATCATCTGTATAGCTCGTAATTGTTGTGTAAAGGCGAGATACTCTTCAGGACATCAACCAAGCTTATTGTGTACTACCAGTTAGTCATAAGCACGCAAGAGATCCACCCGACTTCAAGACCAGACTTCAAGAATACAGCAGAGAGGCCGTCTAAATTATTGGTTAACAGCTGACGAGCAGAGCGACCACTCGAACGAAGCACACACACACACGCTGACGTGCAACGTGCGAATCGACGAGGGACAGCAAGCAGTTCCAGCAGACAACAGCAGACGTTAAAATATTCACAAACAGCAAGGAAGCAGAGTGTTGCCGAATTTTGAACTCCACGACCGAATCCAGCAGTTCAAAGCAGATTACTTTCTCTAACCAAGGACTCGAATCGACGAGGGACAAATCGGGACGACATCCTCTTCAGTAACAGGAAAGCAAAATCCACTTATTTATTTTTCAGATCAAATTTTCTATTTTTCAATTAAAACATTGTAATTCAAATAATTCAGGTGCCAAACAAAAAGCAAAGACTTTAGTAATTAAAAAGTAAATTCGTTGTGATAATCTGTATAGCAGTTTAAGGCTTTAGTAAGTTATAGTTAAGAAATAGAAGTAGTATAAAAGCGCTATACAAATCTTAACTGACAATCTAATCTTAGATCATACTGCAGTAGATCAGAAGTAGAATCACTATAAATGAAATAACGTGAACTAGACTGTCACGTCTAATTTATTTTAATTAATTATTCTAATTAATTTCAGAGTTTTATATTTTGTTTCATGAACAATTAGATTCAATTAAATTAAATAAATTTAATTAAATTCAAATCAATTAATAAAGTAAAATTTAAATTGCAATTAACTCGCAAAGAACGAGTTCAGTTTCTTTCAACTATTAATCAATCGAAAAACATCGATTCATTGTATAGACTATAAGAAAATTCATAAGATTATAACCATTCTATTCTTGTGTGTTGTTGGTGTAATAAACAACGTTTTATTACCCCATATAACAGTGTTTTATTGTTGTACGATAAAGCCTACCAGTCTCACAAAACTCTCCCCCTTTAAAGTAACCCATTTTGTGTGTTGTTGTAATAATTTGAGATTACTAGCTTGCGAACTTCAAATCCAAAATCCACACGCCCTAGTCGGAAGAATCTGCAAGATCAGACAGCAGGTGGGTACTCACACACAACATTACATTACAATAACGCATAGTAGAGGTAAAGTTATAAATGGCTTGCCCGGAACGTGGGGCTCGAGCAAATTAAATTAAATTAATTAAATTCAATTTAAATTTAATTTTCACTTTAGAACAAACTTTGCTGTTTTAACTCATAAAACAGCTGGCGTCCAACTAAACAATCCCCAAAGAGTTTTGTGACTGGTGTTTGTACAACAGTAAAGTTATTGTGTGTATTTGAAACTGTTCTGTGTATTTTAAATTGTGTATATTTGACATTGTTGTGTATTTAAAATGAATATGGATAAAATACTTAAACAAATACAGCAAATGAACGCGCAAATGAGTGCGGATTTGACCGCTAATATTAACGCGAAATTTGAGAAAACAAATGCCGAATTAACCGCTAACATGAACGCGAAATTTGAACAGAGTGCAGCCAAAGCTTAGCTAAATATCGCAGAATTAACTTCTAAAATCGAGGCACAAAAAGTTAGTCTAACCGAAGCATTAGAACACAGTAACGCTGACATAAACGCCGAGATTAAGCAAAGTAATAAAGAAAGTAGTAAAGAATTAACCGAGAAAATAGACGAAAGCGTAAACGAGTTGACCGCTAAAGTCACCGAAATCGCGGAAAGTAATAAAGAGCTAACCGCGAGAGTCGTTGAAGTCGGTGAGAGTAATAAACAATTAACGGAAAAAGTCGCAGAGATCGGTGAAAGAGTAAATACGGTCGATACTAAAATCAATGAACGGTTTAAGGTTTTTGAGACCACTATGCAAAAATCGTTTATTGAACAAGTAACACGTATGGAGGGCCGGTTCAAGGATCACATAAGCCGTTGTGAAAAGCAAACACTAGACGTCTCTAGGTAGGTCGAATCCCTAGAGGTAAAAATTCACGCGGACGTGACCGAAACGCAACGACGAGTAGATAAATTAGACGCTTCAATTGTAGAGACGCGGTCTAACATTGACTCTAATAAAGAGAGTGTTTTACAAACGTTAAGCGACGAGATTTTGAAAGTACGACAGGAGGTACGAAGGAGATCTGCTCCAAATATTTTGGTACAAGGTCCTGCCGACGAGAAAAATCGCGTGTATTTTACGGGGGAAAATAACGAAAACCCCATTGAATTTTTATTAGCGTGTGAGAGTGAAATGGCTAGAGTAGGTTCCCGACTAGAAGATCAAGACAAAATACAGTGGGTGGTTAACGCGATGCGTGATTCGGCGCGTAAGTGGTATAACATTGTACGCGATAGAGTGTCCACATACGCGGAGTTCAAACAAAAATTTGAAAGCCGGTACTGGAACTCGCATACCCAACGACTTCTGCGCAATGAACTGGAATATGGCCGTTTTGATAAGAAAATGGGTATTACCGCCGAAAATTATATAATCCAGCAGGTCGAACGCGCGAAGCATTTAACCCCAGCATTTGCGGAGATTGACATAGTCACCAAGCTTGCCTACCATTTTAATCATAACATTAGAGTAGCTGTATTTACGCAGGGTATTCGCACGGTAGACGAACTCCTCATTCTAGTGTCCCAAAGTGAGACGGTTTTTGATTTTGGTGGGTGGCGCTATAATCCCGATTTTCGCCGAAATAATGAAGGGCAGAATACGCGAGAACAATACCAGCAACCTGACCAGAGACCGAGTACTAGTTCTACTCCACCCCAAACATCGTCAAAACCCCCAGATAAGACCTTTGAATACAAAGGCAAACAAAATATTGCTAGATCGAAAGGGCAATATAAGGGTAACGACGGGGCCCCGATTAGAGCTATGCAAACGGTTGAGATAGCTAAAACCGATACAATAGAGCAAGACAGCGATACTCCAAGTAATAAAGATCCCAACGAGAGGAGAAAGAATCGTAAGTTTCCAAAAAACTTGGAAACGGGCGCCTCCAGGGGGGAAGCGCCATAAATTATGCCAAAACCTATCGCAATAAAGTAGGTAAAAATAGGAAAAATGCTAGGTTTAAGAAAAGTGATTTTTATACAGAAATTTGTACGCCAGTTGACAAAGTATTTCAACCGGAAGGTAAGGAAACGTGGTTGCCCGTTAACACAATGCAACAATGGGCACCGACAAAAGTACATCCGGCAGAGCAGGAAAGTGACGACGACGTTCCCACACAGTCAGCGTGGGAAGACGTAGACGAAGAATCCGGTGACGAAAATGACCGATGGTTAACGAAGTACTGTCGAACCGTTCGTAAAAAGGGTTACGAAATATTACGGTTAAAAGATAACGTAATTGTATTACAATAATTAAAATTAAAATAAATAATTATAGATAACTTGTGTATTAACAATAATGTTTTCCTAGCGCGATAAATAATAAGCGTATAGAATTGAACGAGCTCACGGCAGGAAATAGCTACGTCACGCGATAACAACTACCTGACCCACATTTGAAACTAGGTCAAGCAATTAGACGCGCGCCCGGCGATAACGGTTCTAAATGCTGTCAGCAAATTCTTTGTACGCGTGCCATTGTTTATAAACAAAGGGTACTACTCGTTTTAAAAACATTATACGCAATAAGTTGCAAATATGATAGTTTAATACATGTATTTAGAGTTAAATTGTATATAATGCAATAACATTAACACTTGTGTACGTGTCTTCAGAATAAGTAATACAATGTATAGTTAATAAGAATAATGATTACAGAATATGTGTGTAATGATTAAAAAAAAAAAAATAACTGTAATTATTACATTCATTTTTTTTTTTAAAGCGGGTGTGGGAATATATAACGGAACCAAATATTAACTATTTGGGGTTATATGTTTACCGCATACTGAAAGCATATTTAAATAAAAGTAACAGCCAAAACTCCATTTGAATGTAGCGCATTGAAAATAACGCTTTGAAAAGCAACGCACACGTGGTCATTATGTAATCAGTTCGCTGTACAAGGAAGCGACCACACCCAAACTGTTAATTATTAATATCTCGGAAACTAATAAAAAAAGGCGAAATCTAACATAGCCAAAATGTTTGCCGAGATATTAATAATGACGTGTGCAAATTTGATGCAATATAATTAACAAATGTAAGAGTTAATTAAAATAATTAAATAACTTCTGTTAAAATAGAGTTACAGTAAAGGGATTTTACTATGTTATAAAGATAATAATTTCGGACAGATTGTATATTTTAGATTTCACACAACTTGATTTGCAACCAAGTTATTGCAAAATTAAATAAGTACAGGATATCCTTAGCGACAAATTGGTTCCGCCGGTTAATTATGTTAGATAATAATTCTATTCTCCGTCTGTGGGAACCAGACTTCATTCCCACGGACTAAGGGAATTCTAAATTTTATGTGGTAGGGAGAGTGTTTCGACCAATGAAATCATTTCATGCAGCCCCGGCTACTGCGGTGTTTTATGGTTGAAAAATCACTCTTCTGTCAGTACTCACGAAGTTAAGACGTAGTCCTTCGATCGTCTAGTAGCCAAAGTGGTGAAGATCAACAAGAAGACTCTACGTGGTCAACACACACGCAATTACGAACACACTAAGTACAGATCATCTGTATAGCTCGTAATTGTTGTGTAAAGGCGAGATACTCTTCAGGACATCAACCAAGCTTATTGTGTACTACCAGTTAGTCATAAGCACGCAAGAGATCCACCCGACTTCAAGACCAGACTTCAAGAATACAGCAGAGAGGCCGTCTAAATTATTGGTTAACAGCTGACGAGCAGAGCGACCACTCGAACGAAGCACACACACACACGCTGACGTGCAACGTGCGAATCGACGAGGGACAGCAAGCAGTTCCAGCAGACAACAGCAGACGTTAAAATATTCACAAACAGCAAGGAAGCAGAGTGTTGCCGAATTTTGAACTCCACGACCGAATCCAGCAGTTCAAAGCAGATTACTTTCTCTAACCAAGGACTCGAATCGACGAGGGACAAATCGGGACGACATCCTCTTCAGTAACAGGAAAGCAAAATCCACTTATTTATTTTTCAGATCAAATTTTCTATTTTTCAATTAAAACATTGTAATTCAAATAATTCAGGTGCCAAACAAAAAGCAAAGACTTTAGTAATTAAAAAGTAAATTCGTTGTGATAATCTGTATAGCAGTTTAAGGCTTTAGTAAGTTATAGTTAAGAAATAGAAGTAGTATAAAAGCGCTATACAAATCTTAACTGACAATCTAATCTTAGATCATACTGCAGTAGATCAGAAGTAGAATCACTATAAATGAAATAACGTGAACTAGACTGTCACGTCTAATTTATTTTAATTAATTATTCTAATTAATTTCAGAGTTTTATATTTTGTTTCATGAACAATTAGATTCAATTAAATTAAATAAATTTAATTAAATTCAAATCAATTAATAAAGTAAAATTTAAATTGCAATTAACTCGCAAAGAACGAGTTCAGTTTCTTTCAACTATTAATCAATCGAAAAACATCGATTCATTGTATAGACTATAAGAAAATTCATAAGATTATAACCATTCTATTCTTGTGTGTTGTTGGTGTAATAAACAACGTTTTATACCCCATATAACAGTGTTTTATTGTTGTACGATAAAGCCTACCAGTCTCACAAAACTCTCCCCCTTTAAAGTAACCCATTTTGTGTGTTGTTGTAATAATTTGAGATTACTAGCTTGCGAACTTCAAATCCAAAATCCACACGCCCTAGTCGGAAGAATCTGCAAGATCAGACAGCAGGTGGGTACTCACACACAACATTACATTACAATAACGCATAGTAGAGGTAAAGTTATAAATGGCTTGCCCGGAACGTGGGGCTCGAGCAAATTAAATTAAATTAATTAAATTCAATTTAAATTTAATTTTCACTTTAGAACAAACTTTGCTGTTTTAACTCATAAAACAGCTGGCGTCCAACTAAACAATCCCCAAAGAGTTTTGTGACTGGTGTTTGTACAACAGTAAAGTTATTGTGTGTATTTGAAACTGTTCTGTGTATTTTAAATTGTGTATATTTGACATTGTTGTGTATTTAAAATGGATATGGATAAAATACTTAAACAAATACAGCAAATGAACGCGCAAATGAGTGCGGATTTGACCGCTAATATTAACGCGAAATTTGAGAAAACAAATGCCGAATTAACCGCTAACATGAACGCGAAATTTGAACAGAGTGCAGCCAAAGCTGAGCTAAATATCGCAGAATTAACTTCTAAAATCGAGGCACAAAAAGTTAGTCTAACCGAAGAATTAGAACACAGTAACGCTGACATAAACGCCGAGATTAAGCAAAGTAATAAAGAAAGTAGTAAAGAATTAACCGAGAAAATAGACGAAAGCGTAAACGAGTTGACCGCTAAAGTCACCGAAATCGCGGAAAGTAATAAAGAGCTAACCGCGAGAGTCGTTGAAGTCGGTGAGAGTAATAAACAATTAACGGAAAAAGTCGCAGAGATCGGTGAAAGAGTAAATACGGTCGATACTAAAATCAATGAACGGTTTAAGGTTTTTGAGACCACTATGCAAAAATCGTTTATTGAACAAGTAACACGTATGGAGGGCCGGTTCAAGGATCACATAAGCCGTTGTGAAAAGCAAACACTAGACGTTTCTAGGAAGGTCGAATCCCTAGAGGTAAAAATTCACGCGGACGTGACCGAAACGCAACGACGAGTAGATAAATTAGACGCTTCAATTGTAGAGACGCGGTCTAACATTGACTCTAATAAAGAGAGTGTTTTACAAACGTTAAGCGACGAGATTTTGAAAGTACGACAGGAGGTACGAAGGAGATCTGCTCCAAATATTTTGGTACAAGGTCCTGCCGACGAGAAAAATCGCGTGTATTTTACGGGGGAAAATAACGAAAACCCCATTGAATTTTTATTAGCGTGTGAGAGTGAAATGGCTAGAGTAGGTTCCCGACTAGAAGATCAAGACAAAATACAGTGGGTGGTTAACGCGATGCGTGATTCGGCGCGTAAGTGGTATAACATTGTACGCGATAGAGTGTCCACATACGCGGAGTTCAAACAAAAATTTGAAAGCCGGTACTGGAACTCGCATACCCAACGGCTTCTGCGCAATGAACTGGAATATGGCCGTTTTGATAAGAAAATGGGTATTACCGCCGAAAATTAAATAATCCAGCAGGTCGAACGCGCGGAGCATTTAACCCCAGCATTTGCGGAGATTGACATAGTCACCAAGCTTGCCTACCATTTTAATCATAACATTAGAGTAGCTGTATTTACGCAGGGTATTCGCACGGTAGACGAACTCCTCATTCTAGTGTCCCAAAGTGAGACGGTTTTTGATTTTGGTGGGTGGCGCTATAATCCCGATTTTCGCCGAAATAATGAAGGGCAGAATACGCGAGAACAATACCAGCAACCTGACCAGAGACCGAGTACTAGTTCTACTCCACCCCAAACATCGTCAAAACCCCCAGATAAGACCTTTGAATACAAAGGCAAACAAAATATTGCTAGATCGAAAGGGCAATATAAGGGTAACGACGGGGCCCCGATTAGAGCTATGCAAACGGTTGAGATAGCTAAAACCGATACAATAGAGCAAGACAGCGATACTCCAAGTAATAAAGATCCCAACGAGAGGAGAAAGAATCGTAAGTTTCCAAAAAACTTGGAAACGGGCGCCTCCAGGGGGGAAGCGCCATAAATTATGCCAAAACCTATCGCAATAAAGTAGGTAAAAATAGGAAAAATGCTAGGTTTAAGAAAAGTGATTTTTATACAGAAATTTGTACGCCAGTTGACAAAGTATTTCAACCGGAAGGTAAGGAAACGTGGTTGCCCGTTAACACAATGCAACAATGGGCACCGACAAAAGTACATCCGGCAGAGCAGGAAAGTGACGACGACGTTCCCACACAGTCAGCGTGGGAAGACGTAGACGAAGAATCCGGTGACGAAAATGACCGATGGTTAACGAAGTACTGTCGAACCGTTCGTAAAAAGGGTTACGAAATATTACGGTTAAAAGATAACGTAATTGTATTACAATAATTAAAATAAAAATAAATAATTATAGATAACTTGTGTATTAACAATAATGTTTTCCTAGCGCGATAAATAATAAGCGTATAGAATTGAACGAGCTCACGGCAGGAAATAGCTACGTCACGCGATAACAACTACCTGACCCACATTTGAAACTAGGTCAAGCAATTAGACGCGCGCCCGGCGATAACGGTTCTAAATGCTGTCAGCAAATTCTTTGTACGCGTGCCATTGTTTATAAACAAAGGGTACTACTCGTTTTAAAAACATTATACGCAATAAGTTGCAAATATGATAGTTTAATACATGTATTTAGAGTTAAATTGTATATAATGCAATAACATTAACACTTGTGTACGTGTCTTCAGAATAAGTAATACAATGTATAGTTAATAAGAATAATGATTACAGAATATGTGTGTAATGATTAAAAAAAAAAAAAATAACTGTAATTATTACATTCATTTTTTTTTAAAGCGGGTGTGGGAATATATAACGGAACCAAATATTAACTATTTGGGGTTATATGTTTACCGCATACTGAAAGCATATTTAAATAAAAGTAACAGCCAAAACTCCATTTGAATGTAGCGCATTGAAAATAACGCTTTGAAAAGCAACGCACACGTGGTCATTATGTAATCAGTTCGCTGTACAAGGAAGCGACCACACCCAAACTGTTAATTATTAATATCTCGGAAACTAATAAAAAAAGGCGAAATCTAACATAGCCAAAATGTTTGCCGAGATATTAATAATGACGTGTGCAAATTTGATGCAATATAATTAACAAATGTAAGAGTTAATTAAAATAATTAAATAACTTCTGTTAAAATAGAGTTACAGTAAAGGGATTTTACTATGTTATAAAGATAATAATTTCGGACAGATTGTATATTTTAGATTTCACACAACTTGATTTGCAACCAAGTTATTGCAAAATTAAATAAGTACAGGATATCCTTAGCGACAAATTGGTTCCGCCGGTTAATTATGTTAGATAATAATTCTATTCTCCGTCTGTGGGAACCAGACTTCATTCTCACGGACTAAGGGAATTCTAAATTTTATGTGGTAGGGAGAGTGTTTCGACCAATGAAATCATTTCATGCAGCCCCGGCTACTGCGGTGTTTTATGGTTGAAAAATCACTCTTCTGTCAGTACTCACGAAGTTAAGACGTAGTCCTTCGATCGTCTAGTAGCCAAAGTGGTGAAGATCAACAAGAAGACTCTACGTGGTCAACACACACGCAATTACGAACACACTAAGTACAGATCATCTGTATAGCTCGTAATTGTTGTGTAAAGGCGAGATACTCTTCAGGACATCAACCAAGCTTATTGTGTACTACCAGTTAGTCATAAGCACGCAAGAGATCCACCCGACTTCAAGACCAGACTTCAAGAATACAGCAGAGAGGCCGTCTAAATTATTGGTTAACAGCTGACGAGCAGAGCGACCACTCGAACGAAGCACACACACACACACGCTGATGTGCAACGTGCGAATCGACGAGGGACAGCAAGCAGTTCCAGCAGGCAACAGCAGACGTTAAAATATTCACAAACAGCAAGGAAGCAGAGTGTTGCCGAATTTTGAACTCCACGACCGAATCCAGCAGTTCAAAGCAGATTACTTTCTCTAACCAAGGACTCGAATCGACGAGGGACAAATCGGGACGACATCCTCTTCAGTAACAGGAAAGCAAAATCCACTTATTTATTTTTCAGATCAAATTTTCTATTTTTCAATTAAAACATTGTAATTCAAATAATTCAGGTGCCAAACAAAAAGCAAAGACTTTAGTAATTAAAAAGTAAATTCGTTGTGATAATCTGTATAGCAGTTTAAGGCTTTAGTAAGTTATAGTTAAGAAATAGAAGTAGTATAAAAGCGCTATACAAATCTTAACTGACAATCTAATCTTAGATCATACTGCAGTAGATCAGAAGTAGAATCACTATAAATGAAATAACGTGAACTAGACTGTCACGTCTAATTTATTTTAATTAATTATTCCAATTAATTTCAGAGTTTCATATTTTGTTTCATGAACAATTAGATTCAATTAAATTAAATAAATTTAATTAAATTCAAATCAATTAATAAAGTAAAATTTAAATTGCAATTAACTCGCAAAGAACGAGTTCAGTTTCTTTCAACTATTAATCAATCGAAAAACATCGATTCATTGTATAGACTATAAGAAAATTCATAAGATTATAACCATTCTATTCTTGTGTGTTGTTGGTGTAATAAACAACGTTTTATTACCCCATATAACAGTGTTTTATTGTTGTACGATAAAGCCTACCAGTCTCACAAAACTCTCCCCCTTTAAAGTAACCCATTTTGTGTGTTGTTGTAATAATTTGAGATTACTAGCTTGCGAACTTCAAATCCAAAATCCACACGCCCTAGTCGGAAGAATCTGCAAGATCAGACAGCAGGTGGGTACTCACACACAACATTACATTACAATAACGCATAGTAGAGGTAAAGTTATAAATGGCTTGCCCGGAACGTGGGGCTCGAGCAAATTAAATTAAATTAATTAAATTCAATTTAAATTTAATTTTCACTTTAGAACAAACTTTGCTGTTTTAACTCATAAAACAGCTGGCGTCCAACTAAACAATCCCCAAAGAGTTTTGTGACTGGTGTTTGTACAACAGTAAAGTTATTGTGTGTATTTGAAACTGTTCTGTGTATTTTAAATTGTGTATATTTGACATTGTTGTGTATTTAAAATGGATATGGATAAAATACTTAAACAAATACAGCAAATGAACGCGCAAATGAGTGCGGATTTGACCGCTAATATTAACGCGAAATTTGAGAAAACAAATGCCGAATTAACCGCTAACATGAACGCGAAATTTGAACAGAGTGCAGCCAAAGCTTAGCTAAATATCGCAGAATTAACTTCTAAAATCGAGGCACAAAAAGTTAGTCTAACCGAAGCATTAGAACACAGTAACGCTGACATAAACGCCGAGATTAAGCAAAGTAATAAAGAAAGTAGTAAAGAATTAACCGAGAAAATAGACGAAAGCGTAAACGAGTTGACCGCTAAAGTCACCGAAATCGCGGAAAGTAATAAAGAGCTAACCGCGAGAGTCGTTGAAGTCGGTGAGAGTAATAAACAATTAACGGAAAAAGTCGCAGAGATCGGTGAAAGAGTAAATACGGTCGATACTAAAATCAATGAACGGTTTAAGGTTTTTGAGACCACTATGCAAAAATCGTTTATTGAACAAGTAACACGTATGGAGGGCCGGTTCAAGGATCACATAAGCCGTTGTGAAAAGCAAACACTAGACGTCTCTAGGAAGGTCGAATCCCTAGAGGTAAAAATTCACGCGGACGTGACCGAAACGCAACGACGAGTAGATAAATTAGACGCTTCAATTGTAGAGACGCGGTCTAACATTGACTCTAATAAAGAGAGTGTTTTACAAACGTTAAGCGACGAGATTTTGAAAGTACGACAGGAGGTACGAAGGAGATCTGCTCCAAATATTTTGGTACAAGGTCCTGCCGACGAGAAAAATCGCGTGTATTTTACGGGGGAAAATAACGAAAACCCCATTGAATTTTTATTAGCGTGTGAGAGTGAAATGGCTAGAGTAGGTTCCCGACTAGAAGATCAAGACAAAATACAGTGGGTGGTTAACGCGATGCGTGATTCGGCGCGTAAGTGGTATAACATTGTACGCGATAGAGTGTCCACATACGCGGAGTTCAAACAAAAATTTGAAAGCCGGTACTGGAACTCGCATACCCAACGACTTCTGCGCAATGAACTGGAATATGGCCGTTTTGATAAGAAAATGGGTATTACCGCCGAAAATTATATAATCCAGCAGGTCGAACGCGCGAAGCATTTAACCCCAGCATTTGCGGAGATTGACATAGTCACCAAGCTTGCCTACCATTTTAATCATAACATTAGAGTAGCTGTATTTACGCAGGGTATTCGCACGGTAGACGAACTCCTCATTCTAGTGTCCCAAAGTGAGACGGTTTTTGATTTTGGTGGGTGGCGCTATAATCCCGATTTTCGCCGAAATAATGAAGGGCAGAATACGCGAGAACAATACCAGCAACCTGACCAGAGACCGAGTACTAGTTCTACTCCACCCCAAACATCGTCAAAACCCCCAGATAAGACCTTTGAATACAAAGGCAAACAAAATATTGCTAGATCGAAAGGGCAATATAAGGGTAACGACGGGGCCCCGATTAGAGCTATGCAAACGGTTGAGATAGCTAAAACCGATACAATAGAGCAAGACAGCGATACTCCAAGTAATAAAGATCCCAACGAGAGGAGAAAGAATCGTAAGTTTCCAAAAAACTTGGAAACGGGCGCCTCCAGGGGGGAAGCGCCATAAATTATGCCAAAACCTATCGCAATAAAGTAGGTAAAAATAGGAAAAATGCTAGGTTTAAGAAAAGTGATTTTTATACAGAAATTTGTACGCCAGTTGACAAAGTATTTCAACCGGAAGGTAAGGAAACGTGGTTGCCCGTTAACACAATGCAACAATGGGCACCGACAAAAGTACATCCGGCAGAGCAGGAAAGTGACGACGACGTTCCCACACAGTCAGCGTGGGAAGACGTAGACGAAGAATCCGGTGACGAAAATGACCGATGGTTAACGAAGTACTGTCGAACCGTTCGTAAAAAGGGTTACGAAATATTACGGTTAAAAGATAACGTAATTGTATTACAATAATTAAAATAAAAATAAATAATTATAGATAACTTGTGTATTAACAATAATGTTTTCCTAGCGCGATAAATAATAAGCGTATAGAATTGAACGAGCTCACGGCAGGAAATAGCTACGTCACGCGATAACAACTACCTGACCCACATTTGAAACTAGGTCAAGCAATTAGACGCGCGCCCGGCGATAACGGTTCTAAATGCTGTCAGCAAATTCTTTGTACGCGTGCCATTGTTTATAAACAAAGGGTACTACTCGTTTTAAAAACATTATACGCAATAAGTTGCAAATATGATAGTTTAATACATGTATTTAGAGTTAAATTGTATATAATGCAATAACATTAACACTTGTGTACGTGTCTTCAGAATAAGTAATACAATGTATAGTTAATAAGAATAATGATTACAGAATATGTGTGTAATGATTAAAAAAAAAAAAAATAACTGTAATTATTACATTCATTTTTTTTTAAAGCGGGTGTGGGAATATATAACGGAACCAAATATTAACTATTTGGGGTTATATGTTTACCGCATACTGAAAGCATATTTAAATAAAAGTAACAGCCAAAACTCCATTTGAATGTAGCGCATTGAAAATAACGCTTTGAAAAGCAACGCACACGTGGTCATTATGTAATCAGTTCGCTGTACAAGGAAGCGACCACACCCAAACTGTTAATTATTAATATCTCGGAAACTAATAAAAAAAGGCGAAATCTAACATAGCCAAAATGTTTGCCGAGATATTAATAATGACGTGTGCAAATTTGATGCAATATAATTAACAAATGTAAGAGTTAATTAAAATAATTAAATAACTTCTGTTAAAATAGAGTTACAGTAAAGGGATTTTACTATGTTATAAAGATAATAATTTCGGACAGATTGTATATTTTAGATTTCACACAACTTGATTTGCAACCAAGTTATTGCAAAATTAAATAAGTACAGGATATCCTTAGCGACAAATTGGTTCCGCCGGTTAATTATGTTAGATAATAATTCTATTCTCCGTCTGTGGGAACCAGACTTCATTCTCACGGACTAAGGGAATTCTAAATTTTATGTGGTAGGGAGAGTGTTTCGACCAATGAAATCATTTCATGCAGCCCCGGCTACTGCGGTGTTTTATGGTTGAAAAATCACTCTTCTGTCAGTACTCACGAAGTTAAGACGTAGTCCTTCGATCGTCTAGTAGCCAAAGTGGTGAAGATCAACAAGAAGACTCTACGTGGTCAACACACACGCAATTACGAACACACTAAGTACAGATCATCTGTATAGCTCGTAATTGTTGTGTAAAGGCGAGATACTCTTCAGGACATCAACCAAGCTTATTGTGTACTACCAGTTAGTCATAAGCACGCAAGAGATCCACCCGACTTCAAGACCAGACTTCAAGAATACAGCAGAGAGGCCGTCTAAATTATTGGTTAACAGCTGACGAGCAGAGCGACCACTCGAACGAAGCACACACACACACACGCTGATGTGCAACGTGCGAATCGACGAGGGACAGCAAGCAGTTCCAGCAGGCAACAGCAGACGTTAAAATATTCACAAACAGCAAGGAAGCAGAGTGTTGCCGAATTTTGAACTCCACGACCGAATCCAGCAGTTCAAAGCAGATTACTTTCTCTAACCAAGGACTCGAA
This sequence comes from Magicicada septendecula, assembly GCA_034769895.1. Lineage (NCBI taxonomy): Eukaryota > Metazoa > Arthropoda > Insecta > Hemiptera > Cicadidae > Magicicada > Magicicada septendecula. The sequence continues at coordinate 450,421,085 of CM068371.1, forward strand.
TCGACGAGGGACAAATCGGGACGACATCCTCTTCAGTAACAGGAAAGCAAAATCCACTTATTTATTTTTCAGATCAAATTTTCTATTTTTCAATTAAAACATTGTAATTCAAATAATTCAGGTGCCAAACAAAAAGCAAAGACTTTAGTAATTAAAAAGTAAATTCGTTGTGATAATCTGTATAGCAGTTTAAGGCTTTAGTAAGTTATAGTTAAGAAATAGAAGTAGTATAAAAGCGCTATACAAATCTTAACTGACAATCTAATCTTAGATCATACTGCAGTAGATCAGAAGTAGAATCACTATAAATGAAATAACGTGAACTAGACTGTCACGTCTAATTTATTTTAATTAATTATTCCAATTAATTTCAGAGTTTCATATTTTGTTTCATGAACAATTAGATTCAATTAAATTAAATAAATTTAATTAAATTCAAATCAATTAATAAAGTAAAATTTAAATTGCAATTAACTCGCAAAGAACGAGTTCAGTTTCTTTCAACTATTAATCAATCGAAAAACATCGATTCATTGTATAGACTATAAGAAAATTCATAAGATTATAACCATTCTATTCTTGTGTGTTGTTGGTGTAATAAACAACGTTTTATTACCCCATATAACAGTGTTTTATTGTTGTACGATAAAGCCTACCAGTCTCACAAAACTCTCCCCCTTTAAAGTAACCCATTTTGTGTGTTGTTGTAATAATTTGAGATTACTAGCTTGCGAACTTCAAATCCAAAATCCACACGCCCTAGTCGGAAGAATCTGCAAGATCAGACAGCAGGTGGGTACTCACACACAACATTACATTACAATAACGCATAGTAGAGGTAAAGTTATAAATGGCTTGCCCGGAACGTGGGGCTCGAGCAAATTAAATTAAATTAATTAAATTCAATTTAAATTTAATTTTCACTTTAGAACAAACTTTGCTGTTTTAACTCATAAAACAGCTGGCGTCCAACTAAACAATCCCCAAAGAGTTTTGTGACTGGTGTTTGTACAACAGTAAAGTTATTGTGTGTATTTGAAACTGTTCTGTGTATTTTAAATTGTGTATATTTGACATTGTTGTGTATTTAAAATGGATATGGATAAAATACTTAAACAAATACAGCAAATGAACGCGCAAATGAGTGCGGATTTGACCGCTAATATTAACGCGAAATTTGAGAAAACAAATGCCGAATTAACCGCTAACATGAACGCGAAATTTGAACAGAGTGCAGCCAAAGCTTAGCTAAATATCGCAGAATTAACTTCTAAAATCGAGGCACAAAAAGTTAGTCTAACCGAAGCATTAGAACACAGTAACGCTGACATAAACGCCGAGATTAAGCAAAGTAATAAAGAAAGTAGTAAAGAATTAACCGAGAAAATAGACGAAAGCGTAAACGAGTTGACCGCTAAAGTCACCGAAATCGCGGAAAGTAATAAAGAGCTAACCGCGAGAGTCGTTGAAGTCGGTGAGAGTAATAAACAATTAACGGAAAAAGTCGCAGAGATCGGTGAAAGAGTAAATACGGTCGATACTAAAATCAATGAACGGTTTAAGGTTTTTGAGACCACTATGCAAAAATCGTTTATTGAACAAGTAACACGTATGGAGGGCCGGTTCAAGGATCACATAAGCCGTTGTGAAAAGCAAACACTAGACGTCTCTAGGAAGGTCGAATCCCTAGAGGTAAAAATTCACGCGGACGTGACCGAAACGCAACGACGAGTAGATAAATTAGACGCTTCAATTGTAGAGACGCGGTCTAACATTGACTCTAATAAAGAGAGTGTTTTACAAACGTTAAGCGACGAGATTTTGAAAGTACGACAGGAGGTACGAAGGAGATCTGCTCCAAATATTTTGGTACAAGGTCCTGCCGACGAGAAAAATCGCGTGTATTTTACGGGGGAAAATAACGAAAACCCCATTGAATTTTTATTAGCGTGTGAGAGTGAAATGGCTAGAGTAGGTTCCCGACTAGAAGATCAAGACAAAATACAGTGGGTGGTTAACGCGATGCGTGATTCGGCGCGTAAGTGGTATAACATTGTACGCGATAGAGTGTCCACATACGCGGAGTTCAAACAAAAATTTGAAAGCCGGTACTGGAACTCGCATACCCAACGACTTCTGCGCAATGAACTGGAATATGGCCGTTTTGATAAGAAAATGGGTATTACCGCCGAAAATTATATAATCCAGCAGGTCGAACGCGCGAAGCATTTAACCCCAGCATTTGCGGAGATTGACATAGTCACCAAGCTTGCCTACCATTTTAATCATAACATTAGAGTAGCTGTATTTACGCAGGGTATTCGCACGGTAGACGAACTCCTCATTCTAGTGTCCCAAAGTGAGACGGTTTTTGATTTTGGTGGGTGGCGCTATAATCCCGATTTTCGCCGAAATAATGAAGGGCAGAATACGCGAGAACAATACCAGCAACCTGACCAGAGACCGAGTACTAGTTCTACTCCACCCCAAACATCGTCAAAACCCCCAGATAAGACCTTTGAATACAAAGGCAAACAAAATATTGCTAGATCGAAAGGGCAATATAAGGGTAACGACGGGGCCCCGATTAGAGCTATGCAAACGGTTGAGATAGCTAAAACCGATACAATAGAGCAAGACAGCGATACTCCAAGTAATAAAGATCCCAACGAGAGGAGAAAGAATCGTAAGTTTCCAAAAAACTTGGAAACGGGCGCCTCCAGGGGGGAAGCGCCATAAATTATGCCAAAACCTATCGCAATAAAGTAGGTAAAAATAGGAAAAATGCTAGGTTTAAGAAAAGTGATTTTTATACAGAAATTTGTACGCCAGTTGACAAAGTATTTCAACCGGAAGGTAAGGAAACGTGGTTGCCCGTTAACACAATGCAACAATGGGCACCGACAAAAGTACATCCGGCAGAGCAGGAAAGTGACGACGACGTTCCCACACAGTCAGCGTGGGAAGACGTAGACGAAGAATCCGGTGACGAAAATGACCGATGGTTAACGAAGTACTGTCGAACCGTTCGTAAAAAGGGTTACGAAATATTACGGTTAAAAGATAACGTAATTGTATTACAATAATTAAAATTAAAATAAATAATTATAGATAACTTGTGTATTAACAATAATGTTTTCCTAGCGCGATAAATAATAAGCGTATAGAATTGAACGAGCTCACGGCAGGAAATAGCTACGTCACGCGATAACAACTACCTGACCCACATTTGAAACTAGGTCAAGCAATTAGACGCGCGCCCGGCGATAACGGTTCTAAATGCTGTCAGCAAATTCTTTGTACGCGTGCCATTGTTTATAAACAAAGGGTACTACTCGTTTTAAAAACATTATACGCAATAAGTTGCAAATATGATAGTTTAATACATGTATTTAGAGTTAAATTGTATATAATGCAATAACATTAACACTTGTGTACGTGTCTTCAGAATAAGTAATACAATGTATAGTTAATAAGAATAATGATTACAGAATATGTGTGTAATAATTAAAAAAAAAAAAATAACTGTAATTATTACATTCATTTTTTTTTAAAGCGGGTGTGGGAATATATAACGGAACCAAATATTAACTATTTGGGGTTATATGTTTACCGCATACTGAAAGCATATTTAAATAAAAGTAACAGCCAAAACTCCATTTTAATGTAGCGCATTGAAAATAACGCTTTGAAAAGCAACGCACACGTGGTCATTATGTAATCAGTTCGCTGTACAAGGAAGCGACCACACCCAAACAGTTAATTATTAATATCTCGGAAACTAATAAAAAAAGGCGAAATCTAACATAGCCAAAATGTTTGCCGAGATATTAATAATGACGTGTGCAAATTTGATGCAATATAATTAACAAATGTAAGAGTTAATTAAAATAATTAAATAACTTCTGTTAAAATAGAGTTACAGTAAAGGGATTTTACTATGTTATAAAGATAATAATTTCGGACAGATTGTATATTTTAGATTTCACACAACTTGATTTGCAACCAAGTTATTGCAAAATTAAATAAGTACAGGATATCCTTAGCGACAAATTGGTTCCGCCGGTTAATTATGTTAGATAATAATTCTATTCTCCGTCTGTGGGAACCAGACTTCATTCTCACGGACTAAGGGAATTCTAAATTTTATGTGGTAGGGAGAGTGTTTCGACCAATGAAATCATTTCATGCAGCCCCGGCTACTGCGGTGTTTTATGGTTGAAAAATCACTCTTCTGTCAGTACTCACGAAGTTAAGACGTAGTCCTTCGATCGTCTAGTAGCCAAAGTGGTGAAGATCAACAAGAAGACTCTACGTGGTCAACACACACGCAATTACGAACACACTAAGTACAGATCATCTGTATAGCTCGTAATTGTTGTGTAAAGGCGAGATACTCTTCAGGACATCAACCAAGCTTATTGTGTACTACCAGTTAGTCATAAGCACGCAAGAGATCCACCCGACTTCAAGACCAGACTTCAAGAATACAGCAGAGAGGCCGTCTAAATTATTGGTTAACAGCTGACGAGCAGAGCGACCACTCGAACGAAGCACACACACACACGCTGATGTGCAACGTGCGAATCGACGAGGGACAGCAAGCAGTTCCAGCAGGCAACAGCAGACGTTAAAATATTCACAAACAGCAAGGAAGCAGAGTGTTGCCGAATTTTGAACTCCACGACCGAATCCAGCAGTTCAAAGCAGATTACTTTCTCTAACCAAGGACTCGAATCGACGAGGGACAAATCGGGACGACATCCTCTTCAGTAACAGGAAAGCAAAATCCACTTATTTATTTTTCAGATCAAATTTTCTATTTTTCAATTAAAACATTGTAATTCAAATAATTCAGGTGCCAAACAAAAAGCAAAGACTTTAGTAATTAAAAAGTAAATTCGTTGTGATAATCTGTATAGCAGTTTAAGGCTTTAGTAAGTTATAGTTAAGAAATAGAAGTAGTATAAAAGCGCTATACAAATCTTAACTGACAATCTAATCTTAGATCATACTGCAGTAGATCAGAAGTAGAATCACTATAAATGAAATAACGTGAACTAGACTGTCACGTCTAATTTATTTTAATTAATTATTCCAATTAATTTCAGAGTTTCATATTTTGTTTCATGAACAATTAGATTCAATTAAATTAAATAAATTTAATTAAATTCAAATCAATTAATAAAGTAAAATTTAAATTGCAATTAACTCGCAAAGAACGAGTTCAGTTTCTTTCAACTATTAATCAATCGAAAAACATCGATTCATTGTATAGACTATAAGAAAATTCATAAGATTATAACCATTCTATTCTTGTGTGTTGTTGGTGTAATAAACAACGTTTTATTACCCCATATAACAGTGTTTTATTGTTGTACGATAAAGCCTACCAGTCTCACAAAACTCTCCCCCTTTAAAGTAACCCATTTTGTGTGTTGTTGTAATAATTTGAGATTACTAGCTTGCGAACTTCAAATCCAAAATCCACACGCCCTAGTCGGAAGAATCTGCAAGATCAGACAGCAGGTGGGTACTCACACACAACATTACATTACAATAACGCATAGTAGAGGTAAAGTTATAAATGGCTTGCCCGGAACGTGGGGCTCGAGCAAATTAAATTAAATTAATTAAATTCAATTTAAATTTAATTTTCACTTTAGAACAAACTTTGCTGTTTTAACTCATAAAACAGCTGGCGTCCAACTAAACAATCCCCAAAGAGTTTTGTGACTGGTGTTTGTACAACAGTAAAGTTATTGTGTGTATTTGAAACTGTTCTGTGTATTTTAAATTGTGTATATTTGACATTGTTGTGTATTTAAAATGGATATGGATAAAATACTTAAACAAATACAGCAAATGAACGCGCAAATGAGTGCGGATTTGACCGCTAATATTAACGCGAAATTTGAGAAAACAAATGCCGAATTAACCGCTAACATGAACGCGAAATTTGAACAGAGTGCAGCCAAAGCTTAGCTAAATATCGCAGAATTAACTTCTAAAATCGAGGCACAAAAAGTTAGTCTAACCGAAGCATTAGAACACAGTAACGCTGACATAAACGCCGAGATTAAGCAAAGTAATAAAGAAAGTAGTAAAGAATTAACCGAGAAAATAGACGAAAGCGTAAACGAGTTGACCGCTAAAGTCACCGAAATCGCGGAAAGTAATAAAGAGCTAACCGCGAGAGTCGTTGAAGTCGGTGAGAGTAATAAACAATTAACGGAAAAAGTCGCAGAGATCGGTGAAAGAGTAAATACGGTCGATACTAAAATCAATGAACGGTTTAAGGTTTTTGAGACCACTATGCAAAAATCGTTTATTGAACAAGTAACACGTATGGAGGGCCGGTTCAAGGATCACATAAGCCGTTGTGAAAAGCAAACACTAGACGTCTCTAGGAAGGTCGAATCCCTAGAGGTAAAAATTCACGCGGACGTGACCGAAACGCAACGACGAGTAGATAAATTAGACGCTTCAATTGTAGAGACGCGGTCTAACATTGACTCTAATAAAGAGAGTGTTTTACAAACGTTAAGCGACGAGATTTTGAAAGTACGACAGGAGGTACGAAGGAGATCTGCTCCAAATATTTTGGTACAAGGTCCTGCCGACGAGAAAAATCGCGTGTATTTTACGGGGGAAAATAACGAAAACCCCATTGAATTTTTATTAGCGTGTGAGAGTGAAATGGCTAGAGTAGGTTCCCGACTAGAAGATCAAGACAAAATACAGTGGGTGGTTAACGCGATGCGTGATTCGGCGCGTAAGTGGTATAACATTGTACGCGATAGAGTGTCCACATACGCGGAGTTCAAACAAAAATTTGAAAGCCGGTACTGGAACTCGCATACCCAACGACTTCTGCGCAATGAACTGGAATATGGCCGTTTTGATAAGAAAATGGGTATTACCGCCGAAAATTATATAATCCAGCAGGTCGAACGCGCGAAGCATTTAACCCCAGCATTTGCGGAGATTGACATAGTCACCAAGCTTGCCTACCATTTTAATCATAACATTAGAGTAGCTGTATTTACGCAGGGTATTCGCACGGTAGACGAACTCCTCATTCTAGTGTCCCAAAGTGAGACGGTTTTTGATTTTGGTGGGTGGCGCTATAATCCCGATTTTCGCCGAAATAATGAAGGGCAGAATACGCGAGAACAATACCAGCAACCTGACCAGAGACCGAGTACTAGTTCTACTCCACCCCAAACATCGTCAAAACCCCCAGATAAGACCTTTGAATACAAAGGCAAACAAAATATTGCTAGATCGAAAGGGCAATATAAGGGTAACGACGGGGCCCCGATTAGAGCTATGCAAACGGTTGAGATAGCTAAAACCGATACAATAGAGCAAGACAGCGATACTCCAAGTAATAAAGATCCCAACGAGAGGAGAAAGAATCGTAAGTTTCCAAAAAACTTGGAAACGGGCGCCTCCAGGGGGGAAGCGCCATAAATTATGCCAAAACCTATCGCAATAAAGTAGGTAAAAATAGGAAAAATGCTAGGTTTAAGAAAAGTGATTTTTATACAGAAATTTGTACGCCAGTTGACAAAGTATTTCAACCGGAAGGTAAGGAAACGTGGTTGCCCGTTAACACAATGCAACAATGGGCACCGACAAAAGTACATCCGGCAGAGCAGGAAAGTGACGACGACGTTCCCACACAGTCAGCGTGGGAAGACGTAGACGAAGAATCCGGTGACGAAAATGACCGATGGTTAACGAAGTACTGTCGAACCGTTCGTAAAAAGGGTTACGAAATATTACGGTTAAAAGATAACGTAATTGTATTACAATAATTAAAATTAAAATAAATAATTATAGATAACTTGTGTATTAACAATAATGTTTTCCTAGCGCGATAAATAATAAGCGTATAGAATTGAACGAGCTCACGGCAGGAAATAGCTACGTCACGCGATAACAACTACCTGACCCACATTTGAAACTAGGTCAAGCAATTAGACGCGCGCCCGGCGATAACGGTTCTAAATGCTGTCAGCAAATTCTTTGTACGCGTGCCATTGTTTATAAACAAAGGGTACTACTCGTTTTAAAAACATTATACGCAATAAGTTGCAAATATGATAGTTTAATACATGTATTTAGAGTTAAATTGTATATAATGCAATAACATTAACACTTGTGTACGTGTCTTCAGAATAAGTAATACAATGTATAGTTAATAAGAATAATGATTACAGAATATGTGTGTAATGATTAAAAAAAAAAAAATAACTGTAATTATTACATTCATTTTTTTTTAAAGCGGGTGTGGGAATATATAACGGAACCAAATATTAACTATTTGGGGTTATATGTTTACCGCATACTGAAAGCATATTTAAATAAAAGTAACAGCCAAAACTCCATTTGAATGTAGCGCATTGAAAATAACGCTTTGAAAAGCAACGCACACGTGGTCATTATGTAATCAGTTCGCTGTACAAGGAAGCGACCACACCCAAACTGTTAATTATTAATATCTCGGAAACTAATAAAAAAAGGCGAAATCTAACATAGCCAAAATGTTTGCCGAGATATTAATAATGACGTGTGCAAATTTGATGCAATATAATTAACAAATGTAAGAGTTAATTAAAATAATTAAATAACTTCTGTTAAAATAGAGTTACAGTAAAGGGATTTTACTATGTTATAAAGATAATAATTTCGGACAGATTGTATATTTTAGATTTCACACAACTTGATTTGCAACCAAGTTATTGCAAAATTAAATAAGTACAGGATATCCTTAGCGACAAATTGGTTCCGCCAGTTAATTATGTTAGATAATAATTCTATTCTCCGTCTGTGGGAACCAGACTTCATTCTCACGGACTAAGGGAATTCTAAATTTTATGTGGTAGGGAGAGTGTTTCGACCAATGAAATCATTTCATGCAGCCCCGGCTACTGCGGTGTTTTATGGTTGAAAAATCACTCTTCTGTCAGTACTCACGAAGTTAAGACGTAGTCCTTCGATCGTCTAGTAGCCAAAGTGGTGAAGATCAACAAGAAGACTCTACGTGGTCAACACACACGCAATTACGAACACACTAAGTACAGATCATCTGTATAGCTCGTAATTGTTGTGTAAAGGCGAGATACTCTTCAGGACATCAACCAAGCTTATTGTGTACTACCAGTTAGTCATAAGCACGCAAGAGATCCACCCGACTTCAAGACCAGACTTCAAGAATACAGCAGAGAGGCCGTCTAAATTATTGGTTAACAGCTGACGAGCAGAGCGACCACTCGAACGAAGCACACACACACACGCTGACGTGCAACGTGCGAATCGACGAGGGACAGCAAGCAGTTCCAGCAGACAACAGCAGACGTTAAAATATTCACAAACAGCAAGGAAGCAGAGTGTTGCCGAATTTTGAACTCCACGACCGAATCCAGCAGTTCAAAGCAGATTACTTTCTCTAACCAAGGACTCGAATCGACGAGGGACAAATCGGGACGACATCCTCTTCAGTAACAGGAAAGCAAAATCCACTTATTTATTTTTCAGATCAAATTTTCTATTTTTCAATTAAAACATTGTAATTCAAATAATTCAGGTGCCAAACAAAAAGCAAAGACTTTAGTAATTAAAAAGTAAATTCGTTGTGATAATCTGTATAGCAGTTTAAGGCTTTAGTAAGTTATAGTTAAGAAATAGAAGTAGTATAAAAGCGCTATACAAATCTTAACTGACAATCTAATCTTAGATCATACTGCAGTAGATCAGAAGTAGAATCACTATAAATGAAATAACGTGAACTAGACTGTCACGTCTAATTTATTTTAATTAATTATTCTAATTAATTTCAGAGTTTTATATTTTGTTTCATGAACAATTAGATTCAATTAAATTAAATAAATTTAATTAAATTCAAATCAATTAATAAAGTAAAATTTAAATTGCAATTAACTCGCAAAGAACGAGTTCAGTTTCTTTCAACTATTAATCAATCGAAAAACATCGATTCATTATATAGACTATAAGAAAATTCATTAAGATTATAACCATTCTATTCTTGTGTGTTGTTGGTGTAATAAACAACGTTTTATTACCCCATATAACAGTGTTTTATTGTTGTACGATAAAGCCTACCAGTCTCACAAAACTCTCCCCCTTTAAAGTAACCCATTTTGTGTGTTGTTGTAATAATTTGAGATTACTAGCTTGCGAACTTCAAATCCAAAATCCACACGCCCTAGTCGGAAGAATCTGCAAGATCAGACAGCAGGTGGGTACTCACACACAACATTACATTACAATAACGCATAGTAGAGGTAAAGTTATAATATACACATTGATAATCTTTGTAATATACTGTTCCCAGTTAATGTTTAATGTACAAAATCGTCCCGATTTTGGCGGGCAGTATGTTTAAATTTTGTACTTGTTTATCAGCTGTACGCGGTGTACTGCCGCAATGCGGCACGAGCGGATGACGTCACGCGCTTATCACACGCTGCCGCCGGTCATCTCGGCCGTCGGTAGACAAGTTTAGTTTAGTTTCTAACAAAGCTCCGAGCGCATCTCTCGTAAAACACTTCTCTTCCAGCCGCGGCTTCTGGACAATTTTACTTCCATATTCCTTAAGGAATGGAAGTATGGTGATGGCAAAAAAAATCGTGTTCGAGATTATTGCAGATTCTGATTCTACTACACTCAAAACATGAAAAAAAGTCGTTTTCCGAAAAGTGTCTGTGTGTCTGTCTGTCTGTGTGTCTGTGTGTCTGTGTGTCTGTCTGTAGATTTTTTTCTATGGCAAACGATAACTGCCGCAAATTCAAACAGAATCAAATAATTTTTTGCATACAGACCGGTTTTGCAGAGTTCTCGCGATCTATTGTTTTTGGTGAAGATCGGTTGAGGGAAAGGGGTAGTTTACCTGCAACGGTTTTTTTTTAACAAGGGTAATTTTGTTTGTTTGGCAAACGATAACAGCCGCAAATTCAAACAGAATCAAATAATGTTTCGCATACAGCCCTGAATTGTAGCGTTCTCAAGACCTATTGTTTTTGGTGAAGATCGGTTAAGGGGAAGGGGTAGTTTACCTGTAACGTTTTATGTTTTAACAAGGGTATTTCCTATGGCAAACGATAACAGCCGCAAATTCAAACAGAATGAAAAGATTATTTGCATACAGCCCTAAATTGTAGAGTTCTCAATACCTTTTGTTTTTGGTGAAGATCGGTTAAGGGAAAGGGGTAGTTTACCTACAACGTTTTTTTAACAAGGGTATTTTCTATGGCAAACGATAACAGCCGCAAATTCAAACAGAATCAAATAATTTTCTGCATACAGCCCTGATTTGTAGAGCACTCAAGGCCTATTGTTTTTGGTGAAGATCGGTTGAGGGGAAGGGGTAGTTTACCAGCAACGTTTTTTATCATGCGTATTTTCTATGGCAAACGACAACTGCCGCAAATTCAAACAGAATCCAATAATTTTTTGCATACAGCCCTGATTTGTAGAGTACTCGCGACCTGTTGTTTTTGGTGAACATCGGTTGAGGGGAAGGGGTAGTTTACCTGCAACGGTTTTTTTTATCAAGGGAAATTTTTTTTTTTTGGCAAACGATAACAGCCGCAAATTCAAACAGAATCAAATAATGTTTCGCATACAGCCCTGAATTGTAGATTTCTCAAGACCTATTGTTTTTGGTGAAGATCGGTTGAGGGAAAGGGGTAGTTTACCTGCAACGTTTTTTTAACAAGGGTATTTTCTATGGCAAACGATAACAGCCGCAAATTCAAACAGAATCAAATAATGTTTTGCATACAGCCCTGATTTGTAGAGTACTCAAGACCTTTTGTTTTTGGTGAAGATCGGTTAAGGGGAAGGGGTAGTTTACCTTCAACCTTTTGTTTTAACAAGAGTAAAGTACTTGAAAATTTATTTAAACTTTTTCAAACAATGGTAATTGTTAAAAATAAAATAATTTTGTTGCCAAGCAATAAAATTAACATTTTTTCATTTTAATGTACATCATGTATAAGAGAAAATATATCGCGCTTGGCAGGCGATATTAAGATTTAAATATAAATCTTAGAATATGGAAGTCATGTATGGTTCTCCATACCGATATTTTAAATATGTATTCATAAGATTTAATTGAATTCAGACTACCTGCGTCCATCTTCAATGGACCACGACTTCTTTTAAAACTAACTTTCGGGCGTTATTGCCTCAAATGCATCCGCACGTGCCGATCATAATCAATACTTTAAAACTTCAATAAACGCATGTCAAATATCCGTAATACAGTCCACTTCTTTTCTTACATACAATCCAGCCTTTCCTGCATAGCGTCTTTGGAATAACTCGAGACTCTTCAAGAGCTTCCAAACCGCAACACACACATTTAGTAGATTACTGGTGCGTCTCTCTCTCTCTCTCTCTCTCTCTCTCTCTCTCTCTCTGTTCATGTAACGTCGCTCTCTCTCTGTCAAAACGTCGACTTCAACTCGAAGACACATTGCTTGCTCTCTCTCTCTCTCACTCTCTCTCTCTCTCTCTCTCTCTCTCTCTCTCTCTCTCTCTACCAACCTTTGCATTATAGTGTATAGATCAGGTCTGCCAACATTTTCTATGGTGGGAAATTCAAACTATATGAGCAGACGCATTATAGTGTACATTAAAACTATATGATTGTTGTCGGCCACGATATCAGGTTATCAACTCTCTCTCTTTCTCTCTCTCTCTTTCTCCCTCTCTCTCTCTGTCTCTCTCTCACACATTTAGCAGATTACTGTTGCGTCTCTCTCTCTCTCTCCCTCTCCCTCTCTCTGTGTTCATGTAACGTCTCTCTCACTGTCAGGTGAATGTACGTATTAGCGGTCGTTGACGTGACTTTACATCGATTTAAATGTACTTTACAAAATAATTGCTCATATGTTCAAAGGTTTATAGCGAAATAAATTAAAATAAACTATAATTTGTTTAAAATTATTAAATATAGGTATATATTCACAAACATAAATATGGTTTACAGACCAATGTAATGTAATATTTTAAAAATTCATTTTACATTCCACTTTCATAAGGAAATAGTCATCGCTTTCGGCTGTGCATGTATGTACATGTCCCCAGCAGAATTAGAGATACTAAATGTCATCACCAGGAAATATATTTATCGCCTACTTTCTAAATTTTGTAACACACTTTGAACACTCACATTAAAAATGTTTGTTTAAAGCAAAAATCGTGAATCATCCATTCCCGAATAGCATACACTTTATAGTTTGTACACCGGTCAGAAGAATTGAAATGTCTAAGACATACTGTTCCGTGAAATAGTACGGTATGTTTTTAGGACAGCCAAAGTCATCGAGATTGATGATATTATTGCGTATTATCTTTGATTGCAAAAAACGTTTTTTCTCAAAACCCTTCACAAACACATATTTATATATACGCGTATGTGATGTTAACAATGAAACAAGATTGTCGTACGGTGTCTCTCCTTCGCTCCATCTAAGTCCGTGATAATTTGACGTTAACCAGAGGTTTGTTCTGACGTATTTTGGATTCGTAACGGATGTAGCAGGCGGAGCGAAAATCCAATGTCTACCAGCAAATCTCAGAACGTCCATGACTGACAGTTCCTTTACAATATATTTTCCGTTGTCATCGAAAAAGCACTGGAAGTCAATTATAACTGCAGTGTTATCCATAATACTGTAAGACAAAGAAACCACACATTACAAACTATATATATTATGTTTAAACACAAATATCGTTGCGATATTAATATGCGAAATTACGTTTACAGACGTCTGAACTGAAGCGCAGAGAGACACCAACTGGCGGAAGAAACAAAAGTGCCAGAGGGTACTATGAACGACGGGGAATTTTTTTAGCAGGTGGGGAGGCGGTGTCGTCATCGTTGTCAATATTGTCGCGTCGTATCCGGTAATGGCCGTACGCAAGTGTATCACGGCCATTGTTCAGTATATAGCGCTTATCATCATACAGAGACAACGCTTGCTTATTTACGCGCATCGTGTACACCGTATGATGATCACTGCGTAAACAAAGCGCACTGGTGGAAAACTGACAATGATCCGTAAGGCACTTGCGATACATATCATGTCGCAGACTTCGCTTAATCGCAACTCTGGGTACGCCTTTGCATACACGTTTTTGATAGTCTTTGTTAGGATCTTCGTGAGCCACAAGGAACAAATAACATTTCGCTCTGAGTCCCACGAATTCTCTAACGGGACGACCGCACGTTTCATCCTTGAACAGCCCGACAACCTTTTTGTTTTTAAGGCTGTAACAAGAATGAGACGCAGGGTAATCCGACGTATCAAACAAGTGTAAGTCCTCCTTCATGCCCGTGTACAAGTCCTTTGTTTGGATACTGTACATCAGAATGTCCGTATCCGTCATTAACAATCTAACGTTACAGCCGTACTTGGCGACAGCATAACGATAATGGAAGTCATACATTATCGTTTCGCTAACGTCAAGCACCGTGAAACCGACATACACGGGGCGGGAAAGAACGATGGACTTTTTACGCAGCGAGAGCCCCACCAGATCGTTCGTATAGCGAATCATGCGTTTCAGCCTCGGTGTGGAAACTAGTTTTTGAAGCCGTCGTTCATCTGAGACTAGTTCAAAGTCTATATGTTTCCGCACGTTCTCCAGCGACTTGCCGTATACGGCGTTGTTCATCAGCTTGAAAAGGTCTTTTTCGAAGCTGTTGACGGCTGCTTGCCTCTTGCGGGTGTTGAAATCGATAAACGGTTTCAACCAAGCGCTTTGCTTAAAACACAACACCCTATGAGTCGCTTTTAGCTCTAGACCAAGACTTAAATACAACTTCAAATTTCGATAATGGAGAACGTAATTTTGTTTGTCGTCCAAAGTCGTTAACAACTTCTCTACGGACGACATTGTTGACACTGATTTGTTATACGAAGATCTATATATACTCTCGTGCAAACGTTTGGAAAAGGGAGAAAGGATATCGGGCGTTACATGCTGGCGCACGGGTGCGAGCGGATAGTCGGAATGAGGTGGTGTAGTGTATCGGGATAGTGTAGGTCGACCTCGAGGATGTACCCGATGTCGGAATCATCACTCACATTACGTACGTCCAAAGACTCGATTTCACTGCGATCGAGCCATCGGAAGTCGACATAAGGGAGCGGTTGCGACATGGCTGCACCGTATAGATTGTTGCAGTCCGTATACAGAATGAAGGAGGTCGGTTTCGAAACATCGTACTGATCTGGGATCAGAGGGTTGTTAGCGACGGCTTGACGGTTGAATATCATATCAACCCCCCGCGGACCCCAGACTCAACGAACAAATGTTGATCTACATTTGTCAACAGCTCCAATTCGACCCCTGTCATTTTTAGCATCGCGTTCCAAGCGAGGCCAGGAAGCGAGTAAAAATGACACGGGTCCAAACGGTAGTCGCGTAAGGCCATGTCCCGAAAACTTTCAAAGACATCTGCCAGCAGCATCACGTCTGTCAACAAATACAGATCATGGTAATCTCCAAACGTACGCAGATTGAATGCACTCCACAGGTTTTGCGCGTGCTCGTAATCTGCGTCCGAAATAGACGATTCCATCAACTGGTTATCAAAGTGTTCACGAGCGGGCAGACTTGTTTTATTGAACCGGTCAATACTGTCGACGTACGCGTAAGGGTATACCCCCTTGCGTACGAGCAGATTGGCCTGTTCGTTGAAACCCCGTCTAAGCATTTAATCTCTAAGAAGAGGAAATTGACTCCCGGACGTGGACAGATTGGTAACGAGCGTATCCAGAGAGCGATTAAGAAACTGAAAAGAGTCTACGAAACGCAAGGGACCAAGGGAGAACGACACGTAACGCTCACTGGATGTTGCAATGCAGGATACGTGTTGGTCCTTATATTTCCCCAAATCCTGCATTAAATGGTGACAGTCGTAACCACGGAGGTTGTGAAAGAAGACGGGGATATGACGTGGCATCTTATAGCTGAGATTGCAGCTATTGTGGGCTGCTCCCAAGAATTTCCCCGTAAGATGACAATGATTGCGCACCTTGTCATCGTCTGTCAAAGGGCGCTCACACAAATGACAAACGGTGGCGTTAGTGAACCGAACATTGTCATCATCGGACATAATTAATTTTACGGTATGTCGTATAACCTTCATCATATCCTCGACGTCTTTCATCAACCACGAGAAGAAAGTGTCTACAACGTTTTCACCTCGATAAACTTTAGCCTCTCTCCAGAGACAGTGAGTGTGATCAACGATGGCATAGGAGAAACCTGACGGAATATGCATCGCTTCGTAAAATGTGGACGATACAGGAGGAGAAGGTACTTTCTGGCGGACACCACTGCTATCAACTGAGTAGAAGTCACCTGAATCTTTCACTGTCGTCGGGATGTCGTTACCGGGTGAACACGATTGAAGGGGGGCGATGAGGGACTCGAAGTCAGCATAGACAGTAAAGGGTACTTTCAGACAGTGCGTATAATTTTTAAAGGACATAAACTACTCCTCCTCCGTGGGCATTTTGGTTTTCTGTTCATCGTAAGGTGTACAGTAGGGGAGATGCTCGGACAGACCATGTTCTGTAGTGAAACGATGAAGGCAGTAGTCACAGTAAAATGATTTATTGCTGTGTTTTGTTAAGGAAAATAACAATTTGTTAATGCTTCTGACAAGACAGTAGTGTTTTCGGCTGTTTGTATCGGACAGAAGCAATAGATTAACGTGATGTGACCTGTGCTTATTTGGGGTAATTCTTAGTAGGTAAACCTCATTTTTCAATTCGTTTCTGATATTGTCTTCTATATCATAGCCAAAAACGTTTATAGAAATGTCGGGATTCTGTGTTTCAAATTTAGAAATGGAGTTTACAGAAACAGGGTACTCGATGCCGGACATATTTATCGTGTTTATGAAGGAGATGTAGTTTGAAACACGTTCTTTATGCTTTTCTTGAGGGTGTATGTAGGCTAGTACAGACCATAGAAAACACATTTCATCTTGGGGGTTCTTGATATTGACTACTGCCTTGGTGAGTGAGAGTTTTCGCGGGATAGGAATGTAGGAGGACGCTGCTAATGGCCGGTACCGTCCAACAACCAGTTCCAGCTTCAGTACAGCGTCCACCGACCATCCGCTCCCGTCACGGGTAAAATTTGATATGCTATCCAAGATTTTATCGTAGGATTCGTCTAGCAGACAGTTCAACTCGTCACTGTCGTCCGTGAGCAACGTGCGACAACGTCCGTGGAAGACGGCGTCTTTCGTTACTTCTTTTTCTTCGCCGCTGTCACCATCTATCACGGTTTTAGTAAAACGTATCCTGCACGCAATATGCCACTTGATATTGCGTAAACGTGTTTCCTCTACCCGAATATCTTCACGCAATAAAGGCCGCGCCTCGGTCATTACGGATAATATGTCCTGGTCTTCCGTGTCAGTGTACACAGGTAGGTAGTCGAATGTAGTGATAGATCCTCTGACACTGCTGTTTCTCTCGATATAAAATCGAGTCATAACTGAAACAATAGAAACATGTGTATTAGCTAATAGGAATGATGAATAACACACAAATTCATGTTTGTGGTAAACAAATAGATAGTGCTCGTTGGTAATATGTCAGTTTATTGCAAACCGTAAAGATGGCAGCTACTCCTGATTTTAGCATTGAAAGTGAAAGAAGAAAATCGTTCAAGTATTGGGAAGTGACGTTTGTCAGCCCCGACGAGATAGCGTTTGCCGGGTTTTACTACTATCCGCTAAATTATGATGTTGCGGGCATAGTATGTCATTCATAGACGATAGAGTTAAATGCTTTTGAAATTAATAAATACCTTTTTCTTTATCCGTGCTGCGACTACGTCTTTGATGTCTTACGACATGTTTCGGGAACACGTTCCCATCATCAGGTAAAATCGTTTCTCTTCTAGTTCATAACGAACGTGTGAAGAGTATAATAATTAAAACACATCAATACACAAACACATAACACAATGAGTACGATAGAACTCAGTCCACGTAACAGTGCGCACTGCCGTACTATAACTGACCGCATAATCAAACTATATATTCGGCTGGTGTACACAAGCGTTATCACTCTTCAATACAGTATCATATAAACAGTGAGATTTAAATGTTAATTGATCATTAAGCAGTAGGTTTGGTTGAAATAAAGACGCTTTATATATTTCATATTCTTCCATGGCATCCATGTATACTCCATATATGTATGGGCGTAAAGTTATCTGTGAAACCACTATAACTGTGATTGCTGTTTACCAGATGTAAAGCAAAGTTGGATTTGATTGACTTGATGTTCTTTTTTGGCAAATGTTCTTTGTATCTGTCTTTAAATTTCCTGCCCTTTTGTCCTATGTAGAATTTATCACATTCACTACACTGGATTCTATATATGCCAGAACTGTTTTCGGTTGTTTTTTGTGTTCGAGGTTTTAATATGTTCAATTGGTAGTTTTGAAGGACACGATGATGTCTAATTTTCTTAATTCATTTTTTATTATATTAGGAATCACATTAGCATATTCAACTGAAATATAATGGTCCTTTTTACCAACTAATTTTAATTTTCTTTCCATTTTATTCCTATGTTTGCGTATTAAGTTATCTATTATATCACTTTTATATCCATTATTGACAGCTATATGTTTAATAATATTTACTTCATCTTGAAAATCTTCCTGCTTCATAGGTATAGTTAAAAGTCTATTTACGAAAGCATTAAAAGGGGCCATTTTCTGTGTATATGGGTGGAATGAATCAGCATGGACAGTTATATCCGTGGTAGTGGGTTTCCTGTATATTTTATATGAGATACAATCAGCGTTTCTTCGAACAGAAAGGTCTAAAAAGTTTAGGCAATTTTCATTTTCAACTTCCATAGTGAATTTTATGTTGTTATTTATGTTGTTCATGTATTTGAGTAACATGTCCATTTGTCTACAAGTGCCATTAAAAACCATGAACGTATCGTCAACATATCGCGTGTATGAGATAATTTTATCGTGGTAACTGTTACAGTTAGATAGTAGATAATTATTTTCATAAAAGTTAAGGTATATATCTGCCAGTAATCCACTTAAAGGAGACCCCATGGCCAACCCTTCTCCTTGTTCAAAAAACTTGCCGTCAAACGTAAAATAATTTTGTTTCAACACAATTCGTAATATCAAGTTTAATTCATTAATTTCCTGTGGATTTAATATTGCCGTATTAAGTAAATTGTTTTGGAGAATCTCTATTTTTTCTTGTATAGGTATATTTGTGTATAAATTGACAATATCAAAAGAAACCAGCTTATAACTCGGTAATAAGTCGATGGAATTAATTTTGTTTATGAAATCTTTATTGTTCTTGATACTATGATTATTCTCTAGCTTTATACTGTTTTTTATTATATGTTGAAGTTTTTTTGCGATTTTGTACCCAGGTGCCGACGTGTAGTTAACTAAGGGACGTATTGGCATGATGTCCTTATGTATTTTTGCCAAACCTGTGAATGCGGGTGCCTGTGCATTTATTTGTTTAATATGGTGTCTAACATTTGCGTTAAACAAATTTATGCATTTGTTCACAGCGGAATTTAGTTCCTTTGTATACTTGCTGGTGGAGTCATGCTCAAGTGTCTTAATAATGTTACTGTTAATAAATTCATAACATTTCTGCGTGTCATCTGCTTGACTCAATATAACTACAGTATTGCCTTTATCGGCTTTGGTAACTATTGCCTTATTTATGTCAATCTTTTGTTTTATTGTTTTCATTAGGTTGAGCTCCTTCTTGTATTTTAGAAACTGGTTTTTATTTTTACTTAAGCCATCCATTTTCAATATGCGATCCAATTTATTGTTGATTACCGATCGTGATATTTGTTGGGTTTCTTGGATTTTAATGCATTTTATAGCAGCTTCAGCGTTTATAACTCCACGTAATAGGCTGTTTTTGCTAAGTTTAGGTAAGTTATATTTTAAACCTTTAGATATTAATTCTGTCTCGTCATTAGATAATTCGATATTGGTATAATTTACTACGCGTTTATAAAAGTTATGTTTACAATTGATGTTATCATACATGTGTTGTTTCTTGTATAGGTTATCAAACTTCTTAATGTGTTTCGATATAATGACTTTAATTACTTCTCTTATCTGTGCTTCTATCAATTCCATAACATTGCTAATGATAGCAGGATGCAAACTGTTTAATACTTTCAAATGTGCAATATACAAAATACGGTTCAATCTGTCCTTTTTCACATACAATTGCTTAATTTCTTCTTTTTGCCATATCTTCTGTGCTATTGATTTAGTTTTAACCGCTGCTAATGACTTATTTTTAATATTCATTTTGGAAAAATTTGGTGTTATGTTGTTGTGTAAACATTTCTTAATGAATTTAATGTTGAGACTAGTCTTAATTATTTTCATCTTAACGTTCTTATATTTATAGACCAGGTTTGCCTGACCGGCTTCAAGATTCATTATATTTGGTCTCCAGTCGGAGTGAAATTGAAATTAATAAATAATTATTAATTTCAATTTCACTGCGACTGGAGACCAAATATAATGAATAAATGCTTTTGTTGCGGAATTGAATTAGTTCATTGGAGAGAAGGTGAAAAACCTATGGTGGAACATGAAAAATTTTCTCCGTCATGCCAATTTCTAAACGATGTCAAGAGACAGTTCATTGGAGAGAAGGTGACAAACCTATGGTGGAACATAAAAAATTTTCTCCGCCATGTCAATTTCTAAACGATGTCAAGAGACTATCTTGTGCACGTTAGACAGAGTTGGATCATACGTTAATTCGTATCAAACAAGTTTGCTTGCTACATAATTACGGGGAGACAAAAATAATTTCTTAACTGTACCAATTGGTATTTAAATTTACCTTGTTCAGGCTGTTCCTGTTCCTGCCGGTGTTGTTCCAGATTCTGTTGAAGGCCGGACATGATCGTTGATGATATTCAGGCGAGAGAGAGAGAGTGAATGCTAAAAAACAAAGGAACTATTATACACACATATACATATATATATAGTATTTTTAACGTTGGTATTATGTTAGCGTATCTTAAACCATGAACAACGCACGCAAGACTATAGCTCTAGAGCTACACAGAGCAGCGAGAAGGAATTTCGTTAGAATGCGGTTGAATTTGTGCCGTAACTAAGGAATTTCGTTACGGCAACAAACAAAAAATTATTAAGTCAAATTACGGCAATAAAATTATTATGTTAAAAGGCAGTATCAGACTTGGTTATTTACTGTATAGTCGCGATGTGTAGAGAGACGCTCGTGCGATCTAGTAGAGAGACTAGGGAACTTAATTTCCCCACCCCTGTCCCGCTAAGTGGTAGGGCTTGTTGTTCAGAGAGCGGACGGGATCTCGCTGGTGTTTTTTTTCCGCCCGCTGGGCAGCGATACATGTTTTGTGTGCATGTGATCAAAGTAAATTTAATTGTTCTTTTTGTAATACCAGGCAAAAATGAAATGTGAAGAAAATAAAGGAACGCGTAAGTATGTAACGTGCTCCTGCCAAATTGAAAGGTATGTCTCTGATGAACGTTTCTGGTGTATGCTGTGTAAGTAAACTTTTATTACAATGATCAAAGCAATAATTCTAGACAGTGGACAGTGTTACTTCGGTTAAATGGAGAATTAACTTAATTACTTGGTACGCATATCTGTACCATCTGTACCACTTGATACTCTGGTCAAGTAATGACCTGGTAAGCTAAGTTAACACAAAAAAAAAGACATTTGCTTTACCTCTTGATTTCATCTTTACATTACTTAATATCCGGCAAACCCAGTTTATTTTAATGATAACAAATTTATATCTGAACAATAGTTTTTCTTGCAAAATACAGTTGAACAAGTCTGGCATCTGAAATAATTTTGTATAGTGAGGACAACTCCTTACAAGTATAATTAGTAGGTGATAGTGATACATTATATGCAAAAATGCAATTATAAATGAAAAACAAAAAAAAGAAAATAATGTAAAAACGAAATGTGTTAAGCTACTGTTGCGCACTGGAAGCTCTTGAAGTTCTTCAGTTGTTCCAAAGACGCTATGTAGAAAGGGCTGGGTTTGAAACGTAATGAAGTGGACTGTAATTCTGATGTATAATATACATTTATTGAAAGCGTTAAATTTTAGAAGCCATTGTCGACACGTGCGGATGTTTAAGGGCCATAACGCCCGTTAATTTTGTTTTGATGAAGGTCAAGATCCATTTAAATTAGACGAAAGTCGTCTGAGTAAATTAGCGAAAACTGTACATAAAGATAGTTGGAAATGATCCAGAAGCCGCGGCTGGAAGAGAGATTTTTGACAAGAGTACCGCTCGGAGTCTAATTAGAAACTAAACACAACTTGTCCACCGACAGTCCGTTTGACTGCCGGCAGCGCTTGATAAGCAAGTGACGTCATCCGCGCGTGTCGCATTGCAGTGGTTACGACACACAGATAATAAACACAGTACAAAGTTTCAACATACTGCCCGCTCAAAATCGGGACGATTTTGAAATTTAAATTAATTGGGAACAGTATATTACAAAATATTATCAATGTTATATATAAACAATACATAATATACTTAAAGGGCTTATATATTAAATTGACCCTTGGATTAAAGTAAATCACTTCTAACATAAAAATCTGTAGATAACAAAATTCATTAAACTAACAGAAAACCTCAAAGTCAAAACAAAACAATTTCTGTGCTAGAAAAGGTACAAAATAAAAAAATCATGATAAAAACGAGTCTTTGCATAACTAAACATGATCTCTCTTGAAGCACGAACATATGGACATGAAATACATATATTTAAACTTTAACAAAAACGTAAGTGACAAACCTTAATTTATATAAGAGAAACCATCTTGAACACTGCTTCATATATAGTAATACAAATAATAAGAACATAACAATGTATATGTACATAATGTTATCATAATGACATCAAAGTTCAATGGTACATGGAGATATGGTAGACATATTCAATGTAAAAATACATAACATGAGTTTCGAGTATACATAATACATAAAGACTGACATAATAATTAAAGGTACATAATACTATAATAAAGATCACAAAATTCAATAATACATGACATTGAAAAATACAATACACACAATAATTGGTACAATAATAATTTTCAAAGTTAAATATATAATCATATAACAATACATAATTGATAGCCCAATGAAAACGCAGTAACTATTGCAATAACAGCTATCAGAACGTAGTAATAATTACAACGCTAACGATACAATTAACTTGTATGATCGCCCCGGGAATTTTCCGGGTGAATTCCAGGCAATGTGACAAGTTCACAATCCTAGTACGTCTCGTATGGCACGCATACGACTAGTTTGTTGCCACCGGAAGGGGGCATAATTTGTGGATGGGTCGGCGTAAGATACCTAGCGCGGTGCGAACTTCTGCTACGCGCACCAAGGAATCTTGACCCGCAAAAACATTAGTAATTAACCCACGCTTCCACTGAAGTGGGGGAGAATTATCATCCAAAATGAGGACAAGCTGTCCGACATTCAAATTCCTTAACGCCGTGTGCCATTTGTTGCGCTGCTGCAGCTGGTGCAGATAATCCCTAGACCATCGTTTCCAGATGGTCAGCGTAAATTTCTGGAGCAGTTGCCATCTGCCCAAATGACTAGTATTGCCTTGGGTATAGTCGGGTTCCGGGAGTGCAGTCAGTGGAGCACCGACCAAGAAATGAGCGGGAGTTAAGGGTTCAGGGTCTCTAGCATCATCGGACACAGCACATAAAGGGCGTGAATTAAGACAAGCCTCAATTTGAGAGAGAAGAGTAGAGTATTCCTCAAAATTCAAGATCGTACCGCCTATTACGCGACGCAAATGATATTTAACACTCTTCACACCGCTTTTCCACAAACCACCGAAATGAGGGGCTGAAGGAGGGATAAAGGACCACGTGATACCGCGGAGACCGCAAAACTCCTGACAAGATTGCTCAACTGCCTTTGAATTTAAAAATTTGTACAAATCGTATAAGGTGTGGTTGGCACGACGAAAATTCTTACCATTATCTGAAAATATCTGCGCGGGAATACTTCTGCGCGCGATGAACCTTTTTAAAGCCGCTATAAAGGAGTTGGAGGTGAGATCTGACACCAATTCTAAATGGATGGCCTTTGTGCTCATGCATATAAATAAAGCGATGTATGCCTTGGACGTGGACTTTGAGCGCTGCCCGCCATGGCGTAAAAGTACAGGACCGGCGTAGTCCACGGCCGACTGGGAAAATGGCCTTGAAGGCGTGATCCTAGAAGGGGGTAACTGACCTAATAGTTGATTCGCGCCTCTAGCACGGAGACGGAAACAAATGATACACTTATGTATTACTGAGCGGATATAAGATTTGTCGTGAATGATCCAATATTTCTGTCTGAGCGAAGCTTGAGTTGATTGCACTCCAGAGTGCAACAAACGGATATGTTCAAACTCAATTATTAATCTCGTGAGATGAGAGTGCGGGTGCAAAATTATTTGGTGTTTGCTCGCGTAGTTGAGTGGGGAGAATTGTAAGCGTCCACCCACTCTTAAAATACCTGAGTCATCCAGGAAGGGGTTGAGTGCAAGAATTTTACTGCTGCGAGGAAGGCAACGATGTGCCTCAAGTTCCTTAATTTCCATGCCGAAGTGCAACTGCTGAGATTGCTGAACAAAAAACAAAAGTGTGTCATGCAACTCTTGAGCAGACAAAAAGGACGTGACCCTGTCAACAACCGGGAGCCTAGAGTTGCGAATAAATCTGCGGCAATATGCGAAGACTCGAATGAGTCTTGTAAGGGATGAATAATTTTCAACATAGCTATGGGCGACAATGAGTGATGTTTGGACCTGTTTACGACGTTCCTGCTCAAGGTCGGGGTAAGTACAGGGAGTATGAATGTCGAAGGCGCTAATGGGCCATGACGCTGAATCATGGGCTAACCAGGACGGACCATGCCACCATTGATTATGACAGTGCAAACTACGAGAGAGGCAACCGCGTGATAAAATGTCGGCAGGGTTGTCATGTGATAATACATGATGCCAAGTTCCCCTACTGCTAACAAGACGCTGTATTTCCGCTACACGGTTGGCCAAAAATACCTTCCAGCGGGAAGATTGTTGATGTATCCAATGCAACGCTATCATCGAGTCCGAATAGAGATAGAGTCCGTCAAAATTGTAGTTGACGGCGTTTAAAACCTTAGAAGTTAATTGCGCCAGCAATAAACAAGCACAAAGTTCAAGCCGGGGTAGCGTTATCTGTTTCAGCGGCGCGACCCTAGATTTAGCACACAGCAGGTTTGACGATATGGCGCCGTTCGAATAGACCGCCCGCACATAAATACAACACGCGTAACCTTTAGCCGAGGCGTCGGCGAATCCGTGAAGCTGTAATGAACTAATTTGATAATTGTTCAGACTCTTAACCGACCTCGTAATCTTAAAATGAGTGTCGGAAACTAATTGAGAGTAGAGTTCCTGCCATTGATTGGCTAATGACCCAGCTAGGGGTTCGTCCCAACTTGTGCCCGCCAACCACAACTGTTGTACGAAATGTTTGCACCAAAATGTAATGGGGCCAATAAGACCCAGCGGGTCGTAAATCCCAGCAATGACCGACAACACGCTTCTTTTGTTGAACACGGTCTTTTGTATATAAAAAATTATCTTTGTCAACGTTCCATTGGATTCCCAATGTACGCACGTTTTGACCTTTGCTGAAGTCATGGGATACTTGGGCGCGAAGGGTCATAATCTTATGGTGGTTAGAAAATCACTTATGTAACGTGAAACCATACTTTTTTAGCAAATTCACGATCTCGAATTTCATTTTAGCTAACACGTTCGGATCATCCGAACCCGTTATAAGATCATCTACATAAAAATCATTGGCTATGGCTATACAAGCCATAGGGTATTCGGATTTATTTTCGTAGGCTATCTGCGCCAGACAACGTGTAGCAAGGAAGGAGGCACGAGCAGTTCCATACGTAACCGTCCTTAAAGCGTAATGTTGTAGTTTCTTATGCGGAGAGTCACGCCAAACGATGCGCTGCAAGTTTGAATCCTTTGGGTTAACCATAATTTGACGATACATCTTTTCTATGTCTGCAATAAGTAAATATCGGTGGGTACGGAACCGAACCATGATCGAGAACAGATCCTGCTGGATCGTAGGACCGACCATTAGAGTATCGTTGAGGGACAGATTATTTGTGGTTTTAGCGGAGCCGTCAAAGACCACACGCAACTTAGTGGTTAGGCTGGAGCCCTTGAGGACTGCGTGATGGGGCAAATAAAAAATATCTGATTTGTCAAGCGACAAATCGTAATCATTAAGTGGAGACATATGACCAAGCTTCAAGTATTCACTCATGAACTCGCTATAGTCCTTGTAAAGGATAGGGTTCTGCTTGAACTTGAACTCTAGCGATTGGAACCTGCGGATGGCTCCGCGGGAAGAATCTTCCAAATGAGATTTATCTGACCTGCGGGGCAGGGATACCACGAATCTCCCTTCGCGGTTGCGGATAGTGTTTTTCACAAAATGTTTTTCACACGGCGAGTCCTCAGAGCAGTGTTCGCGACTAGAGACCTCCTCCAACTTCCAGAACTCTTTTAGTTGCGAGGAAATCTGACTATCATCCTTACAGACCATAAAGGACGAAACTGTTTTAGTTATGTCGACATTGAAGGGTAAATTACCGGCTAGAATAAATCCTAACTTAGTCTCCTGAATTATAGGAAAGTGCGGTCCGCGCATAAATTTAATAGGTTCGATTAATTAGAGATAATATTGAGCGCCGAGTAGTACATCGACTTGCCACGAGCAGTGTAGGTGTGGATCAGCCAAGAATACGTGCTTGGATAAATTTAAAGAGGCGAGATCGAACGATTCCGCCGGTAAATCATTAGTTTTACTGGGTAGTACGGCACAATGCACGTTTAACGTAAAGGGTTTATAGCGAGAATGTAGCCTTACCTTTGTACTGAAGTCAGCCTGGGAGAGTGAGTTGTTTATACCCGTTATGGGCAATTGCGATTTAACCAATTGAAGGCCCATTCTACGGGCGAAATCCATTGTGCAAAAATTTGCTTGCGAGCCGGAATCCAATAGAATTCTAACGGGGAATTTTCTACCGGCCTTGTTAGGGGTCATACAGACAGCAGTGGATAACAATATTGATTTATTCGTTTGCAAGTGAGCATTGGTTATTGATGGAAGATCCGTCGTTGTTGGGGACATGAATCATGGTGTGGTGACGCCTTGCACATTTTTTACAAGAAAATTTTGATGGGCATTTCGAACTTTCGTGACCCGGACGAAGGCAATTTAAACAAAGTTTGTTTTTTATTATGACGTTTTTTCTTTCAGGGACAGAAAGCGATGTAAATTGTAAGCAGTCAATAATTCTATGTTTACCGTTACATAGTCTACATAAATTATTTCCGATACGAGAATGGAATGCCCCCCTAGGAGCGCTTATCGGTTTAACTGCCTTGCGATAAGGAGTCTTATCGCTGTTATTTAACTTGCTCGTTGAGGTAGTCGCACTATCAAGATTTTGTAGCAATTGTCTGGGTGAATTTAGGAAATTCATAAAATTATTAAAATCAGGGAATTTATGTTCCGACAAGCACTCTTTCCACAACCGGAAAGTGTAACTATCAAGTTTTTTAGCTAAGTAGTGCACGACAATGAGTTCGAACGTGTTAACTGGCAAGTTGAGATTATTTAATGCACTTATATTGGTTGAGATTTCATCAATGAATCTAGATATGCTAGCTTGGGATTCTTGTTGAACCAATGGTACGTCCAGGACATTCCCGACATGGTGGGCGGAGACAATTAGCTTACTGTCATATCTATTCTTCAAAAGATCGATAGCCACCGCGTAATTCTCATGAGTGATTGGTAATGACTTTATTACGTTAAGCGCCTCGCCAGATAATGACGAGTGCAAATAGTGAAGTTTTTGTATGTCCGTCAGATCGGCTCTGACGTGAATTAGTTCAAGAAAAATATGATAATAATGCTGCGACTCAATAATACTTCCCGCAAACCGAGGTAATTTGATCGGTTCCAACTGAATGGGGGGTGTTTTAAGATGCTTACTTTCAGCATTAATTAAAGGTTTATGGTTCATATGCTCAGCTTGCTCCAGCAGGTGTTGCAATTTACACTCTATGTTACAAAGATCGTCTTCAGTTTGTACCCTATTACTCGCTAAAGCAAAGTCCGCTTCCTCGGATTCGATTTGGGATTGAATTTCATCGTATTTGGTGGATAATTCCATCAAATGCCGAAGTTTTATTTTCAGCGCATGATGATCGCTGGTTTCCAAATCGAAGTTGTCCGCGAAAGTATTTACGCGGGATGTCGAAGCTTTAATGGTGCCTCGTTTTTTTTATTAAAGCCTTTACATCTGCCATTATTACGATTTAAAAAATACTTTGGAATAATTTGAGCGCAGAGCATGTGAACCATAAACTTAAATTTTGATAAATCTGAATACGTTGCGGTAGCTAGCGATCGTTATGTATATGAACATAATACTTGCTAGAACATATGCTTACTCTCTCTATTGATCAAACTTTGCTGGCAATTAAAAATTATTAAAATTATGAATTTAAATGATAATAATACATATATTTTTATCTTTGATGTTTGAACTCACAATGAACTGCCAACCACCTACTAACGTGTATTGTATAATGATGGTGTGCGTTTACACAAAGGTGTTAAAAATAACTTTTAAATGTAAAATATTGCTTGAAACGTTAAATATAAGTAAAAGGTTCATAGTCACGTGGACGTTGATCCAGACGTGCTGAAGCTGACTTCGATCCCGCTGCTCGATCCTGTTAAGAGCTGTTGCACCTCCTGTCTCTACTGGTCAGATGACGCCTTATGTTGTAGCTCTCCATTTTTTAAAGCTGTGGAACTTTTTGATGTAGAATCACCAATGCTGTCCTGCCGTGTCCCGTCGTCTCTGGTTTACTGCTCTGCCGAATCTTGTCGTGTTGATTGTAATGTAATTTTGAAAGTTTATAGAGGCACGCAACTGTCAGCAATCCAAAGTTGAGAATGTTGGAGCTTGAACGAAACGCCGTTTGGGCCCATTAAATGAAATATTAATTTCATGTGGACAAAGTAAGAAATCCGGTTCGGTTGGACCAAAAATGTTGCTCACTGGAAGCTCTTGAAGTTCTTCAGTTGTTCCAAAGACGCTATGTAGAAAGGGCTGGGTTTGAAACGTAATGAAGTGGACTGTAATTCTGATGTATAATATACATTTATTGAAAGCGTTAAATTTTAGAAGCCATTGTCGACACGTGCGGATGTTTAAGGGCCATAACGCCCGTTAATTTAGTTTTGATAAAGTCAAGATCCATTTAAATTAGACGAAAGTCGTCTGAGTAAATTAGCGAAAACTGTACATAAAGATAGTTGGAAATGATCCAGAAGCCGCGGCTGGAAGAAAGATTTTTGATGAGAGTACCGCTCGGAGTCTAATTAGAAACTAAACATAACTTGTCCACCGACAGACCGTTTGACTGCCGGCAGCGCTTGATAAGCAAGTGACGTCATCTGCGCGTGTCGCATTGCAGTGGTTACGACACACAGATAATAAACACAGTACAAAGTTTGAACAGCTACAGCTGGTGAATTGGCATTTACTTAAACTATGCAGTGTGAAGGCACTTCTCAGCATTACTAGAATGAGTCATACATCGTTCCTTTATTTTCCCTGAGGAAGTCTCTCAGTTATTTATCAGTGTTGTCTATGTAACTGTCTTGTGTATAAATTGTGAAGTGTATGTAAGTCTTAAAAAGGGAAATTATGTAGTCATATGTATTGAGTGTATAACCATTGTCATGACAGGTAGTAAACTATCCACCACATGTATTGAAGCTATGTTATATCCATGCATGTTTTGGGATTTAGAATCAATTTTAATTTTCTATGAATGAATTTAATGGAACTTAATAACGTTTTCTCAATTTAATATATTCTGAATTACATGAAGCATTGTCATGACAGGTACTGAACTATACATCACATGTGTTGCACTTATGTGAATAACTATATGTTTTGGAATTTAAAATCAATGATAATTTTTTATATAAATCAATTTAATGGAACTCAATAACGTTTTCTCAATTTAATGTATTCTGAATTGCATGAAGCATTGTCATGACAGGTACTGAACTATACATCACATGTGTTGCACTTATGTTGAATAACTCTATGTTTTGGAATTTAAAATCAATGTTAATTTTTCATATAAGTGAATTTAATTGAACTTAGTAACTTTTCTCAATTTAATATTCTTGAATTATATTAATTATATATGTATATAATGATTCTGAAACATGTATTTAAAGTTTTAAGGATAGTTTGGAATTTTGTTTTAATTACATTTGGTATCATGTTTTGAAATGATTTTATAACTAACAGTTTTAAAAAAAGAGTAAAACCCTTGAGGTTTCATCATTGTGAGAATTTTAAAGGGAAATAAGAACCAATAAATGTTGATTGTTGAGTTTTGGAAATTGAGGTCACTGCATTAATTAATTAACCTAATGGTTCCCCAGCACGATGCTTTTCTTCCTCTAGGAGGCCCCTCCTAGTTCTAAACAGGTGAGACGGTCGTCCAGGTAAGCAATAGAAATATAGATATTTATTAAGAAAGTTAAAATTATGAAATTTGGAATAGTTTAAAGCTTTGTCATGTCAATTCGATTTTTTTATACTTAATGGTGGGGGAAGTTGGTAATGGAGGGGATGATGTCAATAATAGCGGCTCACAATTGTTAGCAGAGCGTGGTTGGACGTAGTTCTGGCCACCTCTGAACCGAAAATTGAAAATTGATGCGGTGGCCTCGATACTTTAATCGACATGCACTGTCAGTCTTGTAGTGAGGTCTCATACCTCAATGTATGTAATAACCCTATGTATAGTTGATTATGACATTTTTCTTGTAATTTATGTGTATGGTATTGTTGTAAAAAGTTGGTTTTTGGGAGCGGTTGCCGGGCTGGGACACCAGAGTGTGAGCATAGGTGTGTAGTGATTCCAAATTGTATCTTTGGGGCGTTCTGAGTTAAGTGTAAATTTGTTTGTTTGTGTACGTGGTATGTCATTGTCCATTGTTGGTGTTATAGCATATGGTCTTTTGGTATTGGTTGTTGGTCCGGTGTCGGGTCGGGGAACCCTGGGGTGCTTTGATTGTCATTGGTTAGTTGAAATAAAGACATAGTATCGAGGGACGATGTCAGAGGCGGAGCAGAGTAGTGGGCGGCGCGAGGGCCGCGGCCTGGTGCCCGAGTATTTTAATAAGGACGAGTTACAGTATGAGATACGGTTGCGGGGTGGGGTCCCCAAGGGGGATGTAGCGTCCTTGAGGAAACAACTGCGAGAACTGCTTGCGGGGGATGTCCCTCTCCAGAGAGTCGAGATTGAGGACCCGGAGGAGGAGTTAGCTTTGTGTGCAGATAAATGGACGGAGTTCTCCACCCTGATGGAGGACTCTAAATATATGGGGAGTTCTACCCGAGTTTGGCAGAGGATGACCCAAAAGATGCACCACTTGTCCGATCGTCTCCGCAATTTGTTGTCGCAGGACAGACTGGAAGAGGAGGTTAGGCGGGCTGCGACAGCCCTGCAGTCGAAAATTTGCCTTCCTAGTGAGGTTCGGGAGAGCCCGAGTAAACAGAAAGAGATGCTTACGCGCCAGGCCGTGGTCACTGAGCGGGTGGATTTCCTGGGGGAATCATGTAATGCACTGGTGGAGGAACGTCCTCTTATTTCGTTGGACAGTCGCCCGCAGGGATTTCAGGTTGATCAGGTAGAAGTCCCTCGTGGTTTTGGTACCACCCTTTCCAGCGTCAGATACGATTCGTTACCGAACCCCATCTATGATCTTCTCCCTCGGCTTCCTCTGGTCGACGGTCTGGATCTGGACCAGCTGGTGAAACTTTTTGAAGGGGTTTTCGGGATTTCTGTCTTCCCTGGGGTGACTGGTGCCTCTCTTTTGAACATGATCTACCCTTATTGTCGGGCGCCTTTACTGGATCGTGTGGTCTGGGATCTCGGCGCGGGCGGGGATTTCGATATCTTCCACAGAGATGTTCTGGAGCTGTTTATGCCCGGGAGGCTGCGTGACCAGATGCGGCAAAGACTATTTTATAGAGTTCAGGGGCACGGGGAAAAATTAAATGTTTTCATAACTTCAATCAAGAGTGCTGCCTGGGTGCTGCGTGTGGACGTGTCGGAGGCTGAGGTGGTGCGTGTCATCTTGGAGGGCCTCAATCCCCAGGAGAGGTCACGTTTGGTGTTCCTGGAGAGACCGCGAAGCTTTGAGGATCTCAGCACCATCCAGATGAATGATGAGACTCGCTCCGGCACTTCGGAATTCCCTGTCTCCTGTTCCACATCTGGTCAACAGCGGCCACCTCCCCGGGAACAACGAGGTAACAACACGGAAAGAAAAAACTATGGTTGTTACAATTGTGGTAAGATGGGACACTTGGTACGGAATTGCCAATTCAAACGGTCTGAGGTCTCGGGTGAAAAACGCCCTTCAAAAAACGGCCTGCGTGGGGGGGGCTGAGGATGCCGGTCCCTCTCCATGCGTGGTAGAGTTAGCGTTTCTCATGTCCCGTCCTGTTCGGTTGAAACTGGGCACCCATCCGGGAAGCCCTCTCCTAAGCCTATTCGTCCTGGTCTCTCCGTGTGTCCCTATCTCGAGTTAGAAGTTGGAAAAGGCCGTATTAGGGCCTTGGTGGACTCGGGATCGGCGTGGTGTTTAATCTCGTCCCGTGTTTATCAGCAGTTGGTTAGGGAGTCCTTAATTAAGGCGAGTGCACCTTCGTCGGTAGTGTTGGACGGCCTCGAGGGAGGTTTTGCCTACCTCAAAAATGGTGGCCTTCAAGATTAAAATAAACTATTTTTCGTGGGTGTGGGAGTTTCTAGTCGCTCCTAATCTGAGTGTAAATTCTATTCTGGGTGCGGACTTCATCGCTAAAAGTGGTCTGGTTCTCGATATCCAGGGGCACGTTTGTTTTTTTAAGTTTAACCGTGGCGTGCGCATTCCCTTTTTTGGATATCGGGACGCGTCGGGGGAGGGACTTGAAGAACGTCAAACCCCGGCGTCTATTAATAATTTAAACCAGTCCCAACAGACCACTTTCCTTCAATTGTGTGAGGAGTTCCCCGAGCTACTGACTGCCAATCTCGGTCTCACACATAACCTTGAGTATCGTATCCGTCTTTGTGACTCCTCGGTTGTCCGTTCGCACCCTTATAAATTCGCCCCTCCCAAAATG
Organism: Magicicada septendecula; assembly: GCA_034769895.1. Classification (NCBI taxonomy): domain Eukaryota; kingdom Metazoa; phylum Arthropoda; class Insecta; order Hemiptera; family Cicadidae; genus Magicicada; species Magicicada septendecula. Next base: position 450,454,526 of record CM068371.1, read on the forward strand.
ACCATTTTGCGTGAGAAGGTTCAAGAATTGGTAGACCAGGGTGTCATTGAACCTTCCACGTCGGCCTATGCCAGTCCAGCATTCTTGGTGCCTAAACCAGGAGGGAAGCATCGGCTGGTTATTGACTATCGAAAATTAAATCAAAATATAGAGATTGAGTCGGTGCCCCTCCCGGACCTGCATTCGGCCTTTGACTGGTTTTCGCAGGCCCGCTATTTCACTATATTTGACCTAAATTCCGCCTACCACCAGATACCCTTACACAAGGATTCTCGGCCGTACACGGCTTTTTGCGTACCGTGGAACCTGTACCAATATAAGAGAGTCCCCTTGGGACTGGCTGTTGGTGCTCAGACGCTAACCCGTCTACTAGACACTGTGCTCCACGATGTAAAATTCCAGTATGTATTTAACAATTTAGATGACCTACTGATTTACAGTACGACCTTGGAGGAACACATGGATCACCTCCGAGAGGTGTTGCGTCGGCTGAGGCGCGCGGGGCTTACAGTAAACCCCGAGAAGGTGAAATTTGCCCAGGAGGAAATTTCTTTCCTCGGTCACCTTGTGTCTCATAAAGGGGTCACGGTAGACCCAGAGAGGACTCAGGCTATTCGGGATTTCCCTCCTCCAAGGGACGCTAAAGGGGTGGCCCGCTTTGTAGGGATCGTGAATTTTTATCGGCAGTTCATTCCCGGGGCCGCCGAGATTGCTGCTCCCCTAAATTCCTTGAGAAAAAAGGGCGTCAAATTTGTGTGGGGCGACGAACAGCAGCGGGCCTTTGAGACCCTGAAGGAGGCCATTCTGTCACCGCCCGTGCTTCGGATGCCTGACTTCACGAAGCCCTTTACTTTGCAGTCTGATTCCAGCTCTGTTGCGATCGGCGCCGTGCTCTCGCAGGAGGTGGATGGTGCTCGGCAGCCAGTAGCTTTTGTATCTAGGACCCTCACCGACACCGAAAAGAAATCATCTGTTTATGAGTTAGAGTGTTTGACAGTAGTCTTAGCCCTGGACAAGTTTAGAAGGTATTTGGAACATGCTGAGTTCCGTTTAGAGACCGACAATCAGGCTCTCTCTTGGCTTCTGGCGCATCCCCGACAACTGGGTAAAATTGGCCGCTGGGTGGCCAAAATATCATCCTTTAAGTTCAGGGCACAGTATATACGGGGGACCCAAAATGTTGTTGCCGACGCTTTATCAAGAATGTACCATCTACCCAGTGACGAGCCAATGGATGAACCCTGCGCCTTACTCTTGGAGTTTCCCCTCGCCTTTACTGATGTCATCCCTCATCAGCTTGATGATGAGACGTTGGGTCCTATAATCGAAAATATTAAATCAGGCGAGATTAAGGCTCCTTATTTTCTGTCCAAGGGCGTCCTCTGCTGCAAGGAACGTAGAGGACGGGTTCCTAAGATAGTGCTGCCGAGCAAGCTTGTACCCATGGTCTTCCAGTACTATCACAATTCCCCGGTGGGAGGCCATTTGGGTGTTTCTAAGACCATCGCCGCGATTAGGAAGAACTTCATCTGGAAAGGCATGGACCGGGACATCGCCACCCGGGTGAAGTGTTGTCATCTGTGTAGTCTGAGCAAGCCCGCTCAGAACACCAAGTTGGGGTTGCTGTCTTCTGAGGTGGCTAGCAGACCTATGGAGAAGGTTTTCATCGACTACGTGGGTCCTTTCCCACGTAGCAAGGCCGGGATTTCGTTCCTCCTTGTTTGTGTGGATGCCTTCTCTAAGTTTGTCTGGCTACTTCCTTTGCGTCAGGCAAGTGCTGCAACTACCATCACAGCCCTTCAGACCAGCATCTTTCAGCATTTCGGGCTTCCCTCCATCATTGTCTCGGACAATGGCCCCCAGTTCATCTCAAGGCAGTTCCGAAACATGTGTTTCAAGCACGGCATTCATCATGTAACCACTTCACCTTATCACCCGCAACCTTCCCACGCTGAACGATTTAATCGCAACCTTAGATCCGCCCTCATCGCATACCACGCGGAACAGCAGAACACGTGGGACCAGAATCTTAGGTGGTTACAAATGGCTTTCAACTCCTCCCTTCATGAACGTCATAGAGCCGTGCCCTTTGAGGTCATGTTCGGTTTCTCCCCTGTACACCCCCTTAGCAATTTGTGGAGATTGGAGGATCTTCTTCCGGATTCGCCGAACGGGGGGGGTCTCGCACAGTTGGAAAGAGGTGAGGAGAGCTCTGCTCCGATCGCACGAGCGCGTGCGGCATCGTTACAACGCTGGGAGAGTCCCCAACCCTTTTAAGGTGGGACAGTTGGTGTACTGTAGGAGCCATCCGCTCAGCTCTAGAGTGGAGGGTCGCGCCGCCAAGCTCTGTTGTCGGTGGATGGGGCCGTTCCGAATTTCAAAATTTGTCTCTCCGGTAACTGCCAGCCTGGTGGGTCTAGAGGACGGAATGCAGGTGAGAGTGGCGCATGTTTCGTATTTGAAAGCGTGTCCTCAATTAGAGGTTCCTTGAGAGAAATGTATATATATATTGCTACCCCAGTAAGGATTAATTAAGGTTTTTGGGTTTGGTTTTCGGGGGGCTTTCCTGGAAGATCTGGTTTTAATAATTTTTGGGTTTAATGGTTTTACCTTTTAGAGTTTTTAACCGTTTTAAGGGGGAGTCAAAAGGAGTTTTAAAGTTTTATATGGATTTTAGCTCGCCTCCTTTCTTTCCTCTTTCTATCCCTTTAGGTCGCGACCGCTCACACTTCCAGCATCTTCCACACACACACACACACACACACACACACACACACACACATCCCGACACACACACCTACCTTGTCCTTCTTTCCGGTGTCCGTTCGTTTTCAACTTCCGTTTTATTTTACCTTTTAAACAGTTTTATTTAGTCCCCAGACTTCCTCCAGTTGTAGCCGACCCAATGTCGTCCAACCTGTTGGACTCCTTTTGTTGTGGGGGTGTGCCGTAACTAAGGAATTTCGTTACGGCAACAAACAAAAAATTATTAAGTCAAATTACGGCAATAAAATTATTATGTTAAAAGGCAGTATCAGACTTGGTTATTTACTGTATAGTCGCGATGTGTAGAGAGACGCTCGTGCGATCTAGTAGAGAGACTAGGCAACTTAATTTCCCCACCCCTGTCCCGCTAAGTGGTAGGGCTTGTTGTTCAGAGAGCGGACGGGATCTCGCTGGTATTTTTTTTCCGCCAGCTGGGCAGCGATACATGTTTTGTGTGCATGTGATCAAAGTAAAAGTAATTGTTCTTTTTTTAATACCGGGCGTAAATTATTTACCATAGCTGGCTAAGAACCACGGTGTGCCCTAGGGTGTCTCCGGCTCGCTCAACCGTGACCAAATGATCAGGCAAAAATGAAATGTGAAGAAAATAAAGGAACGCGTAAGTATGTAACGTGCTCCTGCCAAAATGAAAGGTATGTCTCTGATGAACTTTTCTGGTGTATGCTGTGTAAGTAAACTTTTATTACAATGATCAAAGCAATAATTCTAGACAGTGGACAGTGTTATTTCGGTTAAATGGAGAATTAACTTAATTCCTTGGTGTGCATATCTGTACCATCTGTACCACTTGATACTCTGGTCAAGTAATGACCTGGCAAGCTAACTTAACACAAAAAAAAGACATTTGCTTTACCTCTTGATTTCATCTTTACATTACTTAATATCCGGCAAACCCAGTTTATTTTAATGATAACGAATTTATATCTGAACAATAGTTTTTCTTTCAAAATACAGTTGAACAAGTCTGGCATCTGAAATAATTTTTTTATAGTGAGGACAGCTCCTTACAAGTATAATTAGTAGGTGATAGTGATACATTATATGCAGAAATGCAATTATAAATGAAAAACAAAAAGAAAAGAAAATAATATAAAAACGAAATGTGTTAAGCTACAGCTGGTGAATTGGCATTTACTTAAACTATGCAGTGTGAAGGCACTTCTCAGCATTACTAGAATGAGTCATACATCGTTCCTTTATTTTCCCTGAGGAAGTCTCTCAGTTATTTATCAGTGTTGTCTATGTAACTGTCTTGTGTATAAATTGTGAAGTGTATGTAAGTCTTAAAAAGGGAAATTATGTAGTCATATGTATTGAGTGTATAACCATTGTCATGACAGGTAGTGAATTATCCACCACATGTATTGAAGCTATGTTATATCCATACATGTTTTGGGATTTAGAATCAATTTTAATTTTCTATGAATGAATTTAATGGAACTTAATAACGTTTTCTCAATTTAATATATTCTGAATTACATGAAGCATTGCCATGACAGGTACTGAACTATACATCACATGTGTTGCACTTATGTTGAATAACTATATGTTTTGGAATTTAAAATCAATGATACATTTTATATAAATCAATTTAATGGAACTCAATAACGTTTTCTCAATTTAATATATTCTTAATTGCATGAAGCATTGTCATGACAGGTACTGAACTATACGTCACATGTGTTGCACTTATGTTGAATAACTCTATGTTTTGGAATTTAAAATCAATGTTAATTTTTCATATAAGTGAATTTAATGGAACTTAGTAACTTTTCTCAATTTAATATTCTTGAATTACATTAATTATATATGTATATAATGATTCTGAAACATGTATTTAAAGTTTTAAGGATAGTTTGGAAATTTGTTTTAATTACATTTGGTATCATGTTTTGAAATAATTTTAGAACTAACAGTTTTGAAAAAAGAGTAAAACCCTTAAGGTTTCATCATTGTGAGAATTTTAAAGGGAAATAAGAACCAATAAATGTTGATTGTTGAGTTTTGGAAATTGAGGTCACTGCATTAATTAATTAACCTAATGGTTCCCCAGCACGATGATTTTCTTCCTCTAGGAGGCCCCTCCTAGTTCTAAACAGGTGAGACGGTCGTCCAGGTAAGCAATAGATATATAGTTATTTATTAAGAAAGTTAAAATTATGAAATTTGGAATAGTTTAAAGCTTTGTCATGTCAATTCGATTTTTTTTATACTTGATGGTGGGGGAAGTTGGTAATGGAGGGGATATGTCAATAAAAGCGGCTCAAATTGAAGGGTCTACACGACTTGTACCAGGCGGATCTTGTGGAGATGATACCATACGCTCGAGTGAACAAAGGGTACAAGTACAAGTACATGATGACAGTGATCAGTGCGTTTAGCAAGTACGCGTACGCTGTACCATTGAAAACAAAGACAGGAAAAGAAGTAACGCGCGCACTGGAGCCTATACTAACTGATAACCGAATGAAATATTTACAGACGGACAACGGGAAGGAGTATTACAACAGCACATTACAAGCGTTGCTAAAAAAAGTATAATGTGAAACATTACTCAACCTATAGTGAGAAAAAAGCGTCCACAGTGGAACGTTTTAATCGCACACTGAAGACGCATATGTATCGAGCTTTCAGCGAACAAGGATACTACCGTTGGTTGAATCTACTACCTATATTGCTGAAATCGTACAACAATACCGTGCACAGAACTATTGGTATGAAACCTAGTCAAGTGAATGACGGCAACGAACATATAGTGTTGGAACAAATAAGGAAGAACACAGCGCCTAAAATCAGTCCAGTGAAACCGCCCAAATTTAAAGCCGGTGACCGTGTTCGTATAAGTAAGCACAAAATGGCGTTCGCCAAAGGTTATACACCAAATTGGACTAACAAAATATTCACTGTGGATAAAGTACAATCCACTACCATCCCCGTCACTTATCTGCTAAAAGATCACCTGAACAAAGTGTTGAAAGGTGGTTTTTACGAGCATGAGATTAGTAAGTCCAAAGTCGGTGACGTATACCAAGTGGAAAAGGTGTTACAGCGTAAAGGTGACAGAGTGCGTGTTCGTTGGCTCGGTTTCGATGGTAAACATGATGCATGGATACATAAGAAAGATCTAATATAAAAAGGTGACAGCACGTGCTGAAAACAGTATGCTTTCGGTATTCATGAAGATGAAGATTGTACAGCAAGCAAACAAATTGCCAATAAAGGATATGGACTTTTTGGGGGGTGACGAAGGCAGTGCTGAACGTAAACATGGTCCGCTATTACCGAACAGTATTCGTTGTATCGTTACGGGTCCAAGTTCTTGTGGAAAATCCAATGTGCTGTTCAACCTACTGTTTGATGCCAATGGTCTACGTTTCCGCAACGTATACGAGTTTTCAAAATCATTATTTCAACCAAAATATAGAATGCTAGAAACAGTGATGAAATCACTCGCTGATGAAGGTTTAGGTTATCACGAAGAAGTCCCACTACCGAGTGAAATCACCGGTCTCAACTCCGTTATCGTATTCGATGACGTTTCGTGTGAAAGACAAAACAATATTCGAAAGTATTTTTCTATGGAAAGGCATAGCGGTGTGGACACATTCTATCTATGTCAGACATATAGTCAGATACCGAAACAATTGGTACGTGACAACGCTAACTTGTTGGTATTGTTCAAACAAGACGATCTAAATTTACGTCACGCATACAACGATCACGTCAACATGGATATGAAATATGATGCTTTCAAAGACGTCTGCACAGAAGCGTGGAAGGATCGTTATGGATTTCTAGTCATAGACAAAGACTCGTCAATAAATGAAGGTAGATATAGAATCGGCTTTGATCGATTCATAATTGTTTCCAGCGAAGTATAAAAGTGGTCACACTGTAGTAATGTAATCAGTCCTCTTGCTAACACGCGATGGCGATGAATAAGGAGGAACGACTTACGTATGATATAGATACGATAAGCGACAACATAAGGAAAAAATATCATGCATTACAACAGGGCATCAGAGAAAGCGACGAGAATTTCAGAAAAAATTACAAGCCGATTCTGGAACCGTTAAAAGCAATTTCACGAAAGTTAAGTGGTGATATGGTGGAGGAGGAGGAGGAGCAGCAGCAGCAACAGATAAAACAAGAAGCGCCTACACAGCACGTAATAACCGAAACCGAAAGTGGCGCGCAGAGTCTTAACGCTTTTCATTTCAGTGGCGATGGCGCGTGGAACCCTAACGCTTCACATTTCAGTGACGATTCATTAGCAAACAAATATATGCGTTTGTGCGAATCGGCTTATAGATCGTATGTATGGCGTTCGATACCAGGCCGGTAAATGGATGATAGGTGATTCAAATGTGAAAATCGATGATGTAACTGCTTTTGTACGCGTTACAAATCCAGGGAACCCCTCGTAATTAAACTCCGTTAATTAGATGGGCTGCCTACGTTGTAACAGAATTGATCACAAATAATTAATGTAGCAAATGACTTACTAACTGTGTAAGGAAACAATGGCAAGGTATACAATTGATTTAAGCACTCCTCATATGTGTGTAACAAGAAGACTTCTCTTTATTTAACATTTAAAAACATATACTGACAGATCCCATGACATTACTAATTCAATTATTAAGTTATTTGAAAGGTTTCTTTAAACTTTGAGATCAAACTTGATTTTATATAGCTATACCTCGGATCCGGGTCAACTTTCTGTATTTCTGTAATTAAGACTTTTAATTATACTCATTTCATGATATTAGCTTGCAAGACTTTCTTTTATTCAACCATTGGAAGAATGGTATTATTGCTTGAATTATATTACTCTACATTAGCATATAAACTGTTACAACGTATGAAGTTAGAATAGTTACATGAAATTCTTAGATTTAATTTATAAGTCTTTACAAAGTTAATAGTTTCTGGAAAGTCTCTTTCAAGATGTGTTGTGTAACAAATATTAGTAACCCTCGATAGACAGGCTATCGAGTCACCTTTTAATTGGTATGCAGAAGACTCGTCCTGGGGTATCCGTCTTGGGAAACAGGAACAGCTACGTCGTCATCTCGGTCTGGCCTTCCTCAGTAAAGGGCTCCAAAGTTCGCAGGTTGAACAATATGTTGTGTAGATATCTATGATGATCTTGTAGATTCTCGGATGTCCTGATCTGCATATTCTGTCACGTGCAGTAGAGTTTGAGGGTTCTGATAGTTCACATCTCCAGGTATGACTTTGGAATTGTTGTTATTTGTTGAAGCACGAAGTCATCTTGTGTTACACTCCTTTTTTACGTTTCGATTTTTTTTTACTTTAAATTTCTTGTCTATTTACATGACTATATTAGTTAACACATCCAGATGCTTTAAACAGCTACATCTGGTACACCATCTTAAGGTGAAGCAAAATATCGTTAACATATTTTAAGCGCACAGCTCCTACGTCTATACTGTACGAAGTCACCATTGCAAGAGAGAGAAATTCTGCTCCCTTCGCCTGGTACTGGGCAAAAGTTAGTGGGACAATTTCCGCGCGAGAATATAGTTCCTAACTATATTTAAGTTAACATTTTTATTTATACAAACTATACCTAAACAAAAAAACATAATTTAAATCAGTGGTTTTAGCGACTATTTTAGTCTTCAGATTTTTTTATTATTAACATTAATTTTTTTATCTTATTCTAACTCACACAAGACTCGGAAAGCATGTCGAGTCTGGAATCAACAGGACAGCGCCTGCTCACAAGCAAAGGGTTAAATACGATATTAATAACTCTTTACAATTTATCTTTTTATTAGAGTATCTTATAACTAATTAATTACTGCTTCCTCTCATACTGAGTACATACAGGTATTTTATATTAATACAGTGAGATTTAAATGGCTTAAGAGCTCGCAACCTTAATTTTTTTTTAAATTTTTATTCTCTTGATTATTGGTACAATTTAAATCGTCACAGACTCCACCGCTTAAATTGCACGCTACGGTTTTTGGTTTTTTTTTTGAGTCTAACTCACAATTGGGGCTTGGGGGTACGATTAGTGTCAGTGTGTGAAGTTATTTATTATTAGTGCACAGTTTGTTTTTTTCTTTTTTTTTAATTCTCTTTAAATGACATTGTTCATTTAAATGATCGCCTTCGTGAAATTCCCTTTTTCTTACTTCTTAAGTACTAACTTACATTTTAATCTTAATACTAATTTCCAAACCTTAGATTGGAATGTTCCCTACTTATCCGTAACTCACAACATCCCGGCCCGACTGACACCAGCTTACTCTAACTGATCAAGTTAGCTTTCAGCATTTATTAATGATCTTTGGCACATTTTTGCCCTATCATTACCCTTTCAGTCGGCGCCGTTGTGACCTGTTACGTTACATTTATAATCACTACTTGATTATATCTCATAAACTTATTTCTAATGTGATCTAAAGAGGATCCCATACTCCACTTTAGATCACTGGTTTGAGAGAAGCGGAATCTCACGAATATGATTCTCTTTTATCTCTTTTAACAATACTTAAACAAACTATGCGGGAGGGGAGACATTTTACACAATGCATAGTCATACTCACTAGGGGTGGTTTTTCAATTGTTTAGGCTAGCACCGGTTTCTCACAATAGAGAGGGTGGGTTCGGGGCTGCTTAGTAAAATTCCTACAATACTGAACACGCTTTTATTTTCTCTTACTGGCCACCACTGCGATGTCTACACTATGCAACGTAACTTTAATTATTATTATTATTCTTTCTCTTACTTGCTGCTACACTTCACACTATTTTAGTTTACATCAAGATTTATTTAGCTCTAGTATTTAAATCAATTATTATTATTCACTTATTATTTATTATTTATTAAACTACTTTGGGGATTTAAGAAACGCACCTAGAACTATCGTCTATTTAATCACCATATTTATTTATCACACTTTATATTCACAGGTTGGTTCCGTTTTACTAGATGATGTTTAGCTAACATGTCCGCTAATTCTTGGCTGATTAAGCTTCTACTAGATCCCGAATCAATTAAGGCGATGGGGGATGTAACGCCTAAGTCGACTTGTATTAATGGTAGTAGATTTTTTTTCCATTTACATCTATTAATCGCATTACACTTTTCACGAAATTCTCGCACATAGGGGTCGATATCTTTCGCACCTTTTTTGTTTTTCACTTGGTTACAGAATAATTCATTCTTATTATTATTACTGGTTTCTTTTAGTTTACCCAATTTTGAGTAGCTGCGGAAGACACAGGTTTTCGGGTCTCCCTGCCTTACATGTTTTTTGAAATTGGGATTATTCCGTTCCAATGGCTTACTTTTGCACTCTCTTCTTATGTGCCCATATTTGCCACAATTATAACAGGTGGGTTTTCTGCGAGGTGGGTACTTGGTTTCCGCTTTATCTGGGTTTACAGTTAACTTACCAGCTTTGCGCACATGGTGAGGTCTACTAGAAACTTGTCTTTCATACGAGGTTGTTACATCAGGCAGTAGTGCTCGCAATTTATGTCTATTAGTTCCAGAGGTTTTCATTGCTTCTCTATTTTGATCTGAGTACCATACATTTGAAGAATGGATACTGCACTGTTCTAGATCAGCAATAGTATTGGGTCTATTCATCAATGATAGTCGAGATCTTTCTTCGGGTGACACTCCTATTAAAATGGTGTCCACCAGTTGTGTTTCATTCCAGTTTACACGTAGTAGTCGAGAGGACTCCCTAATATCGGAGATGTAGTGAGCTAATCTCTCCTGATGTCCTTGTACTCGGAGTACTGTCTTCCTTTTTATTTCTTCATAGATGCCGGTGGGAATAAAGTATTTTATTAAAGAGCTATGTAGCTCTTCTACTGGGAATGTAGAGGTTAGGGCTTCTAGGACACGATTTTTTTAACGGGGGTTTACACTTTGGTAACAGAACTTGTAAAATTTGCCAGTCATTCAGCTGCTGTAGATCCTTTACCTGAAGAAGATAACTAATAAATGTTAGTAACTTGGAAACATTTAAACCATCTGAATAAGGGATTTCGGTTAAAATCTTCTCCACAGGGTGAGTCATTTTTCCGTATAGATCTGCGTTATAGTTCATAGGGGTAATTCCTCGATGAGGGTGATTAGATTCATTGGGGGTGTTGGTCAATTCATTATTTCCGGGACGAAACTGAAAATGCTCGGGAGGAGGGACATTTACATCTGTATCAGTTTTTTGTTCTGGGTTCGCTTGCACTTGCGATACGATAGGTGAGTTCCGATCCGAGTTAGGCGGAGGTAAACCAGTGGTGGGGGATTGTACTGGGGAGATGTGTAATTTCATTAATGATTTCTCTATTTCGTCCATCCTGAATGAGTCGAATTTTCGTCTTAAATCGTTGATTATTGAAGGTAAGCGGCGTAGAGCTTCGTCTGCTAGCTTTTGTACATCAACGGGTATTTCTGTGAGATTCGGCCAGATCGACAAATTTTTTATTCGCCTGGTTAAATGCTCTATTCTCTGGGTAGTCCGCAAAATTTTTGCCGGAGATTTCTCGTCTTGGAGTGTTTGAGACAATAAGTATAGTTCACTATACTTGGCATTACAAATTTCTTTCTCGCTTTCATAATCGAGTTGGCTTAGATTGTTTAATTGCACGGGCGCATCAAATCCACATTCGCGAATTGAACTTCGTAATTCCGCGACTGTTACATCAGCATGGGGTAGTCCACGCAAAAGGGCTTCGTAAGACAGCTCGTCTTTTAATAACAAATCCGGGTTAAATTGGGCCATTTTGTTCTAACTCATTAGCACGTACTTAAAATTAATACTAGTATATTACACATATATTACATAAACATATAATAAATTCATAAGTAATCAATTTACACAAATTAGAAAAGAACAATTTCTCTTCTAAGGGAGAGACAGAAATCACACACACATATTTTTCAAGGTTAAATAGCCGATCAGCTGTTTACTGGAATGTAGGTCAGAGGGTGGCCTACATATTTAGTTAACAAAGGAGGGTTGCGCGTGTGTGTCAGGGACAAAGGGGGTTTTACTCTTATTGTTCTCTACACAAAGCGACTGAATAACACAACTACTGTATACGTACTCTAAACCGGTATGAACACGAGAGAAGGGGAGCGCAATCTTATGCAACACATTTATTATTACTACGCTTGGCAACACTTTGGCTCCGTTCATTCATAAACTTTCCTCAATTAAATAATTACTTATTTTGTTCACAAGTTTTAAATCACGACTTCTACTTAATTACTTTATTATTATTAACAAAGTTTTTTTTTTAATCAATTTTTTTTTTATAACACATACTAGTGTATGTAAGCTAGATAGTTGGACATACACTGTGCAGAATGATTCAGGAAACAACAGGTCATAGATTGTCGTAAACAAACCTGTTACAGATTGTTCGGTTGACCAAAATTGTTATGCTTGGTCACAATTCATGAATGGAAGTACTTACATCGAATTATGCAGGTTCCTACTGGCCTATAGAATGCAAAAGCTACATGCATTGTATCACGCTAAGGATATTTTACTTATACTTACTACCATCTACGTAACTTAATACATTATTAAATATGTTTTGAACATTACATTTATTAAAGTAACTTTCTGAGTGCATATATCAATATTATATATTTAGTTATTGATCTTACAATTTATCCACGCATAGTGAATGCAATTTTGTTATTGACACTATATACACAATTAAAACTCTTTCCTTTGTTTCCTTTATTTTTTTTGAATGACGCAATTTTGTTTGCTTAAAACACCTTTATAAAATGTAGCATAGTGGCGCACTTTTGTTTGCGTCACGATGCTTAACAACCCTTTACATAAATCAGCAGAGTTGCGCACTTTTGTAACTGCTTTTTTACGCGTTACAAATCCAGGGAACCCCTCGTAATTAAACTCCGTTAACTAGATGGGCTGCCTACGTTGTAACAGAATTGATCACAAATAATTAATGTAACAAATGACTTACTAACTGTGTAAGGAAACAATGGCAAGGTATACAATTGATTTAAGCACTCCTCATATGTGTGTAACAAGAAGACTTCTCTTTATTTAACATTTAAAAACATATACTGACAGATCCCATGACATTACTAATTCAATTATTAAGTTATTTGAAAGGTTTCTTTAAACTTTGAGATCAAACTTGATTTTATATAGCTATACCTCGGATCCGGGTCAACTTTCTGTATTTCTGTAATTAAGACTTTTAATTATACTCATTTCATGATATTAGCTTGCAAGACTTTCTTTTATTCAACCATTGGAAGAATGGTATTATTGCTTGAATTATATTACTCTACATTAGCATATAAACTGTTACAACGTATGAAGTTAGAATAGTTACATGAAATTCTTAGATTTAATTTATAAGTCTTTACAAAGTTAATAGTTTCTGGAAAGTCTCTTTCAAGATGTGTTGTGTAACAAATATTAGTAACCCTCGATAGACAGGCTATCGAGTCACCTTTTAATTGGTATGCAGAAGACTCGTCCTGGGGTATCCGTCTTGGGAAACAGGAACAGCTACGTCGTCATCTCGGTCTGGCCTTCCTCAGTAAAGGGCTCCAAAGTTCGCAGGTTGAACAATATGTTGTGTAGATATCTATGATGATCTTGTAGATTCTCGGATGTCCTGATCTGCATATTCTGTCACGTGCAGTAGAGTTTGAGGGTTCTGATAGTTCACATCTCCAGGTATGACTTTGGAATTGTTGTTATTTGTTGAAGCACGAAGTCATCTTGTGTTACACTCCTTTTTTACGTTTCGATTTTTTTTTACTTTAAATTTCTTGTCTATTTACATGACTATATTAGTTAACACATCCAGATGCTTTAAACAGCTACATCTGGTACACCATCTTAAGGTGAAGCAAAATATCGTTAACATATTTTAAGCGCACAGCTCCTACGTCTATACTGTACGAAGTCACCATTGCAAGAGAGAGAAATTCTGCTCCCTTCGCCTGGTACTGGGCAAAAGTTAGTGGGACAATTTCCGCGCGAGAATATAGTTCCTAACTATATTTAAGTTAACATTTTTATTTATACAAACTATACCTAAACAAAAAAACATAATTTAAATCAGTGGTTTTAGCGACTATTTATGTCTTCAGATTTTTTTATTATTAACATTAATTTTTTTATCTTATTCTAACTCACACAAGACTCGGAAAGCATGTCGAGTCTGGAATCAACAGGACAGCGCCTGCTCACAAGCAAAGGGTTAAATACGATATTAATAACTCTTTACAATTTATCTTTTTATTAGAGTATCTTATAACTAATTAATTACTGCTTCCTCTCATACTGAGTACATACAGGTATTTTATATTAATACAGTGAGATTTAAATGGCTTAAGAGCTCGCAACCTTAATTTTTTTTTAAATTTTTATTCTCTTGATTATTGGTACAATTTAAATCGTCACAATGATAACGATAACTTTCATGTCAAAGGATTAAATTTACGAGGGCACGCCCGGTCTGTACGAACTTTTGTTTATGAAACTACCGAAAAAATACAATAAGGACGATATGAGGAAATACAAGTCCATACTACTGGCAACCAACGGACACAGACAAAAGTATAAACACAATGCGCGAATAAACAGTAACAGTGGTGTCAAGTACCGACTAGTAATATCTAAATTGTTTGCTTCGAGTGCACGAAAACGCACAGGGAGTGGCTATATGGAGATGAAACCGAACACTGCAATCGATTACGTACATTGGGACGATCCTAACGAGTTGGTTAATCGATTGAGAATGTTAATGGCTTCTGAAAGTAGTGGACATACTGGACATACGAATGAAATCGTTTCGATATTGGAAGAATTACGTGAAGCCGGCATTATCGTATAAAAGCAGACGCACCGTTCTATGATCACCAGTTCTTCATAAATATGAGTGTAGACAAGTTCGGTAGACATGACAGCACTGTAAGAGTGCGAAAAGAAACTCACCGAAGTCTGCGTGAGGGTATCGGTTTAGGAGTGACTAACGACGGCCACTTTGATGTGAAAAACAAAAAGATACGCAACTTGGGTGATCCCGAAGAGCCGTGCGATGTTGTTTCTTTACAGTACGTAAACGATGCGTGCTTACAGTACAAGAACGACGATACCGTAGACGCAAAACATCATCGAATAATAATGCTAAACGATCCGCTTAAATCAAGAGATGCGGCCACAAAACGATATGTAGACGCGAAGAGTTTGAGAAAAGATCGTGCAGGTAACGTAATCGTTGATGACTGTCGGCTAACGCACGTGCAAGCGCCAATCGCCAGCAAAGACGCCGTGAATTTAGAATTTTTATACGACAACACAATCAGTTTGCAAAGCAATGCTTTCTACGCTGGCGGAAGAAAAATTACGAATATAGCGGACGGAGTAGCCGACACAGACGCAGTCACTGTGCAACAAATGCACGAATTAAAACTGCATATACAGACCGAATTGTACAAGGTCACTCAGGTATTTCACGCACATATAATCAATCTGATAAAGTTCGTCTATAAATATCAAGACAGCTCGACACAGCGTTCAGTCCTGTCTAAATATATTGGAGAGGTGGGACGTTTAATAGACGTTCTCGATATGGAAACAGAAATCAAGGATTGGAGATCTGTTTACATGAATGTGCGTACTTCGTAACAAACCTAAGAAAAGAATGGGGCGTGGTGTAATTGGAAAAATACTTAAAAACACTGTGCCCGCTATCGTTTCGTCAGTACCTACTTTGATTAATCGCGCGGTGGACGCTTTACCGCTAGAGTTACACCTACCCGGCTACCGATTCTGCGGACCCGGAACAAAACTCAAAGAGAGATTGGCACGTGGCGAGCGTGGAATCAACGAGCTGGACGAAGCCTGTCGCGAACACGATATCGCCTACGCGAAGTACAAAGACAACAGCCGAAGACATATGTTAGAATTCGTCCCGTAGGACCCAAAAATGTTAGGAAGAATGATGTTTTATGATGTTATTGCCAGGATGCTGAATAATGATGAGCGTGGACTGTATTTGATACATTTATTAATTTTTGATTACAATTTAATCGGCATGGTAAGGTTGGCTATGTCTGAAAGACATTTGAATTTTGAATAAAACCAAGTCGGTTACGAAAAGCTACATGGCAAAAATTGAGGCGCAAGTGCGCAACACTCCACTCTACATAAAAATGTTAAGGCCTAAGGCATAAATAAATTGTCGCGACAACAAGAAAAAATGAAAAAGACAGAACAAGGCAGCAAACGCTCTTACGTCTGCCGCCCGCCGACGCACGTTGAACTGTGTTTGAAGCCTGAACGTGATAAACGCAATACAGAAAGTACAGATTAGCCAACCTTTAAATATGAAAATTACCACATTACTCTCCATAACTGCCCGCAAAAAATCAGATTTTTTAATACATTTTAATAATTTATTATACGAAAACACAATGTGTTCTTAGTAATAGATGTCAACCTCAATAAATTGTATTGAACCTTGAGATTGAGATGTTAGATAACAGTTATGACATTAACTGTTTAAAGATAAAAACCTGAATGATGATGATAAGAGTTGAGCAGGCCACAGTTGGCTTGCAAACTGATTTATACATGAGTATAAATGCAAGAATTAGCAATGTATTGCTAATATAGGTTGTATGCATACAATATAAAAGAATATAAAACATGAAAAATACATAGTTTGACAATGTTTGATGATGAATAATCGGTGACTCATCACATGATGGGCCCGATACAAATTGCAAATATTTTATGCAAGTCATGATGGTTAGCTTAAACCAGTCAAGGCCAGTTGACCTATACAATAGTATTGAGTGTAAAATGAATAGACAAAAATTATTACAAAATTATACATGTAAAACATAGATTTAGCATAACGCTTTAATATAATAATTAAATGATGCATGCTATACCTGACAGTTTCAGGAATGCACAATAAATTGACATGTGAAAACAGATTATACATTGTTGAATGATTGCAAGCACAAGGTGAAATGACATGTATGTCATAATTAAAAGCATGAATAATAATTGTGCAACACGTGATCACAAAATACAAAATACACAATATAAATATAAAAATATATGCGTGGCGTATGGTTATAGACAGTAGATGCGGGTAAACCAATGTGTTTTACATAGATACAAAGTTATGCATAATAAATACAATAGAAATCGGTTTAGATAATTACAAATACATGAATACAAGGCACAATAGCATAAGTAACAAGTATAGCAAATGTGTTTATGCAAAATGTAATGCATGTGTTGAACAATTGCGAGTAATATAAATTCATAGTGTAATAAAATATCACACATATTGACAAAAAATGCAAGAAAATGCATACATGGTTTGTATAGCTACAGACCATGTGAATATTATATAACAAAATTATTACATAAGAACAATACCACCAATGACATGACACATTACCCTTTACCAATATCAAATATAAGTAAGTGAAAGGACATAGTATGTCTCACAAAATAATTAATATATAAATACAAGAATAGTAAAGTATATCACCACAACAATATGATAAGCATACATATAATAACATAGTGCATGGTTGTAAAATTACAAGTCACATGCGAATTTAGTATGTAAAATACGCAATAATGCAAATTAACATAAAATGTTGTGATAATACATATCGCCAATTGAATGTCGACCAAATTGTCAGACAATAAAGTAATGAAGGCCAGTGGCCAGGTGAAATATAGCATTGTGCTAAGTAATTATACTGACCTTGTGTCTAAGCCTCGTCCCGCGCTGGCAACAAACATAGCTTATGAACTGGTCTGCGAAAGGTGCCAGTAGGCGTGCGAATGTCAACTACTCTAATTAAGTTGTCTGGGCCGGGAAATGTGGCGGTAATTACACCAAATTTCCATGTTAATGGAGGCAAGTTATCCTCGATCAGCAAAACCAGGTCACCAACGGAAACGTTTTCCTTTGCGAATTTCCATTTGTGACGTTGTTGTAATTGATGTAAGTAATCGCGAGACCAAGATTTCCAAATGATGTGGACAAACTTCTGGAGAAGTTGCCAACATCCAAGACGAGAGATGGGAACGTGAGATAAGTCAGGATCAGGTATCGCCGTTAATGGTGCGCAAATTAAAAAATGGCCAGGGGTAAGTGGCACTGGATCGTTTACATCCGATGAAACGGCAAATAATGGACGTGAGTTTAGACAGGCCTCTACCTGAGACAAAACCGTCGTAAACTCCTCGAAAGTGAGTATAGACTTGCCGACCACGCGGCGCAAATGATACTTTAAACTCTTTATACCGCTCTCCCAAAGACCACCAAAATGAGGTGACGAGGGCGGAATAAATGACCATTTAATAACATGAGAGGTCGTAAAGGATTGGATTGATGACGTGGCATCCTTATTATGCCAAAGATTGTAAAGGTCATGCAAAACGTTGCGGGCCTTCCTAAAGTTCGTGCCATTATCAGAATATAACTGGCTGGGTATGCCCCTACGGGCCATGAAATGGCATAAGGCAGCTATAAACGCGCTGGCCGTAAGGTCGGAAACCAATTCCAAATGAATGGCCCTGGTGGCTAAGCAAATGAACAAAGACACATAGGATTTTGACAGAGTCCTAGATCTCTGCCCGCCATGACGAATCATGAAGGGACCACCATAATCAACTGCGCAGAATAGAAACGGCCGCGAAGGAGTGACCCTAGGAGATGGCAAAATACCAAGCCTTTGAACCTGATGTTTCGTACTGAACCTGAGACACTTGACGCATCTACGAATGATGGAACGAATGACTATCTTGGCGTTAATGATCCACCAACGTGGACGAAGTGAATGATGCACAAGTTGAGCACCATCGTGGAATAGACGAATATGCTCGCTCTCGATTATAAGGCGAGTGATGTGAGCCGAGTGATGCAAGACAATAGGATGCTTATTGTCATAGGGTAGTTGCGACTGCTGTAAGCGTCCGCCGACGCGTATGACGCCAAACTCATCAAGAAACGGGTCCAGAGAAGACAACTTACTCCTGATAGAGACAGAAGACCCATTACGAAGGCAATTAAGCTCAGCAGCGAAGTAGTTGGACTGGGATTGTTTTATGAAGAAATTAGAATGGAATGAATTTCGACGGGGGTAAGAGCACCCGAGATTTCCTCAGTCCTGGAGAGTCTAATATTTTTGATGAATCGAAAGCAATAAGCGTATACGCGAGTCAGACGGTGCAATGAAGAAAAGTCCTTTGAAAGATTAATAGATAGGGTAGAAATTAGAGAAAGTTTGGGGGTTTGTTTCTCCTCCGCGGTGCATTCAGGAGACGACAGATTAGAAGGTAAAAAGGGTGAAAAAAGATTGGACTCGAAAGATTGAAACAAACAAGCGGGACCATGCCACCAAAGCGAACAATCGCGCAAAACGTCGGGGTGACATCCCCTAGAAATAATGTCAGCAGAATTATGTTGTGAATTGATATGATGCCATGTGTAGGTTTCAGTGAGACGCTGAATCTCGGCAACACGATTAGCGACGTAGGTCTTCCACCTAGAAGACTGGGCATGAATCCAGTAAAGGGACACCATGGAGTCAGAATACAGGTGAACGCTATTGATAAAGGAATGAAGAGCAGGGGTGACTTTGAATAAGAGTCGCGATAACAACAAGCAAGCGCAGAGTTCAATGCGGGGTAATGACACCTGTCGTAGTGGGGCCACGCGAGATTTGGAACACAGAAGGTGACAAGAGTCCGATGAATCTTGATAAATGACACTAACGTAAACACAACAACCATAGCCCTTTTCAGAAGCATCCGCAAACCAATGTAATTCAACTATCCTTGCCTTGGACTTGCAGCGAATAGAACGTGGGACGACAATTTTACCGATTAGACATAACTTGTCGCATAATGAACGCCAATGCAAATATAATTGCCCGGAGATTGGCTCATCCCAACCAAGATTGCACAGCCACAGCTGCTGCATAAACTGTTTGTAAAGAAAAACAATTGGACCGACGAGTCCGAGTGGGTCGTAGATACCTGCGATGATCGACAGGATTTTCCTCTTAGAGATGCTTGACTCAACTGGAAATGACTTGATGTCAAACAAAAATGAATCTGTAGAGTTTGTAACCCCGCTTTAACTTAGACTGGTAAAAAAAAATTATTTTTTTTGAAAAAATTTTTTTGAAATTTTTTTTTTAAGAGGTGCCACAAGATAATTAAAACTAGACCAAAGCCTAGAGAAGCCAAAAATGCGCTGGATCCAGTGAGACGGGACTTGCAATTAAAACTCATAAAAATTAACAATTAATAAAATCCGTTTATTATTCTATCTCCTTTCTGTTACCTACAAAAACAATAAATATAACATTCAGAATCTATTTCCCCTTAAAAACTGTTAATTAAAAATAATTTATATTCTTTAAAAAGGTTACTTGTAATTATTAATAAATCCAAAATTTATTTTCTATCTTCTCTAAATAAAATCAATTGAAACTTAATTGAGATAAAATTTATATACATCTTGATAAGGTTAATTAGAATAACTATTTTCTCTTTTTAAAAAAATATTAATTAAAATTAAATCGAGACAAATCTACATACTCTTTATTAAAGTTAATTAAAATAAATTAACTCTCTTCGAAAAAATATTAATTAAAAATTAATAGAGATAGAATTAATTAATTGTCATCAAAATTAAATGTATATATATATATATATATATATAACCCTATGTTTTATCTTTACTTTTTATAAGCCCTATATCTAACTCCCCCAAAAATACACCCAAATGTACAATACATATAGAACCCCACAAAATACACACACGAATATACAATACATCTACATGTTCCACAATACAGGACAATTATTACATAGATCTCTTGCCACACCCTTTTCTACCCCCATGAGGTACATCATTAATAATTTTTGAAATTCCATGTCAGGTTTTAATTCTTAATATGTGCATAACACATTACATGGTTATCTGATTATATATGCAACACCAGTAGTCCCCAGGACATAATAAATTCAAAATTTTGGCCAAGTGCCTAATACTATTATAAAATGCTGCCACACTGGGCACTTATACTGGGAGAAATAAAATTTAGAATACAGTGAACACCCCAGTTATCATAATTAATTAAAAGAATTTAAATTTTGATAAATAGTGTTAAGTTTAGAAAATAGTAATGTGTCATGAACCTTATAACCCTTTTAAAAGGTAATTTTGGCCCAGAGACCGACATGTTCATGGGCCAGTCAGTGCATAATTCAACCTGTCTCAACAGCATGTTTAACACTGCATGAACATGCACCTGTACAGGATTAAACTTGTTACTCTACTTAACTACCACAGAAACTTCTATCCCTATATAATCCAAACTGAATTTAAAAATGAGAAATTAATATATAAAATGAACACTAAATTGAAACAGAGAAATTACAAGTTAATTGAATGAATTAGTAGCAGTAATGAAACCCTTATACTGAAAATAAGAAGGAATTGCACGTTTGAAAGGTGAGCAGCCAAAGATGCATGTCAGCCTCTGAGCTCACAGATTATACAAACAAATTAAAAATTTACAAAAGATTTCCCTCCCAGTTCACGCACTATTCTGTCCCGTTAATCGGGGATCCAATTAAAATGTTTAAAAACTTAAAGTCATGTTGTTGAGTGATTGAATGTCCACTGGCTTTTTGAGTTACATCACCAAGTGTAAAGAATTTTATATATGGATTGAGTTCACCTTATTTTTTCCTTTCCATGGGTGTGAAGTGGTGATCATCTGGCTTTTATGATAGGGTGTTTGTGTTAGCCATCGCCATTCTCCTCCGGCAGATGAAGAGAGAGAGAAAATCTAGGTGTTGCATGTTCAGGTGGTGGAGCTGTTCCTCGCCTTCATCGGGGAACCCGCAGTTCTGTATAGATTTAGCCTGCCATAGATGAAGATGGTGATACTAATTTATTCTTCTCTACCGGAGTAGATGGAAGCGAAGCTAACAGCACGGCGATCAGCGAGAGACAAAGAATTGCAGAAAACGCAATTTCCGTTCTGATCTCGTAAACCGTGCTCGCTAGGGTGCAGCACTAATCAAGCCGCTCTAAATGGTAAAACCAGTTACAGTACTTATCTTAACCGCTATCGCTAAATACCGTACAGCATTTAACGTCAATTTTTTGACGCTAAATACCGAACACGCACCGTATACTCGCCGATCTATTTTAGAACGGCACAAGTTATTCCAAAGAATGCCCAACGTACGCACATTACCTTGTTTGTTTAATGGGAGTGATAAATTATTATGATCTGCGACCACATTGGGTTCATTTGATGCCCATTTATGCAGAGTGAGGCCATATTGACTCAACAACGTACCTAAGTCAGATTTCAACTTGGCCAGATTAGAAATGGTGTCTGCACCGGTTAACAAATCATCGACATAGAAATCATTAATTATAGCTGAAGCAGCGTCAGGAAAAGAAGCTTCAAGATCCTTACCAATCTGAATAAGGCAGCGAGTGGCCAAAAACGAGGCACTAGCAGTACCGTATGTTACAGTTCGCAATACAAAATGTTTAAACTGTTCAAGGGGAGAATTACGCCACAGAAAGCGTTGATAATGACAATCCTTATCAGACACTAGAATTTGTCGATACATCTTCTCGATGTCGGCGATCAGAACATAGTTGTGCATGCGAAATCGCAAGAGAATAGAAAAAAGGGCTTGTTGGACATTTGGGCCTACCAACAAAATATCATTGAGAGAAAAACCATTGGTAGTTTTGGCTGAGCGATCAAAAACGACGCGAAGCTTTGTCGTAGAACTAGAATGTTTAAAGACGTCATGGTGAGGCAAATAGTAGGTATTTGGAACCCCGGAATTGATAGAACAATCGTCGACAAGCGTCATGTGGCCAATATCCTTATACTCCTGAATAAACTTTGCGTATTCGCGCGCAAGCTCAGAATCACGCATGAACCGGCGTTCTAAACTCAAGAATCTCGTTTCAGCGTTAGCATAGGACTCACCCAACTGGGGATTGTCAGACTCAAATGGTAGCGAAACAACGAACCTACCCTCATCATTGCGATGAGTGGACTTAACAAAATGTTCCTCACAAGCTGAATCGTTACTAATGGGTGCATTATCAGGGACGGTTTCGGTCTCCCAAAATTTCTCAAGAGACGCCAAAATTTGACTGTCGTTGTTCCTAGCCAAGAACGAAACAGCAGGACCCTTAGAACGGCAATGTTTGGGCAGATTGCCTGCTAGAATGTAGCCTAACTTTGTTTCTTGTATAATAGGAAAGTGAGGACCACGTACATATTTGTTAGCTAAAATCAAATCTAAATAAAATTGCGCTCCTAAAAGTATGTCGATATCAGCTGATATGTTGAAATGTGGGTCAGCGAGAAAAACGTTATCTGGGACGTTAAAATGATTTATGTCGAAAGATTGTGCTGGCAGTTTATGAGTCAATGCAGATAAGACCGCGCATGTAGCTTCAAAGCTGAACCTTTGATAGCGAGAAATAATGCGAATAGAGGCCAAATTAGTGGCACAACATGCGGCATTATTAATACCTGTAATCGGTATGTTAGATTTAGTCAAGTTAAGTTGTAATTTCTTAGCAAATGATTCCGTACAAAAATTCACTTATGACCCAGCATCTAATAAAACTCTTGCAAGCTGTCTGTTGCCAGCTCGGTCGATGACAAACACGAGTGCTGCGATAAAAGAACATTGTTCGTAGACTGTAGCTTGAGTGAACAATAATTGCTACTGCTAGCAGAACCTTGTTTTGACACATTATTTATGTGCAGCAATGTATGGTGTCGTTTTGAACAGATCTTACATGATTGTTTGACCTTACAATTAGATGAAAAATGATCTGATCTTAAACAATTGGTACAGCATTTATGCTTTAATATTAAATTGCCCTCGTTCTGATATGCTTAATTCACGAAATTTGTCACAGATGTAAATTGGATGACTAGCTTTGCAGCATGGGTATAAATAATTATTTGAAGCTGAGTGATAACTTTTAAATGTTTGTCAGATTTATTATTAAACCTTAAAGTCAGCTTGTTGAGCTGCTGTCCGGCATCCATCGGTAATGTATTTTCTAGCAATTGTCTACGTGCATTTAAAAACTGGGTAAAGCTTTGAAAGTTAAGAAGATTATCTGGATCTATAGACTCCTTCCATAATTTAAACGTAGAATGGTCCAGTTTTGCTGACAATAGTTGTACAGTAATAAGCTCAAATGAATCCACTGACAGCTGCATGGTTGCCAGCGAATTAACTGAAGACGTTATTGTATTTATGAATTCTGCCAAACTTTGGACAGAGTCTTTGATTGTCGACTTTACTTCTAGCAAATTTTGAATATAATATTTCGCTAATATGAATTTGTTATCATATCTAGCGGACAGCAAACTCAACGCTATGGAATAGTTCTCATTACAAATAGGTAAGGCCTTAATTAGATCTAATGGCTCATTTTTAAGAGATGAATACAAATAATGTAATTTTTGCACTGAAGTTAGATCAGATCTGGCATGTACCAAGTCCAGAAATATTGAATAAAAGTGCTGCCATTCTAAAATATTGCCTGTGAAGCAGGGCAAACTTATAGGTTTTAATTGCATATTACTCGTTAGTACTTGAGATTCAGTCTGAACGTTGAAAGTTTCTATTAATTGTAAGATATTGGCTTCTGTTGAATATAATAGCTCTTCAACCTCAATTCTGTCTTCTTGAGCAGCGTTTATGTCCTTAGAAATGAGTTCGATTTCAGACTGTACCTCATCGTATTTTGTTGCTAAACTTTTTAGACTTTCGAGTCTAACCGTTAAAAAATGTTTAGTATTATTGTTTTTATCAAAGTTAGTTATAGCAGAATTGATTCGCACTATGGCAGACTTTAAGCCGCCTCTCTTTCTGACCAACACTTTGAGGCCTTCTTCAGCCATTTTACGCACCTGTTAATGATGTCGTTGACGTCGTACCTTGTGTATGATGTCCTGGAGCGTCGAGGCCGTGGAATAGATGGCAGATACACACGGACTGGATAGATTACTGCTCAATCTGATGTGTAGACGTTAGCACATGGATGGTCTTGCAGTGGTGTCGTCACGAGGCTCAATGGCGACGAAAGAAATGCTGACTAAGTTCCGACACGGTCGGATCAGCGAACATGCTGAATCGCCCGTGATGGCCAGAAATTGTGGTAGAAAAAATGATGAAAACCGCTCTGATATAAGTTGCAGAAAAGTAAAATGACGAATCCAGGCAAGGAGCGACCAAAAAAAGTTAGAATTCGTCCCGTAGGACCCAAAAATGTTAGGAAGAATGATGTTTTATGATGTTATTGCCAGGATGCTGAATAATGATGAGCGTGGACTGTATTTGATACATTTATTAATTTTTGATTACAATTTAATCGGCATGGTAAGGTTGGCTATGTCTGAAAGACATTTGAATTTTCAATAAAACCAAGTCGGTTACGAAAAGCTACACGGCAAAAATTGAGGCGCAAGTGCGCAACACTCCACTCTACATAAAAATGTTAAGGCATAAGGACAAATTGTCGCGACAACAAGAAAAAATGAAAAAGACAGAACAAGGCAGCAAACGCTCTTACGTCTGCCGCCCGCCGACGCACGTTGAACTGTGTTGAAGCCTGAACGTGATAAACGCAATACAGAAAGTACAGATTAGCCAACCTTTAAATATGAAAATTATCACATTACTGTCCAACATATAACTGATCACGTTCTTGCCGACAAAGCGTGGGAACGAGTGAAAGGTTGGAATTCGGGTGTTAGTGAAAGAGCGTATGCCGCAGCCGTAGCAGCCGCTATGAAAGCAAAATCAGCGCTAGGCGGAGGGAGCTCGTATAGTGGTTGCGGAAAAAAGAAGAAGGGTTCAGAAATTAAACGTCAATCCGTGGGCAAACGCAAAACGACCTCCAGACATAAACGTAACAACACCAAACGCAAAACAGTCTCAAGGCATAAACGTAACAATAAAATAGCGTCGGGTCTATACCTGCGTCCTTACAGGCAAAAAACTAATTTGCATACGAGTGCGTGCATTGTCCGATAGCGATTTGTATGTGTATGCAAAACTTTTGAAAATACCTTATTTCAGGGGAGTTTTTATGCGTAACACTTTACCACACAGATCGCCTTGGAAGAACGAGAGCGCGGTTATTAATCTGGACACTGCAGAAGGACCTGGTACGCACTGGGTTTGCTACAAGAAGCGAAAAAACCGAGTTTACTACTATGACGCGTACGGTAATATGTGGCCACCTCTTGAGCTGACACAGTATTTTGGAACCGACAGTGACATTTACTACAATTACGAGTGCGAATAGCCGCCATACACAGTCATCTGCGGGCATTTATGTTTGGACTTCTTGACGCGTGAGTGATCAGTAAGCGACAAGATGTCTTCGTTGTCGGTCACCTTAACAGGCACGAATGCTGCCGCTCTTGTATGTGACTTTTTCCCGCCTCTCGAACTAACAAACGGCGAATGGTATGTAGGTCTATTGGACTTTACTACATACAACAGTATACCGAACGTGGTTGAGGGGAAAAACAATGTGTTTCCAGTACTACGGGACGGAACAACGTGGGACTTGATAGCTTTACCCACGGGTGCTTATGAAATCAGCGACATAGAAGCCTTCCTTAAAAAGCAGTTAGGAGACGCAGAGATTAGTCTACGTCGTAACAACAATACACTGAAATGCGAACTGACTTGTGCACTGGATATTGACTTTCAACAAGCAGCGTGTGGTATCGGTGATATGTTGGGTTTCAAGGAAAAGACCCAACTTCGCTGCTTGAAGCGAATAAAACTCACACGTCTGACGTCCCAGTTAACATTATAAAAGTGAACAGCATACTGATAAGGTGTAATATAGTGCAAGGATCATACAAGAACGGTAAAAACGAGCACACGTTGCACTCATTCTATCCGTCAGTCGAACCAGGATTCAAAATAATTGAATCACCCGCAAACGTCATATACCTACCTGTGAATGTAAGTCGTTTGGACAACATAACATTAACTTTACACGACCAGGACGGTGACGCAATAGATTTTCGCGTAGAAGTCATCATTGTGGGTTTACATCTAAAACGGCTATAGACATGGGCTTGTACTTTGTTTCTCCGCCGCTGCTACCACCGTCGTCAGAAATAAAAGAAGAAGAAATATCGGTTAGGAAACGCATCAGTACTCGTTCGAAACTGAAACGATTAACATCGGTTAACCGTCGTTTCCTGATTTCACTGGGTTTTGCAGTAAACAAGTAACATGGCGAGTGGAATATTATCTGTGGAGCGGCAACCGTTCTTTGAAGACAGTATCACGCACTTTTCATTTCACTCACACGCGCCGTACGCGACAACAAGATATGGAAACAATGATGAAATACGCATGCCAATACAACAACAGGACGTCTTTACACTGCCGTCAGAAAGTTTCCTCTACATCGAAGGCAAGTTGGTCAAAAACCCTAGCGTGCCTGCAGATACTGCACTGAATGTGGAACTGGTGAACAATGCTATAGCATTTCTCTTTGAAGAGATCCGTTACAAGTTGGCCGGTGTGGTAGTGGACCATACCAGAAACGTCGGCGTTACGTCAACTATTAAAACTTTTCTATCACTCAACAACAACGCACGTGACGCAATGGAAAACGCAGGTTGAGTGGCACCGACCGCGAACGTGTTAAAAGTGAACGATGACGGTGAATTCAACTTCTGTATTCCACTGAAAATGCTAATGGGATTCGCAGAAGACTATACACGCATCGTGCTGAACGTGAAACAAGAACTTATACTCCTACGCACATCTACCGACATAAACGCTATGGTATTAGCAAGCGGACAAACGGCTGCTAATTGTGTTCTTGAACTGGATAAAGTTTACTGAAAAATGCCTTATGTGCATATAGCTAACGCGTACAGATTACCACTGTTACGACTCATAGAGAAAGACCACCCGATAACTATGCCTTTTAGGGCCTGGGAGTTGCATGTGTATCCCGCCTTGTCGCAGACTAAAAGGCAGAATTGGATTGTCAAGACCTCGAGTCAGCTAGAAAAACCGCGCTTTGTTGTGTTAGCGTTTCAGACAGCAAGAAAGAATGTACTGACAGCACACGCCGATCACTGTAACGTGACCAATGCGGGACTGTTTCTAAACGACAAGTATTATCCTTACGATAATTTCAACTTGGATATTGGAAAAGACCGTTTTGCATTATTGTACAATATGTACGCCGGTTTTCAGAGTTCGTATTACCACCGACTAGACGCCAGCCCACTACTGTCACCAAAATTATTCAAATCAAAAGCCCCGCTGTTTGTATTCGATTGTAGCAGACAAGACGATTCGCTTAAGTCTTCAGCGGTTGATGTACGTTTAGAATTTGAACCGTCAGTGAATTTTCCTGCACAGATTACCGCTTACTTGTGCATTGCTTGCACAGACATGATTCACTTGTAGAATATGAGCCATTGTCCAACACAGTACATAAACGTATTTAAGTCTTATTTTATACATATTTTGTAAATACTAGTTTTAAATATATATTTTCATACTTGTAACAATATAATATTGGAGCTGTGTATGTATTTTAATTGTAAAACTAGTTTAGATATATTTTCATACTTGTAACAATATAATCTTTGAGCTGTGTATGTATTTTAATTGTAAAAACTAGTTTAAAATATATTTTCATACTTGTAACAATATAATCTTGGAGCTGTGTATGTATTTTAATAAATGTATATAGCACACACTTTATTATTATTTGTAACCCACTTCCCTAACTATTTGCACGCTCCTCTCCCACTACATAAGCGCATGTTTGTCATCAACGTAATGTACATAGATTTTTTACTTACTTGCACCAAAATAGCGAGCGTTGTCCACACACACACACACGTACCCTTAAATGACGGGCGTTGTCTATAATGAAGGGTCGTGCGCTTAAATTCAGTTATAGCTAAAATATATCTTCGATTAGAAGTGTAATATAAAGTACTGTGGGAATAAATTTCAGAAATTGTAGCAGACACTGACATAGTAATTTGACCACACACACACACACTTAACATTGTTTACTCAAATTATACACTTATAACAGCAGTCTGACTTTAAATTCAATAACACACTTGATAATGTTTTAATGTGAATAAGAGAACGCAGAGTCTAAAATCAGTCCAGTGAAATCGCAATCACTTAATTTACATTCAAACACACACACACACACACACACTTAGCGATGTTTTTACTTATTTGAACAAGTCCTGTATTAAATTCAATAAATAATGCACTTGATAATGTTTTAATGTGAATAATTTTACGTTTAAATAAAATCTGTACATACAATAAAATTATGTTCACTTATTAACGTATTCAAAATGTTTCATGTACACTTAACGATAACTATGTTGATTAGAAGTATAATATAAAATACTATGAGAATAAATTATTGAAATTGTAGCAGACACTAACATATCAAGTACTGTTTTGGAAATTATACGCTAATAACTACAGTCTGTCGTTAAATAACACACTTGATAATGTTTTAATGCAAATAAGATCCAATAATTTTTACGTTCAAATAAAACTTGTAACTTCAATAACAATGTTCACTTATTAATGTAATCAAATCTTATTCAAATCTTTTTACTCATGTCTTAAATGCTGTTGTACACAATGGTCGATTTCGCAATGAGTGCGTTGTATGAAGTACTTGAAGGCTAATTGCAAATGAGAAAATCGTTACTGCTCTTCTTCACGTATATATCGATGTATCATACAATGGTGGGGGGGGTGGCTTCCGTGTTCGTTTTGGAAGTAAACACTTTCTAATGTATAAGTAGTGCTACTTAGTGACGACGCTTAATTACTGTTTTTGCTATATATAAATTTCTAAATCGATGTAAAGTCACGTCAATGACCGCTAATACGTACATTCACCTGACAGTGAGTGAGAGAGAGAGAGAGAGAGAGAGAGAGAGAGAGAGAGAGAGAGAGAGAGAGAGAGAGAGAGAGAGAGAGAGAGAGAGAGTCGCAACAGTAATCTACTAGAGTGTCTGTTCTGTACACATATGCATACAGTAATAATCACGAGTGGTTAATAATTTTCAGATATACTAGTGTAACTTCAAAATTATAGCGAATTCACGTCTACGTGACCTCAACTGTGATACATTACCAAATACAACTTCAGAACTGATAAACATTTACTCAAAACGTTAAACACACAGAGCCATTCGTGTAAAGACATCCAGGTATTTAATAATTTTCAGATAGACTAGTGTAACGCCCAAATTATAGCGGATTCATGTCTACTTGTGTAGATTGACCTCAACTGTGATACATTACCAAATACGACGCTTAATTACTATTTTTGCTAAATATAAATTTCTAAATCGATGTAAAGTCACGTCAATGACCGCTAATACGTCTGATCTATACACTATAATGCAAAGGTTGGTAGAGAGAGAGAGAGAGAGAGAGAGAGAGAGAGAGAGAGAGAGAGAGAGAGAGAGAGAGAGAGACGCAACAGTAATCTACTAAGTGTGTGTGTGAGAGAGAGACAGAGGGAGAGAGGGAGAGTTGATAACTTGATATCGTAGTCGACAACAATCATATAGTTTTAATGTACACTATAATGCGTCTGCTTAGAGAGACAGAGACAGAGAGGGAGAGAGAGAGAGAGTTGATAACTTGATATCGTGGTTGACAACAATCATATAGTTTTAATGTACACTATAATGCGTCTGCTTATATAGTTTGAATTTCCCACCACAGAAAATGTTGGCAGACCTGATCTATACACTATAATGCAAAGGTTGGTAGAGAGAGAGAGAGAGAGAGAGAGAGAGAGAGAGAGAGCACGCAATGTGTCTTCGAGCTGAAGTCGACGTTTTGACAGAGAGAGAGCGACGTTACATGAACACAGAGAGAGAGAGAGAGACGCAATAGTAATTTACTAAATGTGTGTGAGAGAGAGACAGAAAGAGAGAGGGAGAGAGAGAGAGTTGATAACTTGATATCGTGGTCGACAACAATCATATAGTTTTAATGTACACTATAATGCGTCTGCTCATATAGTTTGAATTTCCCACCACAGAAAAATGTTGGCAGACCTGATCTATACACTATAATGCAAAGGTTGGTAACCCTGATCATATAGTTTTAATATACACTATAACACACATCAAGTTTGAACCCCCCTCCCTTGATATGCAAGTGGTCCATTGGATGCTGCGGGAAATGCAAATCAGCTTAATTTAAAAAATAAAAAATTATATTCGCGGAAATTTGCGGATGCTGGTGGTCCATTGGATGCTGCGGGAAAGATCTTGTTTTTTAGTGTTTTTTAAGAGAGCGAATTAAAAAAATAAAAAATTATATTCGCGGAAATTCGCGGATGCTGGTGGTCCATTCGCGGATGCTGGTGGTCCATTTGATGCTGCGGGAAAGATCTTGTTTTTTAAGAGAGCGTGGGAAAGGCGGCACCCTTTGATCTTGTTTTTTAGTGTTTTTTAAGTGTTTTTTAAGAGAGCTTGGGGAAGGCGGCACCCTTTGTGAGTCAGGAACCTCATTTTCCCTCTACTTTACGAGCAGTGAACAAATACGTTACATTTCTAAGAATCAAAGCTAGCTCAAAGGTTACTCAAGAACTGCTACCTCAGCCGGACGATACTAATTGACGATTCATTAGAAATGTAGGCCTACAGTCTATCTAAAATATTATTTGCGTTCAGACAATCATTTTGTGATATAGGCGACGCAAATCAGAATAAATATTTAACCATATACGTACACTTTTAAGTTTCGTATCACCAGGGACTTAAGAATGTGATCGCAGAAGTGTAAAAAACGAACAAATGAAAAACGTATAAGCGAAATAAAATAACACAAGTATAGGAATGTCGCCAGGACCTTGGAGTAAGTGTGAAAGACGTATAAGTGAGAAACGTAGGCCTATAAAAGAAGTTTTACTGTAGTTTCATTATACGTAATAACCAAGGTATTGTTGCATAATGCGGAAAAAGTGTTTCACCATTACAGAACATTCTACTTGTTTCTCGGCTATTCCAGTGGAATCCGGCTATTATGTTGTGTGCTAACGAAATTTCAACATGTGTTAGCCAGACTTCCAGATTCACCGAGCGCGGGCACTGTGTCAAGGCCGCAAACAATTACGCTCTAGTGTAGCACTGACGCATAGTATGGATGATTCTGGAATTTCAGCGGGGTATAAATATAGGCATTCAGCGGCGCTTAGTTCAGTTGGAGTGGCGATTTATTCCAATGCGGTTCGAAGTATTATGGCGAAGTGTTATGTGTTTTATAATTGTGAGGGACAATTTTAATACAATTGTTTTTTATATTAGTTGACATTTTTATTGCGTGTGAACAATTTTTATTTGCTTTGTTGTAAGAGACTATCTTGTTGATTACAAACTATTTAATTGTTATAATTAAAGCTGGTTATTAGTGACTTAATTGGAGTATTGTATTTTGTTTTCCACTGTACCATACGACGATCAGTAGACTGTCGTAACAGTAGGTCAGAAGTGCGACAGAACCAATAACAGTGGAAACTTTGTACGAGACTAATGTAATTCGTAATTAATCGGTAAGCAATGGATGCCAGTCAGATGATGGAAAACTTCCGGGCGCTGCTGTTGCAGACAGAGGAACGACGAAGACAGGAGGCAGAAGAAGCAGAAAGGCGACAAAAAAAAAGAACGAAGACAAGGAAGAGAAGAAGCACAAAAACGACAGAAAGCACTAATGCTGGAAATAAAGAACTACAGAAAGCACTAATTTTGGAATCTGATGGACGACAAAAAGAAGAACGTAAGCAGGAGGCAGATAAAACGGAAGCTTTTTATTGAAGCTATGCAAAAACAGTTGCAAGAACACAGTACCGCAGAATTGGGTCTCCTACGAGGTGAGCTTAATAAGGAAGTTACTAAAATATCGGAGGAACAAGAAACAATGACACTGAAAATAGCCGAAGTAGAAAAATCTATCTCGAGTGTTGAAGAACCGATGTCTACAAAAATATCTGTCATCGAAGAATCCGTGTCAAATAAAATATCTGCAGTAGGAAACTCAATGGCAAACATAAGAGAACAAATTAAAAGTGAAGTTGAGCAGTTTATGTAGATACAACTAAAACAAATTTCTGAACAGACTGTACCAATGATAAACACAGAAAAGACATTAGAGAAAGTCATCTTGCCTGCGGCTGGGACAGTTCATGTCAAGGCTCCAGCCTTTGACGGAAGCAGTCACTGGGCAACGTATTTACGCCAATTTGAAGCTGCTGGATTCGGAAATAATTGGACAGAGAAAGACAAGGCAGTTTCACTCGTTCTCGCATTAAACGTCCTGCGGCAGAACTACTACCGAAAGTGCCACCTGACAGCCAGAACACCTCTGCCGAATTGATAAAAGCTCTGGAGTTACGGAATGGTGATAAACATTCGCGAGATGTGTACTGCACTTAGTTGAGAGCAAGGCGACAACATTCCGGGGAGAGCCTTCAAGAGTTTGAACCAAGTATCGACAGACTAATTAGACTGGCCTATCCTGAAGCGCCAGAAGATTTTCGAACGAGGTTTGCCATGCAGACATTTACTGATGGTGTCCGAGATAACGAACTACATCAAGTGTTACGAATAGCAAGACACCAGAATAGTTTGGACTCCCTGGCACATGCTTTGCAATTTGAGGCCGCAAAATCAGCGTCTGGTTGGGCAAGTTATAAAGTGCGCGCTAAAAGATCGCGACGGCACAGGCAATGAAGAAGATCCAATTTACTAAATGCACAGGCGACGGCACAGGCAATTTACTAAATGATCCAATTGAAGATGGAACACAACTGTTCCGAAATGCATCTTGGGTAAAAAACTAAAAAATCACCGACTGGTTTACCTAGAGATGTACTTGTAAGTACTAAAAATTCTTTATATAGTATTAAAGGTATTCTTTGACTGTTTCATAAAAATGAAGAAGAGGAAAGAACAGAGACCCAACGAGCGGAGCCAAATAATAAAGTAAGAAGGAATGGAAGACCAAAGGTTATGTGGGAAACCTGGACATCTACAACGAGATTGTCGGGTAAGAGTTCAGCAGCAGGGAAACGAGCAGTAGTCGGTACAACGGGGCGTATCCTGACTAACTGGAGGAACGAAGCCACTAGACAATACGCAATTTCTACACTTCATAAAAACAACGGGAGCTTGGTGGTTACCGGATTTGTTCAAGAAAGGCTAATCTCGATTACAGTTGACACAGGCGCAACAGTTTCCATTGTGCGCCCCGATGTGGTGAAAATCTCAAGCCAATCTGGTGCTCTTGCAGCTTGCGAACAGCTACTGGACGGCCTGTAAAAGTGTTTGGAAAAGTGGAGATACACCTACGCTTCGGTCGACTTGAGTTTGATCATCAAGTACTTGTTGGAGACACTGTGGATGAAGCAATTCTTCGTGTGGACGTTATGAACGAATATGGATTTATAGTCGACTTCTAAAACAATGTCTTGAGAATCGGAAAAGAAGAGGTAATGCTCTCCACAATGAATGCATCAGAGAAAGCGATGGACGTGATAAATCAAGTGGCCGTAACTGTTCCGCCAAACTCCGAAAAGAGCGTTCTGGTTAGAACCGAGGTAGATACTAGGGGAAACCAGTGCTCTACATTCGAACCCCAGGTAGTCAGCACACCAGGCATACTATTTGCCAGAAGGTTAGTAAAACTTGACGAAACCGGAAATGTACCTATTAGAGTGGCGAATATTTTGGATCAAGCTGTCACTTTACAAAGCAATACGCTCCTAGAATAATTTACTCCTGTGGCCTTGGTAGCCGGAATGACGCAACGAAGATGGAGTACTACAGACACTTCCGAGGAACTGCAGGAATTATTGAACAGATCTTCTAACGACCTCTCAAGTGGTGCGGTAAAAGAACTCAAGACGGTTTTTACATGAATTTAATTATTCTTTTGCAGTTTGGGGACTGTCATGGGGAAGATACTCTCTTGTACAACATCGCATCAATACCGGGGACACAACACAGATACGCCAACCTCCTTGAAGGCCTCTATTATCTAAGCAAGAGGAAATGTCTTAGTTAGTACAGGACATGTTGACCGAAGGAATAATCGAGCCTTCGCTCATATTACAGACGCTTTGTCAAAGGTTTCGCTACTATTGCTAAACCACTACGTAAGCTAACGGAAAATAAACGAAACTTCAAGTGGTCGAGAGAGTGTGATCAATCATTTAGGACTTTGAAAATTGGATTATTTTCGCAGCCAATTCTCGCTTTTCCCGCTTCCGAAGGGAAGTACGTCGTAGACACAGATGCAAGCAATAGGCCTACTGGTCTAGGAGCAGTTTTGTCTCAAGTACAAAACGGTGAAGAACGAGTATTACAGCAAGACGCTTTTTAAACCAGAGAGAAATTATTGCGTTACAAGGATAGAGTTGCTGGCAATCGTCCGAGCTTTGGACATTGGACATAAATACTTCTATGGAAGGGAGTTTTCACTACGTACCGATGTAACTCCTTTAATAAGTTGGTGGAAGCCTACCCAATTTCAAATCAGAAGGTTACCATTGTGGCAAAGGCGTTAGTTCACAACTTCTGTTGCCCTTATGGGGCCCTATAGAAATCCATACGAATCTAGGGCGAAATTTCGAATCAGAAGTGTTTAAAGAATTATGACGTCTACTCGGAATTCGAAAGACCAGGACAACGCCTCTCCATCCTCAGTCGACGGGATGGTTAAGAGATTCAATAGGACACTTGAGCAGCATCTTTCGAAGGTTGTTGACGAGAACCAAACAGACTGGGACCAACGTATACCACTATTCCTCCTCGCGTATAGGTCATCAGTACACGACACAACTGGCATGACTCCAGAAAAATTGGCGTTTGGGCGGGAGATTCGTCTTCATGGGGACTTGATGTTCGGATCACCTGAGACTCAGTTCCAAGAGCCACAGAACTATTCCTCGCAATTAGAAAAACCAACTGCGAGAAATGAATCGCTTGATAAGAGGACGGTTGAAGCTTGCCAGTATAAAATGAAAATTTTGGTATAACGCTCGCAGTAATAGTGTGGGTTTCCAAGAAGGAGATCAGTTTTAGTTGTACAACCGAAAGCGCCGTCGTGGTCGCTCACCTAAACTCCAGACTAACTGTAAAGGACCTTACACTGTGAAAAAAAGAATCAACGATCTTGTCCATCGGATTCAACAGGAAGGACAGCGAAAGTTCAAGGTCGTCCACCTAGATCGCCTGACACATTATTACTTCAGAGACGATTTGCCAGTTAGGGACGAACAGGGTTAAGGAGTGGGCTGTGTTACGTAATGCGGAAAAAGTGTTTCACCATTACAGAACATTCTACGTGGTTCTCGGCTATTACAGTGGAATCCAGCTGTAATGTTGTGTGCGTATGTAATCTCAACATACGTTACCCAGACTGTTCCAGATTCGCCTGGCGCGCGCACTGTGTCAAGGGCGCAAGCAATTACGCTCTAGTGTAGCATTGACGCGTAGTATGGATGATTCTGGAATTTCAGCGGGGTATAAATATAGGCATTCAGCGGTGCTTAGTTCAGTTGGAGTGGCGATTTATTCCAATGCGGTTCGAAGTATTATGGCGAAGTGTTATGTGTTTTATAATTGTGAGGGACAATTTTAATACAATTGTTTTTTATATTAATTGACATTTTTATTGCTGTGAACAATTTTTATTTGCTTTGTTGTAAGAGACTATCTTGTTGATTACAAACTATTTAATTGTTATAATTAAAGCTGGTTATTAGTGACTTAATTGGTGTATTGTATTTTGTTTTCCACTGTACCATACGACGATCAGTAGACTGTTGTAACAGTATCTTATCCTTCAAAATGAAGTAGTTTATTCGACATCAAAAAGGTATTTTTCAAAAAATTACCCTCCTCTCCAACCACCCTTTGAGGATGAGAATAGGAATTCCATTACTGTCACATCAGAGCAATATGTCCAAATGATTAACGAATTTTCGTCTCCCCAAGTCGTAGAAAAGAGTGAAATCACACCAAACAGTATTGGGAGCAACCAACCATAGGGCTAGGCGATCAATAGATACAATTTAACGAGTGATCTTCAGGAGTGGCAACATTCCGTGACCCGCGAGATTGCCAGCGTTCTATTTATTCTCCCGGGGATACTTTGAGATTAAGGTGTACAATGATCCACCCCCAAGAAACATCGACACACTCAAAGTTGATGTAATTTCTGTTCACATGTTACATCGTGTAATGGAAAACGTAAAAACTCGACTTCAAAAGTGTGTGAGTTGAAATTGTTTATACATTCGGGCCGTAGTGTCAAAAACTTATAGTAGTCTCCGTCTAGTTAAATGGTATTATGTATACTTTTAATTCAGTGTAAATTTTAATTTTACAATCCATAAATAAAACACAACTAAAGTTTTAAAGTCACCAGTATCATTGACTGATCCTGTATTTTAAGAATTAATTTTTACAAATGTTTACAGGAATTACATCGTAGTAAACAGCATAGTATATTTCCTAAAAAAACAAATTACAGCACTTAATTCTCACTATTTGTACAATAGTAAAGTTTTTAGAAAAGTAAAAATTAAACATTTTTCATTGTTGTAATTGTTATTATGTGAGATGTATCATAATAAGCTTCGAGACCACTGCGGTATTGCCAGTGTTTGCAACAGACCTCCCCTCCCCGCCTTTGCCTACGCATAACCAAGTGTATAGGCCCGCCAGCCTTTCCTGAACAGTAATCTGCGCCGACCTAATGCATGAATTACCCCCACTTTCAAGTATAGCTAAGTTATCTAGAGAGAAGAGAGAGGAGACGACGCTATAACGTTCACTGTCTCACTTCCATATTATTTCCCTCTCTGTCACACACTTGCTTCCGTTGTTCTCGCCGGTCTTGTTGCAGCCAATGTTCACGCTGTGAAACACTCCACAAAACTGTTCTGCGCATATGCGAAGTGAATGGAAATTTTGTTAGCCTCGCACCGAGGTGTCTATCTACTGCGCATCGAGATCCCAGTGTTCAATTTACATCGTCCTGCCTGTAACGTGCGACAATGCTGGATGACGAGAGGCGGGGAAGAGCTGTTACTATTGCGTAACCTCGAAGCTTTTTATGGTAAGTCCCGTACTATAGCAACAATAAGTTGTTCGTTTCTAAGCAATTAAATGTAATTATTTAGTTTAATTCTAACCGGCAACGATAACAGATGTGTCCTGTCGGTGTCTGCAGATAAATTCAGCTTGTGGCTCCTTTCGAATCCAAGTCCAAGTTGTGTGGAGCAACAGCTTGTCGTGCTCCGGTGTCGCAGTGTCCGGGCAAACCCGATGACTGCATGTTGCCTGCCTGTTTACCATGACTAGCGATCTCGCGCTATCATAGGAATGGAACCTCCGTTGATTTTATTTTGGAGGGGCAGGATGATGTTATTTTTCTTGGACTTTCGAAGAGACCCACGACGGCAGAATGGGGGACACCTCGGAGACCTTTCGTTTGCGAGGTAGGAATTGCCCGCCCACAGCGGGCAGGGTGACTCTAAAGTAGCAGCAATACAAAGATGCTGCGCACATACGCAGACACACATTACAGCTGGACTCCGCTGGAATAGCCGAGAAACGCGTAGCATGTTCTGTAATGTCGTAACACTGCCCTTTCCTTAAGCCTGGTCGTCTCGAACTCCCAAACCATCTCTGAAATAATACTTGGCCTGGCGATCTACATAGCTGGTCTACTTGCGAAAGATAATTCTCCGGCTCTTCGAATTTAGTCTCGTGTGACCTGAACATCAAGTTTCCAGGAATATGCGTCTTTCGCTCAACCACTAGTTTTGCAGGAATCACTCCCGTTGCGCCATGTACTGATGACCTACACGCTATTAGCTGGTCCAAGTCTGATTGGTTCTCGTTAACAACCTCTTGCGTGACTGCATCTTCAGCAACGTTTCCCCCGTGTGCTTCCATTAACTCAGGAACAAGCAAGAGTCTTGTCTCGACACCCATAGTTGGCTTTCCAATCACTTCTTTTGTCGTTACCTTATTCGTACTTCCTCTGCTAGTTCTTTATCCATTTCCGCTTGCAATAGGAAGGGTTCCTCTTGACCAGACCTGTTGACTTTTTCTTCGGCCAATGTCACTTGCTTAATCGAATGGTTGGTAGACCCTGTCATTTTAGCCATGCAAAGATTTATCTTCTCTTGGCCAACCCTCAGGACATTCTCTCTTAAGTTCACAACGAATCCATAGGCATTCAAAATGTCCGTACCAAGAATCACTTCATCGACAATGTCTGTAATGGGCATTTGGTGGCTAAACTCGAGAAGACCCAGGCGTACACGTACGTCTACCTTTCCTAGCACCTTGATGGGGCTTCCAGTCACAGTCTGTATAGTAGAAGAGCTAATTTGAGGCTGGCGGTTGCTGACTAAGCTGGGGCGCACAATGGACACTGTTGCGCCCGTGTCAACTTTAAATGATGTTGGTTTACCTTCCGCAAATCCATTAACGGTCAACTGGTTTAATGTAACGTGGAAACTGTGTGCTGTTCTGGGGCTTTAGTCCTCCAATTAGTGCGATTACTCTCTCCTCTCGGTATTTTCTTCTCCCAACAGTCTACCTGTAGATGACCACGTTTTCCACAATTGTAACACTTCAGTCTACTTTTCCCCATCGTTCAAATCATTGCGGTGCTGTTGAACTTCTGAATTGTTTGTCCGACAACATTGTTTTTCTGCACCCATCATAACAGCAATGTGATACTGGGATCTTCTGACTACTATGTGATTGCACAAACGCATTAATGTAGCGGACGCTAACTTGGCAGCTTCAAACTCTAGGGCGTGAAAAGAGCTTCTGAGCTATTTCGGTGTCTTGCCATTCGTAACACTTGCTGAAGTTCACAATCTCCGATGCTATCAATAAATGTCTGCACCGCAAACCTCATTCGAAAGAGAGGGTTTTCTGTCTCTCTTCCGCTTCTTCATCCTGTCGTTTTTCTGTCTGCAGCAGCAGCGCCTGTAAATTGTCCATCATCTGGCTGGCATCCATTGTTTACCGATTAATTACAAATTACACAGTCTTGTACAAGCGTCCACTGTTAACTGTTCTGTCGCACTTCTGACCCACTGTTACGACGGTCTAACTCATCGTCGTATGGTACAGTGGAAAACAAAAACAAGACACCAATTAAGTCACTAATCACAATTTTAATTATCACAATTAAACAGTTTGTAATCAACAAGATAGTCTCTTAAAATAAATTAAAAAAAAATTGTTCACACAATAAAAAATGTCAATTAGTAGAGTATCGCACAATTATAAAACACACAACACTTCGCCACAATACTTCGAACCGCACTGGTATAAATCACAACTCAAACTGA
The DNA here is from genome assembly GCA_034769895.1 of Magicicada septendecula. Lineage (NCBI taxonomy): Eukaryota > Metazoa > Arthropoda > Insecta > Hemiptera > Cicadidae > Magicicada > Magicicada septendecula. The sequence goes on from CM068371.1 coordinate 450,494,876, forward strand.
ACTATGCGCCGCTGAAGTCTTGTATTTATACCCCGCTGATATTCCAGCATATTCCATAGTATGCGTGTACTAGAAAACACTAGAATGTAATTGATTGCGGCTTTGAACACAGCGCGCGCAGACCGGTATGATGTGGAAAGGTCTCGTTGCGGACGCGTGCCAAGTGTCTCGAAGTAGCAGCAATACGTACGCTGACACACATTACGGCTGGAATAGCCGAGAAACACGTCGCATGTTCTGTAATGTCGTAACAATATATTTGTTCAATTTCTGTTGTTGGTGTTGCTCCTATCGCAGAAGGTGGTGTCGTAAATGTAGGCTGTACTTTGTGAAAGGCTTAACTTTTACACTTGAAAGTTAACTTTACGTTAAAGTTAAATTACATATTTTTAGTCTTCTTCTCTTCAACCCAGAGGTTAGTGGGCTTGCAATTTCTTCCTTTATGTAGACAGCCTTTTGGTCACCACATACCTTCTTCCTTTTCTTACCTGAACCGTGTGGTCCTACCTGGGAATGGGGCTTCTCTTCCCAGTACACCCTTGATCGCCCCGGCAAACCAGTTTGAATGGCATAGCAGGTGCCCATCCAATTTTTCCTTTCCACAGTTGATCCAATCAACATTTTTCTTTTAGTTTTATAAGCACATGAATTAATTGAAGTCTACTTTCTGTACTTACTTTAATACTGTCTTCCCATTTCAACCTGGGTCTGCCTCTTCTCCTTTTACCTTCTGGTTTTGCTTCCCACACTCTTCTAGGGTATCTTTTGATATTCTATTCCACAGACGAGGCTAAACTGTCTCAACTGTGGGCTTTGTATCATATCGATTAGAGGGATCATCTCCAAGTTCGTGTGAATAGTAGGCTTCGTATTATAAGCCTATCTATTACTATTTTAACAAAACTTTTAATTTCATTCGCATACTTATAACAACTGTCACTTGGTGGAGCCTTCTTAACAATTTTTTCCACATTTATTCTGAAGAAACCGTTATCCCTTTCAGAATGAGTTCGTCAAACGTGCTATGCACCTCGACTGAATTTTCACTAAACAACTCCACTATCTTATCAGAAGGCGTACGCCAAACAACTAGTATCGTTAAAACTTATCACACAACATTTCGACTACTAAACAATCTGTAATCATCTTCAAGTGTAAGGTAAATTAGTACATTAAATACAAACTTAAGCCTCCTCGCGATTCCTTCACTAACAAGTGTGGACCGCAAAAAAAACACCATCTTCTACAAAGTTAAATACAACTACAGAAAAACTATTTTAAGTTTTCAGTTTAAGAGTTATACTCTAGCTATTCTACGCCCATTCTTTCTCATCCTAATGTCTGTTAACCTCCAGTAATATTGGAAATGTATTAGATCGTTCCCTGTCTTACCCCTTCTGTATTTCATATGCACATTTTTATTTTATGTGTTATTTTATTGTCTATGAAATACAATAAACTTATTTATGTAATAAAAGGTAATTTAGCATACATGTTTCCAGTTGTATCCAATTCACTTGTATGAATAGATAAACTAACCTTTTCAATCCGCCTTGTGACTTCTTGTGTATAATTGATGACGCACCACAAAACATATGCTTCATCTTCAGATATTTAACTAGTAGTATGCTTACAGCATCTAATCGTGAAGTAGGTCTACTTTTGCTTAGCTTAAGAGTTAAGTGTAGGCTACATTACATTTTCAACTATCTCACAATAATCTTTGTGTTCATACATTGGACTCTTTTTTTTTACATACATTTTGTCTCATTATGATTAACGAGTATGCTCCCTGAGCAGTAGATCTTGCTCACTATTTTGAATGGAGTACGTATATTATTACATAAATTTCGTTATTAGACAATTTTCCAACTGCAGGAAAAATTACATACACCCCAATTACTCTGTTTCTTTAGCAACATAAAAACTGTAGAGGACACAATCATACAATAAACACAAACACTTAAGAACAATCGGATTTGGGTTATAATACCTTTTAATCTGACGCACAGTTGGATTTTCACTTTGACAAATTGTGATATCTTTACTGGTTCTTATAGTTCAAATACTTATAGGCTCCAATGTCCAAAAACTTTGAAAATTTCAAAAATGAAGACTATGTTCAGATTATGGTTTAAATTCCCTTTAATTTGATCCTTCACATGGGATTTTTTCACAATTTTGACTCACTGTCCTATTTTTGAGGTGATCAATCTAAAAAACAACAAGATTCTGTAGGGTAAGGTGTGGACATGTGTGCTAAGTTTGACGAAAATCAGTTGATGCATTCAAAAGTTATTGTTAAACATACCCCAATTAGTTAGGTAGATAAATGCCAAACGGTTGTGTTAAACCCTAAGAACTCGCTTTCTCATTCAGCAAGAGCCATATGTTATAGGGTGACTGTCAGATGTAATTTTCATTATCTGTGTCAATCAAAACGACACTAGCGACCGCTACTGGTATTTGTCGATAGGTTTTCTGAGTAGGGGTGGTCAGAGCACGTAGCCAAAAAAACTTACGTTCTTTACTCTACAACAAAGACATGACAGGTGCAGCATTTTACATTTGTGTCCGTATCTTTGACAAGAAGCAGAACTAAATATGGTGACAAAACATAAACAAAAATGGATGCTTGGGTTCTGAAGAAATTATGTATAAGTAAAAAGTACCCCCATGTCAGGTGGATGAAGACTACGAAGACTGTGGATCTTGAGGAAGGACTGTACTTTTGGATACAATGTTTGTAGGTCGAACAAAGAGCTGGCCAAAGGGAGCTGTGATCTGATTCCTGTAATGGATTTGCACTCTCGGTGTGGATTATCAACTGAGGGTGAATGATGTCTATACTGTTATCAAAGTCTTTCCTGTCAATACTATACTATCATTTTTCTTTTTTAAAATAGAATCTTTCTTTCTTTCCATTCGTCTTCTGATTTCCTGAACGACGATTCGTTCACCCGTATAATTATAAAGTTCTCAGCAAAACATCTCTTCCTTAATACGTTTGTGTCTGTTTAATAACACCCACCATTCTGATCCATGTCATAATGCTATATTTCACACAGGCTAGTAAATAACTAGGCATCAGGGAGGTCAAAATATTTCCCAGGAGGGGCAAACAATTTTCCAGAGAAGAATATTTATATATTTTTCACACACACATGCACATATTAGTTTCTAATTCTTATATCAAATAGAAATAAGAACACAGACTGAATTATTTTATTAAAACATTTATTGCTTCAAAATTTGCATAAAATTAATGGCTTGTAAAAGTTAATGTTTGATCTCCATTAAGTAGTGCTCAAGTTTCCAAAGTTTTAATATTATGATCGCCGTAATCAAAACATGAGAGCAGGTTTACTGTGTATGAGGGTCCACTGTGGACAAAATGTTTCAACAACATGGAGCGTTGCTCTGAGTAAAGCTGTGAATCTACAGTGTACGTTTCACAGAACAAACACATGGAAAAGAAGGAGCACTCCGGAGTCGCTCATGAACCCTGAGCATCTTGCAGAGGGTTCATTCCCTAAACACAAAACATCTGTCAATGAACTGTTCCTCTGAAAAAAAGACATAAAGGGTACGTCAGCTAAATCCGGACAAAATTCAATTTGAATTTCCCGCCACATTTGACTTCAGGAGTAGTTGATTGTTGGCGTTTAGGTAAGCCAGCTGCATGTGTAAGGTGCACATAACCTCAAAATGGGTGAGTCTGTGAGATCGAGTGCGGAATATAATCGACGAGCAGCAGTAATTGAAGCGCTTCGCGCCGGGCATTCGCCGACCAAAATTATTTGCTTCTTCGGGTACCCACGATCGACCGTTTACGACATCGCGCAAGAGTATGCAGATGCAGAGAAGTCTGAAGAAGGTTCCGCGAACCCTGCAAGGCAAAGCCATTCAAGAGAGAAGACTGCTAGGGCCCCAAATGTCGTCCAAAGGGCTCAAGAGCTCATTTCAGAAGACCCAGGGGTGCCGCTTTGTAAATTGTCTACCACACTTGGGGTGAGTGAGGCCACCATGTGTTGAATTGCAGAAAAGGACCTGAAATCACATGTGCTCAAGGTACGACAAATGCTGTCTGAGGCTGCCAAGGTCAAGAGAGTTGCCCGATGCAATTTGCTTCTTTGTTTATTGAAGCACGAAGCTGCGGGTCGCCTCAGGTTTTTTCCTGATGAAAAGATTTTTACTGTTGATGCAAATGTGAACCGAAGAAATGACCATTGGCTCGCGCATGATCCCAACGTTGTCCCTGTAGTAGCCAGGACGAAGTTTCCCGCCAGTGTTCACGTCTTAAGTGTCGTCTCCAATGAGGGTGACGTCATGCCGCCACATTTCTTTAAAAAGGGAGAAACCATCACGTTGGACGTTTATCTCCAGATTCAGAGAACTGTAATGAAGCCATGGATGGAAACTGTGGCCTCCGGGAGACCGTACATCTATCAACAGGACAGTGCACCTGCTCACACAAGCCATTTAGTGCAGAACTAGCTTTCCGATAATGTAGACGCATTCTGGTCTAAGGAATTCTGGCCTCCCAATAGTCCTGATTTAAACCCCCTTGATTATTACGTGTGGGGCGTTATTGAAAGGGTGTCTAACAAGTCCAGGCACCCCAACGTGGCAACCCTTCAGGCCAGTATTGAGGCAGCATTCGTGGATTTAGACAAGGAGCAGTTGAAGAGAGCGTGCTCACGTTTCAGAACAAGGATCGAGGCAGTGATCATAGGTGTAACTTGGGAGGAGCAAGGGGAGCACTCGCCCCCTCCAATGATCCGAGCACTATAAAATTTTGTTTCCAGTTGTTATATTAAAAACTAACAAATAGTCAAACAGGAGAGAGTTTCTATGCTTGCGAGCACAGTAAGCACTATTTATCAACGTCTGAACTGTTATCAGACGACTAGTTGCCATAAATTTATTATTCTTATTTCTTTTGAAGAAGCTTGTAAGGGGAATGTTTGACAGATTTGAATGATATACGTCAAAATATTTCTGTTCGAAAAAAAAACAAACGGTAGAGACCTAATTAACAGAGACCTAATTAACTGGAACACAATGCGTGCCTTTTACACAAACAGAGACTTGTTTTGGAACACCGTAATGAAATAATAAGCGCAGCTGTACTTCTAAGAATTTACTCTCTTTACTTTCCACTCTTTGTGACACATATTCTTCTGAGTCATCATCTCTGTCCTCGGTTTGCTTACTGTTTGATTCGAGATTATCGCTGTTTTCAGTTCAGCAGAATTTTGCAAACACCACAGGCCAGTGTAAAAAAGAGCGGTATGGTAGGGGTAACAGACTCGGCAGTATGAACAAAGCTAGATTACTGTGCAAGATGTCGATGGCTTTGTTCACGAATCTTAAAGACGGTCGTTTGGAACTGTTATTTGTTAATGATTATTGATACAAATGTGGTCGGTTATTCGGTCATGTACGTAGTCCGTTAAAGTACATGTCGCTTGTCTCTTTTTAATTCGTTATTGTTGTGATTGTTTTGGTTTTTTGTGTTCCTACATTCTGAGAAATGAGAGATAAAAAACCCAAAGGAGTAACATTGCTTAATTTCTTTGAAAATTGCCTGATTGTCAATTTGAAAATTTCTTTGTGTTGTGACTGATTCGGCTTACTGCTACTACTGCCGATCATTTTGTGACAGTGTGCCTAAGGGAGAGGATGTGTTTACGAAAACTGGGTATAAGAATTGGAAGATCTGAAATTTGTCATGTTTATAGGCCTACAGTATATTTGTTCTAGGTAAACATAACTTGAAGTACAACTTATGAAGAAAGGTTTGTTGATCATTAAAAAATCAAATTGTCCCTTGTTTACTAAGAATTATTACTAAACTTTCTAATTTTGTATATAATATATTATATTATATAGATGGTCTCACTACATATTTGAATTTATGAAGCTTTACCCTGCCCCCCTCCGAAAGTTAGGCCCAAGTTACGCCCATGGCAGTGATCACAGCAAATGGGTGTTATATCGAATAAATATTATTGTTTTGTATAAATAAATGATTAAATATTATTGTTTTAATAAACTGTTTTGTCCGGATTTAGCTGACGCACCCTACACTTTGGCCACATTGGCCAGCAATCCACAGGAAGCAAATCTCAGTCCACGCTGGACACCTTTTCGGCTTGCACACGTTGTGTTGGCGTGGGTTTTGGCACTTTCCATTTAAAAAAGTATGCAAATGTAAGAAAATAAACATGAGTGAGGCCAGAAATAACACGAATTATGTGTGTCTGCCTGCCTTTTGATTGCACTAATCATAATAATATAACTTTGGAAACATGAGCATTACATAATGGAGATATTCTTGCCTGCCAGGAACGATACGTCTTCACGCATAATGATTTAAATTAAAATGAAAAAATTGCCTGGCAACAAAATTATCTTATTTTTAACAATTACTATTGTTTGAAAAAGTTTAAATGTATTTTTACTTCCATGTTCCATAAGGAAATGGAAGTATGGTGATGGCAAAAAAAATCGTGTTCGAGATGAGGGCTGATTCTGATTGTACTACCCTCAAACTGTGAAGAAAAGTCATTTTTCTAAAAGTGTCTGTGTGTAGAATTTTTTCTATGGCAAATGGTAACTGCCGCAAATTCAAACAGAATCAAACAATTTTTTGCATACATCCCTGAATTGTAGAGGACTCAAGGCTTGTTGATTTTGGTGAAGATTGGTTAAGGGGAAGGGGTAGTTTACCAGCAACATTTTATGCTTTAACAAGTGTAAAGTACTTCATTTTGATAAATAAAGTATCCTGAAAAGAAAGTCATAATAATCCACTGTAGAAAGGTAGATGAAATATCTATAAATGAAAAGGGTAGTTGGAGGGGGAAGGGGGAATTTTTTTTATAAATTAAAATGGTAGTTGATGATGGAAGAGGTAAATGTTTATAAGTTTTATATGTTTACTACGTTATTGACAACAAAGAAATAGTTTCTATGGAAACATTTCATTTCACTTTAACAAAATTCTATATTTTTCATTTTAATTTAAATCATGTATGAGTGAAAATATATCGTTCCTGGCAGGCAAGCATATCTCAATTATGTAATGTTTACTTTTCTAAAGTTGTATTATTGTGATTATCACATTAAAAAAGCCGGCAGGACACACACACACACACACACACACACACACACACACATACAATTCACGTTATTTCTGGCCTCACTCATGTTTATTTTTTATGTTTGCATGCTTTTTAAATGGAAAGTGCCGAAACCCACACCAACACAATGCGTGCAAGCTGAAAAGGTAGACATCGATTTGCTTCCTGTGGATCGCTGGGCAGTGTTGTTGTATTAAACCAATTAATACAATCTGTGTACTTATTTCTATTATGATATGAGAATTATAAACTAATATGTGCATGTGTGTATGTATTAAAAATATATAATATTTCTCTCCTTTGGAAAATTGTTTGCCCCTCCATGAAAATATTTTGACCTCCCTGATGGCTAGTAAATAAACTAGCCTGTGTGGAATATAGCGTTATGACATGGATCAGAGTGGTGGGTGTTAAACAGGAGACACAAACGTATTAAGGAAGAAATGTTTTGCTGAGAAATTTATAATTATACGGGTGAACAGAATAGCCATTCAGGAAATCAGAAGACAAATGGAATGAAAGAAATCAAGACTCGATTTTAAAAACGAAAAATGACTAGTATAGTATTGACAGGAAAGACTTTGATAACACTATAGACATCCCTCGACCCCTCGCAGCGAGAGTCCAATTTCATTACAGGAATCAGATCGCAGCTACCTTTAGCTAGCTCTTCGTTCGACCCACAGATATTTTATCCAAAAGTACAGTCCTTCCTCACGAAGGTTGAGGATAGTCTTAATCCACCTGACATGGTAGTACCATTTTAGCTGATACGTAATTTCTTCAGAACTCAAGCATCCACTTATTTAATTAATATTTAAATGATTTTAAATATAAATTTTAGATCCATGTTTTTCGGTATCCAAGCCACTTATTGTTATGTGTAGAATTGTATATACAGTGTTTTTAATATTTTAACGATCGACGAACTTCAACAAGGGATATCCTGATGATGGGGCATATGTCCTGAAACACGTTGAATTAAATATAGAGAAAAGGCCACCAGACGGACAAGAAAAAGGTAAACTATTTTACTAATTATATAAATTTTAGGACATGGAAGTTATGTATGGTTCTCCATACCGATTTTTTATAAGTTTAATATGTGTACTACGTTATTGACAACAAAGAAGTAGTTTCTATGGAAACATTTCATTTAACTTTAACAAAGTTCTATATTTTTTCATTTTAATTTAAATCATGTATGAGAGAAAATATATCGTTTGTGGCAGGCAAGCATATCTCAATTATGTAATGTTTACGTTTCCATTTTATTATTATGATTACTGCAATAAAAAGGCAGGCAAGACACACACACACACACAATTCGCATTATTTCTGGCTTCACTCATGTTTATTTTCTTACATTTGCACGCTTTTTTAATGGAAAGTGCCGAAACCCACACCAACACAACGCGTGCAAGCCGAAAAAATGTCCAGCGTGGATAGCGATTTGCTTCCTGTGGATCGCTGGGCAGTGTAACTGCACGTGTTTACAGAGGAACGGTTCATAGACAGACTTTTCGTCTTTAGGGAATGAACCCTCTGCAAGATGCTCAGGGTCCATGAGTGACTTCGGAGGAGGGACGATTATCTGCATAGTTCGGTTTCTTTATAAGAATAAAGTAAGCCTACCTAATTTTTATGGATAAAGTGACTGAAAATAACATTATATTAAATGACTACCCCATAATAACAAAAATATCTCTAAATAGTGAAATTAGTTTGAGGGTGGGCGATATTTTTTTAGAAATTACTGAACCGAATTCAAGTAAATTATTTTAAACATAAATCTTATAACATGGAAGTCAAGTATGGTTCTCTATACCGATATTTTTATTTATACGTGTACTACTTTATAGGCAACAAAGAAGTTGTTTCTATGGAAATATTTCAATTTGTCAAACATAAAACTAGATTTACAAGGTGGGGAACATTTTTTTTTAGAAATTATCGAACCGAATTCAAGTAAATTATTTTAAACATAAATCTTATAATATGGAAGTCATGTACAGTTCCCCATACCGTTTTTTAAGTACTTTATTCTCCCTCCCCCTTAACCGATCTTCAACAAAATCAATAGGTCTTGAGTCCTCTATAACTTGGGCACATATGGAAAAAATTATTTGATTCTGTTTAAATTTGCGGCAGTTATCGTCCATCATAGAAAAATTTTATACACAGATACACACACACACTTTTTGGAAAACGACTTTTTTTTGTTTTGAGGGTAGTACAATCAGAATCAGCCCTTACCTCGAATACAATTTTTTTTTTATTATCACCATACTTCCACATGGAAGAAAAATTCATTTAAACTCTTTCAAACAATGGTAATTGTTAAAAATAAAATACTAATTTTTTTATTTTAATTTAAATCATCTGTGCGTGAAGATTGTATCGTTCCTGGGAGGTACGAGTAAAGTACCATATTTGAGGGTGACTTTCGACATTTTTGAACTTTTACCTTAAATTTGGCAATGAAGGATTGTAATTAGAGGGCTCAAAATGGCCTTTAAAGTTTAGTCTTGACCCAAATAATAAGGTTCAATATGAAAAGAAGAAAGTTTTTATTTTTTCACACCTGTTTTTTAAAAAAAAAGTGACTTCCAAAGTCACCCACAAAGTTGGGTGACTTTGGACAGGCTTGTTTTTTAAATTATGTCCAAAGATACAATCTCAAATGGGTGGCTTTGGACACAGTAATCGTTTTTTTTTTAATATTCTGAGTTGATATGAGTAATACCAGGATTTAAAAAAGGAACATGGAAGTAAAAATTACAACTCTTCTTAATATATGTTGTAACAAATCCTGTTTTTTGATCAAGTAAAGATAACAAAAAATTTTTTTTAATTTTAATTTATTGAGAAAAATTTTTTTTTTATTATTTATTAATTATTTATTAGTTTATGAGTTATTGTATTAATCCTAGTTGTTATATTAATTCCTTTCTTAGAGTACTGATTTTAGTTGGTGATGAATAATTTGTTTAAAAACGTTAAATAGATTATGTGATTTGAATAATCGATTTATAGTATTTGTAGTCTTTACTCCTTTTTGATGTCGTTCTCTTCCTCCTTGATGTCCAGGTTTCAATTAATATCTGAAATTCTTTTAATTATATACTTTACAAAGAAATAAAACTCAAATATGGAATATTTAATTTAATTTATTGATCTTATTGTGATTAGTCGACTTTGAGTCGAAATAATTATTCACGGCTCGAACTCTTATCTCAGGTCGATTTGAATTGAGTAATTTTTCTTTTTAATTTAATAATATTTTAACATTAATAGGGTTTTTTTTACTGTTATCAGAAGTCAGAAAAGGGCAGTGCTGAAAAGTACAATACTTACAACTAAAAGTTCTTACTTAATAATATAGAAATAATATTTTTCATAAAAAATGTTAGTAAAATGGAAATGTTTGAACCATAGGCTACGCTTGGGCTGACGTCATCACAGCTGATTGAAGTCGTCTCAACAGATTATCTCATCAAAAATGGCTGATCCTTCAACTCGGATTTATACAAAGAGCTTCTCAACGATTTTCCTCCAAATAAATGTTTATTATTTAAGTGTCCCTCATCCGAGCAGTAGTTATTAATTTTCTTCGTTGTAGTGTGATTATTCCGTGTTCGTGATCCGATTTTGGTTCGGTAATAGGTGTTGGTTAAAAGTGTCTTCGTTTCAAATAGTTCATCCAGAATGTCGTGAGGATTTTCACAGTGAAATTTTCTCTATTAGTTCCTTGACCGTTTCTATATCTGTTTGATAATTGGCAATCTTCATAAAAGTAATGGTTTGGTTTGAATCAGTTAATTTTTGTATGAACAACTCATATTTTAGATTTCCTTTCTTAGGCTTAGTTCTTGTCAAAATTTTTTATCCTTTTCCGCTATAACATTCTGATGCATTCGCTTTGACGTTTAACAATCAACTCCAAGTTTTTTTCCATTATTCAAAAGGTCCTGGCTGAATTTTTAGTAAATTTACATTGTTTTCAGTCAGCTGATACTTAAGTCTCAAGTTTGATTGTTCAAAAGAATTGAATTTTATGAATTTTACATTATACTACAAATTACATTTTGATTATTATCTATTCTTATTAAATTCTAATTACATAATCAAATTCCTTATTTAATTCTGCATAATTTAATACCATACATGATATATTTTAGTGTAGTTTTAACTCAAAAGTCATATTTACATAATACTTGCTTGTAGGCCTATACCTCCCTTACTTAATTACAAATTAAATGGTTTGCAATATATGTTAGATCCCAATTATCATTAAACAAGATCATTGATTGAATTATTAATCATTTGGTTTCTTTAATTCTCAGTAATTTGATGATTTACTTAGCTAATTTGAAGCCTACCTTCAATTTAGACTTTTCTCTAGGCCCCAGTGTTAGTACACTTTGTAAAGGTATTGACTTTTTTACCATTTATTAAATCTTACCATCAGAAGATTCCAGTATTATAATAATACTTACTGCTCACTGCTGCCAGAATTTTACTTACCGTCATATTCCCCTTTAAACTTACCTTTTCATTGCCCAGGTCACCAACATATTTTTTAGATGAATATGTAAACTTAAACACTCTTGCCCTTATAAAAATCCCGCTATCTGACTGCCCTTAACACTCAGAAAAATCCCAAAGAACGTTAGGCGAGGTTTTCAGCACAGAATAGAAAATGGTTATGGCGTAATAACTTAATCTACCACATGTTTTAAATTGAGACAAATCTTATTTTATTCACAATGTCATACTCCCTTCTTTCTCAACAACTAGAAACAAACGTATTTAATCAAGATTCTTTGAACAACTACTTATAGCTAGGAACCAGTACTTTGATTGATTAATACTCCCCTTATCCCTCACACACACTCTCTCACTCTTTACAATTGCTACATATGGTTTTCTCACCCTCTTACTAAGCGCTTTACTGTTTTAAAATTCAAAAACTTACTGGCCAATGTATTCACTGTGCTTCTTTTCTCGCTATTCCACTTATTTGACGCACTCACATAACTGTTTATAATTAGTTTACGGTATTTCACTAATATCTCCACATGTTTTAATATTAAGTTGGACGTACTTTTTCTCGAGCACTTAGATGGTCAATTTTGCCGGCTATATTGCTGGTACACTTTTTACATTTTTATTAGATAGGCCCTTTTTACTTTAGGCCTATCTTACACGCCCGAGGCCACTGTTTTTAATTAACAAACTATATGCTGCTCCTTACTGTCTGATGTTAACACTCTGGTGACAAACTGCATACTGTGATTCACAAAGACTGCTGCTGGGGCTATTACTAATGCGTCTAGCTTGGCTGTCTCCAGACATCAACAATTTATACTAACAATGTATGTGTTGCTGGTTACAAAAGGGGCACCTCACAGGTGAATACTGACAATTAAAAATTAAAACTGGATTGAAATTGAAACTGGGGTAGCACACAATTCTGTACCGTTACAATACCCCCCCAATGAAAGGTTGTATGCCAAAGCATACAAACTCTCATTGCCTAAAACCTAAGAGGATCAGTGAGGATATGGCGCCGCAACCCCCCTGAACTCTCTACTGAAATCATGGATACTTACCCCCCTAGTCTGGTGACTGCGGCAACACCCATCCGATCTTACTGGACTTCTCTTCACGAGATCCCAACACCACAAGCTCGGACAGATACCCGCCACAGTATCGCCTGACTCTGAAACATTTAATTAAAATATCAATAAATGGTCGTCCATTATTCCATATCCACAACTGATTGGTTTCCTCTTAGCCGTACTGGTTCATTAATTGCAAAGTACTGGTTGGCTTTCCTCAAAGTACTGGTTGTTTATTTACAAAATACTGGCTTAGTTGTTAATTTTGATAATATAACCTAACTATCTACTTACAGCTAATTCCATACAAATTAAATAATTTTCATAATACATTATTACCCTTTCAAAATAACACAGTGATTCACCCCAAACAATTTTTTGATTATTTTTACCCAAAGATTTACTTCAGTGTTCAATTTTAAATGAATATCTTAAACGTTGCTTTCATCAATTATTATTTAATCTACCATTACATTTGAAATTCAGATCAAAATAAATTTAAATTCATTGTTAAGAATCATCTTTTCAAGTAATTTAATTACATGAATTACCAATTTAATTTAATTGTATTACATTTTTTCAAAACTATTCTCCATTAACAGCATCCTCTCACATAAATATTAACTGCATTGCAATCAAAACAATAAGTTATTTTCTTATGTTATTCAAAAAATTTACCTACATTTCTTCACATCTGGTATTTCTTTTATTTCATAATAGGATTTACTCCTAGCAATGATTCATTAAAGTACAACATTCTTGTTGTAGTCAACTACAGCATGACTGTAAACATTGGTCACACAACATACAACACACCTGTTCACATTAACAGTTGTCTACAAGGCTTGGTTTTATAAACACTACCTCAGTCTCAACATTCTGATTACATCACCACCCTATCACCTCCTTCAAATCTCAGTTTCTATAAATCTTTTAATGTTAACATATTTATCAATTACTATTTATTATAATTTAGATCAAATATAACTTTAATTCCACCTCCACTCAAAATAATTTAGCTTTAGTTACAGTATTTGAAACACTTTTAATTTAAACACACAATGCAAAATAAAATTCATTATTACCTCTTGTTCATTATTATTGTTAATTAACAAAATAAAATATTATTATGATTATAACATACTACAAACATTGTTACATAAACAATTGTATACAATTTACCAATATACCCTGACACAATACATTTAACACCAACACATATTTATTTACAACTTTTCGTCAGAATTTATTATTTACCACACTTCATTACCTAAATCAGCCAGGTCATTTTACCATTACTCACATAATTTGATGTTCATGCCATATTTCTCAACCCCCCTCATCAATAATTAGTTTTTTCTTCACATAACACTGTTCAATTTTATTGATACACAGCATATGGCTATCTTTTTTATAATAACCATACAATTTTATTTTTTCCATTGTACCAAAATAATAATACTTAGGGTTACCCCCTATTATTACCTTATCATAAATCAAGTCTACATTAGTATTTTTTATCAAATCTCCGTCAGTAATTTTGTTACTCCCAGATAAATTACGTTATTATCACAATTGTCTGCTATTACCAGTACACTAACTCTTCCCACAGGTACATATTCATCATCAATATAATCATTGTCATTGTTTACTACTGAACAAAGTAAGTCTACGTTGTTTACAATATAATCATTTCTCTCAATATTTATTTCCCTTACCAACCCTATGTAATCTCTACTTAATCTGAATAACTCTATCACTCTATCTCGCTCATAATCACTTTCAATACCACACCATTTCATATTCTCACTCCACACAGAGGGCAACAACACTAAATTATTTAAACACCATCTGGCTCTACCAGATAAACACAAACAACTTATTTGACTATTTGCCGACCCATTGTCGCCCAAATGTCCTAGTGAGGATCCCTTATCCCCATAAACAACTTGTGAAAACTCTGTTTCACATTTAACCCCAGAAAAATTTGCCCCCTGTTCACCCTTTAAATTATCTCTCCATTCTTTCTCCAACTCATCAATACTAATCATTACTCCGTGACTAACACCAACTAACTTTCTACTCTTATTTTCACTATTACTATTACACAATATATCACCAATATTTTTAAAGAAAAATATCTCACTCTTGTTAACGTCATCACAACTAACATTATTACTCACCATTTTTACAGCCACCTGTTTTACATTTAAACTAACCTCTTCCCGAATATTATTCGTCTTGACCTCACTTACCTCATTTTTTGTCTCCACTGCACTTAAAGTAACACAGTTATTTGTAAAAGTATCATCCTTATTATTATCTCCACTATCACAACTACTCACATTGTTTATTATTCCTTTACCATTATTAACAACATTATTACCGCTATTATTTAATATATCACCAATATTTTTTTCAATAATGTTTCATCATTACTTATTTTAACACTGCCACTTACCTTATAATTCATCACCTGATTTGCATTTAACCTATTACCATTACTATTCGTAATTATTTCTCCATTATAATTCCCACTTGTTTTACAGTCATTACTTACCTTGTTAACTGTTACTTCCTTGTTTACATTTAAACTAACCCCATTCGGACTATCATTTGTTTTAACTTCACTTACCTCATTTTTTATCTTCACCGCACTTAAACTAACACTGTTGTTTGTAAAAGTATCATCATTACTACCTCCACTATTAAAACTACTCACCTGGTTTAGGTCACTTTCTTTATTTTTTAGTAGCTTACATGGTTTGGCAAAAACATCCTTTAATCCATCCTTTAATTTATCAAACTCCTTATCTATCCTTTCGGCTGTTTCATCTACTCTTGTTTTTAACTCTTCGCGACCCTTGTGAGGTTTCGTAAGACGCTTATCATAATTCTCCTCTATTATGTTCAAAAGGTTCAACATGTCAGCCCATATTCCCTTATTTTCTACGGATTCTCTTACATCCTCCACGATTACTCTATTTTTTATATCTATCCCTTCCGCCGTTTCATCTACTCTTGTTTTTAACTCTTCGCAACCCTTGTGAGGTTTCGTAAGATGCTTATCATAATTCTCCTCTATTGTGTTCAAAAGGTTCAACATGTCAGCCCATATTCCCTTATTTTCTACGGTTTCTCTTACATCCGCCATGATTATTCAAATTTTATATAATACCCCTTTATAACATTCCAACCCTCCAATACACAATAATTACACACCCAATTAAAATAATCTACACCTAAGCTCGTTATCCACATATAAACATAAGCAATAATTTCCCAAACATGTTATGCTACCAAAACAGAAATCTATGTAATAATTCAAAATTTTACAAATATGCCGTTACCACAACCTATTTTCTGTGCCTCAAAACAGGTCTAGTTCATATAATATTTATACGAACATCCTGGCAGCGACTCGCCAATGTAAAGGTATTGACTTTTTTACCATTTATTAAATCTTACCATCAAAAGATTCCAGTATTATAATAATACTTACTGCTCACTGCTGCCAGAATTTTACTTACCGTCATATTCCCCTTTAAACTTACCTTTTCATTGCCCAGGTCGCCAACATATTTTTTAGATGAATATGTAAACTTAAACACTCTTGCCCTTATAAAATCCTGCTATCTGACTACCCTTAACACTCAGAAAAATCCCAAAGAACATTAGGCGAGGTTTTCAGCACAGAATAGAAAATGGTTATGGCGTAATAACTTAATCTACCACATGTTTTAAACTGAGACAAATCTTATTTTATTCACAATGTCATACTCCCTTCTTTCTCAACAACTAGAAACAAACGTATTTAATCAAGATTCTTTGAACAACTACTTATAGCTAGGAACCAGTACTTTGATTGATTAATACTCCCCTTATCCCTCACACACACTCTCTCACTCTTTACAATTGCTACATATGGTTTTTCTCACCCTCTTACTAAGCGCTTTACTGTTTTAAAATTCAAAAACTTACTGGCCAATGTATTCACTGTGCTTCTTTTCTCGCTATTCCACTTATTTGACGCACTCACGTAACTGTTTATAATTAGTTTACGGTATTTCACTAATATCTCCACATGTTTTAATATTAAGTCGGCCGACGTACTTTTTCTCGAGCACTTAGACGGTCAATTTTGCCGGCCGCGCTATATTGCTGGTACACTTTTTACATTTTTATTAGATAGGCCCTTTTTACTTTAGGCCTATCTTACACGCCCGAGGCCACTGTTTTTAATTAACAAACTATATGCTGCTCCTTACTGTCTGATGTTAACACTCTGGTGACAAACTGCATACTGTGATTCACAAAGACTGCTGCTGGGGCTATTACGTAATGCGTCTAGCTTGGCTGTCTCCAGACATCAACAATTTACACTAACAATGTATGTGTTGCTGGTTACAAAAGGGGCACCTCACAGGTGAATACTGACAATTAAAAATTAAAAGTGGATTGAAATTGAAACTGGGGTAGCACACAATTCTGTACCGTTACAACTTGCCTTTTTCTAATAATATCCTATACATTCTTTAATTACTTTCACAAAGTGTTGTTACATTTATAATAAATTGTTAGTGTGTTACATTCAACATATTTCATTCATTTTATTTGTTTCATTAACTTATTTACTATTAATTTATAATGTTGGTGAGGTTTACAATTTGGCCTATGTATTGATTTTAGTTCTATCACCAAGTTTACAATTATTTCAGATTGCTATTACCCTTTCTGACGTACAATTCCAATAAAATCCTAACAACTAAATTGCCCTTACTTAACTACAACATAGTCTATGATTAATTAACATTATTTAAACATAACAAATGTATTCTCTTAAACTAAATTTAATCCCAAGCATTCAATGCTATCGATTTATTTTTCGATTCAGTGGGTTTGTTTATCCATGGTTTTTTCCTTACCTGCTCCTATTCTATCTGGGTGTATCTACACTATAAGTTGGACTATAATTATCTTCCTATTATTTATTAGAGATTGTATGTTTGGTTTTAATGAATTTGATTTCTTTGGATCTAGAATTTCAGTTTACTGTTGTTATTTAGTAATTATTATAGTAATTATTCTTTATGCCAGTTTGTTTTTATTTTATATTTGCTTATTCTTGAATTATAATAAGGTAGATTTTATGTCATGCTACATATTGCCCTCCTCCAGAATTGATTAATTCAGATCATACGTTTAGTATGGATGAAATAATTGCTTATGATATTTATTGTTTATTATATTCCTTGTCTTCCTATCCACTTCTATACCTGCTTCTTCGTAGTTGAGCTTTAGTTTTTTTTTCATTTATTTTATTCTTATTAGATAGTTATTGTAATCTGAGATATATTATTATTATTAGGCTATATATATTGCGACAACACAAATAAATTAACTATTGGCGCATAGGATATGGTGGTGCGTGTGTTATAATGCAAAAGTCTATATTGGAGGATTTAAGATTATTTATTGTACACAAGAAATATGAAATCGTTATGTGATATATTTAACAAGAATAAATAATAATAGTGTTTGCAGATATAGTCTTTTAAAATGTTAAATAATGTTCATATATGATTTGTTGTACATTACATATACGAAGATTTCCATGGCAATGTGGAGAGGGTTTTTTTTTGTAGTGGAGTCATCAGGCGTAGCATACGATGACAGATTGTTGACCCTGGCAATGATTACAGCTGGGCTGGTGTCCTGAAGTTCATACGTTGACACTGGCGATTCACACTCGAACACTGATTCTAGTGGTACCGGAATTTTACACAGTAATTAGAATAACACAAGTATCTCAGGTAACAGTGGGTATTTAACTAAAAACGGTGTATTAAACTTATACCTATCCGGAATCTTCAAGTGTTCACTCGTAACACCAGATCTACCACGGTCAGTAGATCTTCCTAAGCGGAAATCTTCCACTCACACGGAAACTACTGATGCTAATATTACAACAACAAGTAACTTATTAAATACTTCTGGTACTGTAGAATACCTCACACAGTAAACCCAGTTTAAGTTCACTTTTATACCCGTTACGTTACAATGAACAATAACGTGTCTGAAGATGGATTAATTAAACAGTTTTGAGAGTTCGCACTTGTTACTACTGACGAATGGACTTCACGAATTTTTGCAAGCGAAAAATCTTGAACGAGAAGCGCACGTTCCCTTCGCGACAGCTAGAAAAGAAACAAAAAAAAACTGGCCGTTCAGCACCCGGCTGAGGAAAATTCCGACTGATCTTCGAAGCTTCTTATTGGTGGAAAAGAAGTCACATGGTTATTTTGCGCATGGCACTAGTGTGGTTTCATGCAGGAAAGTGCATAGAATTTGCAAGGGCATGCATAGATGGTTATCTATGAATGCCTTATCTCAAGTAAAATTGCGTTTTATAAAAAGTTTTATATTTTTAAAAAATCATATTTTAACGTTATATTACGATCAGGAAATATAAGGAAACTGTAGCTAATCTAATAGTTTATGTCCCGTTCAAGTGTCAATACGATCAGATAATTATATCACGCACGGCAGGGAAAAAACGTTTATCACTCGCTCACATTTCCACTGACACAGTACATGAATAAATAGAATATTAAATAATAAACAGTTTGACTTATCCTACTTCCTTATCTCTTCTAAGATACAAAACTTATAGCGAAAAAACCAAATCTAACAAAATACCATTTAAAACCTGAATGTTCATCGTCTGTGTATTTAGATTAGCCTGCACTGCTTATCAGGATCCTATGTTTCATTGCAATATATTTTTTTTCTTTTACTTGGTGCTTCATCCCTGGAATATCCATTCCCTACCATTCCCTATCACGTGAGCTGGGGCAGTCCAGAGCGGCACTTGGGGCTTCACTACTCTGCTGGCCACACTACACTTTCTGAGATCAGAGGAACATCATCTCTGCTCAAGTATAAGACTGCTGGAATACATCTACATACAGTCATTAAATAAAAATTATTAAAAAATAGTCTATTCTCGACTAATAAAAAACATCCTTGGATTCATCACTTCGTGGTTGCTCAAATTTGTTAATATTTTCTATCTCATTTATTCTTCTTATGTTTTAAAGCTCTGCTGATATATTTATTCTTCTTATGTTTTAAAGCTCTGCTGATCTAACTTATCGTTAGGTATGGTGTGTAACTACCTCTTAATCTTCCGTCTGAATTCTCTTTATTTCTCCTGTTGTTCGCACAATCTTCTTCTGGTTACCAATATTAATAGCATATATATATATATATATATTTTCATCTTGTTTCCAATAAATTGTTCTACTGTTTTATGTTATAACAGTAATTCTTCCAATGGTTCTTATTATAATTATGTTTATTAAAATTAAAGTAGTTATTATAGCCTTTTTTTTCATTCCGCAAAAATATTATTCAAATTATTTTATTAATATTATATTATGTAAGTGGTCCTTACTTCTTTTTGAACTTCGTATATATTTTAATATTTCCTTTCCGAGACTAGTTTATTCACATTATTGATGTAAGTTGTCCTTACTTTGCTTTTAGAATTTTGTAATGTTAATATCACAATTCAAAACTAGTTCCTGCAGATAATTGACGTAAGTTGTTCTTACTTAGTTTTTAGAATTTTGTAATGTTTAATATTTCAATTCAAAACTAGTTCCTGCAAATAATTGATGTAAGTTGTTCTTACTTAGTTTTTAGAATTTTGAAATTTAATTTTATTCCTCGTAATATTTTTTGATTGATGACTGGTTATAAACGACCTTGATTTTTTCCTAAATAATATCCTTCAGTTCATGTGTTATTGTTATTTTCTCTTGTGATTACATATGGTCCAGTATATAGCAGCAATAACTTCTTAGTAATTCCTTCTAGGGTGCTGGGTAATTTGCGGTTCTTCAGTAGTACTTTTTCTCCTATCTTATATTTGAATACTTTTCCAATTGCCTTTTGATATTTGTTTTGCCACTTCTCCTGGTCCTCTGCTAATTTATTATAAAATTTTATTTAATCAAATTTATATTTGTCATTATCAGGAAACTCAATAATTTCTTTGATCTGTCGGGAGGGGGGGGTTGTTTCTCATACATAGTGGTGTATGGGGTAATCCCTATAGCTGGATGATGAGGTAAATTGAGGAATTCCTCTGTGGCTAACAGATGATATTCTTGCCATTTTTTCTGTTGGTGGTGACAGTACGTCCTCAGTATTCTTCCCACCTCTCTTTAACACCCTCTCTGCCGGATTACTACTTGGGTGGTAAACAGATGTTTTATAAGTTTTAACTCCAAGTGCTAATAATGTATTCCTCCATCTCCTCCCCTTAAACTGAGTACCATGATCAGTAATAATTGATATAGGTTTTCTTATTTCTGGAATCTATTGGTCGGTTATCACTCCCAGGATTCTCAGAGTAGTTGCACGGTTAACTGGGTATAGTTTTGTAAATTTAGTAAAGTGATCCCTTATGATTATAATATATTTGTATCGGTGGCCTCCGCCACTACGAGGAAATGGCCCTGTAGCGTTTCATTATTTCTCTTCGGAGGTCTATTTATTATTTATTCTTAGTTGAACATTTTTTTAATGTTATAATATAATCAATATCTCTCAGTTTTTGTTGTACCAATTTTTATTTCATCTTTTCTTCTACAGATCCAAAAATTAACAATTCATCATCTTCAATCTCACAAAACAGTCTCCTTGGCAACGCCACCATTTTTCCATTACATCACTCATACAAAATTCTGTTTTCATACATTCATTTATAGATATATAATTATTTATATTTAACATTTTATATTAATTATCATTATTACAAAACAATATAATAATTATTAACAAAAATACAAGAACAGAACCAATAATAACTATACAATTGTGATTCGGTACCGGGAATCGAACTTGGGTCCCCCGGTATCGTTACAGCCCGCATATATCTAAGAATACTTTTTCCAGCTTCTTCTTCAAAGTGATTGGTATCATTATACCTTCCTTCTTTTCGTTATTTGCCTTCACTAATTGGCAAATATGGCAAGTTTTGATAAATGGTTGATTCCAAAAACCAGACAAGTCCAAAACTGATCTTTTTGTGATAATGGCACCTGCAGCTTCTCCGTGACTAGTGCTACATAATGGTATAATTTGATTCTTCAAATAACAGTTTAGTCCTGAGATATAAGGTGGAAAAATATTTGGCATTCTACAAAAACAAGACATGTCTTGTGTCTTTTCAGCAAAAACCAGATTAGTCCTGGACCTGTCTGGTTCTTTCCAGAAATGTGCTATAGAGCGCATTACTATGCTACTCTAACTAGTAGCTCATTGTTTGAGTAGCATTGAGAGAGTGAGGTTAGTTTGTTTTATTACATAGATTGTCTTCAAAATTAAATAGATTTTGGAAGATTTCAACAATCTAGGTACAAAGAATGACCAAGACTCGCATCTCTGTGGACTAATAGCTATTTGCCTCATTGCAAGAAAGCAGCCACGGATCACTGACCTGGATGCAAGGAGAGACCGTGCAGTTGCCTATTCTTACAAACTCCGTATCGAAGGTAAAGACATTCCTATATGTCAAAAAGCATTCTTAAGTTTCCACAGTATTTCTAAGAACAGGCTCAATAGATTACAACATAGTTTATTGGAAACTGGAAAGTCGCCAAAAAGCAAACAAGGTATTTATAAGTCTAGGCCTAGTAAGCTTCCTGATAGTGTTCAATATCTTGTAGAACATCACACTAATTCGTCACACTACTCGATTAGGAATAATCCCAACCGGATGTACCTCCCTGAGAATTTGACTGTTGCTGACATGCATCAACATTTTCTGGGCCTGTACCACATAAACATATCCTACAAATCATACTGGTCTATTTTCAGTACCTTTAACATACACTTTGGATACCCAAGATCAGATACATGTGCAATATGTGACTCACTTCAACAAAAGATTAATTCAGCTACAGATGAAGGTATAAAATCCCAATATACTTTAGAGAAAACCCTCCACCTAAAAAAGCCGATGCCTTTTTGAAAGAAAAAACAAAGTTTATTATGAAAGCTAAGGAAGAAGTTATAACATGCATTTCCTTTGACTTCATGCAAAACCTCCCTCTTCCGCACATTCAGAGTGGTCCTGTTTACTATTCAAGACAGTTGTGGTATAATGTTTTTGGTGTTCATGACTTGTCAGATGATTCTGTGACAATTTATCGGTACCTAGAGCATGAGGCTAATAAGAAACCAAATGAAGTCACATTTATGTTCTTAGATGCAATAAATAACCTACCGGATGGCAAAAGGCATGATGAGCTTATTTTGTGT
This sequence comes from Magicicada septendecula, assembly GCA_034769895.1. Taxonomy (NCBI): domain Eukaryota; kingdom Metazoa; phylum Arthropoda; class Insecta; order Hemiptera; family Cicadidae; genus Magicicada; species Magicicada septendecula. The sequence goes on from CM068371.1 coordinate 450,517,980, forward strand.
TCAGACGGTTGCCCTGGTCAAAATAAGAACAAGACAATGGTCCAGTTTCTTTACTGCTTAGTCCACGTTCGAAAATTTTCGAAAAAGTCACGTACCTCTTTCCCATTAGAGGGCATAGTTACCTTCCAAATGACCAGGATTTTAGCCTAATTGGCAAGAAGAAAAAGTCAACAACTAAAGTGGAAATTCCAGAAATGTGGGACAAAATAGTAGAGGAAGCAAGGAAGCATCCTTCACTGTTTCACCTGAAGATTATGACCCATGAAGATTTCATTGATATGAAGAATGCTGTGGAGCCTTTCTTCTTGAAAACACCTAAGCCCCCTCTGAAACTTCATGAAATTAGGATGATGTTGTTTCAGAAAGAAGACAAACACATCGACCTCCGGAAATCATACTATGGGCCATGGGAAAGACATATTGTGATAAACAAGCATTACCATGGAAACGTTAGCAGCATTGATCTGTCAGAACTGTACAAGTCTCCAACTTGACTGAAGCCTGCTAAGCAATGTGATTTGCTGAAACTTATACAGTATCTTGAAGACCCGACACATTGCCAATACTACAAGTTGTTACTGCAGAACATGCATTGAGTACTGAAGCTCCAGCTGCAGAGGAAAATGTTGAGATTGACAATGATGACAATTCTGATGGCTGTGATGATAATTAGAAACAATATACAGCACCAAGTCAAAAACATGAATTTTTTATTTTTGTATTTATTACACAATGAACAATAAAACTGAGACATAATAAAATTTTCGTCTTTTAATTCTGCAAAAACCAGACATGTCCAAAAGTTTTTTAATTTTTTCTCAAAATATACTTTATTTATAACAATTTTATTAACATTTATGCAAAGATATATAGTAGCCAGAGTTACAAATAAACTTTCACTTCATTCCACACAGCAGAAAACAAGCTACATGATTTTTTTCAGTTCCTGAAAATTTACATTTTTGGACATGTCTGGTTTTTGGAATCAACTCTTATATTTTCTCACCTTCCGGTTAATATTTTTTGTATGACAGTTTTCTTCTAATGCCTTTATCACTTTCAATGCTCCCATATGGCCATATCGGAGATGGTAGTCATGATTATTTCTTTTTCAATATTTGTAGGAATAATAATTTTCCAATTTTCTTGATTGAGAGATGTTTTAATAAAATAATATTCCGTGATGAAGACAGTAGAATCTGGTTACAGTGTCATCTTGTTCTGCTAGTCGATCTTTGATGTTACTTAGATTTGGGCCCGACTGCTGGTGGATGCTGATGTTCAGCAATAACGCCTCTAAATCTGATCTGTTCCTAATAATGTTGTAAATCTAAAGTATCCTCTCCTTCTCTCCCTCAAAAGTTTGGGCTTCTAAATTAATACGTGATAAAACATCAGCTACAACATTCTTATTTCCTGGGATCTACTCCCATCATAGATCATATTCTTGCAGGGCAAGTATCCACCTGGTCAGTCTACCATGGCTCAACTTACATCTCCTTAAAAATGATATCGATTTATGGTCCGACCGGACTGTTACTGGATACCCCAAAATATACGTACGAAATTTACTACAAGCAAACACTACACTAAGTAACTCCTTTTCAGTTACGTTGTAGTTTCTTTCACATTGATTCAATGTTCTACTAGCAAAGCTAATGACTAAATGATTACCATTTTCATCCTCTTGATACAGGGTTGTTCCCAGACTGATATTGCTGGCATCGCAGTTTAAAAAGAAAGGCTGGTTAAAATTTGGATGATGAAGTACTACTATTTCTAAAAACTTGTCCTTAATTAGTTGAAAGGTAATGTCTTGTTCTTGACCCCAGATCCATTTGTTTTTGGAGGATAACTGATATTGGAATTTGGATGTCAGCTCTGAATATTGGTTTTGAAATTTCCTGTAATAATTACAGATTCCTAAAAATGACTGCAATTGTTTTCGATTTTTAGGTTTAGGGAACTTCTGTATCACTTCTACCTTTTCTAATGATGGTGAGATTCCTTGGTCATTTAAATTGAACCAAAAACTGGACTTCCTTAGCAATAAACTTTGACTTTTCTAATTTTAGAGTGATATTATTAGTGGCTAATTTTTCTAATAAAATTGCCTTTCAATATATGAATTTAAGGTTAAAACTACTAAAAACGGCACTAAATATTAGGTATAACAAAGCATGTTTAAGTTTGCAAATCGTGCCGAGTTATGTCCAAATAAAAATAAAATCTAGTTCTTATAGCGCTAAAAAAACTAAAGAAATGGCCACTAAATTATGGATAAAGAACGAAATAAAACATTTGCATAGTAAAAAGAACTTACTCAATACGATGCTCTTGAAAAAACATCTCGAACTTTTACAAAACCTACATGCCTCACAAGTCCACAATGTAACATATTTGATTGAAAGACAAATAAATAGTACCATTATAAAGAAAAAGAAGACACAAAGTAAAAAAATTCGTAACTTATTGAAAAAACAGAACGACACGCAAGAGAACAATGTAATAAATCACCAGTTTTACCCACGTATTGTTAATCTTACCGGAATACAGTTCAACAACGAAGAAACCAACTTATTGAATAAAGGCTTAAAATACAATCTTAAAAACAATAGTTCCAAACAATCACTCTGTAACGAAATATTAAACGCTGAAACCGCAATAAACTCCATACCTAATGAAGAAACGAAAACAGTAATAAGACATGCAATTGACAATAAAATAAAAAACGTTTTAAAAGCCGAAAACATAAAGAATACAAAAACTATTTACCATAGCGAAACAAGGGTGTTTAACGAGATAAAGACGAAATTAATAGACCATAACGCAATCGTCACCAAAGCGGACAAAGGTCAAACTCTCGTAATTTTAACTTATGATGATTATAAAAATAAGATACTGGACTTCATTAAAAACAATAACATTATTGAGATTCATAGCGATCCCACTCTTACATTTAACAATAAAGTGAAATCAATATTGAATAAATCAAAATATGTCATTACGCATGATGAGAAAAAACACTTAAAAATGATAGACCCCAAGGCCCCTAGACTTAAGGGCCTTCCAAAAATACATAAAAATAATATGCCTATCCGTCCTTTAGTTAATTTTATGTCTGCACCTTCATATAAAATTGCCAAAAAACTTGAAAAAATTTTTAGACAACACATAACGTTTAATAAAAATTATAGTTTAAAAAACAGCTTAGAACTGGTCGAACTTACAAAAACTATTACAATCGAACCGAGACACACTCTCGCCTCATTCGACATAGTAAATCTATACACGAACATACCTATTACCGAAACGTTAGAAATAGCTAAAAATTTATTACTATCTAAATCCACATTAAATTATGAAGCAGTTGATGAGTTAATCAATTTGACAAAAGTAATATTAGAACAAAATTACTTTACTTTCGAAAACAAATATTATTTACAACGGGATGGTTTAGCTATGGGATCCCCATTGTCAGGCATCCTGGCTGAAATTTACCTAAATCATATTGAAACAAATGAAATTTTATCAACTAAAAACAAACATTATACAAAAATTTTATTTTACCGACGATATGTGGATGACACAATAATGATTTACAATGGCAATTGCAGACAATTAGAAATGCTTAAAAAATATATGAACACTATTACAAATAATTTACAATTCACATTAGAAACTGAAATGAATAATAAAATTAATTTTTTAGATTTAACTTTAACTAAAATAAATAATAAAATTAGCTATAATATTTACAGAAAACCAACAATCACAGATCATGCTATTCACGCCTCATCGTATCACCCTATGTCACACAAAATGGCTTTTTTTAACTGCATGATTCATAGATTGCTGGCATTGCCCTTATCTACAGATGATTATAACAGTGAACTAAACATTGTCAAGCACATAGCATTGGCCAATGGATACAAAAGCCATATAGTAGATAGATTAATTAATAAAAAACAAAACAAACCAATAAATATTGATGTATCCAAAGAAAACAAATACATTGCTATAGAATATGGTGAAAATCTATACCATACTTTAAAAACCTATTAAAAAAGCATAATATTACATTGGCCTCAAAGGCAAGTAATAAACTTGAGAAAAAACTCACTTTTACCAACAAAAATACACCCTCTGATATATTTGATGGTACTGGTGTATATAGACTTAATTGTTCTGATTGCACACAGTTCTATATAGGACAAACAGGTCGTTCTTTCAAATTACGCTATAAAGAACATATCCCAAGCTCCAAGTCAAATGTAACAAGATCTACATTTGCAGAACATTTGAGCTCATATAACCATAATATAAAAAGTATCAACGATAATTTAGATATCCTACATAAATGTAAAAAGTCACTAAAGCTGGACACCCTTGAAAGATTCGAGATATACAAAGCCATAAAGAAGGATCACAATCGTGTCCTAAATGAAAAAGCAATACATAACAATAATGTTTTATTTAATAGAATCGATCTTATGGAACGAGAGATTGGCTATATCAGATCGATGAAATTGAACCGAGGTCAAACCGGCATTGATTAATCTTACCGTGGGGTGCGTTCCTGTCCAGGTTCGTTTGCGGCCGCGTTGTTTTTATATTCTTTTATTAATGTTATTTTATTGTGATATAGTTTATTTATTGTTTTATATAATGTTATGTGTTGTTTTTAATCTTTTAAATATCTAACGAGATGCATATGCATCGAAATGTTTTAACCTAATTCACCGATCTGATGATGACACCAAATGGTGTTGAAACTCGAGTCATCCTAAAAGGATTTTAAGAAACGTCGACAGAAGGTAAATAACCTATTTTATAGTTTTCTAATACATGTTCCACTCTGTAGCAGTGTTCCTCCCAGTTGGCCGAGGTAATTAGTAGATCGTCTACGTATACAGTTGTAAACTGGAGTGCTTCTTGACTGAGTATCTGATCCATACATGCTACAAAGATGGCTACTGAATTCACTAGTCCGAAGGGCAATCTCTTGATCTGATAATTGCGTCCTTCAAATATGAAAGCCATATACTGGCGACTCTGTGGGTGCAACTCCACTTGCCAGTAACCACACACGGTGTCCCATGTACTAATGAACTTGGTCGAGTGGAATCTCTTTAATATTTCTTCAATCTCTCTGGGCGATGTTCTATCATTTATTATCATTTTGTTAATTCCGCGTGCACCCAAACAAAGTCGGACTTGTCCATTTTTCTTAGGAATAGCCACAATTGGACTGGTGAACGGAAATTGATTAATTTCTATAATATCACTACTAATCATTTTATTAATCTCAGTTCGTACCGCCTCCTTCAGTGAATGCGCTATCGAATAGGACTTTCTGTTAAATTCCACTGGTTCCCTGAATTGAATTTTGCATTGGTAATTTTTGATTTTCCCGGGTTCATCTGAAAACACTGTTCGATATCTCTCATATATTTGAATTCAATTGTTTATTTGTTTCTCTGTCAATTTTTCTTTTGTACCTCCGCATCGGAAGTTCCTTATCTCTTGTATCTTCTGTGCCCATAAGTCGTCTTCTGTATTATGGTATATTATTCGAGTACATGGTGATTTATTTTCTATGTAATTTACTTCACTAAGTTGTTGGTGCATCTGGCTGGGAAGTACAATCTCGCTACCTACCAAATCCGCCGTCCACGTTACCCCTTCTGAGAACAGTGACACATTCTCCCTGCTCAGATCAATAATAGCTGAGTTTCTCCTTAGTAGATCACATCCTACCAATACATTAAATGGCAATCCTGTTGCAATTAAAAACACCATATTCATAACTACACCCTTGCTAGCAACATTTAACGATACTTGTTTTCTGATAGTTTTATTTTGACGACCAGTGGCCCCTATTAATACAATATTATTGACCGGTAATATTGGTAGTGGTCGACGGCATTCCTTTTGTATTCTATTTAATTCAATACTATTAATTATGGACACATTAGCGCCCGTATCTATCATTATTTGAGCTAAAATTCCTTCGACTTCTTCATTTATATAAATTATCTCATTATTTTGGCTGTTGAGACTTGTAGTGTTTTCTTCCAATAGTTCATTTCTGAGATTTTTTAAGTAATTACTATAAATAATTGAAATGTTATTTAAGTTACTGTCTTTATTCAATTCTCGTCCATACCCAGTAGATAGGAGCAGTGAAGGGTTGTGATAATTTATCACTGCCTCCTCCTGTTTAAATTGTCAATGTTATTATCAATTGGGCAGACTGATGTGTCGGTCTGGAATCCATGGATCGGTTCCTGCCGCTCAGTATGATGGTCAAAGGGTGGTTCATGGTTTGTTTGTCTGTCTCGGTCCTCCAGGCTTGTACTTCGTCTGGGTCTATTGTCCATATGATTGTCACTTCCACTATTTACCTGCCGGGTTTCATAATCATGAAAGCTATTCATGGTTTGTTTGTCTGTCTCGGTCCTCCAGGCTTGTACTTCGTCTGGGTCTATTGTCCATATGATTGTCACTTCCACTATTTACCTGCCGGGTTTCATAATCATGAAAGCTATTCCGTCTTTGATGTTGATACCTTCTTTGACCATTTTCTTCTGCTCTTATGTAGTTTACCCTAGGTCTATAGTTCCTATTATTATTATTATTACCTTGTTGATAGTTCCTGTTATTATTATAATAACGGTCAGTATTAACATGGTTGGGGTTTCTCTGACTGTTATTATTATTATTATAGTAATTACTTCTATTATTATTATAGTAATTACTTCTATTATTATTATTATTATTATTATTATTATTATTATTATTATTATTATTATTATTATTATTATTATTATTAGAATTACTTTGGTTCGCGGGGTAGTTATTATTATTACTATTATTATGGTAATGATTATTATTTCTTATGTCAGGTCGATCATTTCTCCTCCTGCTTTGGCGATAGTAGTCTTCATGTTCATAGTTTTCGAGCAACTCTGCCATGGCTTGTACTGTTTTTATCTGGCTACCCCTACATGCTCTAATGATATCTACATCATAGTGATATGTGACAACTTATTAACAAGGCACTCTTCTGGTATGTTTGGTTCTAGGTGTTTTGCTAAACACACCTTTCCTAGAAAATATGCGGTCAAGGTGGTACCTATGTTGGCATTATATCTTCCGTGACATATGTTGTCTTGTATTAGGTTTTTCGTAGACTCTGACCAATATTTTGCCTTGAACAAGTTTTTAAATTGTTGGTAGTCAGTTATATCACTCCTTATCGCCATCCACCAATTTTCTGTCATTTCTTTGCAAGATCATCTCGCAATTCGTGGTTCGTACTCCATCTATTCCCACGATGTTTCGCAAAATATTCCTCAATTATAGCCAGAAATTACATTGGTTTTGTTTTGTATTGTTTAAAATTGAGCCATTCTCGACCTTCAGTAGTAGGGAGACTAGAAAGGTTATTTGGTCGATACCAAATGAATTCTATTTCTTCCTGGTTCTGACGTACTTGACCAGTTATATTGGTCATGGCAGCTTCAATACCATCACACTTTTCCGTGAATTGGCTCCGTACCTTCCCCAATTCTTCCTGTGTTTCCCTTTGGTTTTCTTCCATTTTATTCCGATTGTTTTCTTCGATATTCGTAATTTTGGTGTGTACTTTTTCCTTAAAGTCTTGTATTTCTTGATTAATCTGACTCCACTTCTTGTCAGCTTCTGTAATTTGTTTTATTCCGGTTGTTTCTTCTTCTAATTTCTTGTTTGTCGACTCACTATTATCGTTTATCTTCTTGCTCAACTCTTCTTTTAACAACTCTATCCTTTCATCTAACTTGTCCATATTTTTCTGGTTAACCTCCCTTAATTCTTCTCTTAATGTTCGATTATTCTCATCTATTTTCTCCTCCATCTTTTTGCTATTTTCTTCCATCTTCTTACTGTTCTCATCCATTTTCTTACTGTTCTCCTCCAACTTCTGACTTAATTCTTCACTTATTGTTCTGCTGAACTTCCCCATAAGTTTTATCATGTCCTGTAAGCTCACGTTCTCCGTTTGTGTGGGGTTTTCTGGTTGTTTCTCCTGTGACACGGGTTTGGTTGGTTCAGCAGGCAGTAGTATCATCTCCACGCCTTCCACTGGCATCGCCTCTTTCTCTTCCATGTCAATCTCTTTCTCGGCTTCCACCGCCCTTTTCTTTGATGTTGCTCTCCTGTGCATTTTTATTACCCTTCTGAGCTTGTAACAGTTGCCAGCTAAAATTGGAAATTAGGCAGATTATTTTGATTTCTTTTGCCTATCAATTCCTAATTTCAGCCCCTCAAGTTGGAGTGCCACTTTGTAACAAATCCTGTTTTTGATCAATTAAAGATAAAAAAAATGTTGTTTAATTTTAATTTATTGAGAAATTTCTTTTTTTTTTATTTATTATATTAATTCCTTTCTTACAGTACTTATTTTGGTTGGTGATGAATAATTTGTTTAAAAACGTTAAATAGATTATGTGATTTGAATAATCGATTTATAGTATTTGTAGTCTTTACTCCTTTTCGATGTCGTTCTCTTCCTCCTTGATGTCCAGGTTTCAATTAATATCTGAAATTCTTTTAATTATATACTTTCAAAGAAATAAAACTCAAATATGGAATATTTAATTTAATTTATTGATATTATTGCGATTAGTCGAGTCGAAATAATTATTCACGGCTCGAACTCTTATCTCAGGTCGATTTGAATCGAGTAATTTTTCTTTTTAATTTAATAATATTTTAACATTAATAGGGTTCTTTTTACTGTTATCAGAAGTCAGAAAAAGGCAATGCTGAAAAGTACAATACTTACAACTAAAAGTTCTTACTTAATATTATAGAAATAATATTTATCATAAAAAATGTTAGTAAAATGGAAATGTTCGAACCACAGACTACGCTTGGGCTGACGTCATCACAGCTGATTGAAGTCGTCTCAACAGATTATCTCATCAAAAATGGCCGATCCTTCAACTCAGATTTATACAAAGAGCTTCTCAACGATTTTCCTCCAAATAAATGTTTATTATCTAAGTGTCCCTCATCCGAGCAGTAGTTATTAATTTTCTTCGTTGTAGTGTGATTATTCCGTGTTCGTGATCCGTTTTTGGTTCGGTAATAGGTGTTGGTTAAAAGTGTCTTCGTTTCAAATAGTTCATCCAGAATGTCGTGAGGATTTTCACAGTGAAATTTTCTCTATTAGTTCCTTGACCGTTTCTATATCTGTTTGATAATTGTGTTATAGTACGATTTTATGCTTTAATAAACCTTACCCAGTTTCTAAAAATTTACTCTTTCTCTTACCTTGGGGTTCCAATCCAGGGTTCTACAGACAAACAAGTTGCAGAAGGATTATTTGGGTTTAAGTGCGAAATAATAGTAAAACAGTTTATGCTGTATAAAAGAAATTACTTCTGGTTTATTGTACAAATTAATTACTTTGACTCACTTTGATGACAATTAAATTTCTTATTTCTTTTTCTGGTAAATTAAAATACTCGTCGAATTAGTAACATATAAAAACATAACATAAAATTAACCAATAACCAAATCTTACTTAGCTATACCAAAATAATTCATAAACTTAATGAACCAGTACTTTTTATATCTTCTTCCTTCCCTATTTCTTTTCTAATTTCATTTTTTAAACCCCGTTCATCGAGCTCTTTAAACTTTTATTAGGCAATATGAAAAGATTTTACTTGAGATGCTTAAAATCTTTAACTAATAGTTTGTTCTTGGTACTTAACCAAATCCGGAGAAGTTCTCGTTGATTTCACCACCACCATGTGTTAATTACCATGTCCTCGAGCACTTCGCACTTTGATGTTTCACACATTTATATGTTTTTCACGTTCCTTATTACGTAGTTGTATAAACGGTATTCAATAGTTTACTATTGTTGATTATATTTTCTTTGACAACATTTTGTTGGCCGACATAAGTTGTGTGCGAACACTGATTATTTTTTGAGTTGTTGACCGCATTATTTTTCACATTTTGCTAGATAGGCCGATTTTAATGTTTTTGGCCCATCTTACACGCCTGAGGCCACCGCTGACTTGCTAACGCTCTGTGTGACTTCCTGATGCAAACTGCTTGTTAGGCGTTAGCCCAGCGGCGCGCCCGCGTAAGTATTTTTTTTAACTTTGCCTTCTCTGATTGGCCGGTAGGTTCCGATGCTTAGCCCGGGTATTCTGATATTCTTTACTGCCTGTTGAAACTGGCGTTTTCCGTAATTCATGGCCGCATGCGTTGCCAGTGGTTACGTAATACGTCTAGACTAGTTGACTTAAAGCAAAACACAGACGTGGTGTTTTGCAATAATGTTGCATGTATAGTTGATTAAGACGAGGTACCCCAAAGGTGAACACTGACTGCTTTGAATTAAAATCTTTTTTAGCACACAATTCTGTACCATTACAATACCCCCCCCCCATTAGAGGTTTTATGCCGAAGCATAAAAACTCTCATTGCATAAAACCTAAGAGGATCAGCAAGGATATGGCGCTGCAACCCCCCTGAACTCTTTACTAAAATCATGGGTACTTACCCCCCTAGTCCAGTGGCTGTGGCTGCACCTATCCGACTTTACTGGACTTCCCTCTCGAGATCCCAACACCATAAAATCAGACAGGCAAGTCACCACAGTATCACCTGACTCTGACACATTCAATTAAAATATCAACAACTGGCGTTTCACTATCCCATATCCACAACTGATTTGTTTCCTCATAGTCGTACTGGTTCATTGTTAGCAAAGTACTGGTTAGATTTTTATAAAGTACTGGTTTTTTATCTGAGTTGTTAGTACACAACAACCCTTTATGGTGCACTCTTAAACATAATACAGCAATAAAACAAATATTTCCCCTTTGAATTTACATGATTACCTCAAATTAATTTGACTACATTGATTACCAAGATTTACACATCTTACATTGGTTTCAAATAAACCTGTAGCTTACAATGTCTACATAGCAGTATAAACTTACTGTCTATTTACATAGAGTACATAAAAAATTCCATACAAATTACATATTAGTACTTTCTCCCTTGACAAAACATTATTCCCCACAAAATTACACATTGACTACATAAAATACAAGTAAATCATAGCGACCTTACTATAAAATACAGATTACACCCTCAAGAATACCTTATCCTTAACTCCTAACGCAGTTTTTTTTTTTTTAACTACCCCACTACCCCCCGAAATCCCTTAACCCCTGATACCCGTTACAATTTACTGTTCTGCACTAGGCTTCTTGGCCATCGCCGGCCTCATCGTAGTCGTAAACCACATCTCCCTCGTGGCCTGTAACTTGGTCACCCCCCATCCACACTCACTATGACCCCCCCTGGACTGTAGCGCCCAGTTGCTTCCACAAGGACTGATGCAGAAGGGGTGGACATTTTTTCTTTTATTCCACCCCATCGTTGCTTCGGCGTTACAATAAAAGTTCAGTATTTATTACTTTACTAATCATGATGAATACACCCCTAATGGACTACCACCCCTATATGGGTGAAAATAGCCCTGTTCCAAAAATTTGGTAGATTCCCCTAAAAATAACCCCCCAAACTAAATTTAACAAACCACCGGGTTAACAAACAAAAACAAATCATAAGCCAGTTATAACAATTAAAATTTATTATTTGCTATAGGTAATTAACTACTTTCACGGTCATGATCCGGTGAGGTCATGACCGCACTTAGATGGGGAATCTACAGTTAAACATATAAATACTACCTCAGCAGCAACACAAACATTTCCTTCAATTTTCAATTTAAATAAATATGTTAGTCTCTACGTTTTAATCAATTACTATTTATGTTACAATTCAAATCAAAAGGAATTCACATTCATTAGTGACATTTACATTTCCAATTAATTTACTTCCTACTCAAATTTAATTTCATTACCTCATGTGTTCAAAACAGTTTCCATTACTTTAATTACATTATATTCAAAATGATTCTACATTAATAAAATCCTCCCACATAAATCCTAACTACATTACAATCAAACACTAAGTTACTTCATTATATTATTCACAAAAAGTTAACTCAATTTAATTACGTCTTGTATTAATTTTATTGTATAATAAAATTTCTCTAAGGCAATTATTCATCAACATAAAATGTTATTATTATCACCTCCATCATAACTGTAAACGTTAGTCACACAAAACAATATACCTGTTGTAACAGGACAGAATTGGGTGATTGGTTTTATCTCAATTGTAAATGCAACGAAGGGGAGATACCCACACAGGGCCTCAGTTTTAACAATCAACATTCACTTTCGGGGGACCCAGTTGCACGTTTGGTCTGTCCGCCCTCAGTTTGTTACAATTCCTGATGCTGAGGAATGTAAACGAGTGCGCGCCTACTTGCCTGAACATCGTATTTGTCACGAACTTTTTGCAAGCCTCTGAACGCAAATTAATGATACACAGACTCGCACCACCAAAGATACCACGTGATGCCCGTTGGGCCTATCCGAAGCAAGAAGCCAAACTCAAGAAGGAGTGTTGGCCATCTTGAAAAAATTAATGAGCGCCAAGTCATCAAACCGGCGGGTTGAACGTATAAGGCTCGCGAGCCGAAAAATTTACTAAAACTTGTAAAATGTGAGTCAACTAGAGTAAATAATGTGATAAACAGTGAAACCTTAACATTTTAATTCAGTGAACCAAATTTAACCAGCAGAAACCTTTTCAGGACGAATTAGTGAACGAACAGAAACAGACTAAGTACAGCACGTGTTGGACACAGCCAGAGAAGTAAAACAATAGCATTTTAGTTCAACTAAATGGGGAAAATTATTTGAAAAAGAGCTCTTTATAGTAAATGGGGTAAAAATGAATGAATGCGAGTGTATGCAAATGCTGGGTCGCCTTTACATAATATAATATAATGAACCATTTATGTTAAGTATGCTAAGGAAAACTGTAAATTTTGTTTTGTCTTGGTTAAATTGAGCATGTGTCTTAACATTAATATTTGTCAGATTGAAATCCAAATGGATACAAAATAAAATTATATCATTATTTTCGAAATAAAAAATAAAATATTAAATCACATGTCTAATAAAGGTTGAATTAATTAACAATTACAATGAGAGTTGAGTACATTAATAACGTAAACCCTAAATCACGCTTATAGATACGAGTTCATGTGCAGGACCCTGGCCGACAAAAGGTAAGATGAGTTTTATTAATTATTATGTGGTAGAGTGTTTATATAATCTCACTGTTAACAGCATATCAGCTGATGCACTACCAGAATATCAACATAACCTTAACTCAATACGTTTACACTGATACAAATTTTCGTCATATCCTGTTATTATTTACCACACTTCATTACCTAAATCAGCCAAGTACTTATACCATAAACTCAAATAGTTAAATGTTCATTCACTGTTTATCTAACCACCGTTATCGAAAATTAGTCTGGTTTTCACATAACATTTTTCATTCTCATTTATATACATCATATGGCTATCATTTGTGTAATAACCATTTAACTCTTTTTTATCCGTTTTACCATAATAATAATCCCCAGGGTTATCCCCCATTATTATTTTATCATTAGCCAAGTCTACACTATTATTTTTTGTCCAGTCTCCATCAGTATCATTTGTCACAATTAAATCATTTATCTTTTCATCACTATAGTTGTCAGCTGTTACTAATACGCTAACCCTAACAACAGGTAAGTGTTCATCATTATCAATCTCAATATAATCATAGTTTGCTACTCCACAGGGTAAGTCTCTGTTATTTATAATAATTCTCTCATTATTTAACTGCTCAGCTAACCCTTTATAACCTCTATTAACTTAAATATCTCCATCACTCTCTCTCTCTCTCTCTCTCTCTCTCTCTCTCTCTCTTTATGATCACTTTCCCAGACCCCTTTTACATTCTCATTCAACTCAGAGGGCAATACCACATTATTTAAACTCCATATGGCCTCACCAGATACACTAAGAACCACAGGACATTTTGAAGACCTTTTGTCTTCTACAAAAACTATCGAGGAACTCTCATCCTCCAAAGACACTAATGAAGTCTCTGCTTCACACTCTACATTACAGGAAAATTTTGTCCTCTGTTCACACTTTGCATTCAAACTATCTTTGTACTCCCTTTCTAACTCATAAACACTAAGTAACACTCCATAATTAACTTCAACTCTCATTCTATTTTCATTATCACTATTTACCGTATCATTCTTAGATACAGCCTTTTCAAATACTTGGTTAACCTCATCAGAATTAACATTATTACTCACCTTGTTCTCTGTTATTTTATTAATTATATTCTCACTACACTTACCGGTATTTCTTGTACTCTCCTCTCTTTCTCTAATGTTATCTACATCATCTTGCATTTGTATCTTAATTGTATTGAACCGTTCATCAATACCACACAGTGAATTTTTTAATTCATCAAACTTTACGTTTATGCTATTCTCAAATTTCATATTTTGTTCTTTGTATTGTTCAAATTTAGCATCATTTGTGTCAAAGAGTTTATTTAATTTAGTCTCGTTTATGTCAAAACGCCTATTTATATCACTACTTATTTCATCGAATTTAGTATCAAATTTTTCATCACTATTGTCTAAACGATTATTTAAGGCATCCAATTTCTTATTCTGTTCATTAAGCTTGGTATCATTCATGTCAAAACGATTATTTATTACATTAAAATTTACCTCCAACATTGCATTTTGCTTTGCCAAAAGTGATTGCATCATATTCATTATATCGTTACTATCAGATTGTTTAATTTGGATAGGCGTTGAATGAATCCTAGCGCCTTCCATTGTTACGGACTCGGTTAGGCTTATTTCATTTACTACTGTTTTGGTTACTATTGTATTTACTTGATTGTCTGTACTGGTACTAGTTAAGTTAATGCTGTTGACTTTGTCACTATTATTTTCCGTTTTTGTTTTATATTATTGTTTACTTACACAATTACGCTTAAATAATTTAATTACCTTTTATCTGTCAGTGACTTCGTTCTAGCGTTTTTTATATAGACGCGTTTCGTAACATGTATCACATCTTCAGTAGTCCTCGTCAAAAGTTAAAATTCACATAAAACACATAAAAACAAATTTGCACATATTTACAAAATTACAATGACGACACACACATAACACGATGTAACTTCGGCTTCGTTGGACCGGTCTGACCGCACATGTAGTTGCCGAGCCACTAATTGAACTAGGTCAATCCTTATCACCAGTCATTACCGTCATGCACGATTATATTTAGGGCTGTATCATATAGTGAGTGAGATTCAAACCTTAATTGTTCGTTTAGTATACTGTTATTGTTGATATTCTTGTCTTTAAATGATTTATAAATCTCAAACTCCTCGAGAGCGTCCATTAACCTACCCTTACCGCATACATGGATTGCTTTGAAATTGGTATTGAAATCTGTGTAATTATGGTTATGCATTATTAGATGGCGCGCATAATTAGATTTGGTCTTGTCTAAATCATTCCTTGGTAGATGTTCTTTGTATCTTTTCAAGAAAGACCTGCCAGTTTGACCCAGATAGAAACAATCACAATCATCACATGACATCCTGTAAACACCTGTTTTCTCTTCTAACGGAAATGGTTGTTTTATGCGTAACAAATTAGATATATTATTATTTGTTTTAAACGCGACTTTTGTATTGAATTTAGAGAACACATTGGATATAATGTTAGGTAAAAGGCTACCGTACACTGTCGTTATATACTTTTTATTATTATTTTTATTATTGTTAACTTTATTATCATCGATGGTATTATGGTGGGATCTAGTTTTATATAGGTGTCGCTTAAGAAGGCTATCTATCATCGAACTCTTGTACCCATTCGCTATTGCTATATGCCTTATTATATCCAATTCGTCCTGAAAGTCCTTTTGGTTAAGTGGAATCGTTACCAACCTATGAACAAAACTGTTGTAAGCCGCCATTTTCTGACTATATGGGTGATGAGAATCGGCGTGTATTGTAATATCTGTGGTGGTGGGTTTCCTATATATTTTATATTGAAATTTATTAAGATACTTTGTAACAGTCAGGTCCAAAAAATTGAGTTTATTGTCCACCTCTGTTTCGAGGGTAAATTGTATGTTCTTGCTAAGGCTGTTCAAAATAATGTTTCAATTTCTCTATCTGCCGTAGCGTGCCGTTAAAAATTATAAAGGTGTCGTCTACATATCGTGCATAGAATTTAATATTATTACAAAATTTGTTATTCTCTGAGAACATGTAAGTATTTTCAAAATGATGCAAGTATAAATCCGCCAGCAGTCCTGAAAGTGGCGAACCCATTGCGAGACCAAACTCTTGTAGGTAAAAATTATTATTAAAAGTGAAGTAATTCTGCTTCAACAGCACATTCAACAATAAAATTAACTCATCTATTTGTTTGTGATTCAGCTTCTCACCTTCAATGAGAAGATCTTTTACAATTGAAATTGTGTCATGAACCGGCACGTTTGTATATAAATTAACTATGTCAAATGAAGCGATTTTGTACGTAGGTAAGAGTTCGATATCCTGGACCCTTTTAATAAAGTCAATATTATTTTTTATGCTGTGATTATTTTTTAAAACGATACTATTTTTAATAATATGATATAATTTCTTTGCCGTCTTATAGCCAGGTGTAGATGTGTAATTTATGAGGGGTCTGACAGGAATATTTGCCTTATGTATCTTCGGTAGTCCCGTGAGCTGCGGGGCGCGTGCATTTATTGGTTTTATATAACGGCGAACATTATCATCAAACAAACTACCGCAACGATTAATAATGCCATTTAGCTGTTTGACGTATTCATTGGTGGGGTCACTGTTCAATGTCCGAATGTTATTGTTATCTATAAATTCAAGTACTTTGTTATTATAGACCTGTATATCTAATATGACAATCGTATTCCCCTTATCGGCTTTAGTGATCACGGCATTATTAGAAGTAAGTTTGTCTTTAATTTGTCCTAATATTTTGGTTTCTGTGGCATGTTTACGGTATGTTGTCAGTGGTTTATTAAGCTTAATACGTTTATTTAGTTTGACATTCATTAACGCACGTAATTCGTTTTGTATTTGATGGTCGGATACAGTTTTAATGGCTGCTTCCATATTCATATAAAATGCTTCCAGCATTATATGGAATAAACTATTCCATATAAAAACAAAATAAAATGGAAGCCAGTCAGGCATCGATAGTATTTAAATACCAAAACGTTAAAATTAAACTATTAAAAACTAACTTGCACATTAAATTCAATAAGAAATGCTTAGAAAATAACCTGATTCCGAAGTATGCCAGGATATACATTAATAATACCTCACCAACTGCAAGAAAAACTAAAGAACATGCAGAACTTTTCTGGGTAAAATCGGAAATTAAATACTTGTACAGGAAGAAATTAATGCTGAATAACCGGTTGTACAAATTACACTTACAATTACTTGATAGCGTCCATCCTGCTATAATCGAAAATATTTTAGATTATGTGAATAAATATACATCAGATATAACTTACAGTACATATATAACCCAGAATAAGAAGTTTTCAAACTTAGCGAACAAAGGACATAGTAAGATGAATATTGAGCACAAACATAAGTTTTACACACGCATATCTAATCAAACTTCGATCGTCTTTGATAAGAAAGAATTGGACGTACTCAACAAGGGTTTAAAATATAACATTCCACCCAACTTACGTAATAATAACCGCTTTATCAATGAGATTGCCAATATGGAAGCAGCCATTAAAACTGTATCTGACCATCAAATACAAAACGAATTACGTGCGTTAATGAATGTCAAACTAAATAAACGTATTAAGCTTAATAAACCACTGACAACATACCGTAAACATGCCACAGAAACCAAAATATTAGGACAAATTAAAGACAAACTTACTTCTAATAATGCCGTGATCACTAAAGCCGATAAGGGGAACACGATTGTCATATTAGATATACAGGTCTATAATAACAAAGTACTTGAATTTATAGATAACAATAACATTCGGACATTGAACAGTGACCCCACCAATGAATACGTCAAACAGCTAAATGGCATTATTAATCGTTGCGGTAGTTTGTTTGATGATAATGTTCGCCGTTATATAAAACCAATAAATGCACGCGCCCCGCAGCTCACGGGACTACCGAAGATACATAAGGCAAATATTCCTGTCAGACCCCTCATAAATTACACATCTACACCTGGCTATAAGACGGCAAAGAAATTATATCATATTATTAAAAATAGTATCGTTTTAAAAAATAATCACAGCATAAAAAATAATATTGACTTTATTAAAAGGGTCCAGGATATCGAACTCTTACCTACGTACAAAATCGCTTCATTTGACATAGTTAATTTATATACAAACGTGCCGGTTCATGACACAATTTCAATTGTAAAAGATCTTCTCATTGAAGGTGAGAAGCTGAATCACAAACAAATAGATGAGTTAATTTTATTGTTGAATGTGCTGTTGAAGCAGAATTACTTCACTTTTAATAATAATTTTTACCTACAAGAGTTTGGTCTCGCAATGGGTTCGCCACTTTCAGGACTGCTGGCGGATTTATACTTGCATCATTTTGAAAATACTTACATGTTCTCAGAGAATAACAAATTTTGTAATAATATTAAATTCTATGCACGATATGTAGACGACACCTTTATAATTTTTAACGGCACGCTACGGCAGATAGAGAAATTGAAACATTATTTTGAACAGCCTTAGCAAGAACATACAATTTACCCTCGAAACAGAGGTGGACAATAAACTCAATTTTTTGGACCTGACTGTTACAAAGTATCTTAATAAATTTCAATATAAAATATATAGGAAACCCACCACCACAGATATTACAATACACGCCGATTCTCATCACCCATATAGTCAGAAAATGGCGGCTTACAACAGTTTTGTTCATAGGTTGGTAACGATTCCACTTAACCAAAAGGACTTTCAGGACGAATTGGATATAATAAGGCATATAGCAATAGCGAATGGGTACAAGAGTTCGATGATAGATAGACTTCTTAAGCGACACCTTGTAACGTACCAAATTTGGCAATTACATAGAGTAACTAATTATTACGTCAAGTGATGGGAGATCATGAAAATATTTCAAAATACGTAAAATAATGTAAACAAAAAGTGTGTATCTACAGAGATATATTATTGGAAAAAATTCCAACAAAGAAGAAGGAAGGGTAATATAGCATCATCGAGTAAAAGAGAGAAAGAAAATGACCAGGAGCCAATATAAAATGTTAGAAACCAGGCCCAATAGATTCCAACA
The DNA here is from genome assembly GCA_034769895.1 of Magicicada septendecula. Classification (NCBI taxonomy): domain Eukaryota; kingdom Metazoa; phylum Arthropoda; class Insecta; order Hemiptera; family Cicadidae; genus Magicicada; species Magicicada septendecula. The sequence goes on from CM068371.1 coordinate 450,537,363, forward strand.
GTGAGGGGAAACAACAAAAATCACAACCATTAAAATGAAGAGAAGACAACAGAGTCCCAACCAGTGAGGGGAACCAACAAAAGTTACAACCATTAAAATGAGGGAAAGACAACTCAAGGACAACCACAATGATGGTAAAACAACCAATTTATTTGTTAGTATAAATACTATGGACCAATGACTACCACAAATGGAAATACTGAAGAAGACGATTAAATAGAAGAAGAAAGGAAGACGAAGAGCAAGGAGACATAACATGAAGAATGAAGATAATATATGGACAATACAAGAAATCACCATTCACCAAGTATACAAGGAACTATGCTAATGACCGGAAGAAGTATAACTATTATCAACTATGAAGAAACCAGTGTTTAGCATAATTAAGCAATCACAAACAGTAACAGTGAAAACTTAATGTAAGTGTGAGAACCTGTAACAAGTTAACCATTTTTTAACCCAAATAAACCCCACAGACAATACAAGTGAGAAGGTTTATAACAGAGGAAAATGCGTTACCATTATAGTGGAAACATCAAAGATTAAATAGTTAAAATGCACAGACAATTAGTGTGACTAGTTTAATCAAGATTGTAACCCAAAATAGATAATCATAAGACGACCAAGAGAAATGTAAGATAGAACAGTAAAATAATTGTTCATAGGAACTGATAATAAAAACTTTGTAATCTTTAAAATGAAATATAACTGAATGCCACGGCAAGACAGAATAAAATATAAAGAAAGTCCAGAATAAATAATAACAAACAAGCTAGTTTGTTAGGTATCAAACAAACAATGTACCAAAAACAAGGTACAACACAACAAGAAATGTAATGCTATTAGATTAAGAATAATTGTGTTATTGTTTAGGAAAATAGTGTAAACATGTGTATTATTTAACAATTAAACCATTGTAATAGAGTAACAATGAAATCATAATAGTAGAATCAAATACTACAAAAGAATATGTTGCACATTGATACATAACCTCATAGGGAGTGCACCTTAAAGCGTTACGAGCTTTAATTAAATTATTAAATACTGAAATTTGTCACTTACCAGTTACAATTATTTACCAGGGTTTACCAGGGTGTCGTCTGATGTACTTAGGCAGAGAAAAACAGGCAATGCAATGACAAACACACCTTGATGTGGTTAATTGACACTTTTTATTAACTTTTAATTTTTTAATATTAATTACTAAATTTTAACTCCCTCTTCATCAATTTCTTTTATATTACATCGTTAATAATTATTGGAATATCAGTTCAATTCTGATTTACTAGCTATTCATTCGAAAAAACTTTGCTTGAAAACACTGATACTTGTTATACATGAAATGAAAATAGTTGCAATACTTATGACTAAACACTTAGCACTCTAACCATGGTATCTAAATTATGAAAGCGACCCATATTGCTCTCTCTCTCTCTCTCTCTCTCATACCATAAAATTCCCCATAATTTAGTTATAACCCCATAATTTAGATTTAGCGCTTTTAAATTGATTTTTATTTGTTAATAGATGTGTAAATGATTACTTTCCTGAACTTAGATCCATAACGACCACGTGGTGAATTTAGTTCATTGCTGTTTTCCTTGTTGTCTGAATAGGGTTCACTTTTTATGTCCGAAAAGTTTCTGCTGTTAGTTTAGATATTCACCAATCACATTTTGCACTGCTTTTTTGTTTCTGCACTCACATAATTAAAATTTTGCTTTAGCACGTGGTACTGTTGTACAGCCGGCCGGCTATCGGTGTTGAAGGTGACAACCTAGTTTTCCTAAGCGTCTATATAAACCACGCCTTCTCCATCCATGGCATCTATGTTCGTGATTGGTCGGTACAAATCACGTGACGCTTTAATGAGTCGTCACGTGATATCACTTGTGGAGCGAGTTTAAATAGTTTCGTTCTGTCTCTGGGCTCGCTATCGGGTCACAGTCATGGGTCCTACCGGGCCTACATACTATCCCTTGAGGGCTAACTCCCGCCCTGACGTACTGGACATTGCCGCGGTCAGGGGCGTTTATTGCCCGGTCCACGTCTCCGTCATTTCGGAACTGTCCTCGGACCATTGCCCTATCAGTGTGCATATAGCTACCCAGCACGCCACCGTCCGCGACGAGCGGCGGGTAATCGAGTGGGACCGCTTTGGCCCGGCGTTCAGTCGCCGCCTACCAGAGCATATCCCGCTCGACACTACCCAGCATGTCGACGAGGCAGTTGCCTTATTCGACACAGCCGTAGTCTCGGCGGTAGACGTGTCCTCCCGGATGAAGCCGGGGCTCACGCCGGACTATCAGCGGATCCCCGAAGAGGTGTCTCAGCTCGCTTGCGAGAGGAATCGCCTCCGGAGACGCTGGCAGAGGACTCGTGACCCGGCTGACAAGGCTGCGTTCAACAGAGCGTCCGGCAAGTTGCGTCGCGACATGCTGGCGTTCCGTAGACGCAACTGGGAGCTAGCTGTTACACAGATGGATGGCCCTGCCGAGGACCGTAATGTCTGGCGGATTCCCAGTGCCCTAACGGGAAAGCGCAAACGCGCGCCTCTCCCCGCACTGGCCGGACCCGGCGGTCAACCCCTTGGCCGCCCCCTCGAAAAGGCAGAATTCTTGGCTGACAGTTTAGAGCGTCAGTTCGCTCCCAACCCATCCAAGAACCCGGCCTTCACTGAGCAAATCTGCCGCGAGGTAGAGCGCTTTCTATCGGCCGATATCACAGTCCAGCCGGAGCCCATCTCCCCGGAGGAGGTCTCTGAGAGGATTGTTCAGCTCAAGCCCCGGAAGGCGCCTGGTCCGGACGGAGTCATGAATTCCGCCCTCCATCGCCTTCCGGAGCGAGGAACCCAGTTCCTCACTGACCTGTTCAATTCATGCCTCAGACTGGCCTATTTTCCGGTGAAATGGAAAACGGCTACCGTCATCGTGATACCTAAGCCGGGAAAGAATTCTTCTCGAGTGGAAAACCTCAGGCCCATCAGCCTCTTGTCCGCGACGTCCAAGGTTTTTGAGCATCTGATCCAGCGTAGGATCCGCGACCATCTAGAAAGACTAGACGTGCTGATCCCCGAACAGTTCGGCTTTCGTGAGCTGCACTCCTCGACTCATCAGCTGATGAGACTCGTGGAATGCATAACCGAGGCTGGCTGCCAGGGCAAACAGACGGCTGCGATCTTCCTAGACGTAGAGAAAGCCTTTGACCGCGTGTGGCACGAGGGTGTCCTCTACAAACTGACGGAAGTCCTTCTCCCAGACTGCTACGTTCACTTGATCGGCAGCTTTCTGCGAGACCGTAGCTTCCGAGTGAGAGTAGACCACGCTCTCTCTTCGGAGAGGCGTATTACCGCTGGCGTTCCTCAGGGAAGTGTCCTTGGGCCTCTCCTGTTCTCGTTGTTTGTCAACGACACGCCCCGAGTTCCTGGAGTGAAACTGTCGCTGTTCGCGGACGACACTGCGGCTTTTGCCTCAGAGCCGAACGCGAGTTATGCGGCAGTTAAGCTCCAGCGCCAACTCGACGCGTATGTCGGGTGGACCGATGACTGGAGAGTTGCCGTTAACGCTTCCAAGAGCGCCGCGGTAATATTCTCGCGAAAACGTAAGCGGCCTCGGCCGCTTAAAGTAGGCCCCGTCGAGGTGCCCTGGACCAACAGCGTCAAGTACCTCGGGCTCCACGTGGATTCCCGACTCACCTGGCGAACCCATGCACAGTACATCCGACAACGCGCTTCGGCGCAACTCAGTAGACTCTGGCCCGTGCTTTCTAATCCGGCAATGACCCCCCGGCTAGGTAAGCTCATAGTCAACACGTACGTGTTGCCCGTGATTACCTACGCCTGTCCTGTTTGGGGATACCTGGCTCGTGGTCATAGAATCGCGCTCCAGCGCGTACTCGACCGGGGACTGAAGCTCGCGTGCAAAGTCCCCGGAGGTACTCTTCTCGTCTTTTGAGGAGAGGACTCGGTGTCCGCTCTCTTGATGACACCGTGAGACGCCTGGCGCGACGATTCTATGTTCGTTCCGACAGAGTGACCCACAATTCCCTCATTGCCGGACTTGGTAAATACACCCCGCGACCAGGTGAGTCCTGGAAGCGACCTCGTTTGCTAGTCCCGGTGGTATAATCCACCAATCGCAGGTCGCTTCAGACCCCCCCCCCATAAGTAGATAAAAAGTATATAATGAACTCCAACAGACCCAGTGGCAGGAGTCCTTTCTGAGACTCGGGACACTGCACTACTCGCGACCCGCGCTTCGCGCGGGCCGCGCAACCCCCAGTTGTGTTCTGGGCTCGCTAAAAAGTTTGTGCTTTTTGCCAACGGAAAACGCAATCATCCACGCACCGGTTCGCATTCCAACACCTCAAGGAGCAGTGCTTATTGCAGGCCTCTGACAAAATATGCGTCTTGGTGCCCCGACGAAGTAAAACAAGGAATGTTAGTTGCTCAAAACTGAGGCCCCATTTAGGTAGACCTTATGTTACACTTATAATTGCAATAAAAATAAAACCCCTCAAAATTGTCCCATCACAACCTATAACATAAAATCATATATGTTAATTAAACCAAGCAACTATCAACAATTGTTTCAATCAAAGATTCATTATGAATAGTAATGCAAACTAATAAATAATATTTATACTGAGAGACACAGCAAATAAAGCAGATTAAATATGATAACATATAGCCAGAAGAACAGAAACCCTATGTAACAAGTTAGTTAAGCAAAATACACTATTAAAACTTGTTAAAAGATTACTGAAAATGTTACCAGTAGTTAGAAAAGTATCTAATACTACTATGAGAACAGATCACAATTATAATAATAGTAGTTTTATAATCAAATTATTAGAAACTAACTGACTATGATTGTATAGCCAGATGTAAACAAACACTATGTAACAAGTTAGTTAAGCAAAATGCACTATCAAAGCTTGTTCAAAAATGACTAAAAATGTTATCAGTAGTTAGAGGGAGATCTGATACTACTATGGAAATACATCCCAAATGTGATAATAGTAATTTAGTAGTTGATTTATTAGAAACTAACTGACTGTCATTGCAAAACCTGATGTAAACAAACCCAATACTAAGAATTGGAAAGCTTTCAGATAACAAAAGACTGATAAATATATTAAATAAGCAAGGTACTATAATTGTACACTGTTTTAATTTATACCATCATATACCTTATATGGTAAAATAATTGAAAAAATGACAAGTCCAAGAGTTGAGAACAGAAGGTATTTTGATAAGACTATTAATATATGAAAAAACAACATTTTTCATAAAACAAAATGTGAACGGATGTAAATAAATGTATGTATTATTGTTAGAATGCCAAACAAATGTATTTAGGTAAGAAATAATAGAGTTATAAGCGATTATAAACAATCGAATATGGTCGTTTGAGGACGCCATTACCAAATATTGTTGAAAAGTAATTAAAACTATCTTCTGTATGAAAACGAACGAGAAATGGACTCGAGACGTTTAATAATGAGTGATATAGTGTAATTGGTGCAAAATATGGTGAAATAAACTTATTCATATTAAAATTCACCGTATGAATTTGCGAAACGGCTTAGTGCGTTAATAATGGACGGATTTTATCCTTGTTTAGACTTTAATTAAAGCCGCAAGTGTCTGCGATCTATTGCCACTAACCATTCAACGATACGATAATTAATAAAAAAGTTATAGCAATTATAAACTTTTCAGTTATTTTGTGTATCAACGCTTACGTCACATTTAATCTCTAACCCATACAAAAATTGGTAAAAAATTAAAAGTTTTATTTAACTAAGGTGTTTTGGGGTAGAGAGTTCGACAATTTAAACCAATCAAATGACTTAAAATAACCAGACAAGCAGGAGACGCTTAGGTGAAGCGTTCAGTCATCATTGAGTCGTCAAAGAGTATTCAACGAGCAAGGTTGATGAAGAAAATTGTTAAGTTTTATTTAAACAGTGCGCGTCACATTCAGAAGTTACGCTACACACATAACCTGCACACAACATAATAATAACGAGTGTCCAGTGTAAAGTGAATTAAATTAATAAACCGGCCAGTGTATAATAAAGGTCGTGTTTTCGTGTTTTATAAATAACAGGGAGTACTCTATTTTTATTATTAAACGAATTAAATAGAAATAATAATTTTCGTTAGTGAACGAAGAATTATTGTTTGGGTACTGCACTAGTCAAAGAGTACCGAAGTGCATAACCAATGATGAAAATTATCAGAATTGAACAAATGAATTATATCGTAATTGATAATTTAAATAATAAATGTTTTTTAATTTTATAGTGTTTGAAAAATCAATATCAATTTAAATATTGAAAATACGAGTGTAATGAATAGTCACTCACTTGACTCATTTCGTTTGAATTGACGAATAAATAATTTATTGCGAAAAATATTCTAACCAACTGATAATTATACATCAGAAGCAATATAATTAAAATGTATGTGTTAATATTATTAAGAATTGAATGAATAATTAATTTATTCAAAATAACTACTTACTTTTGTTAACTAACCTAGAAATAACCTTGACAACTTTGTCACCAAGTAATGAATCTGTTCTCAATTAATTTCAATCCAATGAAAGCTATCACAAGAGTTTTTTTATAATAGATTTTTTCTCTTGCCAATAAATGATTTTTATAACTAACGAATAAATAATAATAGTAATTTTTAACAGTGCAGCATAAAGCACGTGTTATCAAAACAACTACTGTATCAGTCTACTCACGTACAATAGTACGACATATATCGGTTTATGGTACCGACTTTTGTAATTTAAATATTTGTTTGTTTTTTTGTAATAATTCTTTATTAAATATTATTAACTAAGATAACATCTTGTATCTGGTATCATGCAACTTCCAAGAACACACGAATTTGGTAATGTAACTGAGTAAAGAGGACATAACCTCTCTAACTAAAATTATTGTACCAGACCCCAGTGTTACCAGCCTTGAGGTTAAAAGAGCTCAAGAAATGTTAATAGTAATTATTGTTTTGTGAAGACATTATTAGTTGATTGTTTGTTTTTTAAAAGAGTTAATGGCATTTCAGAATTGTTAATAAATCTCAATTTATTTACCAAGTGGAACAGAGTTTTGATTTTTTTTTAAATAGTTTAATTTTCGTAACCAGTTTTATCAGAAGGTGGCGGTAGAATTTGAATTTTCAATATAATTCCAATTATAGTTAAATCATTATTTCACTTTATTGTGCATGTGTATTGTGTAAGATATTCAAATAGAATATCTGTATATGTGTATAAAGTGTATGTTGCAGCAGAAGAAGTCACCGAATAGAACATTGATAACATCCACATATGGTAAGTGGGGAGGTCAACAGTGAAGTGCTAAATACTCTTTTAAACTGAGAGAATTAAACGCGAACACCCACACCACTAATAATCATTTTAATAATAATTTTAATTTAAACCAAATATTGAAGATTGATTGAAGATAACACCTTCAAATAATAACAATTTCATCTACACACACTATTCAATATCTGTTTAGTAACAACCTATATAAAACTAGATCCCACCATACCATCGATGATAATAAAGTTAACAATAATAAAAATAATAATAAAAAGTATATAACGACAGTGTACGGTAGCCTTTTACCTAACATTATATCCAATGTGTTCTCTAAATTCAATACAAAAGTCGCGTTTAAAACAAATAATAATATATCTAATTTGTTACGCATAAAACAACCATTCCCGTTAGAAGAGAAAACAGGTGTTTACAGGATGTCATGTGATGATTGTGATTGTTTCTATCTGGGTCAAACTGGCAGGTCTTTCTTGAAAAGATACAAAGAACATCTACCAAGGAATGATTTAGACAAGACCAAATCTAATTATGCGCGCCATCTAATGATGCATAACCATAATTATACAGATTTCAATACCAATTTCAAAGCAATCCATGTATGCGGTAAGGGTAGGTTAATGGACGCTCTCGAGGAGTTTGAGATTTATAAATCATTTAAAGACAAGAATATCAACAATAACAGTATACTAAACGAACAATTAAGGTTTGAATCTCACTCACTATATGATACAGCCCTAAATATAATCGCGCATGACGGTAATGACTGGTGATAAGGATTGACTTAGTTCAATTAGTGGCTCGGCAACTACACGTGCGGTCGGACCGGTCCAACGAAGCCGAAGTTACATCGTGTTACGTGTGTGTCGTCATTGTAATTTTGTAAATATGTGCAAATTTGTTTTTATGTGTTTTATGTGAATTTTAACTTTTGATGAGGACTACTGAAGATGTGACACATGTCACGAAATGCGTCTATATAAAAAACGCTAGAACGAAGTCACTGACGGATAAAAGGTAATTAAATTATTTAAGCATAATTGTATAAGTAAACAATAATATAAAACAAAAATGGAAAATAATAGTGACAAAGTCAACAGCATTAACTTAACTAGTACCAGTACAGACAATCAAGTAAATAAAATAGTAACCGAAACAGTAGTAAATGAAATAAGCCTAACCGAGTCCATAACAATGGAAGGCGCTAGGATTCATTCAACGCCTATCCATATTAAACAATCTGATAGTAATGAATAATGAATATGATGCAATCACTTTTGGCAAAGCAAAACGCAATGTTGGAGGTAAATTTTAATGTAATAAATAATCGTTTTGACATGAATGATACCAAGCTTAATGAACAGAATAAGAAATTGGATGCCTTAAATAATCGTTTAGACAATAGTGATGAAAAATTTGATACTAAATTCGATGAAATATGTAGTGATATAAATAGGCGTTTTGACATAAACGAGACTAAATTAAATAAACTCTTTGACACAAATGATGCTAAATTTGAACAATACAAAGAACAAAATATGAAATTTGAGAATAGCATAAATGTAAAGTTTGATGAATTAAAAAATTCACTGTGTGGTATTGATGAATGGTTCAATACAATTAAGATACAAATGCAAGATGATGTAGATAACATTAGAGAAAGAGAGGAGAATTAAATTATTGTGAAAAAGTGACTTGGATACTATATAAAAACAAAATAAAATTATGCTTACTAAACTACACAACCGCTCTCACTCCCAAATAACCGTTTCTGCAACTAGAATTAGGTCTGATCTGTGTGATTAATATTGTAACGTAACGAAAATATGGTCCCCTAGGTTATATAAATAAGTTTATAAGTTTTAAAATAAAAATAAAAATAATAATTGTCCATACTAATAAAAGGTCAGAAACACAACCCATTATTGAATAAATGAATCATCCCACAATACGAATACAAGGTAGAAAGAAAAATTTGAGAAGGTTTATAAATACAAACTTCAGTGTTCAGTGAAAAGGTGTAAACAATAGACATTGACAAATAATGTAAAACCTAACTTAATCATCAATTTTAATTGATGATTTAAATGAGAGGAGAATGATTAATTAGTGCATGATTTATTTTATAAAAATGTACCTGCTATTACGTTGTATCATGTTATATTATTATCATGATAGTTATGTTGTTTTTTGTGTGTAGCAAGTGGAGTAATTCTATTAAAAGAATATCAATTAACTGATATTAATTTCATTTTTTTGTGTTATCAATACATCATTATAGAGCTGTTGTTAAACTTTATAAAGTTAAATGTTTTATATACATGTACTTAGTTAGTATGCAGCTTATAATTGTAAACTTGGCCAGAAAGGCTATAATTGTTAATGAGATACAAAAGGGTTTAGTGTAGTTATATAATAAACAAATGAAGGATTCTATAATAATGCAAGTAGTAACAAATTAAAATCAGAAATAGATAAAAATGTAATGATAGGCCTAAAACCAGTAACATTGTATAGTAAGTCAGGTCAGAAAAGTTAGGTAACGAAATTTGTAAAAAATACTAAATAGAATATAATGAGTTAGGAGAAGTCAATAATAATTGCTGACAGCAGATAAGTAAATTCAATTTAAATAAAATTTCAAAATGTAATGGTGCAATTATACCGAAAGGTAATATTTTTAACAGGAAAATAATACTTGTTAGAGTAAGTAGATTAAGAGGAAACGACAGCAAAATGTATATAATTTTGTAACAAACAATATGTAAAAGTATAATAGGATATAATGTAAATTTAGTAAAGGAGTATTTTAATGAGTGCAAGAACATTGTATGATTATGGTTATAGGATTATACATAATATCCAATAAGAGAAGACAGAATGGTTGTCAAGGACAACAAGAGATATAAAATTTGTTGATTCGATTATTGAATTATTATCCATGAACGAAGACGGATTAGTTTTGATGCACTTAGAAAAATATTGATAAAATTAAATTAAATCAATACAATTGTGAACAAAATAAGTAATAAATAACCATAATATGGTTCACTGACATTCGACAGTCTTATATAACCGAATAATAATAAACCTAGACATCAAAATTGACGAAAATCTAAAGGAAGAACTCTACCAATAAAACTCAATATAATGAGTAATCATTAACTTAATTAATAAACCAATGCAGAGAAATAACTACCTGAATAGAGTTATATAATCCAGTATTATAAAGAACGAAAACAAAACACAAAATTATACTTGAACATCATCTTCCACAATTCAATAGAAAAAGCATAGTTGGACATGAAATACATTGAAACCCGTAACCACAAGAATCGGACATTGGTGAACAAAAGGAGCGGCATTTCTGCATCATCCCAGGACCAAGACTTCAACTTTTATTTCGAACTTAGAGTGAAGACTGGCGAGGATTGATTCATCTGTATTCCGTTATTGACTAAACACTTCGAACGAGGTTAGCTGTACACGGCCTTCCCAAGTAACGATGTCCAGCGGACGGTGAAACTCCACTTATTTTAAATAATAATTAATAATAAATTAGTAATATATTATAATACCTTGTAATCCTATTTATGCATTTTCTGACCTTACTAATAGTTGAAAGAACCTTCACACCCTGTGTTTAAAGTAATACCATAATAATTAAAATAGTGTTTAACCCTGAATCCGATAGATAATCAATTACTTCCAATACGATCGACTTTTGTATCCCCGTAAAGGAAGAACTTTGTTGTCAAGAAATAAAAAATCATAATAAAGAATCATTTCTGAATTTGACGATATCTTATCATTTATATAATAGTTAGTGCAGTATGAACAAGTTGTAATTTATGTAGAGAGTGTAACGTAGGTGTTAAGAATTAATGTTTGTAAATTAATATTTTAGTGGAGTTAAATTTGCCAGGATGAAGAAAATAATGATGAGTGAGTGGACTGTAGTTTAATACATTTATTAGGTATAAATGTTACAATTTACTTTTGAATTCGTAAGGTTAGCTAAGCCTTGTACGCATTATAAAATTTGAAAGATCATGTTCGGTTAAAAAATGTTACATTAAAAAGGTGAGGCGCAATTATGCAACACTCGAATCTACATAAATGAAATGTTGTAGGGCCTAAGGCCTACATAATTTGTTGCGACAATAAAGAAATGACAGCCGAAGCAACAAGCGTAACTCACGTCTGCTGCATTCGGACGCTCGGAGCACTGTAACGACATGCTTGCCGACGCGAGCATGGCTGGACCATGATCAGATTAGCCAACCTTTCGATAATACAATTCCCACATTACTGTCCATAACTGCCCGCAAAAATCGAACGATTTTTTATAATACATTTTTTAATAATTTATATTATAAAGAAAACACAACATGTACGTTCTTAATAATAGATATCAACCATCAGTAGGTTGTCTTGATCATCGACATTGAATGTTAGATAACAATATTATAACATTAAACTACTGTCAGAGATAAACCTCAATAATAATGATACGGTTGAACAGGTCACAGTTGGCTTGCAAACTGATTTATACATGAGTATAAATGTACATGAATTAGCAGAGATGTATACAATACAATACAAAACATGACTAATGAATAATCTGATAATGCTTGATGATGAATAATCGGTGACTCATCACATGATGGGTCTGATACAAATTGCAAATATTTTATGCAAGTCATGATTGACAGTCCAAGCCAGTCAAGGCCAGCTGATTTATACATAATAGTATTGAATATAAAATGAATAGACAAGATTATTACAAAGTCATATGCATGTAAAAACATAGATTTAGCATAACGCTGTAATATAATAATTAAATAGTGCATGCTATACCAAATAATTGCAAGAATGCACAATAAATTGACATGTGAAAACAGATTATGCATTGTTGAATAGTTGCAAGTATATAAACGTAATGACATGTATATCATAATCACAAACATGAGTAATAATATATGTGCAATACATGATCGCAAAATACTAATACAAAATATGTGTAAAAATATATGCGTGGTGCATAATCATAGACAATAGATGCGGGTACAATAATGTGTTTTACATAGATACAAAGTACATGATAAAATACAATAGAAATATGTGTGTTGCATAATTACAAAATACATGAATACAAGGCATGATAGTATATAATAGTATAAGTGACAAGTACAGTAAATGTGTTCATACAAAAATGTAATGCATGTGTTGAGCAATTATAAGTAACACATAAAATTCATAGAATAGTGAAATAGCAATGCACAAATATTAACAAAAAATGTGCAGCAAATATGCATACATGGTTTGTATAGCTCCAAATCCATGTGAATATTATATAACAAAATCTATAACATAAGAACAAATACTAACCATAGACATGACATACATCAAATGTTGTATACAAGAAAATACATAAAATAATTGAAGCTTTACATATTAAATAAATTGAATCTTGCTTAAATAAAACAAAGCAATTTCTGAATTGAAAAGATACAAACTAAAGCTTATGGTAAAAATAAAATGCTTATATAACTAACATAATCTTCTTAAAACATTAACATGTGTTTGATAAATACATACATTTAATTTTAAAAGAAAATAAACGATATCCTTTAATTTATATAAAGAAAATATCCTCTAAAACTGATTCAATATAGTAAATACAATAAAGAAAGAACATAATAATATACATGCATAGTGTTAACTGCATGGTATTGATATAATGACTTAACACAACACTTAATACTTGTGTTAAGTAGCTACATTGATGTAGTGTTTACAGTTCGTCCCTCGCTGGCACCAAACATAACTTATGAATTGGTCTGCGAAAGGTGCCAACAGGCATATGAACGTCAACTACTTTGATTAAATTGTCTGGTCCGGGAAATGTGGCTGTGATTACCCCAAATTTCCATGCCAATGGAGGCAAGTTATCCTCGATTAGCAGAACCAGGTCACCAATGGAAACGTTTTCTTTAGCGAACTTCCATTTGTGATGCTGTTGCAATTGGTGTAGGTAGTCGCACGACCATAATTTCCAAATAGCTTGGACAAACTTCTGGAGAAGTTGCCAACAGCCGAGACGAGAGATGGGAACGTGTGATAAGTCAGGATCAGGTATTGCCGTTAATTGTGCACAGATTAAAAAATGGCCAGGGGTAAGTGGCACTGGATCGTTTACATCCGATGAAACGGCAAATAATGGACGTGAGTTTAGACAGGCCTCTACCTGTGACAAAACCGTAGTAAACTCCTCGAATGTGAGTATGGACTTACCGACAATGCGGCGCAAATGATACTTCAAACGTTTTATACCGCTCTCCCAAAGACCACCAAAATGAGGTGACGATGGAGGAATGAATGACCACTTAATACCATGAGAAGTTGCAAATGATTGGATTGTTAAGGTGGCATCCCTATTATGCCAGATTGTAAAGGTCATGCAAAACGTTGCGGGCCTTCCTAAAGTTCGTGCCATTGTCAGAATATAACTGGCTAGGTATGCCCCTACGGGCCATGAAGCGACGTAAGGCAGCTATAAACGCATTGGCTGTAAGGTCGGAAACCAATTCCAAATGAATGGCCCTGGTGGCTAAGCAAATGAATAAAGACACATATGACTTGGACAGAGTCCTAGATCTCTGCCCGCCATGACGGATCATGAAGGGACCACCATAATCCACTGTGCAGAATAAAAACGGCCGGGAAGGAGTAAGCCTGGGAGATGGCAAAACACCAAGCCTTTGAACTTGACATTTGGTATTAAATCTGAGACATTTGATGCATCTACAAATGATGGAACGAATGACTATCTTGGCGTTAATGATCCACCAGCGTTGACGAAGCGAATGATGGACAAGTTGAGCACCAGCGTGGAGGAGTCGAATATGCTCACTCTCGATTATAAGGCGAGTGATGTGAGCCGATGGATGCAAGACAGTAGGATGCTTATTATCATAGGGTAGTTGCGACTGCTGTAGGCGACCGCCGACACGTATGATGCCAAACTCATCAAGAAATGGGTCCAGAGAAGACAGTTTACTCCTAATAGAGACAGAAGCCCCATTTCGAAGGCAATTAAGCTCAGTAGCGAAGTGGATCGACTGGGATTGCTTTATGAAAAAGTTAAGAGTAGAATGAATTTTGGTAGGGGTAAGAACTCCTGAGATTTTCTCTGCCTTTGATGGTCTAGTATTTTTGCTAAATCGAAAGAAATAAGTGTATACGCAGGTCAGTTGGTGCAACGAGGAAAAGTCCTTAGAGAGATCAATAGGTAGGGTAGAAATTAGAGAAAGTTTGGGGGTTTGTTTCTCCTCAACGGAGCATTCAGGAAGCGGCACATTAGAAGGTAAGAAAGGTGAAAAAGGATTGGGTTCAGAAGATTGAGACAGACAAGCGGGACCATGCCACCAAAGCGAACAATCGCGCAAAACGTCATGGTGACATCCTCTAGAAATAATGTCAGCAGGATTATGTTGCGAATCAATATGATGTCATGTGTAGGTTTCAGTGAGACGCTGAATCTCAGCAACACGATTAGCGACGTAGGTCTTCCACCTAGAAGACTGAGCATGAATCCAATAGAGAGATACCATGGAGTCGGAGTACAGGTGTACGCTATTGACAAAGGAATGGAGAGCAGGGGTGACCTTGAATAGAAATCGCGATAACAAACAAGCACAGAGCTCATTCCGGGGTAATGACACCTGTCGTAGTGGAGCCATGCGAGATTTAGAACACAAAAGGTGACAAGAGGCCATTAAATCTTGATAAATAACTCTAACGTAAATGCAACATCCATAACCCTTTTCAGAGGCATCCACAAAACCATGTAATTCAACTAGCTTGGTCTCAGACTTGCTGCGTAAGGAGCGTGGAACAATAATTTTACTAATTAAATACAACTTATCGTATAATGAACGCCAATACGAATATAATTGCTCAGAAATTGGCTCATCCCAACCAAGATTGCACAACCACAGTTGCTGCATAAACTGTTTATAAAGGAAAACGATTGGACCAATAAGTCCCAATGGGTCGTAGATACCCGCTATAATTGACAGGATTCTGCTCTTAGAAATACTTGACTCAACTGGAAATGACTTGATGTCAAACAAGAATGAATCTGTAGAGTTGTTCCAAAGAATGCCCAAAGTACGCACATTATCTTGTTTGTTTAATGGAAGTGATAAATTATTATGCTCAGTGACCACATTTGGTTCATTTGATGCCCATTTATGTAGAGTAAACCCATATTGACTCAACAACGTGCTTAAGTCAGATTTTAACTTGATTAGATTAGAAATGGTGTCTGCACCAGTTAACAAATCATCGACATAAAAATCATTAATTATAGCTGAAGCAGCATCAGAAAAAGAAACTTCATTATCCTTACCAATCTGAATAAGGCAGCGAGTTGCCAAAAATGAAGCGCAAGCAGTACCGTATGTTACAGTTCGCAGCACGAAATGTTTAAACTGTTCAAGCGGAAAATTATGCCACAGAATAAGTTGGTAATGACAATCGTTATCAGACACTAGAATCTGTCGATACATCTTCTCGATGTCAGCGATCAGAACATAGTTGTGTATACGAAATCGCAAAAGAATAGAGAAAAGATCTTGTTGGACATTTGGGCCCACTAACAAAATATCATTGAGAGAAAGACCATTGGTAGTTTTAGCCGAACCATCAAAAACGACGCGAAGCTTCGTCGTGGAACTAGAATGTTTGAAAACGGCATGATGGGGTAAATAGTAGGTATTTGAAACCTTGGAATTAACAGAACAATCGTCAACCAGCGCCATGTGGCCAAGATCCCTATATTCCTGAATAAAATTTGCATATTCATGCGCAAGCTCAGAATCACGCTTGAACCTGCGTTCTAAACTTAAAAATCTTGCTTCAGCGGTAGCATAGGACTCACCCAACTGGGGATTATCAGACATGAATGGTAATGAGACGACAAACCTACCTTCATCATTACAATGAGTGGACTTAACAAAATGTTCCTCGCAAACTGAATCGTTAATAATGGGTGCATTATTAAGGACGGTTTCAGTCTTCCAAAACTTCTCAAGACGCTAGAATTTGATCATCGTTGTTTCTTGCCAAGAACGAAACAGCAGGACCCTTAGAATGACAATGTTTAGGCAAATTGCCTGCTAGAATGTAGCCTAACTTAGTTTCTTGTATAACAGGAAAGTTAGGACCACGTACATATTTGTTAGCTTGAATTAAGTCTAAATAAAACTGCGCTCCTAACAGTATGTCTATGTCAGCTGATATATTAAAATGTGGGTCAGCAAGGAAAATATTATCTGGGATATTAAAATGATTTATGTCGAAAGATTGTGCTGGAAGTTTGTGGGTCAACGCAGATAAGACTGCGCACGGAGCATTAAAAGTGAACCTTTGATAACGAGAAACAATACGAACTGATACCAAATTAGTGGCGCAACATGTCGCATTATTAATACCTGAGATTGGTATATTAGATTTTAGTTAAGTTAAGTTGCAATTTTTTTTGCAAATGATGCAGTACAAAAGTTTACCTGGGACCCTGCATCTAACAAAACTCGTGCAAGTTGCCTGTTACCAGCACGGTCGATGACGAACACGACAGCTGTAGATAAAATAATATTGTTTGCTGATTGAAGCTTAAATGAACAATAATTACTACTGCTGGCAGAACCCTGTTTTGACCCATTATTTATATGAAGCAATGTATGGTGTCGTCTGGAACAGATCTTACATGATTGTTTGACCTTGCAATTAGGTGAAAAATGATCTGGTCTTAAACAATTAGTGCAGCATTTATGCTTTAATATAAATTGCCCTTGTTCCGATATGCTTAAATCGCAAAATTTGTCACACATATAAATTGGGTGACTTGCCTTGCAGCATGGGCATGAATAATTATTTGAAATCGAATGATAACTTTTAAATTCAGTGCTGCCAGCAGAGTTTCGTAACTTATGTTTTTCAGACTTATTATTAAATTTTAAAATTGGTTTGTTAAGCTGCTGTCCAGCTTCTATCGGTAACGTGTTTTCTAATAATTGTCTACGGGCGTTTAAAAACTGTATGAAACTCTGAAAATTAGGAAGATTTTCAGAATCTATAGATTCTTTCCATAATTTAAATGTGGAATGGTCAAGTTTTGCTGACAATAGCTGTACAGTAATGAGTTCAAATGAATCCACTGACAATTGCATAGCTGTCAGCAAATTGACAGAAGACGTTATTGTATTTATAAATTCTGCTAAGCTCTGTACAGAGTCCTTGGTTGTAGACTTCACTTCTAGTAAATTTTGAATGTAATATTTAGCTAATATGAATTTATTGTCATATCTAGTGGACAGCAAACTTAACGCTATTGAATAGTTTTCATTACAAATAGGCAAAGCTTTGATTAGATCTAGTGGTTCATTTTTGAGAGATGAATATAAGTAATGTAATTTTTGCACTGAAGTTAAGTCAGATCTGGCATGTACCAAGTCTAGGAATATTGAGTAAAAGTGCTGCCATTCGAGAATGTTGCCTGTGAAGCAGGGCAAACTTATAGGTTTTAATTGAATGTTACTGCTTAATGTTTGAGATCCAGTCTGAATGTTGAAGGTGTCTATTAGTTGTAAGATGTTAGCCTCGGTTGAATATAAAAGTTCTTCAACTTCGACTCTATCCTCTTGGGCAGCATTTATGTCTTTAGAAATTAATTCAATTTCAGACTGTCCTCATCATATTTTATTGCTAAACTCTTTAAACTTTCTAGTCTGACAGTTAAAAAATGTTTGGTATTACTGTTGTTCTTGGTACTTAACCAAATCCGGAGAAGTTCTCGTTGATTTCACCACCACCATGTGTTAATTACCATGTCCTCGAGCACTTTGCACTTTCATGTTTCACACATTTATACGTTTTTCACATTCCTTATTACGTAGTTGTACAAACGGTATTCAATAGTTAACTATTGTTGATTATATTTTCTTTGACAACATTTTGTCGGCCGACGTAAGTTGCGCGTGAACACTGATTATTTTTTGAGTTGTTGACTGCATTATTGTTCACATTTTGCTAGATAGGCCGATTTTAATGTTTTTGGCCCATCTTACATGCCCGAGGCGTAACTCCGAGTAAGTCCCGAGGCGAGACTTGCTAACGCTCTGCAGTTAGTTAACGACCGTGTGACTTCCTGATGCAAGCTGCTTGTTAAGCGTTAGCCCAGTGGCGCGCCCGCGTAAATATTTTTTTTAACTTCGCCTTCTCTGATTGGCCGGTAGGTTCCGATGCTTAGCCCAGGAATTCTGATATTCTTTACTGCCTGTTGAAACTGGCATTTTCCCTAATTCACGGCCGCATGCGTTGCCAGCGGTTACGTAATACGTCTAGACTAGTTGACTCAAAGCAAAACACAGACGTGGTGTTTTGCAATAATGTTGCATGTATAGTTGATTAAGACGAGGTACCCCAAATGTGAACACTGACTGCTTTGAATTAAATCTGATTTGAATTAAAATCTTTTTAGCACACAATTCTGTACCGTTACAATTGCCAGTCTTCATAAAAGTAATGGTTTGCTTTGAATCAGTTAATTTTTGTATGAACAACTCATATTTTAGATTTCTTGTAAAAAATTTGTATCCTGTTCCGCTATAACATTCTGATGCGTTCGCTTTGACGTTTAACAATCAACTCCCAGTTTTTTTCCATCATTCAAAAGGTCCTGGCTGATTTCTTAGTAAATTTGCATTGTTTACAGTCAGCTGATACTTAAGTCTCAAGTTTGATTTTCTTCAAAAGAATTGAATTTTACATTATATTACAAATTACATTTTGATTATCTATTCTTATTAAATTCTAATTACATAATCAAATTCCTTATTTAATTCTGCATAATTTAATACCATACATGATATATTTTAGTGTAGTTTTAACTCAGTCATATTTACATAATACTTGCTTGTAGGCCTATACCTCCTTTACTTCATTACAAATTAAATGGTTTACAGTATATGTTAGATCACAATTATCATTAAACAAGATCATTGATTGAATTATTATGATTTGGTTTCTTTAATTCTCAGTAATTTGATGATTTACTTAGCTAATTTGAAGCCTACCTTCAATTTAGACTCTTCTCTAGGCCCCAGTGTTAGTACACTTGCCTTTTTCTAATAATATCCTATACATTCTTTAATTACTTTCACAAAGTGTTGTTACATTTATAATAAATTGTTAGTGTGTTACATTCAACATTTTTCATTCATTTGATTTGTTTCATTAACTTATTTACTATTAATTTATAATGTTGGTGAGGTTTACAATTTGGCCTATGTATTGATGTTAGTTCTATCACCAAGTTTACAATTATTTCAGATTGCTATTACCCTTTCTGACGTACAATTCCAATAAAATCCTAACAACCAAATTGCCCTTACTTAACTACAACATAGTCTGATTTTTTAACATTATTTAAACATAACAAAGGTATTCTCTTAAACTAAATTTAATCCCAAGCATTCAATGCTATCGGTTCAATGACCTCTAATACAACAAAACAAATCTGTTTTCATCTAAACAGTTTATTAAAATTAATCTTTATTCAGTCTATTTCTGTTTTTATTGATTTAGGGATTTACCCTGGTTCCCCCCCACTATTCACTGTATTCCCTAATCTTATCTCTAATAATTTTATCTAGTCTTGGGGAATAAGGAACATCACTTAATTTGCATTATTAATTGTTTATCAACTGCACTTCCAAGTTGAATTATGTATTGTATACAAAAAATAACTCAATTTCTTGTTCATCATTGATAGGTATTAAGCTGTTTGCTCATTAGTAATCACTTTTCACAATAAAATAAGTTGCACTTGTCCACCTTTAGTCATATAATCTTATGACATAATTGCTTTTATCTTGAGCTCGACTTATATCCAACATCTTTACTTAAAATGAAGTTACATAGTTTTTATTTTATGGTATTGTACCTTTCTTATTTTATCTTTTTGGGGTCTTATGTTTACATTTAGAGTTATAATTAAATTATATTTAGTTATTTTGTCATGTTCTTATGGGTTTCGCCGTTCATTCCTATGGACTCTTTTAAATAATTTCGGTAATTCATACTTACGGCCCTTTATAATGTGGTATTGTTTTTCAATATTTATTTTTCGATTCAGTGGGTTTGTTTATCCATGGTTTTTTCCTCACCTGCTCCTATTCTACCTGGGTGTATCTACACTATAAGTTGGACTATAATCATCTTCCTATTATTTATTAGAGATTGTATGTTTGGTTTTAATGAATTTGATTTCTTTGGATCTAGAATTTCAGTTTACTGTTGTTATTTAGTAATTATTCTTTATGCCAGTTTGTTTTTATTTTATATTTGCTTATTCTTGAACTATAATAAGGTAGATTTTCTGTCATGCTACAAAAGTGAGGTAGCAGACTCATGTTGGAAATGGCAGGACGAATGTAGCCTATGCAACAAATTTCCAATGCCCCTGGTATACACGACTATCCCTTGATATCAGTTTTTCATCAGAGACCCTAGTGGTCTTAGTACAGTGTTGGAGGGTACTTGCGGATTACTCTGGTACTGACCACCAGTATGTTGCCTTTGAAGTCCTCGAAAAATGTAAACAAGTGGACTACTAGAAGAGCCCACTCAGGTGGAACACTGAGACGATGGATGATCCTAAGTTCGCTGATATTCTGACAAGGGGTTTGGAAGCAATGAATGAGTCACTGGTGGATGGAAGGGGTACAACTATTTGTCACCTCTGCTGACATTAATTACAGCAGCCTGTGAAACCTACATACTGCAAAAGAAACGTTAACATGTGGAGTGTCCAGTTCACAGGTGAATGTAGGAAATTGGGGGCTTGTGCAGGATATGCCTTAGCTGCATTAGGAAGTGCAACATGTTGAGGCTGTGGCATGGTAAACCATAAATCTGCAGAGCACAAAACTGTGAGGATGGTGCTTCGACAGGCCATAAATCAAAGCACAGCTTGGTGCTGGAGGCAACTGAGGGAAGACGCTTACAGGGAATTGGAAGATATGGGGACTTGGATACAAGCTGGTGACTAAAACACTGGGTAGCATGAAACAAACCAGCCTGATGGACACCACTGTTACAGAGAGAATAGTGTTGGCTCTCTTCCCTTTCATCTGGTCTTGATTTGGGGCATGCTGATGAGTTCATTCTCTTCTCCAATGAAGAACTTGGAAAGGTTGTTTCCTTAATGAAGAGCAAAAATGCACAAGGTCTGGGAGAGATTTCAATGAGGCTGTCTCTTGCTTGACAGGTACAAAGCATGCCTGATTTTAGATGCTATTCCTATCCCTGAAAAGCTGGGCATCACCTGCTTGTATCATTTAATGTGGTGGGCCTATTTACAAACGCGTTGTGAGTGTTAAATAATGCACGGTATGAGTCAAGGCTCATAAATGATTGTAGAAATAAAAGAATATTTGTACATTGATAAAATAAAGTTAGAGGTTTCTTAATAATGATAACCATGCAACTTTTAGTAAATAACTTATATATTTCCATTCATAAAAAATTACTCATGTGCCAGAAGAAGGAAGGCAGGGCATATTACCCTACAACTGTGATTTAATTCAGGTAAGTTTTTTCAAGCTATTAGTAAGAAAATTCAATACTGTATGTAGCAGTTGAAATAGTATCAAGTAAGAAGTAACAAAGCCGTAATGTTTTTAGTCTTTGCACTTGTTTAAACAAGATATTTTAACATCAGTTATTCATGAAATTATTTTTTATACAAACCTGTTTTTTTTTTAATAACTCGCAATATTACATGATTTCTCATAAAAACTACTTAAGCTTTTATTTTATTTAACAAATGTTAAAAGTCAAATATGCAATTCAATTTTTTAAAAACGTTTTAATTTGTGTTTCTGGCCTGAACATAGTCAGTTTTCATTTACAGAGATGTGACAGGTCTCGCCTTAAGAAAAATAAAATATGAAGACATGTTTATATACATAATGTATTAAGGATATAATAAATCACTTTGATTTTACCTTTTTATTTAATATTAAAACATTTGCAAGTAACTTATGGTACATTGGTGTTAACCAATTTAAGCTCCCGATTTTCTGGTACCAGACAGGAAAGTTTACACACTTTTACATACATGTTTTTCGGTATCCAGGCCACTTATAGTATATAATTAGTAAAATAGTTTACCTTTTTCTTGTCCGTCTGGTGGCCTTTTCTCTATATTTAATTCAACGCGTTTCAGGACATATGCCCCATCATCAGGAATAACCCTTGTTGAAGTTCGTCGATCGTTAAAATATTAAAAACACTGTATATACAATTTTACACATAACAATAAATATAATATAAACATAAAAAACACATAAAATACCCAAATTTGAGACACACGCGATATCGGTGGTGCGCACCACGACATGCTATAGTCGACTGCAGTGTTCATGTTGTTATATGTCGTGCACTATGGACCTTGTTCTGTATTCTTATCGCTGTGTCGTATAATAGATTGGACTGGAAATTCAACTGATCGTTAAGGACGACTTCTTCTGTTTTTTTATTTTTGTAAGCCTTATATATTTCGTATTCTTCGATAGCATTCATATAATTTCCTTTTCTTCATATATGGAGGGGTTGAAAGTTCGTTGTGAAATCAGTATAACTATGGTTTTTGTCCATCAGATGGCGCGCGTAATTTGACACTTTTACTAAATTCTTTTTTAGGTAAATGTTCTCTGAATCGTTTTTTAAAAGGTCTAACAGTTTGGCCAATGTAAAAAATGTCAGTCATTGCATATTATCTTATAAACGCCCGTCCTGTCTTCAACTGATTTTGAATGCTTAGGTAAGAGTATCTTATTAATGTTATTATTAGTTCGGTAAGCCATTTTTATATTTATCCCACTGAATACTTTGTTTAAAATTTTGGGTAAGGTGTTACCATATTCTGATGCTATATACCTAATTTTATTTCTATTATTTTCTTGTAATTCTATGTTGTTTTTATTTGTTGTATGTCAATAAAAACATACAGTTCACACTTGAGTTGGAGATAAATAATAAACTTAACTTCCTCGACCTGACAATTACAAGACTAGATGAAAAATTTCAATATCAAATATACCGAAAACCGACAACCACGGATCTCACAATAAATGCTGAATCACATCATCCCTTTTCTCAGAAAATGGCAGCTTATCATAGTTTAATACATAGGTTACTTTCCATACCATTAGAAGACAAAGATTTTCACGAAGAACTGAACACGATCAAATACATAGCTAAAGCCAATGGTTATAAAAGCTCAATCGTGGATAATTTAGTCAAGAAACACAGAAAAAAGAAAAACAACATAGGATTACAAGAAAATAATAGAAATAAAATTAGGTATATAGCATCAGAATATGGTAACACCCTACCCAAAATTTTAAACAAAGTATTCAGTGGGATAAATATAAAAATGGCTTACCGAACTAATAATAACATTATCAGAATGATCAATATTGCACACCACTATATAAAAATTATTCCGATTAGCGCTTTCAAGCTTCACAGCTCATCGTCAGATCAGGAATAGACAGAAAATATTTAATACCCAACCCTTCACCCCTCTCCCCCACCCTGCTCACCCACAACAAACTAAAAATTAATGACCCTTCCCCACCTCCTAAACTCTGTCACACCATCTGTACAGTTACATATTTTTCTAGTAAATTCCTTGTGTTTCAGTGTGTGTGTGTGTGTGTGTGTGCATCCTTTTAACCTACCCGCTTCCTCTCCACACACATGGGTCAGTCACACACCCTTGTTTTAAAACAACCAATTAGTACTATGAAATATAATTCTTAATCTTATCTATCTGCCCTCTCTCATTTACTTCTTAATCATGTTATAAAATATTTCTTCATTATCAAATTTAATTTTAATATTAATTAAATTGTCTAACCCTTTTTCTCTTTCTTTCAATATTTCTAACTCCTCTCTAAGCTTCCTTTCAACTGTGTTATTTACTACTTTTACAATTTCGTATTCTTCCAAAGGATTAACAAACTTGTGGTTGTCTTCTATGAAATGTCTTGCATATAACGAATTGGTTGTTCTATTACCTTCTCCATGTTTGTGGTCAGACAACCTGCATGCGAATTTTCTTCCTGTCTCCCCTAGGTACACTTTGTTGCAGTCTTTACATTTTAATTTATAAATTCCGCTTTTCTGTAATACTGGAATTTTTTCTATATTCTTATTCCTTATCTTATCAAATACCGTTTCACATTTTTTAATAGCTATATCTACTCCATATTTATTAAAATATTTTATAATTTTTCTAGTATGTGAACCTATGTATGTCAATGACCCTGCATAATTCTTTTGTTCTGGTTCTATTTTAGCTTTTTGTATGTTGACCCTTTTTATAACTTTATCCACTATGTTGGTGCTATAATTATTATTCCTTACAATTCCCTTTATCGTTTTTAACTCCCTATCTTTTGACTCGGTCTCTTTTAAACACTTCTGAGCTCTGTAACAAAAGGAATTGATTGCCGCCATTTTATATCTGTATGGGTGGTACGACTCTCTTGGTATAATTATATCAGAATACGACTCTTTCCTATATATCCCAAACTGTAGTTTCTCATTATCTTTAATTTCTATGTTTAAGTCTAAGTAATTTATTTGCTTACCTCCTATCACTTCCTTAAATTGTAAGTTTGTATCCTTATTATTTACCTCCTTTATAAACTCATGCACTTCTTCTATGCTTCCTTCCCAAACTACTAATACATCATCAACGTATCTAGACCATAATTTTATATTGTCTTTATACTTAGTGGAAGTTATTAATTGCTTTTCAAAATCATTCATGTATATTTCAGCAAGAATAGGGGATAATGAAGACCCCATAGGTAAACCTTTTTTCTGTATATAAAACTTGTTATTAAACCTAAAATAGTTCTGATTTACACATTCTTTAATTACTTTCATCAACTGATTTTTATACCTGTATTCTCCCATATTATTATCGTTTATTAACTTAATAACTTTATTTACTGTGATATTAGTAAACATGTCCTTAACATCCAGTGATATCAATTTTGTATTTACATTAATGCTAATATTTTCTAATTTTTCTATCAATTTTATATTATTCTCTATGTTGTATTTTGTCCCAAATTCATATTTCTCTTTCAGTACTCTGCTAACTTCCTTTGATAATTTATAAATAGGAATTAATTAATAAAAGAAACAATCGGTCTAATTGGTTTTCCTTCTTTATGTATCTTAACCTGACTTTTAAAAGTTGGTGCTGTTGGATTACTTTCCAATAAATACTTTTTCTTTTTTTCTTCTATAAATGTTATCTGTTTCATCATTTGTTTTATCCTTGACTGGTACTTACTTGTATAATCTTACTTTATTTCCTCGTATGGTCCTTCCCTTATAAATTCTTCCGTTTTCTTTATGTATTCTTCCTTTCTCATTAGTACCATTGTATTTCCTTTATCCGCCTTCGTAACTATAACATAATTCTTCTTTATTTTATTCTTTAGTTTAGTTACAGTTGCTTTGATTTTTTGTTCATTCTTTGAATTATACAAACTTTTCTTAAATATTTTATCTACTACATTCCCTACTTCCCACCTTATTCTTTTTTTATCACTTTCATTTCCTAGTTTTTGTATTATGCTTTCGCATTCAATAATCGTTTTTTCTTGATTTAATTCTGGTGGTGGTGCGTATTTCAAGCCTTTCGCTAACATTTCTTTTTCTTCCGTATTGAAATTTACCTCTGTAAGGTTTATTACTCTTTTTTCATAGTTATTCTTAGAGAGGTGTTCCTTTTTTACTTCGTTCTTTCTTATTAATTTATTTAACTTATCTACCATTTTTTTATTTTTATTTTCCAATTTCTTTTCTATGTACCCCAAGCCAAAATTATATAATATTACTTCTAACTCTACATACGAGTATATTCTTAATAATTCTATATGTCTGTCATATAATTCCCTATTATATCTATTGATTAAGCCGGAGAGTGACCTTATTTCCAGTTTTATCCACAACTTCTCGCTTTGTTCTTTTACTTTTTTGGCTACACTGTTCTTATTTTTAATTTTAACTTGAGCGTACTTTGGGATGACATTATTATCCAGACATTGTTTATTAAACCATATTTTACTTAAAACCCTCTTCAATTTAACTTTTAACTTAAGATATTTAAAAACTTTACTTACCTTATTGT
Organism: Magicicada septendecula; assembly: GCA_034769895.1. NCBI lineage: Eukaryota > Metazoa > Arthropoda > Insecta > Hemiptera > Cicadidae > Magicicada > Magicicada septendecula. Next base: position 450,564,015 of record CM068371.1, read on the forward strand.
TGTCGTTTATTACCTCATTGTTGTTGTCCATTACCTGTAGTCGATTGCACATCTTAACAGACGTTTAATGAAGAAATTTGTGTTAGTGGTTGAAATCACAATCAGAATGATCAATATTGCACACCACTATATAAAAATTATTCCGATTAGCGCTTTCAAGCTTCACAGCTCATCGTCAGATCAGGAATAGACAGAAAATATTTAATACCCAACCCTTCACCCCTCTTCCCCACCCTGCTCACCCACAACAAACTAAAAATTAATGACCCTTCCCCACCCCCTAAACTCTGTCACACCATCTGTACAGTTACATATTTTTCTAGTAAATTCCTTGTGTTTCAGTGTGTGTGTGTGTGTGTGTGCATCCTTTTAACCTACCCGCTTCCTCTCCACACACATGGGTCAGTCACACACCCTTGTTTTAAAACAACCAATTAGTACTATGAAATATAATTCTTAATCTTATCTATCTGCCCTCTCTCATTTACTTCTTAATCATGTTATAAAATATTTCTTCATTATCAAATTTAATTTTAATATTAATTAAATTTTCTAACCCTTTTTCTCTTTCTTTCAATATTTCTAACTAAAATTTCTAAATAATTCCCTCTCTAAGCTTCCTTTCAACTGTGTTATTTACTACTTTTACAATTTCGTATTCTTCCAAAGGATTAACAAACTTGTGGTTGTCTTCTATGAAATGTCTTGCATATAACGAATTGGTTGTTCTATTACCTTCTCCACGTTTGTGGTTCTTAAAATTAAATTTGATAATGAAGAAATATTTTATAACATGATTAAGAAGTAAATGAGAGAGGGCAGATAGATAAGATTAAGAATTATATTTCATAGTACTAATTGGTTGTTTTAAAACAAGGGTGTGTGACTGACCCATGTGTGTGGAGAGGAAGCGGGTAGGTTAAAAGGATGCACACACACACTGAAACACAAGGAATTTACTAGAAAAATATGTAACTGTACAGATGGTGTGACAGAGTTTAGGGGGTGGGGAAGGGTCGTTAATTTTTAGTTTGTTGTGGGTGAGCAGGGTGGGGGAGAGGGGTGAAGGGTTGGGTATTAAATATTTGCTGTCTATTCCTGATCTGACGATGAGCTGTGAAGCTTGAAAGCGCTAATCGGAATAATTTTTATATAGTGGTGTGCAATATTGATCATTCTGATTGTGATTTCAACCACTAACACAAATTTCTTCATTAAACGTCTGTTAAGATGTGCAATCGACTACAGGTAATGGACAACAACAATGAGGTAATAAACGACAACAATAAGGTAAGTAAAGTTTTTAAATATCTTAAGTTAAAAGTTAAATTGAAGAGGGTTTTAAGTAAAATATGGTTTAATAAACAATGTCTGGATAATAATGTCATCCCAAAGTACGCTCAAGTTAAAATTAAAAATAAGAACAGTGTAGCCAAAAAAGTAAAAGAACAAAGCGAGAAGTTGTGGATAAAACTGGAAATAAGGTCACTCTCCGGCTTAATCAATAGATATAATAGGGAATTATATGACAGACATATAGAATTATTAAGAATATACTCGTATGTAGAGTTAGAAGTAATATTATATAATTTTGGCTTGGGGTACATAGAAAAGAAATTGGAAAATAAAAATAAAAAAATGGTAGATAAGTTAAATAAATTAATAAGAAAGAACGAAGTAAAAAAGGAACACCTCTCTAAGAATAACTATGAAAAAAGAGTAATAAACCTTACAGAGGTAAATTTCAATACGGAAGAAAAAGAAATGTTAGCGAAAGGCTTGAAATACGCACCACCACCAGAATTAAATCAAGAAAAAACGATTATTGAATGCGAAAGCATAATACAAAAACTAGGAAATGAAAGTGATAAAAAAAGAATAAGGTGGGAAGTAGGGAATGTAGTAGATAAAATATTTAAGAAAAGTTTGTATAATTCAAAGAATGAACAAAAAATCAAAGCAACTGTAACTAAACTAAAGAATAAAATAAAGAAGAATTATATTATAGTTACGAAGGCGGATAAAGGAAATACAATGGTACTAATGAGAAAGGAAGAATACATAAAGAAAACGGAAGAATTTATAAGGGAAGGACCATACGAGGAAATAAAGTATGATTATACAAGTAAGTACCAGTCAAGGATAAAACAAATGATGAAACAGATAACATTTATAGAAGAAAAAAAGAAAAAGTATTTATTGGAAAGTAATCCAACAGCACCAACTTTTAAAAGTCAGGTTAAGATACATAAAGAAGGAAAACCAATTAGACCGATTGTTTCTTTTATTAATTAATTCCTATTTATAAATTATCAAAGGAAGTTAGCAGAGTACTGAAAGAGAAATATGAATTTGGGACAAAATACAACATAGAGAATAATATAAAATTGATAGAAAAATTAGAAAATATTAGCATTAATGTAAATACAAAATTGATATCACTGGATGTTAAGGACATGTTTACTAATATCACAGTAAATAAAGTTATTAAGTTAATAAACGATAATAATATGGGAGAATACAGGTATAAAAATCAGTTGATGAAAGTAATTAAAGAATGTGTAAATCAGAACTATTTTAGGTTTAATAACAAGTTTTATATACAGAAAAAAGGTTTACCTATGGGGTCTTCATTATCCCCTATTCTTGCTGAAATATACATGAATGATTTTGAAAAGCAATTAATAACTTCCACTAAGTATAAAGACAATATAAAATTATGGTCTAGATACGTTGATGATGTATTAGTAGTTTGGGAAGGAAGCATAGAAGAAGTGCATGAGTTTATAAAGGAGGTAAATAATAAGGATACAAACTTACAATTTAAGGAAGAGATAGGAGGTAAGCAAATAAATTACTTAGACTTAAACATAGAAATTAAAGATAATGAGAAACTACAGTTTGGGATATATAGGAGAGTCGTATTCTGATATAATTATACCAAGAGAGTCGTACCACCCATACAGATATAAAATGGCGGCAATCAATTCCTTTTGTTACAGAGCTCAGAAGTGTTTAAAAGAGACCGAATCAAAAGATAGAGAGTTAAAAACGATAAAGGGAATTGTAAGGAATAATAATTATAGCACCAACATAGTGGATAAAGTTATGAAAAGGGTCAACATACAAAAAGCTAAAATAGAACCAGAACAAAAGAATTATGCAGGATCATTGACATACATAGGTTCACATACTAGAAAAATTATAAAATGTTTTAATAAATATGGAGTAGATATAGCTATTAAAAAATGTGAAACGGTATTTGATAAGATAAGGAATAAGAATATAGAAAAAATTCCAGTATTACAGAAAAGCGGAATTTATAAATTAAAATGTAAAGACTGCAACAAAGTGTACCTAGGGGAGACAGGAAGAAAATTCGCATGCAGGTTGTCTGACCACAAACGTGGAGAAGGTAATAGAACAACCAATTCGTCATATGCAAGACATTTCATAGAAGACAACCACAAGTTTGTTAATCCTTTGGAAGAATACGAAATTGTAAAAGTAGTAAATAACACAGTTGAAAGGAAGCTTAGAGAGGAGTTAGAAATATTGAAAGAAAGAGAAAAAGGGTTAGACAATTTAATTAATATTAAAATTAAATTTGATAATGAAGAAATATTTTATAACATGATTAAGAAGTAAATGAGAGAGGGCAGATAGATAAGATTAAGAATTATATTTCATAGTACTAATTGGTTGTTTTAAAACAAGGGTGTGTGACTGACCCATGTGTGTGGAGAGGAAGCGGGTAGGTTAAAAGGATGCACACACACACACACACACACACTGAAACACAAGGAATTTACTAGAAAAATATGTAACTGTACAGATGGTGTGACAGAGTTTAGGGGGTGGGGAAGGGTCATTAATTTTTAGTTTGTTGTGGGTGAGCAGGGTGGGGGAGAGGGGTGAAGGGTTGGGTATTAAATATTTTCTGTCTATTCCTGATCTGACGATGAGCTGTGAAGCTTGAAAGCGCTAATCGGAATAATTTTTATATAGTGGTGTGCAATATTGATCATTCTGATTGTGATTTCAACCACTAACACAAATTTCTTCATTAAACGTCTAATAATAACATTAATAAGATACTCTTACCTAAACATTCAAAATCAGTTGAAGACAGGACGGGCGTTTATAAGATAATAGGCAATGACTGTGACATTTTTTACATTGGCCAAACTGTTAGACCTTTTAAAAAACGATTCAGAGAACATTTACCTAAAAAAGAATTTAGTAAAAGTGTCAAATTACGCGCGCCATCTGATGGACAAAAACCATAGTTATACTGATTTCACAACGAACTTTCAACCCCTCCATATATGAAGAAAAGGAAATTATATGAATGCTATCGAAGAATACGAAATATATAAGGCTTACAGAAATAAAAAAACAGAAGAAGTCATCCTTAACGATCAGTTGAATTTCCAGTCCAATCTATTATACGACACAGCGATAAGAATACAGAACAAGGTCCATAGTGCACGACATATAACAACATGAACACTGCAGTCGACTATAGCATGTCGTGGTGCGCACCACCGATATCGCGTGTGTCTCAAATTTGGGTATTTTATGTGTTTTTTATGTTTATATTATATTTATTGTTATGTGTAAAATTGTATATACAGTGTTTTTAATATTTTAACGATCGACGAACTTCAACAAGGGTTATTCCTGATGATGGGGCATATGTCCTGAAATGCGTTGAATTAAATATAGAGAAAAGGCCACCAGACGGACAAGAAAAAGGTAAACTATTTTACTAATTATACACTTTTACATTTTATATTTGTATAATGAATAGTTCTTCATATTCGTGTAAACACAATCTGTTAACGATGTAATACATCAGTTTTGAATTTGATCATTTATTTAATATTAAAAAATTTGCACACAACCTACAGGTATATGCAATCTAACAGACTACAGTGCCTGTAGATGTTCCCCATTTATTATTACCAGACAGAAATATTTAACTGCTTTTACGTTTTATATTTATATAAACATAATCTATTACTGAAGTAATATTGATATATCAGTTCCAAACTCCGATGTTATTAAAAATTTAGCATGCTGTCTTAGATATATTCGAACATGTTTCCTGTTGTCCGCATACGTTTTTCAGTAAGTTCTGTAACACAACTTAGCGTAATCTAGGATTGAAGAATTATATCCATTTTATACTTGAAAATTCTATTTTCATGCCCAATTTTGCACATAACAGAGCACGTTTTCCTTTTAATTTTCTTTTTTCTGGATTCAAGAATTTTTTAGTACCATATAACACATTTTTGCAGGACAGTTTCATTATTTTGTGAACTATAAGTAAACTGGCTTTCTAATAATTACACAAATAGCAGTTATCAGACTTGTATTATTGCTGTGTAGAATTTATGAATACACAGGCTATTCTCCAAAACAGGCTAAATGATTTTTCTGAAGCTTAAGTAGTTGCTCTTAGATTTTAATATAATTAATAATTGTCTTTTGAAAGCATAAAAATAAAATATTAATAGGTTTGGAAGATTACATTTTAACTTTCTTTGTACAAAAATTTGTGAAACATTTCAGTTCCATTGGGATGAGAGGTTTTGTCTTGGAAATAATTTAAGACTTCTGATGTCTTCACACTTTTAATAACATGTTAATATATATTTTTTCTTGTTTAGCATACATACATATATTTTATAAATATGCCATATTTCAGCATATATATTTTAACGTCATTAACATAGTTTAAAATGCATTTAAATAATAAAATATTGTAGAAATTACAAAAAATTACTAAAACAGATAAATTAACAAGCAATTTTAAATAATGCAAGTATCTCCATCATACAAAATAGATTTACTTCTTTGAAATTTTCCATAAAAGAATTAGCATCAAGTATATAACTAATTCTGCCATTTTTTAATGTGTTGCCTTTTTAGATGAGCAGCCTACTGATTATTATACATGTTTATTAACAATAAAGTTATAACCTTATCTATTTTTCACTTGCTACTATCAATATGTTAATTACTTTTTTATTTTATAACAAACACTTTACATAGTTCAATGACTCATTTATAGTTTCTAACACAATAATTACACGTTATATCTAGCTTTACACAGTATTTATACTTTGTAGCATCTTAAATTAATACAAAATTAATAATATTTTATTTTCACTATAACACATTTAACACATCCTTTTTTCAATTTTATTTTATTACACTTTACATTATTTCCATTTTATCACACTTTTCAGATACTTAAGTATTTATTGCATTAATCACAGTACTTATGTTTATACACAATATTTTCATAAGAAATTCACAGCACCTGCTCTATTGCTGTTTCTATTCTTAAACACATTAACACTTTCCTTATGACCTATCCTTGTGTACTGCTAAAAAATTATATGCACTGATGATTTTAACATTAGTACAGTACTAACACATTAGTATACGATCAATATATTTATTATGCACATGCATTACAATAAATAATAACATAATGAATCACATAATAATAATAATAATAATACTTAATAAATTAACTATTGCACACACACACACACACACACACACACACACACACACACACACACACACACACACACACACACACACACACACACACACACACACACACACACACACACACACACACACACACACACACACACACACACATATTCTCTCTCTCTCTCTCTCTACCTCACTTTTACATAAAAAAATAATTATAAAATATTTCATTTTTACAGTTCCACGAAATATTAATACTTGTTGACCACACGACACTCTCAACTTTTTTTTCTCGTTTTTCAAGGTCATTATATTGCCACCAAGTCCTACAAGATTTGTAACAAAATTCTGTGTAGTGTCCGAGTGTGTAGTTAACAAAGCCCAGGAGGTAATAATGCTCTCTTCTCAGCGGGTCTGCACAAGTTGTATGCATTTCGTGTAGACTTATTGACCTGTCCGAAGCATATGTCTCAATGTGTACAAATACAGTATTATATCAGCTGTAAAAGAAAAGAGACTGTCTTAAGTGACAAACACTTAACAAATATTTATCAACATCTAGACAAGTTCAGAAAGGCAGAAGTAATCAATTTTAAACATTTTATTTGCCTCCAGAAACGGTTAAGACTATAAAATAGGTTAATTACCTTCTATCAACGTTTCTCAGAATCCTATACGGGATTACTCGAGTTTCGACACCAATGGTGTCATCATCAGATCCAATATGATTAAGGTTAAAACATTAATCGATGTATATTCATCTCGTCAAATATTAAAAAACAACACATACATTGTACAAAAATAATAAATAACACATATTAAAACGAAATAACAACGAAATAAAAACGACATGCGGCCGTAACGAACCTGCACAGGAATGCTCCCACGGTAAAGCTAATCAATATCGGCTTCACCTTCGTTCAATTTTATCGATCTGATATAGCCGATTTCTCGTTCTATATGATCAATTCTATTAAACAAAATATTATTTGTATGTATTGCTTTTTCGTTTAGGACACGATTGTAATCCTCCTTTATAGCTTTATATATCTCGAACCGTTCTAGGGTGTCTAGCCTTAGTGACTTTTTACATTGAAACAAACGAAATATTATCAACTAAAAACAAACATTATAACAAAATTTTATTTTACCGATGATATGTGGATGACACAATAATGATTTATAATGGCAATTGCAGATGCTTAAAAAATATATGAATACTATTACAAATAATTTGCAATTCACATTAGAGACGGAAATGAATAATAAAATTAATTTTTTAGATTTAACTTTAACAAAAATAAATAATAAAATTAACTATAATATTTACAGAAAACCAACAATCACAGATCATGCTATTCACGCCTCATCTTATCACCCTATTTCACATAAAATGGCATTTTTTAATTGTATGATTCATAGATTGCTGGCATTGCCCCTATCTATGGAAGATTATAAAAATGAACTAGACATTATCAAACACATAGCGATAGCCAATGGATACAAAAGCCATATAGTAGATAGAATAATTAATAAAAAACAAAATAAACCAATAAATATTGATGTGTCCAAAGAAAAAGTAAACAAATATATTGCAATAGAATATGGTGAAATTTTACATCATATTTTAAAAAACCAATTAAAAAAGCAATTAATTACTTTGGCTTCAAAGGCAAATGAATAATAAGCTTGAGAAAAAACTTACATTTACAAACAAAAATATACCCTCTGATATATTTGACGGTACTAGTGTTATATAGACTTAATTGTTCGGATTGCACACAGTTCTACATAGGACGAACGGGTTGTTCCTTCAAATTACGTTATAAAGAACATATCCCAAGCTCCAAGTCAAATGTAAGAAGATCTACATTTGCAGAACATTTAAGCTTACATGACCATAACATAAAGAGTATTGGTGATAGTTTAGATATCCTACATAAATGTAAAAAGTCACTAAGGCTAGACACCCTAGAACGGTTCGAGATATATAAAGCTATAACGGAGGATTACAATCGTGTCCTAAACGAAAAAGCAATACATACAAATAATATTTTGTTTAATAGAATTGATCATATAGAACAAGAAATCGGCTATATCAGATCGATAAAACTGAACGAAGGTCAAGCCGATATTGATTAGCTTTACCGTGGGAGCGTTCCTGTGCAGGTTTGTTACGGCCGCATGTCGTTTTTATTTCGTTTTAATATGTGTTATTTATTATTTTTGTACAATGTATGTGTTGTTTTTTAATATTTGGCGAGATGAATATACATCGATTAATGTTTTAACCTTAATCATATTGGATCTGATGATGACACCATTGGTGTCGAAACTCGAGTAATCCCATATAGGATTCTGAGAAACGTTGACAGAAGGTAATTAACCTATTTTATAGAAGTAATCAGTTGTGAATATTAATGCAGGTTCAATACCATGTAATACACTTTGTTCCATACACACAAAGCTATTTTTATTCAAGAATGCATATCTCAAGTAATAACAGATCAAAAGGAGACAAATTTCATGACAAAATTTTTTGCAACAAGCCAACGTAACTATTCTAATTTCAGACATGTTGTTCAAAATGGTTTGCATTACAAATCTGAAAGAATATAAAAAAGTTTGTTTAACAACGAAAAAAGGAAATACCACATTTATTGTGGAACACTATGTTTCAGTTCAAGACATAACTCTATCAACTTTGGGCATTCCGGATTCCACTGACCCCTGAGTGGAAACCTTAGTGTTCCATTGACTGGCAACACTAACTGAGTGACTTACCAGAGATGTGTGGCAGTTCCCACTCTGGCAATGATGTTTCCTGATGTCTTCTTGCTTTTCCATGGTGACGTCATTGTGGCAGGCAGTCTTATCTGGTGGTTGGGTGTGCAGTTTAATATTCTTCCTGTTGTTGACTTCATTGTATATTACCTTTTCATGGCAGCAGAGGCCAAGGTAGCTCCTTCCTTCTTATAGTTTGCATAACAGCATAACAAGTGCACAATTACTCCTGACTGATCATACAAAACAGTATCTAATTAAACAATATTTACTGAAATATGTAACTGAACATCAGGTTTTTGTTAACAGAATTGTTATTCATACTAAAACTCTAGCACTCATTTGCTGAATTGACAAATAGTTAGACTGATACACTTAGGGTAAATTACAGCAAAGCAATACAGTCTATTGTACCATACATTTACTATACAGTAAACCCTCGATTTAACGGACCTCGGTTTAATGGACTTCGGATTTAACGGACAGAAAAAAAAAGCATGAGCATGATAATGTTTTTAGGCTTTTGAAACGTATAATGTGCATAAACTGCAGACTCTCCTGTTCTGGCGATATTGCTTGGCTATCGCAGCACTGTTTCGTTTCTTTTCTTCTTGTTTCTTGTTTTGAAACACACAAATTTTCTCATCTTCAATTGTATTTAATGAGAACGGAGTATTCATCAAGAATTCATTTAATTCTTCATGATCCCTGTCTTTGCGTTGTTGTTGACGCAGGCGTCGCACACGTTCAGTGGAAGACATCACGACGACTAACACTGAACAATATACACTGATCAATATAATATCTTATTTCACTGTGAAATATTCGTCCATTGGCTAATACAGCAAGCATTACACTGGCACGTAATTTTTCACTTCCCGTAATCTTTATTGTTACAGATTTGGTTCCCTTTTGGTCCACCGTAAATATACGTAAATAAAAAATACGGGCGTTTCATCGGCATTTCCCATGTGTTCAAGTGAATAATTATGCTTCTTGCGTAAATGAATGACAACTCGCTGATACTGAAGGAGTTTTTCTTCGTAGTCACTCGGTAGTTTTAGCGCGAGTGATGTACGTCATTTAAGCGCAAATCCATTTCGCCGCATCATTCGTCTTATACACCCGAAGCTGACTTTGAAACCGGAGACTTTTAATTCTTCTGCGATTTCTAAAGCTTTTAATTTTAAAACATGTCTAGTGACAGGGAGTCCTTGCCTTCTTAAAAGCCGTACGTATTCACAGACGCTAGACTCTACTGCTACGAAACGCCCAACTTGAGGTCCCGCGAATGCTTGTCGCGCAGTATTTGCATTTAAAAGTCGTTACTTCTGTTTTCTCCATCGTCGAATACAGGATCAATCATCAATATCGAATTTCCTTGCGGCTTCGCGATTGCATGTTTTTTCTACATTTTGTATCACAATTAATTTATAATTCGCATCGTACGGGTTACGTTTAATTTGATTTGACTCCGTGCCTTTAGTCTCCACAATATCACTCATACCGCAAACGCACTACAAAAATGCCGAATGAAAACAAAATACAGATAAGCGATGTTGTCGCTGTTACAATAGAAAACCACACTGGCAGTTTACCCGTTATTTAGAAACATGTTACTCACACCCCCTCTACTCATCCTTTGTCTTGCTGTCTACAGAAGGGTGTGAGCATGCGCGCATGCCCATGCACTTACACTTTATCTTCCTATTCTTTCTTCAGTTTGCTGTTAAAACATTCGGTTGTAGTCATAAATCATAACGCCAGAGTTAACTATAGCCGGGCAAACTGCTGTTGCTTAGGCAGTAAACAACTCATAGATACCAAAAGCGTTCGTCCCGCCAGGAGTCAGGTATAACTTCGAATTTCGTTAGCGTGCGTATGCAAGCCGCAGGCCAAATTGGCGACCATGTTTTTTGGAGAAAAAGTGCGGCTTGTATTCGGAACAATACGGTATTTGCATGATATTAATAGTATTAAAATTTCAAGTGTTATAGGCCTATTTGATTTAAATATATCCTCAAAAAACAAAATTTGTGATTTAACGGACTTTCGATTTTACGGACACCCCTCAGCCCCAATTAGTCCGTTAAATCGAGGGTTTACTGTACTGTCAATAGTATAATAGACTAGTGACAATATACTAACAGTACAATAACAGACAAATGTCGTGGTATACTTTGAGACAGTGGAACAGTCAATGTATGTGTTTTAGCTAAAACATAAAATGTTCTACATAGAGTTTCATTTGTGAATACAGTAACTCATTTGGTGAGCTACTTATAACAGTGCTACAATTAAGGTTGCTTTTAAGGATGTCGCACACTGGATCTGAGTGGAACAATTGGAATGTAATCGAATTTAGTCCATGACACTGTGAATTTAGCCTGGAACTAATACTTGGATAGCCTACACTATTCTCAAAATACTCTAATTCTTTTAGGATTATTCAGCCAATTACTTTTAAAAATTACAGAATTTGAATGTTAGCTTTATTTAGCGTGATCTTTATAAATCTTCTGTCTTCTTTAAGCGGTTTGAAAAATGTTGGATTTTGCAAAGAAGGTAGGCACAGAAAATAAAACTTATTTTATAACACAAATAAGCCTTACAATAAAAACAAACAATTATTTTTGTAATTTTACAAGAGTAATACTTTGCGAGATATGATTGTTTAAATATGATAACTGCATTTTTCGCCTGGACAGGTGAGCACTGAAACAGTGTAAAACCCCACTAAAACATTCTTCAATATGATACCATAAAAATCATGTTTCAGTGGGACCACAAATTAGATGGGTAACTATCAAGTAATATAGTTAAGTACATTACTGTGTTTAATATTTTTCAATACAAATCTACATTGACATAAGTACAATAGTGTGAGGATCGTGAGTATGTTATTTTCACTTATTATTCCTTATTTTCTCACTTGTTTTGAAACACTCTTTTTTATAAGAAGACTTTAATACTTTATTGTCCCTTGTTCTGTAGTGTTCACCTGACAGTTCTTCTCCACTTGTTTCATTTTCCCCTTCTCCATCTGCAAAACTCTCATTGAAAGATTCCAACTTCCTTTTGATAGCTGAACTTACTTTTCTTCTTTGGTTTTTAATGCTGACTGATGTTTTGTTTTACTGAGCTTTATTAATTTGGAAGCAGGGGACAAATGTAATGATTTGCTAACTGTATCTAGTTCAGTTAACCTAGTATCCTCTCCAACTAAGGATTTTTCATGTTCAGTTTCAGGTTGAAAATCTACATCAATATTACTTGTTTTTTCTTCCACACCAAATATTTTTTCATTATATGTAAGGCACAATGATTTGCCAGGGACTAAATTGATGGAAAGATTCTTATTTTTTTGTAAATGTTCAAAAAGAATTTCTCTTAAACCATTTATAATAGGATAGGTTTCTTATGAATACTTAACGGATCACTACAGTTTCTTCCAAAAATATGATGGTATTTGTTAAGATATTTAATTTTATGATAGTTACAAATTGTTTCAAGTACATGGAGCAGGGCTCCTAAATAGGCCATGGTATCAGAATGACTAAATCTAAAATCTACCTCAGTGTGTTAGAATATCTAGAGGTTACCCAGCGGTAGTCCAGGGGCTGAACTGTGACACTGCCAAGTTGCAAGGACAACTCTTATTTGTTTGTGACATCATCTCTGTTTGACTCCACTATCAACTCTATAACATTCGGACACCCCGGGATCTTCTGAATGGGGCTGACTTAATGGTGTTGTGTGGCAGGTGGCTCACTTAGGTCATAGGTATCCCTTTGCCAAGTCTGCCATTTGTGTAGGGAGCAGGAGACATAGCTGCCACGGAATGGATTAATGTCACTTTGAATATAGTAAACAAAAATTATTCTCTGCTCTTTTACTAGTGGGTGCCCAGGGCCCAAACTATTGACACCACTATATTAGCAACGTCAGCTCCATTTGTTTGAGACATCATCTCTATTAAATTCAGACGCCCTGGGTCCTGCATATTAGAGCTACTTGGGTAACTTACCAGCATTATGCAGCAGCTCCTAGTCTGGTGTTGCTGCTTCCTCGTGCTTCTTGTAAGACAGGTCAGCCTTCTTGTCTGATTGGTTAGTGTTGAATGATCTTTCATTTTCATTTTGAGTACTTCCTTTAAGAAATTAAACAATATCTGTTGACTTATTTATCAAGTTTTGTTATTTATTTATATCACACACAGGGTCTGGCAGAGAAATCTGATGATTTTTGAGGTAGTTCTGTAGTGTGTAGCATGGAGCACTGTGATCGATTATGAATCAGTGATTGTTATGCAGCATGCTTTTAACCATCATTTCAACATTCATCGAAATGACCGTGTTCCAAGCTACAATACTAACTGTTGTGGATGGTGAATTTTTGGGAAACGGCTTGTGCCATAAAGAAGAGACCACCACGGAAACAGTGTACTGTTCGAATCCCGAAGAATGTTGAAAGCGTGTGTCACACTGTTCTTAGCAGTCCTCTGCGATCAGCATTAAAACATACAAGTGCCATAGGGATTTCTGATCGCTCTGTATGCAGACTTTGCATTTGGAACTTGATTTTCATCCCTACAAACTTGTTATAGTGCAAAACACGAGTGCCCAGGATAAGAGAATCACATGGGTTGTTGCCAGGATCTTCTGAATATTGTGAATGACCAAGTCCTAAATAATCTACTCAAGAACGATGAGGCCAATTTCCATCTGTGTGGTTATGTCAATATGCAGAACTGCCGGTACTGGGTGTTGCATAATCCTTAACAGCTCTCTGAATGACCATTACACAGTGACTGTAAATTCACAATGTTACGTTCACATGTTTACTACATTTCTTGCACCCCGGAAACCACATGGTTCCAGCACGACAGAGCAACTGCTCATACTGCACGGGCTTACATGAATAAATTGAGAGAGATGTTTGAAGCCCAAGTGATCTCACACTGAGGGGACATTCAGTGACCTCCAAGATTGCCTGACCTCAACACTTGCAAAGATTCTGTGGGCATATCTCAAGAGTAGGCTGTAACAGGACCAGCCGAGGACAATGGTGGTGGACTTGAAGCAGGAGCAGAATACTTGGACCAAATGGCAGCGGCAGAGGCAATCTATCTGGAAGTTATGCAGTGTGTAATGCACGGTTTACCGTTTCAGTTCCAAGAATGTGTTGAAAATGAGAGACACCATCCAAAGAATGTGATTTTGTTAAAAAGTAATTCATGTAAGCAAAACGTTTTGAGATGTACTTTAATTCTCAAGTACAATATTGTCCACAGTCCATTTATTCTGGTCATAATTTCACTTAGAAAAACAGTTAGGTTTCTCTGCCAGACTGGTTATTTAACTACTGAATTTAATTAATAATTATTTCATTTGGAAAATACTTTTTATGCCACATCACAGCTGTGGTGGGCACAAATCACATGTGGATGTAAAAGAGAAGGGCAAACAATTGCCAAAAAAACTAGATGTACCAGAAATTTATGCATGTCTTAACAGTGCAGTAATGACTTCAATGATGTATTTCCCTTATTATGGTTTATAATTTATAATTTATGGTTTATATTAACATAGCTTAAGCATAGTTCAGTTTAGTTGAAAACTAATGAAAAGTTTGAAAGCTAAGTTTTCAAAACATACCTTTTGTGTTATTGAAATTTCTATGTTATGATATTCCTGATTTGTCTGTAATGATGCTTTTTTGAAATTTATCATTTCATTCCCTGTACATACACAAAATTAAGTCATTAGAATCAGTAACATTTAATGGGACATAAACTGTCCGCCTCTGAAATATTCTAGCTTTTTCACTCTCTCTCTCCCTCTCCACGTGCATGAATATGCATACACATAATAAATATATAAATAAATAATATATATTTTATAATGACTTTACCTCAAGATGTTTTCTCCCTATTTGGAACATGTTTCAGGAAGCCTTGTGTTCCCATCTTCAGCCTTCCTAATTTTGAAACTTGTGAGGTATTTGTGTGTTGGCTGGTTGTTGCTTTGGTTTCCTGTTGGTCTCTGGTGCTTTAAATTGGTATTATTGTGTGTGATTGTGGTGTATTATTTTGTGTATTTTCTATGCTGAGTGCTTTGAAAATTGAGTCATGATTTGTATTGATTTGTATTTGTTCATTACAAATACCTGAACAAACTAATACCTGAATAGAAAATAGAAATAGACACAAACATGAAATAGACTTAAATAGAAAAATGAAATAGACAAAAAAGAAATAGGCTTCCTGAAACATGTTCCAAATAGGGAGAAAACATCTTGAGGTAAAGCCATTATAAAATATATATTATATAAATCAAGAAACAAACTGTAGCAGAAAGTGTATGAATAAATAAATAAATACCTAGGTAGCTGTACTTTATCTAAAATATCAAACATCTGATGAAGAAAATAAATGTATAACGTACCCCATCCTGAACATTGTTAAGAAGTAACTGCTGAATTTATTCGTCAAGCACGTATCACTACACATCACAATTTTTATTCACACTATTATATTCAAATTATAACATTCTTACACAATTGTATTTTACCTTAACCACCTAAACTTGACATGCAACAAATACGTGTATAACTTACCTAGTATTAAACACTGTGGTGAAGTAAATGGAACTAAAGTGCACGATTTATCCACTAATCAGATATCACAATTTATATTCACACTACACAACACAAACAAATTACCACAATCACTATAACTTCACCGGACTAATCACAACTGACACGTGGCCACTGACAACCAAGATACCCACCCTCTACAAACTTACCTCTTTCTACCCTATTACACTAATTCACAGTAAAAAATACAGGAAACATAATTATAAAAAAAGAATACACCTGTTTTCAATAAATCTCTCTCTCTCTCTTTCTATCTTACTCTCTCTTGTTCACGCATCTACATATTTTCGTAGCAGTCAGCCAACCCAGTTGCTGACAGGAGGAATTAGAGGGATTTAATATATCAAGGCTACTTGTGTCCATAAGGAGTAGGGCTTCCCTCCACATACTGACTGATAAAATCTGCTGAGCTGCACGGCATGGTAGGGTCACCTTGAGTGTGCCAACTGGGCTTCTGCAGATGAGTTGATTGCATTGTCGTCTCTATATGGGTCCAACATCATCTCTATCAAACTCAGATAATTGGATTCCATTGAGCAGCTCTTCTTCACAAATTTATCAGTGCAGTGTGGCCCGCGCATGTCATGGGTATTGGTTTGGCAAGTTCTGCCACTTTGGGGAGGAAGTCATCAATGCCGCACAGGATAATAAGGTCACACTGAACTGGGTAAATGCAGACTCTCCTCTGCATTTTGCCCAGTGGGTGTGCAGGGGTTGAAGTCTGACACCACTACATCAGCAACGTCAGCTCTATTTATCTGCGACATCATCTCTATTAAAATTGAACAGCCAGCATTCCACCTGAGTAGGGCTTCTTGGCTGACCTACCGGCGGTATGCAGAAGGCCGTCTGGCGTTCATTGCTTCCTGGCGTCCTCTTGCTGCTCATAATGCAGGTTACTCAATTCAACATTCATGGCACTCAGTCTTCTCTGATGGTTCAGTAAGACAGGCTTTACACCTTCATGCCGATTACTTCATTTAAGCAATATCTGCCAACACGTTTATCAAGTTTTGTTAAATATGTTATTTACTTACAAGACATGCCAAAATTGGGGCATCTGTTAGCTGATTCGAAAAATTATATACTAATACAGTAAAAGTAAATTAAGTAAAGAAATATATCAATATATATTAACTGTAATGCAAATAGATGAATTGTAGTAGCCTATTACAGTAGGTAATCGGTTAACAAACCGTTTTAACTGTGAACAAATTGCACAAGGAACTCTTTCATGAATTCTGACAAATTTGGTATAGTAAAAAAAAATTATTTTAATTACCAAATGCCTGTTTTAAAGGTTGAAATTATACACATAACTACTCTGTAGTAGATAATTACAGTATTATGCTGCAAAACTTTAATATTTATGCTACTAAATATTGCATCTTTTAAATATATTTTTTTTAATTTTAACAATAATTTGCAATAGTAAGGATTCACCTTACTTTTTAATTAAAAACATAGCAAAACATTCTTTAGTTCTGTAAACCAATAGCCAGAAGCAGAACAGTAATTGGATTGAAGTGACCTTGAGCTAGGCATATTGTTGGCTGGTGTAGGGTGGGGGGACGGGGGAGAGAAGCCTGTTGCAACTTGTCTCTGTCAGTCAGTCCAGACCAAGCCTTTGAGTAGCAAGTGTTTTTATGCTGTTGTTTACTGGTTTTGTTTTGTATTATGAATGTGTTAGCTTGAATATCAGTATAATAGTTTATTAGTTAATACTTGGTTATTAGTGCGATGGCAGTGTCAAAACCAGTTCAGACTAGACAAAAGTTAGAATGTCCAATTTTTGGACACCCTAAACAATTAAGCGAGTTAAGTTTGCCAACTTATTATGACATTATGAAATATTAACTTTATATTCGACATGAGCTGAAACCAGACGCAACATCACAAGAACCAACGATGAGTGAGATATTAGATATTCTTATTACGAAAGTTGAAACTATTTGGTCGAAAGCATCAATTCCTGTAGTGTCTCGCACTCGCATGTTGCAAATGGGAAAAACCTATCATGATAAATACAGAAATATTTTAAGATCAAAAGGTAGAAAAGGTACAGAAAAATATGATTCAATCGTAGCATCGTTTTTAAATGAAAGCAAACGTCTTTTTGATGTGGCAGCTTGTAAGTGCAAAGAATTTTCTGAATGTAAGTGCGAAAAAGAAATAAAAAATTACCTAAACTTGAACAAGATTTTTTTACTTGACCAGAGAACATTGAGAAAAATGAGTATAAGTAGAGTTGATAAAGTTGTTTCAAAGGTTTTAACACAAAGAGAAGAGAGGAAGCAGAAGGTAATACAGCAACAGCAACAGTTAAAGTACAATCAACAACTTTCATGCTGAAGATTTCATTGATATGATTAAGTGGACGGATATAACAATCACAGAGCCCCCAATTACAAAACACATAACTGATGAGGACTTAAAAAAGTATATACGTGAAGCAAGAGAACCTAGTCGCCAGATGCAATCTATAGATTTCCCTCATTTCCCTGTCACACACAAGCGGTAGAAAGAGTTATAAAGCTTGTGACAGAGTCATCACTAAGTGTCTGTGGTCCTGAAGCAAGAGATGGCTTTGTTAAAGCAAAAATAGCTTCGCAAAAGATGATGCCAAAATTTGAGACCAAAAATCATTTTATCTAAGTCTCAAGAAAAGTTGAAAATCAAAGAAATGTGAAACTAATGAACTAATGGAATATTATTATTATTTTTTAATGTTTATTTTGTTTCAATGACACTGGTTATTAATTATGTCATTACCTTTGTTCTTTTTTCTTCAATTATAGTGAGTTGGTAACTGTTCATGTTGAATGTTTAAGTTTAATCCCTTTCTAAAACCTCTTTATAAAGCAAAACACCCGAAACAATCGGTAAGTTTATTATTATTATTATTATTAATCAGTTATTTTAAGTAGTTTTAGATACTATTATTTTAAAAACTATGTTTAAACAACAATTTGAAAGTAAAAAAGTAATTATAATACATCAATTCAAATTGGATTTTACATTTTGATTTTTAGGTAAAAAGCCCATTTATTTAACTTTTGCGGAAAATCAAGGTAGGCCTATAAATTTAGAGCAACCAAACTTCATATCATTGTTGTTACCGGTATAGTAAAGAAGCATCTATTGATTGCTATTAAAAACAATATTTGATAAAAAAAATGTAAAACTAAAGTAGAGAAAAAATTTATAATTTTATGTTAAATTTGGATTTTTTGTAAAAAAAAAACCTTACTTTTAAGGCTCTTGCGACACCTCGAAATATAAATATAGAACAACAAAACTTCATAGTGGTCTAAATTATCAGTACAACCTACCTGTTTATTCATAGGGGTTGGGAATCCCGGGTGGCGCCAAATTGTTTATATTAAAACAATTAAATTTGTTAAATTACAAGTTAATAAGTGTTGTTAGTGTTGACGGCTGGAGCGTTCAAATGATTCCTGCCGCTGTACTGCTTGTCGTATTGTCCACTCGTGAAGAGCGCTAGTTGGTTACTTAATAAAAATTGCTAACACACATATATTATACAACGTCCTACGAAATAAAACGATGGTAATACTCTGTACTGTAATTTTAATACAAGTTTGGTCATTAATTGATATGACAAAAGGATTATAAATGATTTAATAACAAATTGCTCCGGCTTAGAACATGAAACACAAATATCTCAAAGTTGGCGAAATTGGTTTTAACAAATTATTTTGATGCCGTGATGGCTTCTGTTTACATACAATATATTAATCTGTTCAAAATCTGGGGTTCTTTGGATTATAAAATAAAACATAAAAGTTGGTTACATTAAAAAAGTACACTACCATACCTTATACGTACTTAAATAGTATAAAGTGTTTTTACAAATTGTTCGGTAGTGTCGTATTAGTTGTTACACAATTCGCACACTAATGCGAGGTTATACTTTAATTAACAATTGTTTTACGTAAGTTGATTATGCTTTAAACCTTTGAAAGAAAATTAATTTTGTTTAATAGTGAGAAATTTTGAATGACTTGAGAAATATTTAAAGTAATTTGGTTTCTGGGATAAAGGAATTTAGTTGATACTTATCAGTTCAGACAGTGTTGATATGTTGTCGTCTGGGGTGATGGAAATTCATCGATTTTGGGCTGTTTTAGGCTTCGGGCGTCTTCTTCTATCTCGTCTTGGGACTTTCGGCTATTTAATTTCTTTTATTTGGTTCCAGGACATCGTTTAATATTAGAAGCTCTGCATCTACTCGTCATTGGTTCTTGTTGTCGATTTCTGAATGTCTTTTGAACTTTTTAATGTAAAATTTTAGTCATCGCAATCTTGCGTACCGCTTACCCACGCGTCATTTTTCCAAGTCTAATAAATTTAATAGAAAATTAGTCTTCAACGGCCCGTTTCTATGGTAACAGAAACCCTTTGATTGGTTAAGGCCTCCTTCAAAAGCATTGTTATGGGATTTGAATTTTTATTCAAATTTATTATATATTTTCTGAATGATTTTATACCTCTATCGTTCCTTTGGGGTAATAAATAATATCACTATTGTCGTTATTTCCTTTCAAAGTTCAAAATGATACCTCATAAGGTCATATTCTATTATACATTAACTTTAGTCTAATTATTTGACATCTGATAAATTACATATCTCTTTTAAATTAAACTTTTATAATAACATTTCTCTTTTAACATGATTTATACATGATTACTGGCTATTTACTTGTCTTAGTTTTGTAAATTTCCTTGTGAATTTGTTACAATTGACATCTGTGTGTGTCTGACAGTTATGCATTTTCATAGCCAAAAGTAGCCATGATGGTATCTTACTTATTTATTTTAAATTACATTTTAATTCAGCCTGATGGGCTTCACTGTGTTATGATAATTGTTTGTGTTGCGTTTTGATTCTGTTTGTGTTCTGATTACAAGTCAATATAGTTTTCATTATACATATTTAAAATATAACAATTAGGCTTATGGACTGCAAGTTCCTTTCAGCCATATCCTATTCATAACATTAAAACAAACAATTCTTTATAAGTTATTAGTTACTGTTGATTTAACACTTATTTCATTCTTTTGCCATTACCTTGAGTGAGAAACATCATCACTTCTTTCAAACTTATTAAATTTATGTCCCTTCTAACATGGGGTGTTTTATTAATTGTATACTTAACTTTAATGCAAATTCTTATTTCCTTACTACTACCTTCCTCCATTCCATGTTAACACAAACTGTTTTTACATGGGCTTTCTCCCTGAATAATTGTATATCCTTTACTTATCTCTATTTTAAATACTATTTTTAATTATTCTTAATTATATAATCGTTCATAAGCTCACTTACATCATTGATTGGTTTACCAATGATTTATTTAGTATTTTCTTATCTATTATTATTTTTTATTACTGATAATATCTATTTCCACGTATCACTTTCACCTTTAATTAACTGAGGTTTATCACTGATACACTCACTATTTTGGGGTACTTACACTTTCACTATTGCACTTTTTTTTCACTGTTTATATTAAGTGTTACTTAGTGAGTAATCCCTACACTTATTTCTCTTTTATTTCTCACTATTTCATTATAACATGATACTTATTATTAATGACATTTGGTTATTTACATATCACTAAATCTAACTTTAATAATTGGGTTAGTGTACTTTTCTTTACTAAGTTGTTTTCCTCACTGTTTTTGGTTCAAAACAGGTATATAAATTATCTCATTTACAACAATAATATTTGTTTTCATTAGTGGATAATCATTTGGGGTTTATTTACAGTATTCTATCTTTGAGTATACCATTTCTCCCTTTTATATGTGGTGTTTGTTACTTCTTGGATTCACTTTGCCTCCTCTTCATTCTTCCTCTTCTTCTTCTTCAACTTCAATTGTCTTCATTTTGATTCGGTTCTCCTCTTCTCATCTGGTTTAATTTTTATTTAGTTGTAGGAATTTGTTCACTTCCTTTTATTCTTCTTTGGTTCTGGTGACTTACCTTCTTTTGTTAGTTCCTATTTGTTTGGTCAATCACCTTTTTCTCTTATGTATTTTTCGTGGTTCCCTTCCTCTTTATTTTCTGTTGTTGGGTCAATCACTTGGGTTGGGTAATATCGTCGTTCGTCGTATCATAATATTTATATTTTATTTATTTTTAAACATTTTATTTGATATGAAGTATATTTACATTTATAATTATCTTTTTTATCCCTGGTACTGGGGTGGCTTATTTGTGTTGTAACATAATGCCTCTCCTCTAAAATTGATCATTTTAATAAAACACTAGCATAGTTTTTTATGAAATTATCAGTTATATATAATCTTTTTCCTTTTCTTTCTGGTTTGTTTCTCCATTCTTTATTTCTCTTCTTACTTAATTCATTCCATTTTATTTGGATCTGTTTTTATTTATTTCCATTGGTGCATTTTCCCTTATACACAATTTTTCCCTAACTTTTTAGTAGCTGGTTTCTCCCATTACTACTCATTTTTTCTGAGACCAGAGGAACATCATCTCTGCTCAGTTTATTTGGATTGCTGGACCTTTCAACAGTCAATCTTAAATACTCTTTTTGTTAACTTGTGACTTAAATCAATAATAATAATAATAATATACTTTGGGATTGTCCACCTTGTGGTTTGTTTTTTAGATCACTTTGGCCTTTTACTCATTCTTCCTTCCGCTATACCTTAGCTATATACTATCATCTACTCATACAGTTGATTGTTTTTATTTATTTATATGTTAATTTCATCATATCTAACTTTTCATTATTTTGTTTTCAATTCTTATTGTGATCATTTAATTATCTTACCCGACATTTTTATTCTTTTCTTAGTTATTTAGCAATATTCTGCTTTAGCCATTTCTTGTGTATATTTGTTTTATACATAACTTCTCTTTTTCCTTGTACCAGTTGTTTTTTTTTTTTTTTTTTTAATACATTTGATTCATTATAATTTTTAGGTATTTATCTCAGTAATTTTAGCTTGATTTTATTTTTGTTTATTTTATTTTGTATTAATATCATTTTTTGATAATTTTTGGTAAGTTAATTTTTCTTACTTCATAGGAATGTTTGTAGCTTATTCCTTTTTAGTTACTTTTTGTTTAATTATTATCGTAAGTTTGTGATTCTTACTTTTTTATATATAGGAATTTGTGTAACTTATTCCATTTTATCTCACTTTTTTATTTCATACTTCATATATCAACCTTTTATTAGACTGTAAGTTGATTTAAATTGAAAGGAATTTGTGTAATATTCCTTTGTATTTTATATTTTAATTTGTTTATTTTAATTTTTTTCTATTCCGCATATATCATCTAAATAATGTAGTAAGTTGCTCTCACACTCTTTTTGAATTTTGAAATTTTATTTATTTCATTTCTAGTTATTTTATTCTCCTTCATAAAACTTTTTTATTGAAGTTTGGTTATAAACTCCCTTTATTTTTCTTGTATTTACATTGCTTATTTGGTAAGTGCTATTACCATTATCTTTCGTGATGACATATGGTCCTGCATTGTGTTATACATATTACTCTATTCATATTGCTTTATACCGGACCTTGTTTTTTTTTTTTGCCTTTTTTTTTTTTTATTCGACACTTCATTGTTCTTCACCTCTTCTCCTTCAAATGTCTGATTTTCTACATTTATTCTGGATAATTTATTATGGTTTATTTTTTCTTATTTAATTCGTCTCGGTCGTTGTCATTTCTTGTCTTGGTGATTTTTATTGGTCTAATTTAACTTTAATACTTCCTTCTATTCCATTGGGTTGCTTGGTCAGTAATTCGAAGATCAGTCCCTTTTCTTGGTTTGTGGTATCTTCGCTTAAGTTACCCATGGTCCATCAGTTCCTCTGCATTTGTGGTTCGGATAATCTGGGTGTGTATAACTATTTTCTTACTGGTGAAATAGGTCTCCTCCGTCTTGTACCATAATTCCTCTAATACCATATGTTCCGTAGTATTTATGTTTACTTCCATCATTTGATTAGTTTGTCAATTAATCAGAGAAGTTATTTGTGCCTCTCATTAATATTATTTTTGCTTTTTTATTCGATATTTCCATTTCTGGTGTGTTCCAGTGTTTTATTGACCTTCTTGATTTGTTATACTCTGTTTTGTTGTCAGTCATTTGTATTTCTGGCATCTTCCATCTAAGCATAGATTTGCTGAAATTTTCATCCACTGGTTGGTTGTGAATTCCTTTTATAATTTTCCCTCAGTCCTCCTACAATCTTTATACTTTATTAATTTGCTTTGGTAGGTAATGGGCAAATTAAATACATCGATGAGTCCGTTCTTCATCATCTCCACTTCTTCTCATGTTTTGATGAGTTTCCTTTTATATACCTTTCTCATTTCCTCTGTTTTCTTAATCTTCTTAATGATTCGATTCTTCTTTACTCTTCTACTGTTGGTTTTTATGTGCTTAATTTTCTTGGTGTCATTGTTATCTGTATGTTCAGAAAACAATACACTTGTTTCTTCTACAATTTCCATCTCCTTCTGTGTCATTTTCTGATTCCCCGGTTCCCTGTTCTCATTCAACGTTTCTTTGATACTTCCAGAAGTGCTGTCTAGTGTTTCATTCAATTGTTTGAAATCACTATCTAAAGTTTCTTGAAGGTGATTTACTGGGTAACTTGTTTCTTCCCATCTCTTGTTCATCCCTGTTTTTGTCTGTTTGACTTCTTCACGAAACTCTACAAGCATGAATCTTAATTCTTCTCGGTTCTTCTCACCATCTTCCTTTATTTGTCGTAGAAGTGTTTCATGAGTCTTTTCAATCGTGTTATTGACCATTTCAAAATCCTCTTTTATCTGCTTCTTCAGCTCTTCGCTCTTCTTTTCCAGTGTCTCCTGACCTCTCTTCAGGGCTTCATGGTTGCTCTCCATTTTGTTATTCAGGAATTCTATGCTCTCCTTCATTTGCTTCTTCAATTCTTCACTGTTTTGGTCCAGTTTTTCCAATTTTTTATTCAAATCTTCCTTGTCTTGTCTTCTTTCTACTTGCAATGATTTACTTGTTCTTTTGTTATCTTCCTGGTTCCTTTTCATTTGTTCTATCATTATCCTGAGCATCTCCTGCATGCTCAGGTATTCTTTCTGAGTTGGTTGTTCTGGCATTTTCTTCTGTTGTTTCACTTTGACTACTTCTTTTTTTGTTTGAGTTTTTGGTTTCGGCACTTCCGTGAACTCTTCTACTTGATTATGTACCTTCCTCCAATTACACATATCTTCTCTGGGTAGTTCGAACATAACCCTTATCCATTCTCTTAGATCCGTATTTTCTGTTTGTGTTTCCGGTGGCTTATTTGTGTTGTAACAATATCAGTATAATAGTTTATTAGTTAATACGTGGTTATTAGTGCTATGGCAGTGTCAAAACCAGTTCAGACTAGATAAAACCTAGAATGTCCAATTTTTGGACACCCTAAACAATTAAGTGAGTTAAGTTTGCCAACTTATTATGACATTATGAAATATTAATTTTATATTCGACATGAGCTGAAACCAGACGCAACATCACAAGAACCAACGATGAGTGAGATATTAGATATTCTTATTTAGAAAGTTGAAACTATTTGGTCGAAAGCATCAATTCCTGTAGTGTCTCGCACTCGCATGTTGCAAATGGGAAAAACCTATCATGATAAATACAGAAATATTTTAAGATCAAAAGGTAGAAAAGGTACAGAAAAATATGATTCAATCGTAGCATCGTTTTTAAATGAAAGCAAACGTCTTTTTGATGTGGCAGCTTGTAAGTGCAAAGAATTTTCTGAATGTAAGTGCGAAAAAGAAAATAAAAATTACCTAAACTTGACCAAGATTTTTTACTTGACCAGAGAACATTGAGAAAAATGAGTATACCAGAGAACATTGAGAAACATGAGTATAAGTAGAGTTGATAAAGTTGTTTCAAAGGTTTTAACACAAAGAGAAGAGAGGAAGCAGAAGGTAATACAGCAACAGCAACAGTTAAAGTACAATCAACAACTTTCATGCTGAAGATTTCATTGATATGATTAAGTGGACGGATATAACAATCACAGAGCCCCCAATTACAAAACACATAACTGATGAGGACTTAAAAAAGTATATACGTGAAGCAAGAGAACCTAGTTGCCAGATGCAATCTATAGATTTCCCTCATTTCCCTGTCACACACAAGCGGTAGAAAGAGTTATAAAGCTTGTGGCAGAGTCATCACTAAGTGACTGTGGTCCTGAAGCAAGAGATGGCTTTGTTAAAGCAAAAATAGCTTCGCAAAAGATGATGCCAAAAAACATTTTATCTAAGTCTCAAGAAAAGTTGAAAATCAAAGAAATGTGAAACTAATGAACTAATGGAATATTATTATTATTTTTTAATGTTTACTTTGTTTCAATGACACTGGTTATTAATTATGTCATTACCTTTGTTCTTTTTTCTTCAATTATAGTGAGTTGGTAACTGTTCATGTTGAATGTTTAAGTTTAATCCCTTTCTAAAACCTCTTTATAAAGCAAAACACACGAAACAATCGTTAAGTTTATTATTATTATTATTATTATTATTAATCAGTTATTTTAAGTAGTTTTAGATACTATTATTTTAAAAACTGTGTTTAAACAACAATTTGAAAGTAAAAAAGTAATTATAATACATCAATTCAAATTGGATTTTACATTTTGATTTTTAGGTAAAAAGCCCATTTATTTAACTTTTGCAGAAAATCAAGGTAGGCCTATAAATTTAGAGCAACCAAACTTCATATCATTGTTGTTACCGGTATAGTAAAGAAGCATCTATTGATTGCTATGAAAAACAATATTTGATAAAAAAAATGTAAAACTAAAGAAGAGAAAATTTATAATTTTATGTTAAATTTGGATTTTTTGTAAAAAAAAAAACCTTATTTTTACATTACACCCTAACCCACATGCGTGACTGAAAACAACTAGCAACTGAAATCCACAAACTCCCAACATATTTACCCGTTTCCATCACATTAGACTAATTCACAGCAAAGCTGTAGACACAAATTTTGTATAGCAGTCAAACAACCTTCTTACCGATGGAAGGAATTCAAGGGAGACTTAGGATTAGATGTCAAGGCCATTTGTGGCCCTGAAGACTGTGTATGAAATTGTGGACATGGAGCAGGGCTTCCTAAATAGGCCATGGTACCCTGAATGACAAAATCTACCTCTCAGTGTGTTAGAATCACCTTGAGCTTGCCCAGCAGTAGTCCAGGGGCTGAACTGTGATATTGCCGTAGCAAGGACAACTTTATTTGTTTGCGACATCACCTCTATTTGAGTCCATCATCAACACTACTACATTCGAGCACCTTGGTATCTGCTGAGCAATGCTATGAGGCTGATTTAACAGTGCTGTGTGGCAGATAACTCACGTAGGTCATAGGTATAGGTAGGTTTGTCAAGATTAGTGTTGGCCGAAAATTCAGCATCTTGTGAAATCTAAGCAGTTTACTAACATAATACACGGCCTAAGCAATGGTTTGTTTAATTGATAATTGTAGAAAATTTTAAAATAAAAAGTTTTTATCAACATGGTTTCTGTGTTTTATTACTACTTTTCCAAAATTTAACATTTTAATTCCATATATGTACGAAATAATCCAACATTTAACGGGACTGGGAAACTCTCCGCTTTTCACACAATTCCGCTTTCATTAAAAAATTAACACGCTCTCTCCATGCATGTGGTGCATGTATGCATACATATAACAAATATATAGAAATTATAACATTCTTACACAATTGTATTTTACCTTGACTACCTAAACTTGACATGCAACAAATAAGTGTATAACTCACCTAGTATTAAACACTGTGGGTGAAGTAAATGGAACTAAAGTGCACGATTTATCCACTAATCACTTATCACAATTTATATTCACAGTACACTACACAAACAAATTACCACAATCACTATAACTTCACCGGACTAATCACAACTGACACGTGGCCACTGACAACCATGATACCCACACTCACTCTACACACTTACCTCTTTCTACCCCATTACACTAATTCACAGTAAAAAATACACATAACATAATTATAAAAAAAGAATACACCTGTTTTCAATCAATCTCCCTCTCTCTGTTTCTATCTTACTCTCTCTTGTTCACGCATCTACATATTTTCATAGGAGTCAGCCAACCTAGTTGCCGACAGGAGGATTTAGAAGGATTTAAAGATTCAATATATCAAGGCTATTTGTGTCCATAAGGAGTAGGGCTTCCCTCCACATACTGACTGATAAAATCTGCTGCACGGCATGGTAGGGTCACCTTGACTGTGCCGACTGGGCTTCTGCAGATGAGTTGATTGCATTGTCGTCTCTATATGGGCCCAACATCATCTCTATCAAACTCAGATAATTGGATTCCATTGAGCAGCTCTTCTTCACAAATTTATCAGTGCAGTGTGGCCCGCGCATGTCATGGGTATTGGTTTGGCAAGTTCTGCCACTTTGGGGAGGAAGTCATCAATGCCGCACACGATAATGTCACACTGAACTGGCTAAATGCAGACTCTCCTCTGCATTTTGCCCAGTGGGTGTGCAGGGGTTGAAGTCTGACACCACTACATAAGCAACGTCAGCTCTGTTTATTTGCGACATCGTCTCTATTAAATTGAACAGCCAGCATTCCACCTGAGTAGGGCTTCTTGGCTGACTTACCGGCGGTATGCAGGAGGGCCGTCTGGCGTTCGTTGCTTCCTGGCATCCTCTTGCTGCTCATAATGCAGGTTACTCAATTCAACATTCATGGCACTCGGTCTTCTCTGATGGTTCAGTAAGACAGGCTTTACACCTTCATGCAGATTACTTCATTTAAGCAATATCTGCCAACACATTTACCAAGTTTTGTTAAATATGTTATTTACTTACAAGACGTGACAAAATTAGGGCATCTGTTAGATGATTAGAAAAATTATATACTAATACAGTAAAAGTAAATTAAGTGAAGAAATATATCAATATATATTAACTGTAATGCAAATAGATGAATTGCAGTAGCTTATTACAGTAGGTAATCGGTTAACAA
Source organism: Magicicada septendecula (assembly GCA_034769895.1). Lineage (NCBI taxonomy): Eukaryota > Metazoa > Arthropoda > Insecta > Hemiptera > Cicadidae > Magicicada > Magicicada septendecula. The sequence continues at coordinate 450,593,065 of CM068371.1, forward strand.
ACCGTTTTAACTGTGAACAAATTGCACAAGGAACTCTTTCATGAATTTTGACAAATTTGGTATAGTAAAAAAAAATTATTTTAAATACCAAATGCCTGTTTTAAAGGTTGAAATTATACACATAAACTACTCTGTAGTAGATAATTACAGTATTATACTGCAAACGTTTAATATTTATGCTACTAAATCTTGCATCTTTTAAAATATTTTTTTTTAATTTTAACAATAATTTGCAATAGTAAGGATTCACCTTACTTTTTAATTAAAAACATAGCAAAACATTCTTTAGTTCTGTAAACCAATAGTCAGAAGCAGAACAGTAGGTGGATTGAAGTGATCTTGAGCTAGGCATATTGTTGGCTGGTGTAGGGTGGGGGGACGGGGGAGAGAAAGCCTGTTGCAACTTGTCTCTGTCAGTCAGTCCAGACCAAGGGTTTGAGTAGCAAGTGTTTTTATGCTGTTGTTTACTGGTTTTGTTTTGTATTATGAATGTGTTAGCTTGAATATCAGTATAATAGTTTATTAGCTAATACTAGGTTATTAGTGCAATGGCAGTGTCAAAACCAGTTCAGACTAGACAAAAGTTAGAATGTCCAATTTTTGGACACCCTAAACAATTGAGTGAGTTAAGTTTGCCAACTTATTATGACATTATAAAATATTACCTTTATATTCGACATGAGCTGAAACCAGACGCAACATCACAAGAACCAACGATGAAGTGAGATATTAGATATTCTTATTAAGAAAGTTGAAACTATTTGGTCGGAAGCATCAATTCCTGTAGTGTCTCGCACTCACATGTTGCAAATGGGAAAAACCTATCATGATAAATACAGAAATATTTTAAGATCGGTTTTAAATGAAAGCAAACGTCTTTTTGATGTGGCAGCTTGTAAGTGCAAAGAATTTTCTGAATGTAAGTGTGAAAAAAAAATAAAAATTACCTAAACTTGAACAAGATTTTTTACTTGACCAGAGAACATTGAGAAAAATGAGTATAAGTAGAGTTGATAAAGTTGTTTCAAAGGTTTTAACACAAAGAGAAGAGAGGAAGCAGAAGGTAATACAGCAACAGCAACAGTTAAAGTACAATCAACAACTTTCATGCTGAAGATTTCATTGATATGATTAAGTGGACGGATATAACAATCACAGAGCCCCCAATGACAAAACACATAACTGATGAGGACTTAAAAAAGTATATACGTGAAGCAAGAGAACCTAGTTGCCAGATGCAAGCTATAGATTTTCCTCATTTCCCTGTCACACACAAGCGGTAGAAAGAGTTATAAAGCTTGTGACAGAGTCATCACTAAGTGTCTGTGGTCTTGAAGCAAGGATGGCTTTGTTAAAGTAAAAATAGCTTCGCAAAAGATGATGCCAAAATTTGAGACCAAAAAAACATTTTATCTAAGTCTCAAGAAAAGTTGAAAATCAAAGAAATGTGAAACTAATGAACTAATGGAATATTATTATTTTTTTTTAATGTTTACTTTGTTTCAATGACACTGGTTATTAATTATGTCTTTACCTTTGTTCTTTTTTCTTCAATTATAGTGAGTTGGTAACTGTTCATGTTGAATGTTTAAGTTTAATCCCTTTCTAAAACCTCTTTATAAAGCAAAACACATGAAACAATCGTTAAGTTTATTATTATTATTATTAATCAGTTATTTTAAGTAGTTTTAGATACTATTATTTTAAAAACTGTGTTTAAACAACAATTTGAAAGTAAAAAAGTAATTATAATACATCAATTCAAATTGGATTTTACATTTTGATTTTTAGGTAAAAAGCCCATTTATTTAACTTTTGCAGAAAATCAAGGTAGGCCTATAAATTTAGAGCAACCAAACTTCTTATCATTGTTGTTACCGGTATAGTAAAGAAGCATCTATTGATTGCTATGAAAAACAATATTTGATAAAAAAAAATGTAAAACTAAAGAAGAGAAAATTTATAATTTTATGTTAAATTTGGATTTTTTGTAAAAAAAAAAACCTTATTTTTAAGGCTCTTGCGGCACCTCGAGATATAAATATAGAACAACAAAACTTCGTAGTGTTATTGTTGACATAAAAAAGCAACTTTTAAATGCTATTAGAAAGTTATTTGCTGAACAAAAAATTTTGCCCTATACTTTCATTACACCCTAACCCACATGCGTGACTGAAAACAACTAGCAACTGAAATCCACAAACTCCCAACATATTTATCCGTTTCCATCACATTAGACTAATTCACAGCAAAGCTGTAGACACAAATTTTGTATAGCAGTCAAACAAACTTCTTACCGATGGAAGGAATTCAAGGGAGACTTAGGATTAGATGTCAAGGCCATTTGTGGCCCTGAAGACTGTGTATGAAATTGTGGACATGGAGCAGGGCTTCCTAAATAGGCCATGGTACCCTGAATGACAAAATCTACCTCTCAGTGTGTTAGAATCACCTTGAGCTTGCCCAGCAGTAGTCCAGGGGCTGAACTGTGATATTGCCGTAGCAAGGACAACTTTATTTGTTTGCGACATCACCTCTATTTGAGTCCATCATCAACACTACTACATTCGAGCACCTTGGTATCTGCTGAGCAATGCTATGAGGCTGATTTAACAGTGCTGTGTGGCAGATAACTCACGTAGGTCATAGGTATAGGTAGGTTTGTCAAGATTAGTGTTGGCCGAAAATTCAGCATCTTGTGAAATCTAAGCAGTTTACTAACATAATACACGGCCTAAGCAATGGTTTGTTTAATTGATAATTGTAGAAAATTTTAAAATAAAAAGTTTTTATCAACATGGTTTCTGTGTTTTATTACTACTTTTCCAAAATTTAACATTTTAATTCCATATATGTACGAAATAATCCAACATTTAATGGGACTGGGAAACTCTCCGCTTTTCACACAATTCCGCTTTCATTAAAAAATTAACACGCTCTCTCCATGCATGTGGTGCATGTATGCATACATATAACAAATATATAGAAATTATAACATTCTTACACAATTGTATTTTACCTTGACTACCTAAACTTGACATGCAACAAATAAGTGTATAACTCACCTAGTATTAAACACTGTGGGTGAAGTAAATGGAACTAAAGTGCACGATTTATCCACTAATCACTTATCACAATTTATATTCACAGTACACTACACAAACAAATTACCACAATCACTATAACTTCACCGGACTAATCACAACTGACACGTGGCCACTGACAACCATGATACCCACACTCACTCTACACACTTACCTCTTTCTACCCCATTACACTAATTCACAGTAAAAAATACACATAACATAATTATAAAAAAAGAATACACCTGTTTTCAATCAATCTCTCTCTCTCTCTTTCTATCTTACTCTCTCTTGTTCACGCATCTACATATTTTCATAGGAGTCAGCCAACCTAGTTGCCGACAGGAGGATTTAGAAGGATTTAAGGATTCAATATATCAAGGCTATTTGTGTCCATAAGGAGTAGGGCTTCCCTCCACATACTGACTGATAAAATCTGCCGCACGGCATGGTGGGGTCACCTTGACTGTGCCGACTGGGCTTCTGCAGATGAGTTGATTGCATTGTCGTCTCTATATGGGCCCAACATCATCTCTATCAAACTCAGATAATTGGATTCCATTGAGCAGCTCTTCTTCACAAATTTATCAGTGCAGTGTGGCCCGCGCATGTCATGGGTATTGGTTTGGCAAGTTCTGCCACTTTGGGGAGGAAGTCATCAATGCCGCACACGATAATAAGGTCACACTGAACTGGCTAAATGCAGACTCTCCTCTGCATTTTGCCCAGTGGATGTGCAGGGGTTGAAGTCTGACACCACTACATAAGCAACGTCAGCTCTGTTTATTTGCGACATCGTCTCTATTAAATTGAACAGCCAGCATTCCACCTGAGTAGGGCTTCTTGGCTGACTTACCGGCGGTATGCAGGAGGGCCGTCTGGCGTTCGTTGCTTCCTGGCATCCTCTTGCTGCTCATAATGCAGGTTACTCAATTCAACATTCATGGCACTCGGTCTTCTCTGATGGTTCAGTAAGACAGGCTTTACACCTTCATGCAGATTACTTCATTTAAGCAATATCTGCCAACACATTTATCAAGTTTTGTTAAATATGTTATTTACTTACAAGACGTGCCAAAATTAGGGCATCTGTTAGATGATTAGAACAATTATATACTAATACAGTAAAAGTAAATTAAGTGAAGAAATATATCAATATATATTAACTGTAATGCAAATAGATGAATTGTAGTAGCTTATTACAGTAGGTAATCGGTTAACAAACCGTTTGAACTGTGAACAAATTGCACAAGGAACTCTTTCACGTATTTTGACAAATTTGGTATAGTAAAAAACAAAATTATTTTAAATACCAAATGCCTGTTTTAAAGGTTGAAATTATACACATAAACTACTCTGTAGTAGATAATTACAGTATTATACTGCAAAAGTTTAATATTTATGCTACTAAATCTTGCATCTTTTAAAATATTTTTTTTTTAATTTTAACAATAATTTGCAATAGTAGGGATTCACCTTACATTTTAATTAAAAACATAGCAAAACATTCTTTAGTTCTGTAAACCAATAGTCAGAAGCAGAACAGTAGGTGGATTGAAGTGATCTTGAGCTAGGCATATTGTTGGCTGGTGTAGGATGGGGGGACGGGGGAGAGAAGCCTGTTGCAACTTGTCTCTGTCAGTCAGTTCAGACCAAGGGTTTGAGTAGCAAGTGTTTTTATGCTGTTGTCTACTGGTTTTGTTTTGTATTATGAATGTGTTAGCTTTAATATCAGAATAATAGTTTATTAGTTAATACTAGGTTATTAGTGCAATGGCAGTGTCAAAACCATTTCAGACTAGACAAAAGTTAGAATGTCCAATTTTTGGACACCCTATACAATTAAGTGAGTTAAGTTTGCCAACTTATTATGACATTATAAAATATTACCTTTATATTCGACATGAGCTGAAACCAGACGCAACATCACAAGAACCAACGATGAGTGAGATATTAGATATTCTTATTAAGAAAGTTGAAACTATTTGGTCGAAAGCATCAATTCCTGTAGTTAGAAATAAGAATATAAATATAAGGTTTTTATGTATATAGTACAAGAATGTTTAAAAATGTTTTAGATATAAGGCCATTTGTTTGGGTCTGATACAACTAACATCAGAACTATAAAAATAGTTACTACTTGTAAATAGTCGAGAGTAATTAAGATGTTAGTTAGTAAAAAACCTTTTTTGTAAACCATATTTCCATGTTAGAAATAAGGATTTTGTTGTAAAATGTCTGACTTGAAGACAACCATTTATTTAAAAAAATATTCTTTATTTGTTTTAACTATTATTTGTATTGTAACCAATACTAATTGTTTTTGTGTAATTTGAAAACATGTTTAATTTATAATACTATATGTAAAAGTCAGAGAGGGTATCACATATCATATATTGTTTGTAAAATATTTTGTAAGAAAAATTGTTAAAAAAAAAATCATAGGCCAAAAGAATGGAAACCAAACTTCATCAAAACAGAGAAATTGCTCATTTAAAAGCAAATAAACAAAAGGGGTTTAGACAAAATAAACTTGAGATCAAGCCATATAATTGCAAATACCATTTAGAAAGATTTTAATAAATTATATTCAGAATTATAAATAAAAATGAAAATGACTAAACTCAGAAATTTAGACATGGGAGTCATATATTCCAGAATAATGTTTCAGAATACAACTAATTCAATTAATTACCAGAAAATAAGGGAATATGAACCTTTTAATACAATATAGGATTATTAATATTAAATATAACTGATAAAATGGCTGAATTTATATAATGACAGGAAGTAAATTTTGATGTTTTGACTTTTCAGAGTATACCAAACTGAAAGTAAAATTACTATTTTTTGGACAGAAAACACTATAAAACGGCATTATTTAATCTGAAAATAAGCTGAATGAACTGAAAGATTAATTTAAATAACATCTAGTGAATAAAATTGATAAATAACCCAAGTTTAGGTATTTATATAGTGAAATATTAAAGTGTGCACAGGATATGAAAATATATTTGAACAATGTTAAGAATAATATTATATGGGCTAAGAGTTTAATTGAAACTGAAGGAAACAGTTAGTTGATTATTGGTATTCGAACGGTTAACATAAACGAGAGTTTTGTGACGATGTAACCTATCTTACAACGGTAAAGTTAAGTGGCGAACAGTACGTTACTGTGAAGTCGAGAGTGAATTATAAAATCCTTCCAGAACATATACATTGTGGCAAAAACAATCAAGAAACACTAATTAACACTAAACAATACATATCTACTCCGAAAAACACCACAAAACACCAGAAAACTGTATAATACCTTAACCAAATTAGTGTCGGAATTGGGAAAAGTGTTTTGACTTATAATTACACAGATATACTAAATACAACCCAGAATCATTACACCAGTCACTACACAACATTTAACAAGAGATTTGCAGACACAAGAACAGGAATATTGCCAGAAAATACATTATTTGGAACGCAGCAGGAACGAGCAACATTTTGATCAACTTGATGGCTGCCATTTGCTTTTGACGATCCCAGTGCCTTCTCCTAGTTCAACCCAGCTGTTCGGTGAAAACAATTATTTTATTTTCAAATTATTATTCAATGTCTGTGTTTAGTAATAATTATTAATTTGATTGTAACGTTATACTTTTTAAATATTAGCCCGATTTCTCTGACTTTGATAATAATTGGCTGTTTAAAGAACCCTGTATAATTTTTATATAATATACTTTGTAACTTTTTCGATATCCTGAGAGTCGATAATAATCGATAAGAGTCAAATTGCTATTAATTAATAAAACATTAATATTCTTCAACACTAAATAGTTCTTCATTTCATAAATATTACTAGTTATCACTAATATAATTATAATTAATAATCTATCAGGACTTTACCACCTATAAGTGAAGATAACCTAAAAAATAAAAAGGTAAACAAGTATCGATTGGTTTGAAGACAGTCTTATGAGTGGTGATAGTTTATTTAAAATATACCAAAACTTTAATAAAAATTTTCAGAAGAGCATTACACTTTTTAAAACTTCACAGCCCTATATTAATTAATTGATCATAATTAATTAATTAATAAAATTAAAAAAAAATTTTTATTAATTTTTTTTTATATAAACAAATTTTTTTTTAAATTTCCTTCAAAACAATAATTTTTGTTTTGAAACTTTCGGTGAAGCTGAACATATATATTTCTTCATCAACTTTACGCTACTCGACCGGTCTTGCTACCATTGGGACTCGACCAGCTGGGAAACTTAAGGAAGTGTTTCAGGCCAGTAAGACGTCGAGAGCCACACCAATTACACACCAATTAAACATATTACATTACAACTTTATTTTATTTTATTACAAATTGGTTAGCCCAAACAGTGGGGCTTGATTACATCGGAGTCTCATACTTCACAATCTCTTATATCATCAACACACAACAATCTATTATTATATTATTATTTTTATTACAAATTGGCGCCCAACGTGGGGCTTTAATTAGCGGTTGGAAGGCCAATACATTCTGCCCAATCACTAGTTGGAGCTAGGCAACAGCTACAAAGCCAGAGAATTTCAAGGGAAAATGCAACGACGTGCAACATCTAAGAAACGGGCGGCGGAGGCCGAGAAAGAAATAGAAATCGATATGGACAACAAGGAGGCGACGCCAGTAGACGCGGAAAGTTTGTTGCCACCAGTGTTGTCCAAACAACATGAACAACCAGGGGAACAACCTGAGATGCCTACTCAGACAGGGGAAGTAAATGTCCAGGAAAGACATGTAGAAAAATCCAAAGTAACGGAAGAGGATAAAATGGACAGATTCATGGAAAGATTTCTACAAAAGATGGAAGACAAATTGGAGCAGAACAACCAGAAAATGGACAAGAAAATGGACGAAAATAATAAGAAAATGGAATCCACAAGTAAGGAATTGAAGGAAGACTTGAGTAAGAAAATGGGGAGTGATAACCAGTCCTTGAAAGAAGATTTAGGAAATAAAATCGAAACAACAAACAGGAAGTTGGAAGAAGAGATGGGGAAGAAGTTAGAAGAATTGAAGGAAGACAATCAGTCCCTGACGAAGAAGATGGAAGAAAACAGCAAGAAGATGGAAGAGAAGATGGGAGGAAAGTTAGAAGAATTGAAGAAGGATAATCAATCCACAAAAGAAGAGTTGACTGGGATGAACAAGAACATGGAAGAATTGAAGGAAGACAACCAATCGTTCAAGGAAGAATTCAAGGCGACTAAAGAAGAGTTGATTAATAAAATTGAAAATACCAATCAGAAAATAGATGAAACCAGGAAGAAGATAGAGAAGAACAACCGACAATTGAAGGAAGAGTTGAAAGAAGATAACAGGAAGTTGGAAGAGAAGATGGGGGAGAAATTGGAAGAATTGAGAGAGGACAATCAAATTCTAAGAGAAGAGTTAAGGGAGGTAAATCAGGAGAATTTGGACAAACTGGACGAAAGAATGGAATTGTTGCGAGAAGAAATGAATAAGGAAATCAAGGTTAACAAAAAAGCGATGGATAAGAAGATGGAAGAAGAAAATATAATGGTCAATCGACAGATTCGAGAGATTGATGGAAAGTGCAACCAGACCGAAAAGGAGGTGAATGAGTTTAAAGAAGTGGTGAACATCAAGTTCACAAATATCGAAGAACATAGTCGTAGGAAGGTAGAAGAACAGAGGAAGGAAAATCAAGAAGAATTCGGAAAAGTTCGCAACCAGGTCACAGAACGATGTAATGATATACAAGAGACCATGGCCAGTATCACCGGTCAGGTGCGACAAAGCCGAGAGGAGATGGAAGCAATAAGGAACAGACCGACTCATTTCACCGGATTGCCTGTCAACGAAAGCCGAGAGTGGCTCAACTTCCGGCAATACAAACGCAAGCCGATGGAGTTCCTAGCTAGGGTAGAAGAATATTTGACCAAGCATAAAATTACTCAATGGAGCCATAGCAGGGAGATATTCGATGAGTCTTTCCGAGACATAACAGATAATTGGTGGATGGCCAACCGGAGTGAAATTTCCGACTACCAACAGTTCCGGAAAATGTTTAAGACAAAATACTGGTCTGAGACCACCCAGAACTTGATCCGTGACAATATTTGTAATGGAAGATACAGGTCACAATTAGGTAGCAGTATGACAGCATATTTCTTGGGGAAGGTGTGTATGGCAAAACACCTCGAGCCAGCAATCCCAGAAGAATGTCTAGTAAACAAGATATCGTATCATTATGATGAGGACATTATCAGGGCCCGGAGAGGTAGCCAGATCAAGACGATCCAGGGAATGACCGAGTTATTGGAGGGATACGAGAACGAAGAGTATTATCGGCAGAGCAGAAAGAGAAATGAGAGACCAGAAGCAAGGCCGACTACCTACCCCAATAACGGCAATAACCATGCAAGTAACCGGAACCAGCCCAGTAATTACGACGGCCCTAACAACCAGCCGCGTAATAACCAGTTTAACGGTAATTTTAACGGCGGGAGGAATAACAACCCCTACCCAAATAATAGAAACAATTTTTATCAACAAAATCATAATGTCCCATACAGTCAGAGAAATCCATATCCCAACAATAATGGTGACAGACCTTACCCACCTAACCGAAATTACTATAATAATAATTTTAGTAATAACAATAATAGCAATAGTAATAACCGAGTGTCGCGCCCTAGGGTAAATTTTATAAGAGTAGAAGATCGCGGACCCAGGAGATATTATCAACCGAGGAGGAGCAGTTTCCACGGCGCCGACCGAAGATGGCGGAGTGCGGAACGAGACGGACCAAGACACGAACAGGGAAGACGAAGTACCAGCCTGGAAGATCTTGGCAGACAACCGAACAGGGCGTTAAACATCAACCAGGGTACAGAACGTCAGGAGACAAACCAGAGTTTCCCGAACGATGCCTCGGTCAACAATAACATAAACAATGACCAAAATACTTTAAACGAGAGGAGGCAGTAATCAACAACGATGACCCGTTACTGCTTATACTTCCTGGGTTAGAAAAGGATGATTTGCAACAAGCAAACAATAATAAGATTATCACTATCATAAGTAACCATTATCTGAAAGACATACGAACTGAACTTTTGGAAGAGAACGAGAAGAGTCTCAGCAACAGTAATAATGAGATAATTTATATAACAGCGGAGGTGGAAGGAGTTCCCGCTAAAATAATGATAGACACAGGAGCTAATATTTCAATAATAAACTCCAATGAGTTGGAGAGAATACAGAGTACATGTAGTAAAACTTTGCCAATGTTACCAGTCAACAACATTGTATTGGTAGGTGCAACTGGCCGCCAGAATAAAACCATCAGGAAGCAAGTTTCCTTAAGTGTCGTTAGCCGTGATATAGCTTTAGACATGGAATTTTTAATCGCCACCGGGTTACCATTTGACATCTTAGTCGGTTGCGATATTCTTCGTAGATATTCGGCAGTAATCGATCTTAATTTAAATAGAGTATCACTTTTCCCAGACGGAGTAACATGGACCGCAGATCTGGTAGGAAGCACAACTATACTTCCCAGCCCTATACATCAACAACTTCGTAAAATAAATGTTATTAGAAACAGCCCTCTTTCTAAACCCATAATATACAATCATGGAGGAGAGGATTTATGGTCAGTTAAGATCCAAGAAATACGGAATTTCCAGTGCGGAAGCGATAACAAGAAAATACCAACGCACCTGGCTGATCGTCTAATTGCAATATATGAGAAATACAAGGCGGTGTTTTCTGATGAACCAGGGAAGGTAAAAAACTACCAGTGCCAACTTCGTTTTAAAGAAAACGTAGAGTTTAACCGGAGGTCATATCCAATAGCGCAGTCGCTCAAAGAAGCCGTGAGAACAGAGATAAACAAGATGATAGAAAACGACATAATTGAGATTAGTCAATCACCTTACACTAGTCCAATTATTGCTGTTCCGAAGAAAAACGGACAAGTCCGGCTCTGTTTAGATGCGCGTGAGTTGAACAAGACAATTGTGAATGACAGAACCTCTCCCGGTGAAATAGAAGAGATTTTAAAACGTTTTCATGGTACTAGATTTATTAGCACCTGGGATACGGTCTGTGGTTATTGGCAGGTAGAGCTGCATCCACAAAGCCGCCAGTATGTAGCGTTCATTTTCGAAGGGCGCAATTACCAGTTCAAGAGACTGCCTTTCGGACTTGTCAATTCTGTCGCCATATTTGTGGCATGCATGGACCAGATTTTGGGACCAGAAGCGCTCCAATTTACCACCGTCTATGTTGACGATTTACTAATTACATCCAGAACCTGGGAGGAGCACTGTTACAGAGTGGAATTTGTACTAAACAAACTAGCGCAGAACAACATAACACTGAAGTTGGAGAAATCCAAGTTCATAGCGCGCGAGGTACAATTCTTAGGCTTCAACCTAGACGACAGAGGTATTACACCATCAGCAGAAAAAGTGGAGGCAATTCAGAGGTTCCCGCAACCAAGAAACAGGAAACAATTGCAATCTTTCCTCGGACTCTGTAACTATTACAGGAAGTTTCAGAGCCGATATTCCGAGTTGACCGCCAAGTTTCAACCACAGTTATCTGCAAAGAACAAATGGACTTGGGGTGAAGATCAAGACCTTACTTTCCGCTTGATAAAAGAGAAGTTTCTGGAGAGTGTCATACTTCGTCACCCAGATTTTAAGAAACCGTTCTTTCTAAACTGTGACGCTAGCGACCTAAGCTTAGGAACGACATTATACCAGGAAGACGAGGAGGGACAACATCTGGTAATAAGCTTCGCTAGTCGCACACTGAACCAGTGCGAAAAGAACTACAGTGTGACAGAAAAGGAATTGTTGAGCGTGGTGTTCGCATGCAGCAAGTTCCGGACGTACATTCTCGGATATCAAGTCACGGTACGAACTGATCATAAATCCATCTCGTTCCTTCGTAGGTGCAAATTGAGTCACGGCCGATTGGCTAGGTGGGTACTCGCCCTACAAGAATATGACCTGAAATGGGAATACATTCCAGGAAAGAAGAACGTGGTAGCGGATGTGTTGTCACGTATAAATCTGGAAGATCAGACTTTCGAGGGAGAGAAGGAGAGCTTAGTAAAAATTTATAACATATTCACGACCAGAGCCGATTTACAAGCTTTGCTAATAAATATTCGAATCCATCAGCAGTCTGATCCTAAGCTGAAAAACATTGTGAGTCGTTTGGAAGCCAATGATGAAACCACTTCTAAATATTACCACCTTAACAAGGGAATTTTATTCATAAAAACCGCCTTGGACGATGAGACATGGAAGGTGATAATCCCATACCAAATCGAAAAGGAGGTCATCATCGATTACCATGTCAGGTATGGTCACATGGGAGCGTTAAAAGTGATACAGGCTCTAGAAGAAAATTGTAAGATCAAGAATATCAACCGCAAGGTGAGAACATACATCAAGTCCTGTAAGATATGCCAATGTGCAAAAGTAAACAATGAAAAGACAGAGGGTATCATGATACCGATAACTTCCAACGCAAAACTGGAAAAAGTGTTTTTGGATATCTGCGGGCCATTTCCCCGTAGCGGTGGTCGGCACAGATATAAATACTTGGTAATCATAATGGATCACTACACCAAGTATATAAAGCTATATCCGGTTAATCGGGCAACAACAGCAAAGGTTTTGGCAGTGATTATTGATTTGTATATCCCAGAGATCGGTAGACCATCTTCTATTATTACCGACCATGGTACACAGTTTAAGGGGAGGAGATGGCGAGACACTTTATTAGCACTTGGGGTCAAAACGTATAAGACATCAGTCTACCACCCAAGTAGCAATCCGGCTGAGAGAGTACTAAGAGAAGTGGGTAGGATATTGCGCACGTACTGTCACAACCAACAGAAAAAGTGGCAAGAGTACCTAGCAGCGACAGAAACATTCCTAAATTATGCCCACCATCCAGCTATAGGAATTCCACCATACTCAGCCATGTATGAGAAGCCGACTCCCCGAGACATTGAACAAATCATTGAATTTCCAACGAACAACAATAGGAAATTCAACCAGTTGAAATTTTACAATAAGGTAGCAGAAGATCAGGAAAAATGGCAAGCCAAATACCAGAAGGCAATAGGGCGAATTGTAACATATAAAGAGGGTGAAAAAGTCCTCCTAAAAAATAGAGAGCTGCCTAGCACCTTAGAAGGCATAACCAAAAAACTACTATTACTATACACTGGCCCATATGTTGTGGTAAATGATAAGCATAACAATACATATGAGTTGAAGGAAATCGTTTCAGGAAAAATCAAAGGAGTGTACAATCAAGCTTCTATGAAGAAATATTATGAAGAATGAGTTGTGAGTTTTAGAATTTTGAATTTATTTTAAAAATTTTAAAATAATGTAAGTACATCTTACAACCTAATATTTTGAGAAGAACATTCTGGAGAATTAAACGAAGAAGAATTTTTTTAATTTAATTTTAAAAAAATTCTAAAATATGTAAGGACAACTTACAACCTAATAATTTGAACAAATTTTTTGGAAGAAAGAGAAAGAAAAAGAATTTTTTATATATTATAAAAATTTAAAATTGAGTAAGTACATCTTACTACAACCTGATGATTTTGGAACGAACTTTATGGAAGAAAGAAAAAGAAAGACTTTTGAATTGAAATATAATTATAAAAATTTAAAATTGTGTAAGTACATCTTACTACAACCTAATAATTTTGGAACAAACTTTATGGAAGAAAGAAAAAGAAAGAATTTTGAATATAACTTATTCTAAATATGTAAGAACAACTTACAACCTAATAATTTGAAGAAAAAACTTTATGGAAGAAAGAGAAAGAGAGAGAATTTTGTACTTGTTAATTATAAAAATTTAAAATTGAGTAAGTACATCTTACTACAACCTGATAATTTTGGAAAAAACTTTATGGAAGAAAGAAAAAGAAAGACTTTTGAATTTAAATATAATTATAAAAATTTAAAATTGAGTAAGTACATCTTACTACAACCTGATGATTTTGTAACGAACTTTATGGAAGAAAGAAAAAGAAAGACTTTTGAATTGAAATATAATTATAAAAATTTAAAATTAAGTAAGTACTTCTTACTACAACCTGATAATTTAGAACAAAACTTTATGGAAGAAAGAGAAAGAGAGAGAATTTTGAACTTAATTTAAAAAAATTTAAAATTAAGCAAGCACAGTTTACTACCACTGAATTATGAGAAAAACATTTTGGAAGAATTAAGAAGAGAGGAATTTTGAAGTTAATATACAAAAAATTTAAAAATAAAGTAAGACCAACTTACTATAACTAAGTTTGTGAGAAAACTTTATGGTAAATAATTAAGAAGAATTTGAATTTGAAGAAATACCAAAACATTCAGAAATAATAGTAAAATCACAGTACTATAAACAATTCTGAATGAAACAATTCTGGGAATAAATGAATTAAAAAGAATTTGAATGTTGATAGAACGTCAGAACTTTGAAACAAGATGAGATCAACATATTACAAGGATTTATGAGAAATATTTTTCAATTAAATAAAAAGAATAGTTTGAATTTTACATTAAAACTAACCAAGTTCAAAAAAAAATAATAATTATGTGTCAATTATAATTGAATTGAGAAGAAAATAAAGTGATTAATTCAGAAAAAAGAATTAATTTTAATCCAGAATAAATGCTAGACATTCACAATAGCATTTGAAGGAGTAGAGAAGAATAACAAAAAAGAGTATAATAAGCAAGAAAAGAAAAAATTTGGAAGCAAAGAGGCTAGTTACTTATGAAACGATAATAAAAACAGTTAATTAAGAGCAAAGAAGAACAACTCATACCAAACAGATGGAGAAGATGATTTTGAACAAATGATAATAATAAGACCTATATGAAATGCAAAGAGAAGAAATACTACATGAAATATAATATAAATGAATTAATGTTAATGAATGCGGAGGCAAATTAATAACTTTCTAAGAGAAAGGAAAGAACCAAAATGTTTAAATAAAATGATCAATATAACAACCTGTATATCTAATGTAAAGATACAATGTTAAAAAATTAAATATAATATGTTAAGACCATTCAAATAATGAATAAGAAAGACTATATATAAAGACCATACTAATACTATGAGTAACCAGAAGAAAATATAAAGAGAATTCAGATGGAGAAGAAAGAGAGTTACACTGTAAACAGTAACCAGAATTATTAAAAGAAAGGTTTTCAACCATAATTAAATTAAATATATCAGACAAGTTAAGAGTTTTGAAAAAATATATATGATGAGTATAATAATGATTATGAAGATTTATTAAGATAGAAAATGTGAGATAATCTGAGAGACTACGAAGTGGAGAATCCAAAGATATTTTTATTAGTCGAAAATGAGACTTTTTATTTATTTATTCGATGACTGACTGAAGATAATTCCAGCAGCATTATGTTTTTTGAGCAGGGATGGATATGCCTCTGTACTCAATTTATAGAAGTGGTGTATGGCCAGCAGAGAAGTAGCGTACAGTGCCCCTCTGATCTGCCCCAGCCCACGTGATAGGGAATGTTAGGGAATTAATATCCCAAGGATACAACACAAAGTTGATATAGAAAGAAAATGTATTACAATTATAATATATCTCAGAAGACACTAACTATCCGAAAAGGATCAATAGTAAGACAAGTAACCATATATATAAAATTAATAAAACTCTAATATAAAAAAGTCGATATAAAGATGGAGAAGAAAATGAATTATAGGAAATGATGAAATTATCATAAGAAATTATTTCATCCATAAACATGTCTGAAATAATTACTTCTGGAGGGGAGCAATCTGTAACATGACAGATATAAGCATAATATTGAATGGCAATTGATCATTAGAATAATGAAGTTATAATATTTAAATTTGGAAGAAAGCATTAAGTTTAATATAAATAGATTAATTCATAGCAACTGTGGAAAGAAATCATTATTATAAAGAAAATACAAGTTCAAGTAAAAGGAGTTACTAGTGATGAGTCATCCAAAACCAGTCTCATAACCAAAGGTTTTCAAACTATAACCCAGGAAGGTAAAAAAGTAAATAACAAAGCAGTACTGAATATGACCAAACCCACAACGAGGGAGAATAAATAGAATAGAAACCCTAAAATAAGCCAAGATCAACCAATACAGGTTGTGTATTTCTGAAATAAAGAAGAAGATGGAGAAGATCCCAAGAAACCTGATGGCATCATCAAGAAGATGGAGAAGATACCAATCCCAGAAGGCAGGAGAAAAGAAGACTGATGAAAGGAGAAGAAGGCAGCATCCTGAAGAAGATGTCATGCTCTTATAAAAGACACCCAAATCCCTATATCCCCAAAATAAATATTTAAAAATAAAAGTATAACGAAATAAAAACCACATGTATATAAATTTAAGAGAGAGAAGTGTATAAAGTAAAAGTTGCCTGTGAACTAAGATGAAACAATAATATAGTACCCATGGAACAAATCTCCATTGAAAAAACGCTAACCAATTTATTATGTTGATAAGACTATACGACCATTTAGCATTAACATAATATATAAGTGCAAAGTGAACCAGTGATAGTTTTGGGTATTATAAAAAATGAACCTTGTGTTTCATTCTTGGCAATCACAAACATTGAATGCAATGAAATATGCAATTTTTCAATGACTTGAAATGTGTACTGTGACAATATGTTGTTCATAAGACATGAATCTGTTTAAAATAACATTTTGTTTTACATGAAAAAAGAAAAACATATTTCATAATACTTTTTGAACAATTCATACTATTTATTTATTAATGACAGGGTACAATTCCCCAAAGACAATGTATAAAAGACGGTATAAAAACTGTAGAATCCTACTTATAATAATAGTTAGAAATAAGAATATAAATATAAGGTTTTTATGTATATAGTACAAGAATGTTTAAAAATGTTTTAGATATAAGGCCATTTGTTTGGGTCTGATACAACTAACATCAGAACTATAAAAATAGTTACTACTTGTAAATAGTCGAGAGTAATTAAGATGTTAGTTAGTAAAAAACCTTTTTTGTAAACCATATTTCCATGTTAGAAATAAGGATTTTGTTGTAAAATGTCTGACTTGAAGACAACCATTTATTTAAAAAAATATTCTTTATTTGTTTTAACTATTATTTGTATTGTAACCAATACTAATTGTTTTTGTGTAATTTGAAAACATGTTTAATTTATAATACTATATGTAAAAGTCAGAGAGGGTATCACATATCATATATTGTTTGTAAAATATTTTGTAAGAAAAATTGTTAAAAAAAAAATCATAGGCCAAAAGAATGGAAACCAAACTTCATCAAAACAGAGAAATTGCTCATTTAAAAGCAAATAAACAAAAGGGGTTTAGACAAAATAAACTTGAGATCAAGCCATATAATTGCAAATACCATTTAGAAAGATTTTAATAAATTATATTCAGAATTATAAATAAAAATGAAAATGACTAAACTCAGAAATTTAGACATGGGAGTCATATATTCCAGAATAATGTTTCAGAATACAACTAATTCAATTAATTACCAGAAAATAAGGGAATATGAACCTTTTAATACAATATAGGATTATTAATATTAAATATAACTGATAAAATGGCTGAATTTATATAATGACAGGAAGTAAATTTTGATGTTTTGACTTTTCAGAGTATACCAAACTGAAAGTAAAATTACTATTTTTTGGACAGAAAACACTATAAAACGGCATTATTTAATCTGAAAATAAGCTGAATGAACTGAAAGATTAATTAAATAACATCTAGTGAATAAAATTGATAAATAACCCAAGTTTAGGTATTTATATAGTGAAATATTAAAGTGTGCACAGGATATGAAAATATATTTGAACAATGTTAAGAATAATATTATATGGGCTAAGAGTTTAATTGAAACTGAAGGAAACAGTTAGTTGATTATTGGTATTCGAACGGTTTACATAAACGAGAGTTTTGTGACGATCTAACCTATCTTACAACGGTAAAGTTAAGTGGCGAACAGTACGTTACTGTGAAGTCGAGAGTGAATTATAAAATCCTTCCAGAACATATACATTGTGGCAAAAACAATCAAGAAACACTAATTAACACTAAACAATACATATCTACTCCGAAAAACACCACAAAACTGTATAATACCTTAACCAAATTAGTGTCGGAATTGGGAAAAGTGTTTTGACTTATAATTACACAGATATACTAAATACAACCCAGAATCATTACACCAGTCACTACACAACATTTAACAAGAGATTTGCAGACACAAGAACAGGAATATTGCCAGAAAATACATTATTTGGAACGCAGCAGGAACGAGCAACATTTTGATCAACTTGATGGCCGCCATTTGCTTTTGACGATCCCAGTGCCTTCTCCTAGTTCAACCCAGCTGTTCGGTGAAAACAATTATTTTATTTTCAAATTATTATTCAATGTCTGTGTTTAGTAATAATTATTAATTTGATTGTAACGTTATACTTTTTAAATATTAGCCCGATTTCTCTGACTTTGATAATAATTGGCTGTTTAAAGAACCCTGTATAATTTTTATATAATATACTTTGTAACTTTTTCGATATCCTGAGAGTCGATAATAATCGATAAGAGTCAAATTGCTATTAATTAATAAAACATTAATATTCTTCAACACTAAATAGTTCTTCATTTCATAAATATTACTAGTTATCACTAATATAATTATAATTAATAATCTATCAGGACTTTACCACCTATAAGTGAAGATAACCTAAAAAATAAAAAGGTAAACAAGTATCGATTGGTTTGAAGACAGTCTTATGAGTGGTGATAGTTTATTTAAAATACACCAAAACTTTAATAAAAATTTTCAGAAGAGCATTACACTTTTTAAAACTTCACAGCCCTATATTAATTAATTGATCATAATTTATTAATTAATAAAATTAAAAAAATTTTTTATTAATTTTTTTATTGATAAACATAAATTTTTTTTTAAATTTCCTTCAAAAAAATAATTTTTGTTTTGAAACTTTCGGTGAAGCTGAACATATATATTTCTTCATCAACTTTACGCTACTCGACCGGTCTTGCTACCATTGGGACTCGACCAGCTGGGAAACTTAAGGAAGTGTTTCAGGCCAGTAAGACGTCGAAAGCCACACCAATTACACACCAATTAAACATATTACATTACAACTTTATTTTATTTTATTACAAATTGGTTAGCCCAAACAGTGGGGCTTGATTACATCGGAGTCTCATACTTCACAATCTCTTATATCATCAACACACAACAATCTATTATTATATTATTATTTTTATTACAATATAACAAATATATAGAAATTATAACATTCTTACACAATTGTATTTTACCTTAACTACCTAAACTTGACATGCAACAAATAAGTGTATAACTCACCTAGTATTAAACACTGTGGGTGAAGTAAATGGCACTAAAGTGCACGATTTATCCACTAATCACTTATCACAATTTATATTCACAGTACACTACACAAACAAATTACCACAATCACTATAACTTCACCGGACTAATCACAACTGACACGTGGCCACTGACAACCATGATACCCACCCTCTACACACTTACATCTTTCTACCCCATTACACTAATTCACAGTAAAAAATACACATAACATAATTATAAAAAAAGAATACACCTGTTTTCAATCAATCTCTCTCTCTCTTTCTATCTTACTCTCTCTTGTTCACGCATCTACATATTTTCATAGGAGTCAGCCAACCTAGTTGCCGACAGGAGGATTTAAGGATTCAATATATCAAGGCTATTTGTGTCCATAAGCAGTAGTTCTTCCCTCCACATACTGACTGATAAAATCTGCTGCACGGCATGGTAGGGTCACCTTGAGTGTGCCGACTGGGCTTCTGCAGATGAGTTGATTGCATTGTCGTCTCTATATGGGCCCAACATCATCTCTATCAAACTCAGATAATTGGATTCCATTGAGCAGCTCTTCTTCACAAATTTATCAGTGCAGTGTGGCCCGCGCATGTCATGGGTATTGGTTTGGCAAGTTCTGCCACTTTGGGGAGGAAGTCATCAATGCCGCACACGATAATAAGGTCACACTGAACTGGCTAAATGCAGACTCTCCTCTGCATTTTGCCCAGTGTGTGTGCAGGGGTTGAAGTCTGACACCACTACATAAGCAATGTCAGCTCTGTTTATTTGCGACATCATCTCTATTAAAATTGAACAGCCAGCATTCCACCTAAGTAGGGCTTCTTGGCTGACTTACCGGCGGTATGCAGGAGGGCTGTCTAGCGTTCGTTGCTTCCTGGCGTCCTCTTGCTGCTCATAATGCAGGTTACTCAATTCAACATTCATGGCACTCGGTCTTCTCTGATGGTTCAGTAAGACAGGCTTTACACCTTCATGCCGATTACTTCATTTAAGCAATATCTGCCAACACATTTATCAAGTTTTGTTAAATATGTTATTTACTTACAAGACGTGCCAAAATTAGGGCATCTGTTAGATGATTCGAAAAATAATTATATACTAATACAGTAAAAGTAAATTAAGTGAAGAAATATATCAATATATATTAACTGTAATGCAAATAGATGAATTGTAGTAGCTTATTACAGTAGGTAATCGGTTAAGAAACCGTTTGAACTGTGAACAAATTGCACAAGTAACTCTTTCACGAATTTTGACAAATTTGGTATAGTAAAAAAAAAATTATTTTAAATACCAAATGCCTGTTTTAAAGGTTGAAATTATACACATAAACTACTCTGTAGTAGATAATTACAGTATTATACTGCAAAAGTTTAATATTTATGCTACTAAATCTTGCATCTTTTAAAATAATTTTTTTTAATTTTAACAATAATTTGCAATAGTAGGGATTCACCTTACTTTTTAATTAAAAACATAGCAAAACATTCTTTAGTTCTGTAAACCAATAGTCAGAAGCAGAACAGTAGGTGGATTGAAGTGATCTTGAGCTAGGCATATTGTTGGCTGGTGTAGGATGGGGGGACGGGGGAGAGAAGCCTGTTGCAACTTGTCTCTGTCAGTCAGTCCAGACCAAGGGTTTGAGTAGCAAGTGTTTTTATGCTGTTGTTTACTGGTTTTGTTTTGTATTATGAATGTGTTAGCTTGAATATCAGTATAATAGTTTATTAGTTAATACTAGGTTATTAGTGCAATGGCAGTGTCAAAACCAGTTCAGACTAGTCAAAAGTTAGAATGTCCAATTTTTGGACACCCTAAACAATTAAGTGAGTTAAGTTTGCCAACTTATTATGACATTATAAAATATTACCTTTATATTCGACATGAGCTGAAACCAGACGCAACATCACAAGAACCAACGATGAGCGAGATATTAGATATTCTTATTAAGAAAGTTGAAACTATTTGGTCGAAAGCATCAATTCCTGTAGTGTCTCGCACTCGCATGTTGCAAATGGGAAAAACCTATCATGATAAATACAGAAATATTTTAAGATCAAAAGGTAGAAAGGTACAGAAAAATATGATTCAATCGTAGCATCGGTTTTAAATGAAAGCAAACGTCTTTTTGATGTGGCAGCTTGTAAGTGCAAAGAATTTTCTGAATGTAAGTGTGAAAAAAAAATAAAAATTACCTAAACTTGAACAAGATTTTTTACTTGACCAGAGAACATTGAGAAAAATGAGTATAAGTAGAGTTGACAAAGTTGTTTCAAGAGAACCTAGTTGCCAGATGCAAGCAATAGATTTTCCTCGTTTTCCCTGTCACATACAAGCGGTAGAAAGAGTTATAAAGCTTGTGACAGAGTCATCACTAAGTGTCTGTGGTCCTGAAGCAAGAGATGACTTTGTTAAAGTAAAAATAGCTTGGCAAAAGATGATGCCAAAATTTGAGACCTAAAAACATTTTATCTAAGTCTCAAGAAAAGTTGAAAATCAAAGAAATGTGAAACTAATGAATTATGGATTATTATTATTTTTTAATGTTTACTTTGTTTCAATGACACTGGTTCTTAATTATGTCATTACCTTTGTTCTTTTTTCTTCAATTATAGTGAGTTGGTAACTGTTCATGTTGAATGTTTAAGTTTAATCCCTTTCTAAAACCTCTTTATAAAGCAAAACACCCGAAACAATCGTTAAGTTTATTATTATTATTATTATTATTAATCAGTTATTTTAAGTAGTTTTAGATACTATTATTTTAAAAACTGTGTTTAAACAACAATTTGAAAGTAAAAAAGTAATTATAATACATCAATTCAAATTGGATTTTACATTTTGATTTTTAGGTAAAAAGCCCATTTATTTAACTTTTGCGGAAAATCAAGGTAGGCCTATAAATTTAGAGCAACCAAACTTCATATCATTGTTGTTACCGGTATAGTAAAGAAGCATCTATTGATTGCTATTAAAAACAATATTTGATAAAAAAAATCTAAAACTAAAGTAGAGAAAAAATTTATAATTTTATGTTAAATTTGGATTTTTTGTAAAAAAAACCTTACTTTTAAGGCTCTTGCGGCACCTCAAAATATAAATATAGAACAACAAAACTTCATAGTGTTATTGTTGACATTAAAAAGAAACTTTTATATGCTATTAGAAAGTTATTTGCTGAACAAAAAATTTTGCCCTATACTTTCATTACACCCTAACCCACATGCGTGCATATAATAGACATACAAATAAATAAATACCTTGACATTTCTACTTTATCCTAAAATATTAAACATTTTAACAGAAGAAAATAAATGTATAACTTACCCCATCCTAAACATTGTGAAGAAGTAACTGTTACTAAACTGCTGAATTTATTCGTCAACCACGTATCACTACACATCACAATTTTTATTCACACTACACAAACAAATTGTCACGCACACTGTAGTACTGATAACTGTTCTTGTTGCTGTATAACTGAAAACAACTAGCAACTGAAATCCACAAACTCCCAACATATTTACCCGTTTCCATCACATTAGACTAATTCACAGCAAAGCTGTAGACACAAATTTTGTATAGCAGTCAAACAACCTTCTTACCGATGGAAGGAATTTAAGGGAGACTTAGGATTAGATGTCAAGGCCATTTGTGGCCCTGAAGACTGTGTATGAAATTGTGGACATGGAGCAGGGCTTCCTAAATAGGCCATGGTACCCTGAATGACACAATCTACCTCTCAGTGTGTTAGAATCACCTTGAGCTTGCCCAGCAGTACTCCAGGGGCTGAACTGTGATACTGCCGTAGCAAGGACAACTTTATTTGTTTGCGACATCACCTCTATTTGAGTCCATCATCAACACTACTACATTCGAGCACCCTGGTATCTGCTGACCAATGCTATGAGGCTGATTTAACAGTGCTGTGTGGCAGATAACTCACGTAGGTCATAGGTATAGGTAGGTTTGTCAAGATCTGTCTTGGCCGAAAATTCAGCATCTTGTGAAGTCTAAGCAGTTTACTAACATAATACACGGCCTAAGCAATGGTTTGTTTAATTGATAATTGTAGAAAATTTTTAAATAAAAAGTTTTTATCAACATGGTTTCTGTGTTTTATTACTATTTTTTCCAAAATTTAACATTTTAATTCCATATATGTACGAAATAATCCAACATTTAATGGGACTGGGAAACTCTCCGCTTTTCACACAATTCCGCTTTCATTAAAAAATTAACACGCTCTCTCCATGCATGTGGTGCATGTATGCATACATATAACAAATATATAGAAATTATAACATTCTTACACAATTGTATTTTACCTTAACTACCTAAACTTGACATGCAACAAATAAGTGTATAACTCACCTAGTATTAAACACTGTGGGTGAAGTAAATGGCACTAAAGTGCACGATTTATCCACTAATCACTTATCACAATTTATATTCACAGTACACTACACAAACAAATTACCACAATCACTATAACTTCACCGGACTAATCACAACTGACACGTGGCCACTGACAACCATGATACCCACCCTCTACACACTTACCTCTATCTACCCCATTACACTAATTCACAGTAAAAAATACACATAACATAATTATAAAAAAAGATACACCTGTTTTCAATCAATCTCTCTCTCTCTCTTTCTATCTTACTCTCTCTTGTTCACGCATCTACATATTTTCATAGGAGTCAGCCAACCTAGTTGCCGACAGGAGGATTTAAGGATTCAATATATCAAGGCTATTTGTGTCCATAAGGAGTAGGGCTTCCCTCCACATACTGACTGATAAAATCTGCTGCACGGCATGGTAGGGTCACCTTGAGTGTGCCGACTGGGCTTCTGCAGATGAGTTGATTGCATTGTCGTCTCTATATGGGCCCAACATCATCTCTATCAAACTCAGATAATTGGATTCCATTGAGCAGCTCTTCTTCAC
The DNA here is from genome assembly GCA_034769895.1 of Magicicada septendecula. Lineage (NCBI taxonomy): Eukaryota > Metazoa > Arthropoda > Insecta > Hemiptera > Cicadidae > Magicicada > Magicicada septendecula. The sequence goes on from CM068371.1 coordinate 450,617,632, forward strand.
AAATTTATCAGTGCAGTGTGGCCCGCGCATGTCATGGGTATTGGTTTGGCAAGTTCTGCCACTTTGGGGAGGAAGTCATCAATGCCGCATACGATAATAAGGTCACACTGAACTGGCTAAATGCAGACTCTCCTCTGCATTTTGCCCAGTGTGTGTGCAGGGGTTGAAGTCTGACACCACTACATAAGCAATGTCAGCTCTGTTTATTTGCGACATCATCTCTATTAAAATTGAACAGCCAGCATTCCACCTGAGTAGGGCTTCTTGGCTGACTTACCGGCGGTATGCAGGAGGGCTGTCTAGCGTTCGTTGCTTCCTGGCGTCCTCTTGCTGCTCATAATGCAGGTTACTCAATTCAACATTCATGGCACTCGGTCTTCTCTGATGGTTCAGTAAGACAGGCTTTACACCTTCATGCCGATTACTTCATTTAAGCAATATCTGCCAACACATTTATCAAGTTTTGTTAAATATGTTATTTACTTACAAGACGTGCCAAAATTAGGGCATCTGTTAGATGATTCGAAAAATAATTATATACTAATACAGTAAAAGTAAATTAAGTGAAGAAATATATCAATATATATTAACTGTAATGCAAATAGATGAATTGTAGTAGCCTATCACAGTAGGTTATCGGTTAACAAACCGTTTTAACTGTGAACAAATTGCACAAGGAACTCTTTCACGAATTTTGACAAATTTGGTATAGTAAAAAAAAAATTATTTTAAATACCAAATGCCTGTTTTAAAGGTTGAAATTATACACATAAACTACTCTGTAGTAGATAATTACAGTATTATACTGCAAAAGTTTAATATTTATGCTACTAAATCTTGCATCTTTTAAAATATTTTTTTTTAATTTTAACAATAATTTGCAATAGTAGGGATTCACCTTACTTTTTAATTAAAAACATAGCAAAACATTCTTTAGTTCTGTAAACCAATAGTCAGAAGCAGAACAGTAGGTGGATTGAAGTGATCTTGAGCTAGGCATATTGTTGGCTGGTGTAGGATGGGGGGACGGGGGAGAGAAGCCTGTTGCAACTTGTCTCTGTCAGTCAGTCCAGACCAAGGGTTTGAGTAGCAAGTGTTTTTATGCTGTTGTTTACTGGTTTTGTTTTGTATTATGAATGAGTTAGCTTGAATATCAGTATAATAGTTTATTAGTTAATACTAGGTTATTAGTGCAATGGCAGTGTCAAAACCAGTTCAGACTAGACAAAAGTTAGAATGTCCCAATTAAGTGAGTTAAGTTTGCCAACTTATTATGACATTATAAAATATTACCTTTATATTCGACATGAGCTGAAACCAGCGCAACATCACAAGAACCAACGATGAGTGAGATATTAGATATTCTTATTAAGAAAGTTGAAACTATTTGGTCGAAAGCATCAATTCCTGTAGTGTCTCGCACTCGCATGTTGCAAATGGGAAAAACCTATCATGATAAATACAGAAATATTTTAAGATCAAAAGGTAGAAAAGGTACAGAAAAATATGATTCAATCGTAGCATCGGTTTTAAATGAAAGCAAACGTCTTTTTGATGTGGCAGCTTGTAAGTGCAAAGAATTTTCTGAATGTAAGTGTGAAAAAAAAATAAAAATTACCTAAACTTGAACAAGACTTTTTACTTGACCAGAGAACATTGAGAAAAATGAGTATAAGTAGAGTTGACAAAGTTGTTTCAAGAGAACCTAGTTGCCAGATGCAAGCAATAGATTTTCCTCGTTTTTCCTGTCACACACAAGCGGTAGAAGGAGTTATAAAGCTTGTGACAAGAGTCATCACTAAGTGTCTGTGGTCCTGAAGCAAGAGATGACTTTGTTAAAGTAAAAATAGCTTCGCAAAAGATGATGCCAAAATTTGAGACCAAAAAACATTTTATCTAAGTCTCAAGAAAAGTTGAAAATCAAAGAAATGTGAAACTAATGAACTATGGAATATTATTATTATTTTTTAATGTTTACTTTGTTTCAATGACACTGGTTCTTAATTATGTCATTACCTTTGTTCTTTTTTCTTCAATTATAGTGAGTTGGTAACTGTTCATGTTGAATGTTCAAGTTTAATCCCTTTCTAAAACCTCTTTATAAAGCAAAACACCCGAAACAATCGTTAAGTTTATTATTATTATTATTATTAATCAGTTATTTTAAGTAGCTTTAGATACTATTATTTTAAAAACTGTGTTTAAACAACAATTTGAAAGTAAAAAAGTAATTATAATACAGCAATTCAAATTGGATTTTACATTTTGATTTTTAGGTAAAAAGCCCATTTATTTAACTTTTGCGGAAAATCAAGGTAGGCCTATAAATTTAGAGCAACCAAACTTCATATCATTGTTGTTACCGGTATAGTAAAGAAGCATCTATTGATTGCTATTAAAAACAATATTTGATAAAAAAAATATAAAACTAAAGTAGAGAAAAAATTTATAATTTTATGTTAAATTTGGATTTTTTGTAAAAAAAAAACCTTACTTTTAAGCCTCTTGCGGCACCCCAAAATATAAATATAGAACAACAAAACTTCATAGTGTTATTGTTGACATTAAAAAGAAACTTTTATATGCTATTAGAAAGTTATTTGCTGAACAAAAAATTTTGCCCTATACTTTCATTACACCCTAACCCACATGCGTGCATATAATAGACATACAAATAAATAAATACCTTGACATTTCTACTTTATCCTAAAATATTAAACATTTTAACAGAAGAAAATAAATGTATAACTTACCCCATCCTAAACATTGTGAAGAAGTAACTGTTACTAAACTGCTGAATTTATTCGTCAACCACGTATCACTACACATCACAATTTTTATTCACACTACACAAACAAATTGTCACGCACACTGTAGTACTGATAACTGTTCTTGTTGCTGTATAACTGAAAACAACTAGCAACTGAAATCCACAAACTCCCAACATATTTACCCGTTTCCATCACATTAGACTAATTCACAGCAAAGCTGTAGACACAAATTTTGTATAGCAGTCAAACAACCTTCTTACCGATGGAAGGAATTTAAGGGAGACTTAGGATTAGATGTCAAGGCCATTTGTGGCCCTGAAGACTGTGTATGAAATTGTGGACATGGAGCAGGGCTTCCTAAATAGGCCATGGTACCCTGAATGACACAATCTACCTCTCAGTGTGTTAGAATCACCTTGAGCTTGCCCAGCAGTACTCCAGGGGCTGAACTGTGATACTGCCGTAGCAAGGACAACTTTATTTGTTTGCGACATCACCTCTATTTGAGTCCATCATCAACACTACTACATTCGAGCACCCTGGTATCTGCTGACCAATGCTATGAGGCTGATTTAACAGTGCTGTGTGGCAGATAACTCACGTAGGTCATAGGTATAGGTAGGTTTGTCAAGATCTGTCTTGGCCGAAAATTCAGCATCTTGTGAAGTCTAAGCAGTTTACTAACATAATACACGGCCTAAGCAATGGTTTGTTTAATTGATAATTGTAGAAAATTTTTAAATAAAAAGTTTTTATCAACATGGTTTCTGTGTTTTATTACTATTTTTTCCAAAATTTAACATTTTAATTCCATATATGTACGAAATAATCCAACATTTAATGGGACTGGGAAACTCTCCGCTTTTCACACAATTCCGCTTTCATTAAAAAATTAACACGCTCTCTCCATGCATGTGGTGCATGTATGCATACATATAACAAATATATAGAAATTATAACATTCTTACACAATTGTATTTTACCTTAACTACCTAAACTTGACATGCAACAAATAAGTGTATAACTCACCTAGTATTAAACACTGTGGGTGAAGTAAATGGCACTAAAGTGCACGATTTATCCACTAATCACTTATCACAATTTATATTCACAGTACACTACACAAACAAATTACCACAATCACTATAACTTCACCGGACTAATCACAACTGACACGTGGCCACTGACAACCATGATACCCACCCTCTACACACTTACCTCTATCTACCCCATTACACTAATTCACAGTAAAAAATACACATAACATAATTATAAAAAAAGATACACCTGTTTTCAATCAATCTCTCTCTCTCTCTTTCTATCTTACTCTCTCTTGTTCACGCATCTACATATTTTCATAGGAGTCAGCCAACCTAGTTGCCGACAGGAGGATTTAAGGATTCAATATATCAAGGCTATTTGTGTCCATAAGGAGTAGGGCTTCCCTCCACATACTGACTGATAAAATCTGCTGCACGGCATGGTAGGGTCACCTTGAGTGTGCCGACTGGGCTTCTGCAGATGAGTTGATTGCATTGTCGTCTCTATATGGGCCCAACATCATCTCTATCAAACTCAGATAATTGGATTCCATTGAGCAGCTCTTCTTCACAAATTTATCAGTGCAGTGTGGCCCGCGCATGTCATGGGTATTGGTTTGGCAAGTTCTGCCACTTTGGGGAGGAAGTCATCAATGCCGCATACGATAATAAGGTCACACTGAACTGGCTAAATGCAGACTCTCCTCTGCATTTTGCCCAGTGTGTGTGCAGGGGTTGAAGTCTGACACCACTACATAAGCAATGTCAGCTCTGTTTATTTGCGACATCATCTCTATTAAAATTGAACAGCCAGCATTCCACCTGAGTAGGGCTTCTTGGCTGACTTACCGGCGGTATGCAGGAGGGCTGTCTAGCGTTCGTTGCTTCCTGGCGTCCTCTTGCTGCTCATAATGCAGGTTACTCAATTCAACATTCATGGCACTCGGTCTTCTCTGATGGTTCAGTAAGACAGGCTTTACACCTTCATGCCGATTACTTCATTTAAGCAATATCTGCCAACACATTTATCAAGTTTTGTTAAATATGTTATTTACTTACAAGACGTGCCAAAATTAGGGCATCTGTTAGATGATTCGAAAAATAATTATATACTAATACAGTAAAAGTAAATTAAGTGAAGAAATATATCAATATATATTAACTGTAATGCAAATAGATGAATTGTAGTAGCCTATCACAGTAGGTTATCGGTTAACAAACCGTTTTAACTGTGAACAAATTGCACAAGGAACTCTTTCACGAATTTTGACAAATTTGGTATAGTAAAAAAAAAATTATTTTAAATACCAAATGCCTGTTTTAAAGGTTGAAATTATACACATAAACTACTCTGTAGTAGATAATTACAGTATTATACTGCAAAAGTTTAATATTTATGCTACTAAATCTTGCATCTTTTAAAATATTTTTTTTTAATTTTAACAATAATTTGCAATAGTAGGGATTCACCTTACTTTTTAATTAAAAACATAGCAAAACATTCTTTAGTTCTGTAAACCAATAGTCAGAAGCAGAACAGTAGGTGGATTGAAGTGATCTTGAGCTAGGCATATTGTTGGCTGGTGTAGGATGGGGGGACGGGGGAGAGAAGCCTGTTGCAACTTGTCTCTGTCAGTCAGTCCAGACCAAGGGTTTGAGTAGCAAGTGTTTTTATGCTGTTGTTTACTGGTTTTGTTTTGTATTATGAATGAGTTAGCTTGAATATCAGTATAATAGTTTATTAGTTAATACTAGGTTATTAGTGCAATGGCAGTGTCAAAACCAGTTCAGACTAGACAAAAGTTAGAATGTCCCAATTAAGTGAGTTAAGTTTGCCAACTTATTATGACATTATAAAATATTACCTTTATATTCGACATGAGCTGAAACCAGCGCAACATCACAAGAACCAACGATGAGTGAGATATTAGATATTCTTATTAAGAAAGTTGAAACTATTTGGTCGAAAGCATCAATTCCTGTAGTGTCTCGCACTCGCATGTTGCAAATGGGAAAAACCTATCATGATAAATACAGAAATATTTTAAGATCAAAAGGTAGAAAAGGTACAGAAAAATATGATTCAATCGTAGCATCGGTTTTAAATGAAAGCAAACGTCTTTTTGATGTGGCAGCTTGTAAGTGCAAAGAATTTTCTGAATGTAAGTGTGAAAAAAAAATAAAAATTACCTAAACTTGAACAAGACTTTTTACTTGACCAGAGAACATTGAGAAAAATGAGTATAAGTAGAGTTGACAAAGTTGTTTCAAGAGAACCTAGTTGCCAGATGCAAGCAATAGATTTTCCTCGTTTTTCCTGTCACACACAAGCGGTAGAAGGAGTTATAAAGCTTGTGACAAGAGTCATCACTAAGTGTCTGTGGTCCTGAAGCAAGAGATGACTTTGTTAAAGTAAAAATAGCTTCGCAAAAGATGATGCCAAAATTTGAGACCAAAAAACATTTTATCTAAGTCTCAAGAAAAGTTGAAAATCAAAGAAATGTGAAACTAATGAACTATGGAATATTATTATTATTTTTTAATGTTTACTTTGTTTCAATGACACTGGTTCTTAATTATGTCATTACCTTTGTTCTTTTTTCTTCAATTATAGTGAGTTGGTAACTGTTCATGTTGAATGTTTAAGTTTAATCCCTTTCTAAAACCTCTTTATAAAGCAAAACACCCGAAACAATCGTTAAGTTTATTATTATTATTATTATTAATCAGTTATTTTAAGTAGCTTTAGATACTATTATTTTAAAAACTGTGTTTAAACAACAATTTGAAAGTAAAAAAGTAATTATAATACAGCAATTCAAATTGGATTTTACATTTTGATTTTTAGGTAAAAAGCCCATTTATTTAACTTTTGCGGAAAATCAAGGTAGGCCTATAAATTTAGAGCAACCAAACTTCATATCATTGTTGTTACCGGTATAGTAAAGAAGCATCTATTGATTGCTATTAAAAACAATATTTGATAAAAAAAATATAAAACTAAAGTAGAGAAAAAATTTATAATTTTATGTTAAATTTGGATTTTTTGTAAAAAAAAAACCTTACTTTTAAGCCTCTTGCGGCACCCCAAAATATAAATATAGAACAACAAAACTTCATAGTGTTATTGTTGACATTAAAAAGAAACTTTTATATGCTATTAGAAAGTTATTTGCTGAACAAAAAATTTTGCCCTATACTTTCATTACACCCTAACCCACATGCGTGCATATAATAGACATACAAATAAATAAATACCTTGACATTTCTACTTTATCCTAAAATATTAAACATCTTAACAGAAGAAAATAAATGTATAACTTACCCCATCCTAAACATTGTGAAGAAGTAACTGCTACTAAACTGCTGAATTTATTCGTCAACCACGTATCACTACACATCACAATTTTTATTCACACTACACAAACAAATTGTCACGCACACTGTAGTACTGATAACTGTTCTTGTTGCTGTATAACTGAAAACAACTAGCAACTGAAATCCACAAACTCCCAACATATTTACCCGTTTCCATCACATTAGACTAATTCACAGCAAAGCTGTAGACACAAATTTTGTATAGCAGTCAAACAACCTTCTTACCGATGGAAGGAATTTAAGGGAGACTTAGGATTAGATGTCAAGGCCATTTGTGGCCCTGAAGACTGTGTATGAAATTGTGGACATGGAGCAGGGCTTCCTAAATAGGCCATGGTACCCTGAATGACACAATCTACCTCTCAGTGTGTTAGAATCACCTTGAGCTTGCCCAGCAGTACTCCAGGGGCTGAACTGTGATACTGCCGTAGCAAGGACAACTTTATTTGTTTGCGACATCACCTCTATTTGAGTCCATCATCAACACTACTACATTCGAGCACCCTGGTATCTGCTGACCAATGCTATGAGGCTGATTTAACAGTGCTGTGTGGCAGATAACTCACGTAGGTCATAGGTATAGGTAGGTTTGTCAAGGTCTGTCTTGGCCGAAAATTCAGCATCTTGTGAAGTCTAAGCAGTTTACTAACATAATACACGGCCTAAGCAATGGTTTGTTTAATTGATAATTGTAGAAAATTTTTAAATAAAAAGTTTTTATCAACATGGTTTCTGTGTTTTATTACTATTTTTTCCAAAATTTAACATTTTAATTCCATATATGTACGAAATAATCCAACATTTAATGGGACTGGGAAACTCTCCGCTTTTCACACAATTCCGCTTTCATTAAAAAATTAACACGCTCTCTCCATGCATGTGGTGCATGTATGCATACATATAACAAATATATAGAAATTATAACATTCTTACACAATTGTATTTTACCTTAACTACCTAAACTTGACATGCAACAAATAAGTGTATAACTCACCTAGTATTAAACACTGTGGGTGAAGTAAATGGCACTAAAGTGCACGATTTATCCACTAATCACTTATCACAATTTATATTCACAGTACACTACACAAACAAATTACCACAATCACTATAACTTCACCGGACTAATCACAACTGACACGTGGCCACTGACAACCATGATACCCACCCTCTACACACTTACCTCTATCTACCCCATTACACTAATTCACAGTAAAAAATACACATAACATAATTATAAAAAAAGATACACCTGTTTTCAATCAATCTCTCTCTCTCTCTTTCTATCTTACTCTCTCTTGTTCACGCATCTACATATTTTCATAGGAGTCAGCCAACCTAGTTGCCGACAGGAGGATTTAAGGATTCAATATATCAAGGCTATTTGTGTCCATAAGGAGTAGGGCTTCCCTCCACATACTGACTGATAAAATCTGCTGCACGGCATGGTAGGGTCACCTTGAGTGTGCCGACTGGGCTTCTGCAGATGAGTTGATTGCATTGTCGTCTCTATATGGGCCCAACATCATCTCTATCAAACTCAGATAATTGGATTCCATTGAGCAGCTCTTCTTCACAAATTTATCAGTGCAGTGTGGCCCGCGCATGTCATGGGTATTGGTTTGGCAAGTTCTGCCACTTTGGGGAGGAAGTCATCAATGCCGCATACGATAATAAGGTCACACTGAACTGGCTAAATGCAGACTCTCCTCTGCATTTTGCCCAGTGTGTGTGCAGGGGTTGAAGTCTGACACCACTACATAAGCAATGTCAGCTCTGTTTATTTGCGACATCATCTCTATTAAAATTGAACAGCCAGCATTCCACCTGAGTAGGGCTTCTTGGCTGACTTACCGGCGGTATGCAGGAGGGCTGTCTAGCGTTCGTTGCTTCCTGGCGTCCTCTTGCTGCTCATAATGCAGGTTACTCAATTCAACATTCATGGCACTCGGTCTTCTCTGATGGTTCAGTAAGACAGGCTTTACACCTTCATGCCGATTACTTCATTTAAGCAATATCTGCCAACACATTTATCAAGTTTTGTTAAATATGTTATTTACTTACAAGACGTGCCAAAATTAGGGCATCTGTTAGATGATTCGAAAAATAATTATATACTAATACAGTAAAAGTAAATTAAGTGAAGAAATATATCAATATATATTAACTGTAATGCAAATAGATGAATTGTAGTAGCCTATCACAGTAGGTTATCGGTTAACAAACCGTTTTAACTGTGAACAATTGCACAAGGAACTCTTTCACGAATTTTGACAAATTTGGTATAGTAAAAAAAAAATTATTTTAAATACCAAATGCCTGTTTTAAAGGTTGAAATTATACACATAAACTACTCTGTAGTAGATAATTACAGTATTATACTGCAAAAGTTTAATATTTATGCTACTAAATCTTGCATCTTTTAAAATATTTTTTTTTAATTTTAACAATAATTTGCAATAGTAGGGATTCACCTTACTTTTTAATTAAAAACATAGCAAAACATTCTTTAGTTCTGTAAACCAATAGTCAGAAGCAGAACAGTAGGTGGATTGAAGTGATCTTGAGCTAGGCATATTGTTGGCTGGTGTAGGATGGGGGGACGGGGGAGAGAAGCCTGTTGCAACTTGTCTCTGTCAGTCAGTCCAGACCAAGGGTTTGAGTAGCAAGTGTTTTTATGCTGTTGTTTACTGGTTTTGTTTTGTATTATGAATGTGTTAGCTTGAATATCAGTATAATAGTTTATTAGTTAATACTAGGTTATTAGTGCAATGGCAGTGTCAAAACCAGTTCAGACTAGACAAAAGTTAGAATGTCCCAATTAAGTGAGTTAAGTTTGCCAACTTATTATGACATTATAAAATATTACCTTTATATTCGACATGAGCTGAAACCAGCGCAACATCACAAGAACCAACGATGAGTGAGATATTAGATATTCTTATTAAGAAAGTTGAAACTATTTGGTCGAAAGCATCAATTCCTGTAGTGTCTCGCACTCGCATGTTGCAAATGGGAAAAACCTATCATGATAAATACAGAAATATTTTAAGATCAAAAGGTAGAAAAGGTACAGAAAAATATGATTCAATCGTAGCATCGGTTTTAAATGAAAGCAAACGTCTTTTTGATGTGGCAGCTTGTAAGTGCAAAGAATTTTCTGAATGTAAGTGTGAAAAAAAAATAAAAATTACCTAAACTTGAACAAGACTTTTTACTTGACCAGAGAACATTGAGAAAAATGAGTATAAGTAGAGTTGACAAAGTTGTTTCAAGAGAACCTAGTTGCCAGATGCAAGCAATAGATTTTCCTCGTTTTTCCTGTCACACACAAGCGGTAGAAAGAGTTATAAAGCTTGTGACAGAGTCATCACTAAGTGTCTGTGGTCCTGAAGCAAGAGATGACTTTGTTAAAGTAAAAATAGCTTCGCAAAAGATGATGCCAAAATTTGAGACCAAAAAACATTTTATCTAAGTCTCAAGAAAAGTTGAAAATCAAAGAAATGTGAAACTAATGAACTATGGAATATTATTATTATTTTTTAATGTTTACTTTGTTTCAATGACACTGGTTCTTAATTATGTCATTACCTTTGTTCTTTTTTCTTCAATTATAGTGAGTTGGTAACTGTTCATGTTGAATGTTTAAGTTTAATCCCTTTCTAAAACCTCTTTATAAAGCAAAACACATGAAACAATCGTTAAGTTTATTATTATTATTATTAATCAGTTATTTTAAGTAGTTTTAGATACTATTATTTTAAAAACTGTGTTTAAACAACAATTTGAAAGTAAAAAAGTAATTATAATACAGCAATTCAAATTGGATTTTACATTTTGATTTTTAGGTAAAAAGCCCATTTATTTAACTTTTGCGGAAAATCAAGGTAGGCCTATAAATTTAGAGCAACCAAACTTCATATCATTGTTGTTACCGGTATAGTAAAGAAGCATCTATTGATTGCTATTAAAAACAATATTTGATAAAAAAAATATAAAACTAAAGTAGAGAAAAAATTTATAATTTTATGTTAAATTTGGATTTTTTGTAAAAAAAAAACCTTACTTTTAAGGCTCTTGCGGCACCCCAAAATATAAATATAGAACAACAAAACTTCATAGTGTTATTCTTGACATTAAAAAGAAACTTTTATATGCTATTAGAAAGTTATTTGCTGAACAAAAAATTTTGCCCTATACTTTCATTACACCCTAACCCACATGCGTGCATATAATAGACATACAAATAAATAAATACCTTGACATTTCTACTTTATCCTAAAATATTAAACATCTTAACAGAAGAAAATAAATGTATAACTTACCCCATCCTAAACATTGTGAAGAAGTAACTGCTACTAAACTGCTGAATTTATTCGTCAACCACGTATCACTACACATCACAATTTTTATTCACACTACACAAACAAATTGTCACGCACACTGTAGTACTGATAACTGTTCTTGTTGCTGTATAACTGAAAACAACTAGCAACTGAAATCCACAAACTCCCAACATATTTACCCGTTTCCATCACATTAGACTAATTCACAGCAAAGCTGTAGACACAAATTTTGTATAGCAGTCAAACAACCTTCTTACCGATGGAAGGAATTTAAGGGAGACTTAGGATTAGATGTCAAGGCCATTTGTGGCCCTGAAGACTGTGTATGAAATTGTGGACATGGAGCAGGGCTTCCTAAATAGGCCATGGTACCCTGAATGACACAATCTACCTCTCAGTGTGTTAGAATCACCTTGAGCTTGCCCAGCAGTACTCCAGGGGCTGAACTGTGATACTGCCGTAGCAAGGACAACTTTATTTGTTTGCGACATCACCTCTATTTGAGTCCATCATCAACACTACTACATTCGAGCACCCTGGTATCTGCTGACCAATGCTATGAGGCTGATTTAACAGTGCTGTGTGGCAGATAACTCACGTAGGTCATAGGTATAGGTAGGTTTGTCAAGGTCTGTCTTGGCCGAAAATTCAGCATCTTGTGAAGTCTAAGCAGTTTACTAACATAATACACGGCCTAAGCAATGGTTTGTTTAATTGATAATTGTAGAAAATTTTTAAATAAAAAGTTTTTATCAACATGGTTTCTGTGTTTTATTACTATTTTTTCCAAAATTTAACATTTTAATTCCATATATGTACGAAATAATCCAACATTTAATGGGACTGGGAAACTCTCCGCTTTTCACACAATTCCGCTTTCATTAAAAAATTAACACGCTCTCTCCATGCATGTGGTGCATGTATGCATACATATAACAAATATATAGAAATTATAACATTCTTACACAATTGTATTTTACCTTAACTACCTAAACTTGACATGCAACAAATAAGTGTATAACTCACCTAGTATTAAACACTGTGGGTGAAGTAAATGGCACTAAAGTGCACGATTTATCCACTAATCACTTATCACAATTTATATTCACAGTACACTACACAAACAAATTACCACAATCACTATAACTTCACCGGACTAATCACAACTGACACGTGGCCACTGACAACCATGATACCCACCCTCTACACACTTACCTCTATCTACCCCATTACACTAATTCACAGTAAAAAATACACATAACATAATTATAAAAAAAGATACACCTGTTTTCAATCAATCTCTCTCTCTCTCTTTCTATCTTACTCTCTCTTGTTCACGCATCTACATATTTTCATAGGAGTCAGCCAACCTAGTTGCCGACAGGAGGATTTAAGGATTCAATATATCAAGGCTATTTGTGTCCATAAGGAGTAGGGCTTCCCTCCACATACTGACTGATAAAATCTGCTGCACGGCATGGTAGGGTCACCTTGAGTGTGCCGACTGGGCTTCTGCAGATGAGTTGATTGCATTGTCGTCTCTATATGGGCCCAACATCATCTCTATCAAACTCAGATAATTGGATTCCATTGAGCAGCTCTTCTTCACAAATTTATCAGTGCAGTGTGGCCCGCGCATGTCATGGGTATTGGTTTGGCAAGTTCTGCCACTTTGGGGAGGAAGTCATCAATGCCGCATACGATAATAAGGTCACACTGAACTGGCTAAATGCAGACTCTCCTCTGCATTTTGCCCAGTGTGTGTGCAGGGGTTGAAGTCTGACACCACTACATAAGCAATGTCAGCTCTGTTTATTTGCGACATCATCTCTATTAAAATTGAACAGCCAGCATTCCACCTGAGTAGGGCTTCTTGGCTGACTTACCGGCGGTATGCAGGAGGGCTGTCTAGCGTTCGTTGCTTCCTGGCGTCCTCTTGCTGCTCATAATGCAGGTTACTCAATTCAACATTCATGGCACTCGGTCTTCTCTGATGGTTCAGTAAGACAGGCTTTACACCTTCATGCCGATTACTTCATTTAAGCAATATCTGCCAACACATTTATCAAGTTTTGTTAAATATGTTATTTACTTACAAGACGTGCCAAAATTAGGGCATCTGTTAGATGATTCGAAAAATAATTATATACTAATACAGTAAAAGTAAATTAAGTGAAGAAATATATCAATATATATTAACTGTAATGCAAATAGATGAATTGTAGTAGCCTATCACAGTAGGTTATCGGTTAACAAACCGTTTTAACTGTGAACAATTGCACAAGGAACTCTTTCACGAATTTTGACAAATTTGGTATAGTAAAAAAAAATTATTTTAAATACCAAATGCCTGTTTTAAAGGTTGAAATTATACACATAAACTACTCTGTAGTAGATAATTACAGTATTATACTGCAAAAGTTTAATATTTATGCTACTAAATCTTGCATCTTTTAAAATATTTTTTTTTAATTTTAACAATAATTTGCAATAGTAGGGATTCACCTTACTTTTTAATTAAAAACATAGCAAAACATTCTTTAGTTCTGTAAACCAATAGTCAGAAGCAGAACAGTAGGTGGATTGAAGTGATCTTGAGCTAGGCATATTGTTGGCTGGTGTAGGATGGGGGGACGGGGGAGAGAAGCCTGTTGCAACTTGTCTCTGTCAGTCAGTCCAGACCAAGGGTTTGAGTAGCAAGTGTTTTTATGCTGTTGTTTACTGGTTTTGTTTTGTATTATGAATGTGTTAGCTTGAATATCAGTATAATAGTTTATTAGTTAATACTAGGTTATTAGTGCAATGGCAGTGTCAAAACCAGTTCAGACTAGACAAAAGTTAGAATGTCCCAATTAAGTGAGTTAAGTTTGCCAACTTATTATGACATTATAAAATATTACCTTTATATTCGACATGAGCTGAAACCAGCGCAACATCACAAGAACCAACGATGAGTGAGATATTAGATATTCTTATTAAGAAAGTTGAAACTATTTGGTCGAAAGCATCAATTCCTGTAGTGTCTCGCACTCGCATGTTGCAAATGGGAGAAACCTATCATGATAAATACAGAAATATTTTAAGATCAAAAGGTAGAAAAGGTACAGAAAAATATGATTCAATCGTAGCATCGGTTTTAAATGAAAGCAAACGTCTTTTTGATGTGGCAGCTTGTAAGTGCAAAGAATTTTCTGAATGTAAGTGTGAAAAAAAAATAAAAATTACCTAAACTTGAACAAGACTTTTTACTTGACCAGAGAACATTGAGAAAAATGAGTATAAGTAGAGTTGACAAAGTTGTTTCAAGAGAACCTAGTTGCCAGATGCAAGCAATAGATTTTCCTCGTTTTTCCTGTCACACACAAGCGGTAGAAGGAGTTATAAAGCTTGTGACAGAGTCATCACTAAGTGTCTGTGGTCCTGAAGCAAGAGATGACTTTGTTAAAGTAAAAATAGCTTCGCAAAAGATGATGCCAAAATTTGAGACCAAAAATAGATAAAAACATTTTATCTAAGTCTCAAGAAAAGTTGAAAATCAAAGAAATGTGAAACTAATGAACTATGGAATATTATTATTATTTTTTAATGTTTACTTTGTTTCAATGACACTGGTTCTTAATTATGTCATTACCTTTGTTCTTTTTTCTTCAATTATAGTGAGTTGGTAACTGTTCATGTTGAATGTTTAAGTTTAATCCCTTTCTAAAACCTCTTTATAAAGCAAAACACCCGAAACAATCGTTAAGTTTATTATTATTATTATTAATCAGTTATTTTAAGTAGTTTTAGATACTATTATTTTAAAAACTGTGTTTAAACAACAATTTGAAAGTAAAAAAGTAATTATAATACAGCAATTCAAATTGGATTTTACATTTTGATTTTTAGGTAAAAAGCCCATTTATTTAACTTTTGCGGAAAATCAAGGTAGGCCTATAAATTTAGAGCAACCAAACTTCATATCATTGTTGTTACCGGTATAGTAAAGAAGCATCTATTGATTGCTATTAAAAACAATATTTGATAAAAAAAATATAAAACTAAAGTAGAGAAAAAATTTATAATTTTATGTTAAATTTGGATTTTTTGTAAAAAAAACCCTTACTTTTAAGCCTCTTGCGGCACCCCAAAATATAAATATAGAACAACAAAACTTCATAGTGTTATTGTTGACATTAAAAAGAAACTTTTATATGCTATTAGAAAGTTATTTGCTGAACAAAAAATTTTGCCCTATACTTTCATTACACCCTAACCCACATGCGTGCATATAATAGACATACAAATAAATAAATACCTTGACATTTCTACTTTATCCTAAAATATTAAACATCTTAACAGAAGAAAATAAATGTATAACTTACCCCATCCTAAACATTGTGAAGAAGTAACTGCTACTAAACTGCTGAATTTATTCGTCAACCACGTATCACTACACATCACAATTTTTATTCACACTACACAAACAAATTGTCACGCACACTGTAGTACTGATAACTGTTCTTGTTGCTGTATAACTGAAAACAACTAGCAACTGAAATCCACAAACTCCCAACATATTTACCCGTTTCCATCACATTAGACTAATTCACAGCAAAGCTGTAGACACAAATTTTGTATAGCAGTCAAACAACCTTCTTACCGATGGAAGGAATTTAAGGGAGACTTAGGATTAGATGTCAAGGCCATTTGTGGCCCTGAAGACTGTGTATGAAATTGTGGACATGGAGCAGGGCTTCCTAAATAGGCCATGGTACCCTGAATGACACAATCTACCTCTCAGTGTGTTAGAATCACCTTGAGCTTGCCCAGCAGTACTCCAGGGGCTGAACTGTGATACTGCCGTAGCAAGGACAACTTTATTTGTTTGCGACATCACCTCTATTTGAGTCCATCATCAACACTACTACATTCGAGCACCCTGGTATCTGCTGACCAATGCTATGAGGCTGATTTAACAGTGCTGTGTGGCAGATAACTCACGTAGGTCATAGGTATAGGTAGGTTTGTCAAGGTCTGTCTTGGCCGAAAATTCAGCATCTTGTGAAGTCTAAGCAGTTTACTAACATAATACACGGCCTAAGCAATGGTTTGTTTAATTGATAATTGTAGAAAATTTTTAAATAAAAAGTTTTTATCAACATGGTTTCTGTGTTTTATTACTATTTTTTCCAAAATTTAACATTTTAATTCCATATATGTACGAAATAATCCAACATTTAATGGGACTGGGAAACTCTCCGCTTTTCACACAATTCCGCTTTCATTAAAAAATTAACACGCTCTCTCCATGCATGTGGTGCATGTATGCATACATATAACAAATATATAGAAATTATAACATTCTTACACAATTGTATTTTACCTTAACTACCTAAACTTGACATGCAACAAATAAGTGTATAACTCACCTAGTATTAAACACTGTGGGTGAAGTAAATGGCACTAAAGTGCACGATTTATCCACTAATCACTTATCACAATTTATATTCACAGTACACTACACAAACAAATTACCACAATCACTATAACTTCACCGGACTAATCACAACTGACACGTGGCCACTGACAACCATGATACCCACCCTCTACACACTTACCTCTATCTACCCCATTACACTAATTCACAGTAAAAAATACACATAACATAATTATAAAAAAAGATACACCTGTTTTCAATCAATCTCTCTCTCTCTTTCTATCTTACTCTCTCTTGTTCACGCATCTACATATTTTCATAGGAGTCAGCCAACCTAGTTGCCGACAGGAGGATTTAAGGATTCAATATATCAAGGCTATTTGTGTCCATAAGGAGTAGGGCTTCCCTCCACATACTGACTGATAAAATCTGCTGCACGGCATGGTAGGGTCACCTTGAGTGTGCCGACTGGGCTTCTGCAGATGAGTTGATTGCATTGTCGTCTCTATATGGGCCCAACATCATCTCTATCAAACTCAGATAATTGGATTCCATTGAGCAGCTCTTCTTCACAAATTTATCAGTGCAGTGTGGCCCGCGCATGTCATGGGTATTGGTTTGGCAAGTTCTGCCACTTTGGGGAGGAAGTCATCAATGCCGCATACGATAATAAGGTCACACTGAACTGGCTAAATGCAGACTCTCCTCTGCATTTTGCCCAGTGTGTGTGCAGGGGTTGAAGTCTGACACCACTACATAAGCAATGTCAGCTCTGTTTATTTGCGACATCATCTCTATTAAAATTGAACAGCCAGCATTCCACCTGAGTAGGGCTTCTTGGCTGACTTACCGGCGGTATGCAGGAGGGCTGTCTAGCGTTCGTTGCTTCCTGGCGTCCTCTTGCTGCTCATAATGCAGGTTACTCAATTCAACATTCATGGCACTCGGTCTTCTCTGATGGTTCAGTAAGACAGGCTTTACACCTTCATGCCGATTACTTCATTTAAGCAATATCTGCCAACACATTTATCAAGTTTTGTTAAATATGTTATTTACTTACAAGACGTGCCAAAATTAGGGCATCTGTTAGATGATTCGAAAAATAATTATATACTAATACAGTAAAAGTAAATTAAGTGAAGAAATATATCAATATATATTAACTGTAATGCAAATAGATGAATTGTAGTAGCCTATCACAGTAGGTTATCGGTTAACAAACCGTTTTAACTGTGAACAAATTGCACAAGGAACTCTTTCACGAATTTTGACAAATTTGGTATAGTAAAAAAAAAATTATTTTAAATACCAAATGCCTGTTTTAAAGGTTGAAATTATACACATAAACTACTCTGTAGTAGATAATTACAGTATTATACTGCAAAAGTTTAATATTTATGCTACTAAATCTTGCATCTTTTAAAATATTTTTTTTTAATTTTAACAATAATTTGCAATAGTAGGGATTCACCTTACTTTTTAATTAAAAACATAGCAAAACATTCTTTAGTTCTGTAAACCAATAGTCAGAAGCAGAACAGTAGGTGGATTGAAGTGATCTTGAGCTAGGCATATTGTTGGCTGGTGTAGGATGGGGGGACGGGGGAGAGAAGCCTGTTGCAACTTGTCTCTGTCAGTCAGTCCAGACCAAGGGTTTGAGTAGCAAGTGTTTTTATGCTGTTGTTTACTGGTTTTGTTTTGTATTATGAATGTGTTAGCTTGAATATCAGTATAATAGTTTATTAGTTAATACTAGGTTATTAGTGCAATGGCAGTGTCAAAACCAGTTCAGACTAGACAAAAGTTAGAATGTCCCAATTAAGTGAGTTAAGTTTGCCAACTTATTATGACATTATAAAATATTACCTTTATATTCGACATGAGCTGAAACCAGCGCAACATCACAAGAACCAACGATGAGTGAGATATTAGATATTCTTATTAAGAAAGTTGAAACTATTTGGTCGAAAGCATCAATTCCTGTAGTGTCTCGCACTCGCATGTTGCAAATGGGAAAAACCTATCATGATAAATACAGAAATATTTTAAGATCAAAAGGTAGAAAAGGTACAGAAAAATATGATTCAATCGTAGCATCGGTTTTAAATGAAAGCAAACGTCTTTTTGATGTGGCAGCTTGTAAGTGCAAAGAATTTTCTGAATGTAAGTGTGAAAAAAAAATAAAAATTACCTAAACTTGAACAAGACTTTTTACTTGACCAGAGAACATTGAGAAAAATGAGTATAAGTAGAGTTGACAAAGTTGTTTCAAGAGAACCTAGTTGCCAGATGCAAGCAATAGATTTTCCTCGTTTTTCCTGTCACACACAAGCGGTAGAAAGAGTTATAAAGCTTGTGACAGAGTCATCACTAAGTGTCTGTGGTCCTGAAGCAAGAGATGACTTTGTTAAAGTAAAAATAGCTTCGCAAAAGATGATGCCAAAATTTGAGACCAAAAAACATTTTATCTAAGTCTCAAGAAAAGTTGAAAATCAAAGAAATGTGAAACTAATGAACTATGGAATATTATTATTATTTTTTAATGTTTACTTTGTTTCAATGACACTGGTTCTTAATTATGTTATTACCTTTGTTCTTTTTTCTTCAATTATAGTGAGTTGGTAACTGTTCATGTTGAATGTTTAAGTTTAATCCCTTTCTAAAACCTCTTTATAAAGCAAAACACCCGAAACAATCGTTAAGTTTATTATTATTATTATTAATCAGTTATTTTAAGTAGTTTTAGATACTATTATTTTAAAAACTGTGTTTAAACAACAATTTGAAAGTAAAAAAGTAATTATAATACAGCAATTCAAATTGGATTTTACATTTTGATTTTTAGGTAAAAAGCCCATTTATTTAACTTTTGCGGAAAATCAAGGTAGGCCTATAAATTTAGAGCAACCAAACTTCATATCATTGTTGTTACCGGTATAGTAAAGAAGCATCTATTGATTGCTATTAAAAACAATATTTGATAAAAAAAATATAAAACTAAAGTAGAGAAAAAATTTATAATTTTATGTTAAATTTGGATTTTTTGTAAAAAAAAACCTTACTTTTAAGCCTCTTGCGGCACCCCAAAATATAAATATAGAACAACAAAACTTCATAGTGTTATTGTTGACATTAAAAAGAAACTTTTATATGCTATTAGAAAGTTATTTGCTGAACAAAAAATTTTGCCCTATACTTTCATTACACCCTAACCCACATGCGTGCATATAATAGACATACAAATAAATAAATACCTTGACATTTCTACTTTATCCTAAAATATTAAACATCTTAACAGAAGAAAATAAATGTATAACTTACCCCATCCTAAACATTGTGAAGAAGTAACTGCTACTAAACTGCTGAATTTATTCGTCAACCACGTATCACTACACATCACAATTTTTATTCACACTACACAAACAAATTGTCACGCACACTGTAGTACTGATAACTGTTCTTGTTGCTGTATAACTGAAAACAACTAGCAACTGAAATCCACAAACTCCCAACATATTTACCCGTTTCCATCACATTAGACTAATTCACAGCAAAGCTGTAGACACAAATTTTGTATAGCAGTCAAACAACCTTCTTACCGATGGAAGGAATTTAAGGGAGACTTAGGATTAGATGTCAAGGCCATTTGTGGCCCTGAAGACTGTGTATGAAATTGTGGACATGGAGCAGGGCTTCCTAAATAGGCCATGGTACCCTGAATGACACAATCTACCTCTCAGTGTGTTAGAATCACCTTGAGCTTGCCCAGCAGTACTCCAGGGGCTGAACTGTGATACTGCCGTAGCAAGGACAACTTTATTTGTTTGCGACATCACCTCTATTTGAGTCCATCATCAACACTACTACATTCGAGCACCCTGGTATCTGCTGACCAATGCTATGAGGCTGATTTAACAGTGCTGTGTGGCAGATAACTCACGTAGGTCATAGGTATAGGTAGGTTTGTCAAGGTCTGTCTTGGCCGAAAATTCAGCATCTTGTGAAGTCTAAGCAGTTTACTAACATAATACACGGCCTAAGCAATGGTTTGTTTAATTGATAATTGTAGAAAATTTTTAAATAAAAAGTTTTTATCAACATGGTTTCTGTGTTTTATTACTATTTTTTCCAAAATTTAACATTTTAATTCCATATATGTACGAAATAATCCAACATTTAATGGGACTGGGAAACTCTCCGCTTTTCACACAATTCCGCTTTCATTAAAAAATTAACACGCTCTCTCCATGCATGTGGTGCATGTATGCATACATATAACAAATATATAGAAATTATAACATTCTTACACAATTGTATTTTACCTTAACTACCTAAACTTGACATGCAACAAATAAGTGTATAACTCACCTAGTATTAAACACTGTGGGTGAAGTAAATGGCACTAAAGTGCACGATTTATCCACTAATCACTTATCACAATTTATATTCACAGTACACTACACAAACAAATTACCACAATCACTATAACTTCACCGGACTAATCACAACTGACACGTGGCCACTGACAACCATGATACCCACCCTCTACACACTTACCTCTTTCTACCCCATTACACTAATTCACAGTAAAAAATACACATAACATAATTATAAAAAAAGATACACCTGTTTTCAATCAATCTCTCTCTCTCTCTCTCTCTTTCTATCTTACTCTCTCTTGTTCACGCATCTACATATTTTCATAGGAGTCAGCCAACCTAGTTGCCGACAGGAGGATTTAAGGATTCAATATATCAAGGCTATTTGTGTCCATAAGGAGTAGGGCTTCCCTCCACATACTGACTGATAAAATCTGCTGCACGGCATGGTAGGGTCACCTTGAGTGTGCCGACTGGGCTTCTGCAGATGAGTTGATTGCATTGTCGTCTCTATATGGGCCCAACATCATCTCTATCAAACTCAGATAATTGGATTCCATTGAGCAGCTCTTCTTCACAAATTTATCAGTGCAGTGTGGCCCGCGCATGTCATGGGTATTGGTTTGGCAAGTTCTGCCACTTTGGGGAGGAAGTCATCAATGCCGCACATGATAATAAGGTCACACTGAACTGGCTAAATGCAGACTCTCCTCTGCATTTTGCCCAGTGTGTGTGCAGGGGTTGAAGTCTGACACCACTACATAAGCAATGTCAGCTCTGTTTATTTGCGACATCATCTCTATTAAAATTGAACAGCCAGCATTCCACCTGAGTAGGGCTTCTTGGCTGACTTACCGGCGGTATGCAGGAGGGCTGTCTAGCGTTCGTTGCTTCCTGGCGTCCTCTTGCTGCTCATAATGCAGGTTACTCAATTCAACATTCATGGCACTCGGTCTTCTCTGATGGTTCAGTAAGACAGGCTTTACACCTTCATGCCGATTACTTCATTTAAGCAATATCTGCCAACACATTTATCAAGTTTTGTTAAATATGTTATTTACTTACAAGACGTGCCAAAATTAGGGCATCTGTTAGATGATTCGAAAAATAATTATATACTAATACAGTAAAAGTAAATTAAGTGAAGAAATATATCAATATATATTAACTGTAATGCAAATAGATGAATTGTAGTAGCCTATCACAGTAGGTTATCGGTTAACAAACCGTTTTAACTGTGAACAATTGCACAAGGAACTCTTTCACGAATTTTGACAAATTTGGTATAGTAAAAAAAAAATTATTTTAAATACCAAATGCCTGTTTTAAAGGTTGAAATTATACACATAAACTACTCTGTAGTAGATAATTACAGTATTATACTGCAAAAGTTTAATATTTATGCTACTAAATCTTGCATCTTTTAAAATATTTTTTTTTAATTTTAACAATAATTTGCAATAGTAGGGATTCACCTTACTTTTTAATTAAAAACATAGCAAAACATTCTTTAGTTCTGTAAACCAATAGTCAGAAGCAGAACAGTAGGTGGATTGAAGTGATCTTGAGCTAGGCATATTGTTGGCTGGTGTAGGATGGGGGGACGGGGGAGAGAAGCCTGTTGCAACTTGTCTCTGTCAGTCAGTCCAGACCAAGGGTTTGAGTAGCAAGTGTTTTTATGCTGTTGTTTACTGGTTTTGTTTTGTATTATGAATGTGTTAGCTTGAATATCAGTATAATAGTTTATTAGTTAATACTAGGTTATTAGTGCAATGGCAGTGTCAAAACCAGTTCAGACTAGACAAAAGTTAGAATGTCCCAATTAAGTGAGTTAAGTTTGCCAACTTATTATGACATTATAAAATATTACCTTTATATTCGACATGAGCTGAAACCAGCGCAACATCACAAGAACCAACGATGAGTGAGATATTAGATATTCTTATTAAGAAAGTTGAAACTATTTGGTCGAAAGCATCAATTCCTGTAGTGTCTCGCACTCGCATGTTGCAAATGGGAGAAACCTATCATGATAAATACAGAAATATTTTAAGATCAAAAGGTAGAAAAGGTACAGAAAAATATGATTCAATCGTAGCATCGGTTTTAAATGAAAGCAAACGTCTTTTTGATGTGGCAGCTTGTAAGTGCAAAGAATTTTCTGAATGTAAGTGTGAAAAAAAAATAAAAATTACCTAAACTTGAACAAGACTTTTTACTTGACCAGAGAACATTGAGAAAAATGAGTATAAGTAGAGTTGACAAAGTTGTTTCAAGAGAACCTAGTTGCCAGATGCAAGCAATAGATTTTCCTCGTTTTTCCTGTCACACACAAGCGGTAGAAGGAGTTATAAAGCTTGTGACA
Source organism: Magicicada septendecula (assembly GCA_034769895.1). Taxonomy (NCBI): domain Eukaryota; kingdom Metazoa; phylum Arthropoda; class Insecta; order Hemiptera; family Cicadidae; genus Magicicada; species Magicicada septendecula. Next base: position 450,641,330 of record CM068371.1, read on the forward strand.
GAGTCATCACTAAGTGTCTGTGGTCCTGAAGCAAGAGATGACTTTGTTAAAGTAAAAATAGCTTCGCAAAAGATGATGCCAAAATTTGAGACCAAAAAACATTTTATCTAAGTCTCAAGAAAAGTTGAAAATCAAAGAAATGTGAAACTAATGAACTATGGAATATTATTATTATTTTTTAATGTTTACTTTGTTTCAATGACACTGGTTCTTAATTATGTCATTACCTTTGTTCTTTTTTCTTCAATTATAGTGAGTTGGTAACTGTTCATGTTGAATGTTTAAGTTTAATCCCTTTCTAAAACCTCTTTATAAAGCAAAACACCCGAAACAATCGTTAAGTTTATTATTATTATTATTATTAATCAGTTATTTTAAGTAGTTTTAGATACTATTATTTTAAAAACTGTGTTTAAACAACAATTTGAAAGTAAAAAAGTAATTATAATACAGCAATTCAAATTGGATTTTACATTTTGATTTTTAGGTAAAAAGCCCATTTATTTAACTTTTGCGGAAAATCAAGGTAGGCCTATAAATTTAGAGCAACCAAACTTCATATCATTGTTGTTACCGGTATAGTAAAGAAGCATCTATTGATTGCTATTAAAAACAATATTTGATAAAAAAAATATAAAACTAAAGTAGAGAAAAAATTTATAATTTTATGTTAAATTTGGATTTTTTGTAAAAAAAAAACCTTACTTTTAAGCCTCTTGCGGCACCCCAAAATATAAATATAGAACAACAAAACTTCATAGTGTTATTGTTGACATTAAAAAGAAACTTTTATATGCTATTAGAAAGTTATTTGCTGAACAAAAAATTTTGCCCTATACTTTCATTACACCCTAACCCACATGCGTGCATATAATAGACATACAAATAAATAAATACCTTGACATTTCTACTTTATCCTAAAATATTAAACATCTTAACAGAAGAAAATAAATGTATAACTTACCCCATCCTAAACATTGTGAAGAAGTAACTGCTACTAAACTGCTGAATTTATTCGTCAACCACGTATCACTACACATCACAATTTTTATTCACACTACACAAACAAATTGTCACGCACACTGTAGTACTGATAACTGTTCTTGTTGCTGTATAACTGAAAACAACTAGCAACTGAAATCCACAAACTCCCAACATATTTACCCGTTTCCATCACATTAGACTAATTCACAGCAAAGCTGTAGACACAAATTTTGTATAGCAGTCAAACAACCTTCTTACCGATGGAAGGAATTTAAGGGAGACTTAGGATTAGATGTCAAGGCCATTTGTGGCCCTGAAGACTGTGTATGAAATTGTGGACATGGAGCAGGGCTTCCTAAATAGGCCATGGTACCCTGAATGACACAATCTACCTCTCAGTGTGTTAGAATCACCTTGAGCTTGCCCAGCAGTACTCCAGGGGCTGAACTGTGATACTGCCGTAGCAAGGACAACTTTATTTGTTTGCGACATCACCTCTATTTGAGTCCATCATCAACACTACTACATTCGAGCACCCTGGTATCTGCTGACCAATGCTATGAGGCTGATTTAACAGTGCTGTGTGGCAGATAACTCACGTAGGTCATAGGTATAGGTAGGTTTGTCAAGGTCTGTCTTGGCCGAAAATTCAGCATCTTGTGAAGTCTAAGCAGTTTACTAACATAATACACGGCCTAAGCAATGGTTTGTTTAATTGATAATTGTAGAAAATTTTTAAATAAAAAGTTTTTATCAACATGGTTTCTGTGTTTTATTACTATTTTTTCCAAAATTTAACATTTTAATTCCATATATGTACGAAAAATCCAACATTTAATGGGACTGGGAAACTCTCCGCTTTTCACACAATTCCGCTTTCATTAAAAAATTAACACGCTCTCTCCATGCATGTGGTGCATGTATGCATACATATAACAAATATATAGAAATTATAACATTCTTACACAATTGTATTTTACCTTAACTACCTAAACTTGACATGCAACAAATAAGTGTATAACTCACCTAGTATTAAACACTGTGGGTGAAGTAAATGGCACTAAAGTGCACGATTTATCCACTAATCACTTATCACAATTTATATTCACAGTACACTACACAAACAAATTACCACAATCACTATAACTTCACCGGACTAATCACAACTGACACGTGGCCACTGACAACCATGATACCCACCCTCTACACACTTACCTCTTTCTACCCCATTACACTAATTCACAGTAAAAAATACACATAACATAATTATAAAAAAAGATACACCTGTTTTCAATCAATCTCTCTCTCTCTCTCTCTCTTTCTATCTTACTCTCTCTTGTTCACGCATCTACATATTTTCATAGGAGTCAGCCAACCTAGTTGCCGACAGGAGGATTTAAGGATTCAATATATCAAGGCTATTTGTGTCCATAAGGAGTAGGGCTTCCCTCCACATACTGACTGATAAAATCTGCTGCACGGCATGGTAGGGTCACCTTGAGTGTGCCGACTGGGCTTCTGCAGATGAGTTGATTGCATTGTCGTCTCTATATGGGCCCAACATCATCTCTATCAAACTCAGATAATTGGATTCCATTGAGCAGCTCTTCTTCACAAATTTATCAGTGCAGTGTGGCCCGCGCATGTCATGGGTATTGGTTTGGCAAGTTCTGCCACTTTGGGGAGGAAGTCATCAATGCCGCATACGATAATAAGGTCACACTGAACTGGCTAAATGCAGACTCTCCTCTGCATTTTGCCCAGTGTGTGTGCAGGGGTTGAAGTCTGACACCACTACATAAGCAATGTCAGCTCTGTTTATTTGCGACATCATCTCTATTAAAATTGAACAGCCAGCATTCCACCTGAGTAGGGCTTCTTGGCTGACTTACCGGCGGTATGCAGGAGGGCTGTCTAGCGTTCGTTGCTTCCTGGCGTCCTCTTGCTGCTCATAATGCAGGTTACTCAATTCAACATTCATGGCACTCGGTCTTCTCTGATGGTTCAGTAAGACAGGCTTTACACCTTCATGCCGATTACTTCATTTAAGCAATATCTGCCAACACATTTATCAAGTTTTGTTAAATATGTTATTTACTTACAAGACGTGCCAAAATTAGGGCATCTGTTAGATGATTCGAAAAATAATTATATACTAATACAGTAAAAGTAAATTAAGTGAAGAAATATATCAATATATATTAACTGTAATGCAAATAGATGAATTGTAGTAGCCTATCACAGTAGGTTATCGGTTAACAAACCGTTTTAACTGTGAACAATTGCACAAGGAACTCTTTCACGAATTTTGACAAATTTGGTATAGTAAAAAAAAAATTATTTTAAATACCAAATGCCTGTTTTAAAGGTTGAAATTATACACATAAACTACTCTGTAGTAGATAATTACAGTATTATACTGCAAAAGTTTAATATTTATGCTACTAAATCTTGCATCTTTTAAAATATTTTTTTTTAATTTTAACAATAATTTGCAATAGTAGGGATTCACCTTACTTTTTAATTAAAAACATAGCAAAACATTCTTTAGTTCTGTAAACCAATAGTCAGAAGCAGAACAGTAGGTGGATTGAAGTGATCTTGAGCTAGGCATATTGTTGGCTGGTGTAGGATGGGGGGACGGGGGAGAGAAGCCTGTTGCAACTTGTCTCTGTCAGTCAGTCCAGACCAAGGGTTTGAGTAGCAAGTGTTTTTATGCTGTTGTTTACTGGTTTTGTTTTGTATTATGAATGTGTTAGCTTGAATATCAGTATAATAGTTTATTAGTTAATACTAGGTTATTAGTGCAATGGCAGTGTCAAAACCAGTTCAGACTAGACAAAAGTTAGAATGTCCCAATTAAGTGAGTTAAGTTTGCCAACTTATTATGACATTATAAAATATTACCTTTATATTCGACATGAGCTGAAACCAGCGCAACATCACAAGAACCAACGATGAGTGAGATATTAGATATTCTTATTAAGAAAGTTGAAACTATTTGGTCGAAAGCATCAATTCCTGTAGTGTCTCGCACTCGCATGTTGCAAATGGGAGAAACCTATCATGATAAATACAGAAATATTTTAAGATCAAAAGGTAGAAAAGGTACAGAAAAATATGATTCAATCGTAGCATCGGTTTTAAATGAAAGCAAACGTCTTTTTGATGTGGCAGCTTGTAAGTGCAAAGAATTTTCTGAATGTAAGTGTGAAAAAAAAATAAAAATTACCTAAACTTGAACAAGACTTTTTACTTGACCAGAGAACATTGAGAAAAATGAGTATAAGTAGAGTTGACAAAGTTGTTTCAAGAGAACCTAGTTGCCAGATGCAAGCAATAGATTTTCCTCGTTTTTCCTGTCACACACAAGCGGTAGAAGGAGTTATAAAGCTTGTGACAGAGTCATCACTAAGTGTCTGTGGTCCTGAAGCAAGAGATGACTTTGTTAAAGTAAAAATAGCTTCGCAAAAGATGATGCCAAAATTTGAGACCAAAAAACATTTTATCTAAGTCTCAAGAAAAGTTGAAAATCAAAGAAATGTGAAACTAATGAACTATGGAATATTATTATTATTTTTTAATGTTTACTTTGTTTCAATGACACTGGTTCTTAATTATGTCATTACCTTTGTTCTTTTTTCTTCAATTATAGTGAGTTGGTAACTGTTCATGTTGAATGTTTAAGTTTAATCCCTTTCTAAAACCTCTTTATAAAGCAAAACACCCGAAACAATCGTTAAGTTTATTATTATTATTATTATTAATCAGTTATTTTAAGTAGTTTTAGATACTATTATTTTAAAAACTGTGTTTAAACAACAATTTGAAAGTAAAAAAGTAATTATAATACAGCAATTCAAATTGGATTTTACATTTTGATTTTTAGGTAAAAAGCCCATTTATTTAACTTTTGCGGAAAATCAAGGTAGGCCTATAAATTTAGAGCAACCAAACTTCATATCATTGTTGTTACCGGTATAGTAAAGAAGCATCTATTGATTGCTATTAAAAACAATATTTGATAAAAAAAATATAAAACTAAAGTAGAGAAAAAATTTATAATTTTATGTTAAATTTGGATTTTTTGTAAAAAAAAAACCTTACTTTTAAGCCTCTTGCGGCACCCCAAAATATAAATATAGAACAACAAAACTTCATAGTGTTATTGTTGACATTAAAAAGAAACTTTTATATGCTATTAGAAAGTTATTTGCTGAACAAAAAATTTTGCCCTATACTTTCATTACACCCTAACCCACATGCGTGCATATAATAGACATACAAATAAATAAATACCTTGACATTTCTACTTTATCCTAAAATATTAAACATCTTAACAGAAGAAAATAAATGTATAACTTACCCCATCCTAAACATTGTGAAGAAGTAACTGCTACTAAACTGCTGAATTTATTCGTCAACCACGTATCACTACACATCACAATTTTTATTCACACTACACAAACAAATTGTCACGCACACTGTAGTACTGATAACTGTTCTTGTTGCTGTATAACTGAAAACAACTAGCAACTGAAATCCACAAACTCCCAACATATTTACCCGTTTCCATCACATTAGACTAATTCACAGCAAAGCTGTAGACACAAATTTTGTATAGCAGTCAAACAACCTTCTTACCGATGGAAGGAATTTAAGGGAGACTTAGGATTAGATGTCAAGGCCATTTGTGGCCCTGAAGACTGTGTATGAAATTGTGGACATGGAGCAGGGCTTCCTAAATAGGCCATGGTACCCTGAATGACACAATCTACCTCTCAGTGTGTTAGAATCACCTTGAGCTTGCCCAGCAGTACTCCAGGGGCTGAACTGTGATACTGCCGTAGCAAGGACAACTTTATTTGTTTGCGACATCACCTCTATTTGAGTCCATCATCAACACTACTACATTCGAGCACCCTGGTATCTGCTGACCAATGCTATGAGGCTGATTTAACAGTGCTGTGTGGCAGATAACTCACGTAGGTCATAGGTATAGGTAGGTTTGTCAAGGTCTGTCTTGGCCGAAAATTCAGCATCTTGTGAAGTCTAAGCAGTTTACTAACATAATACACGGCCTAAGCAATGGTTTGTTTAATTGATAATTGTAGAAAATTTTTAAATAAAAAGTTTTTATCAACATGGTTTCTGTGTTTTATTACTATTTTTTCCAAAATTTAACATTTTAATTCCATATATGTACGAAAAATCCAACATTTAATGGGACTGGGAAACTCTCCGCTTTTCACACAATTCCGCTTTCATTAAAAAATTAACACGCTCTCTCCATGCATGTGGTGCATGTATGCATACATATAACAAATATATAGAAATTATAACATTCTTACACAATTGTATTTTACCTTAACTACCTAAACTTGACATGCAACAAATAAGTGTATAACTCACCTAGTATTAAACACTGTGGGTGAAGTAAATGGCACTAAAGTGCACGATTTATCCACTAATCACTTATCACAATTTATATTCACAGTACACTACACAAACAAATTACCACAATCACTATAACTTCACCGGACTAATCACAACTGACACGTGGCCACTGACAACCATGATACCCACCCTCTACACACTTACCTCTTTCTACCCCATTACACTAATTCACAGTAAAAAATACACATAACATAATTATAAAAAAAGATACACCTGTTTTCAATCAATCTCTCTCTCTCTCTCTCTCTTTCTATCTTACTCTCTCTTGTTCACGCATCTACATATTTTCATAGGAGTCAGCCAACCTAGTTGCCGACAGGAGGATTTAAGGATTCAATATATCAAGGCTATTTGTGTCCATAAGGAGTAGGGCTTCCCTCCACATACTGACTGATAAAATCTGCTGCACGGCATGGTAGGGTCACCTTGAGTGTGCCGACTGGGCTTCTGCAGATGAGTTGATTGCATTGTCGTCTCTATATGGGCCCAACATCATCTCTATCAAACTCAGATAATTGGATTCCATTGAGCAGCTCTTCTTCACAAATTTATCAGTGCAGTGTGGCCCGCGCATGTCATGGGTATTGGTTTGGCAAGTTCTGCCACTTTGGGGAGGAAGTCATCAATGCCGCATACGATAATAAGGTCACACTGAACTGGCTAAATGCAGACTCTCCTCTGCATTTTGCCCAGTGTGTGTGCAGGGGTTGAAGTCTGACACCACTACATAAGCAATGTCAGCTCTGTTTATTTGCGACATCATCTCTATTAAAATTGAACAGCCAGCATTCCACCTGAGTATGGCTTCTTGGCTGACTTACCGGCGGTATGCAGGAGGGCTGTCTAGCGTTCGTTGCTTCCTGGCGTCCTCTTGCTGCTCATAATGCAGGTTACTCAATTCAACATTCATGGCACTCGGTCTTCTCTGATGGTTCAGTAAGACAGGCTTTACACCTTCATGCCGATTACTTCATTTAAGCAATATCTGCCAACACATTTATCAAGTTTTGTTAAATATGTTATTTACTTACAAGACGTGCCAAAATTAGGGCATCTGTTAGATGATTCGAAAAATAATTATATACTAATACAGTAAAAGTAAATTAAGTGAAGAAATATATCAATATATATTAACTGTAATGCAAATAGATGAATTGTAGTAGCCTATCACAGTAGGTTATCGGTTAACAAACCGTTTTAACTGTGAACAAATTGCACAAGGAACTCTTTCACGAATTTTGACAAATTTGGTATAGTAAAAAAAAAATTATTTTAAATACCAAATGCCTGTTTTAAAGGTTGAAATTATACACATAAACTACTCTGTAGTAGATAATTACAGTATTATACTGCAAAAGTTTAATATTTATGCTACTAAATCTTGCATCTTTTAAAATATTTTTTTTTAATTTTAACAATAATTTGCAATAGTAGGGATTCACCTTACTTTTTAATTAAAAACATAGCAAAACATTCTTTAGTTCTGTAAACCAATAGTCAGAAGCAGAACAGTAGGTGGATTGAAGTGATCTTGAGCTAGGCATATTGTTGGCTGGTGTAGGATGGGGGGACGGGGGAGAGAAGCCTGTTGCAACTTGTCTCTGTCAGTCAGTCCAGACCAAGGGTTTGAGTAGCAAGTGTTTTTATGCTGTTGTTTACTGGTTTTGTTTTGTATTATGAATGTGTTAGCTTGAATATCAGTATAATAGTTTATTAGTTAATACTAGGTTATTAGTGCAATGGCAGTGTCAAAACCAGTTCAGACTAGACAAAAGTTAGAATGTCCCAATTAAGTGAGTTAAGTTTGCCAACTTATTATGACATTATAAAATATTACCTTTATATTCGACATGAGCTGAAACCAGCGCAACATCACAAGAACCAACGATGAGTGAGATATTAGATATTCTTATTAAGAAAGTTGAAACTATTTGGTCGAAAGCATCAATTCCTGTAGTGTCTCGCACTCGCATGTTGCAAATGGGAAAAACCTATCATGATAAATACAGAAATATTTTAAGATCAAAAGGTAGAAAAGGTACAGAAAAATATGATTCAATCGTAGCATCGGTTTTAAATGAAAGCAAACGTCTTTTTGATGTGGCAGCTTGTAAGTGCAAAGAATTTTCTGAATGTAAGTGTGAAAAAAAAATAAAAATTACCTAAACTTGAACAAGACTTTTTACTTGACCAGAGAACATTGAGAAAAATGAGTATAAGTAGAGTTGACAAAGTTGTTTCAAGAGAACCTAGTTGCCAGATGCAAGCAATAGATTTTCCTCGTTTTTCCTGTCACACACAAGCGGTAGAAAGAGTTATAAAGCTTGTGACAGAGTCATCACTAAGTGTCTGTGGTCCTGAAGCAAGAGATGACTTTGTTAAAGTAAAAATAGCTTCGCAAAAGATGATGCCAAAATTTGAGACCAAAAAACATTTTATCTAAGTCTCAAGAAAAGTTGAAAATCAAAGAAATGTGAAACTAATGAACTATGGAATATTATTATTATTTTTTAATGTTTACTTTGTTTCAATGACACTGGTTCTTAATTATGTCATTACCTTTGTTCTTTTTTCTTCAATTATAGTGAGTTGGTAACTGTTCATGTTGAATGTTTAAGTTTAATCCCTTTCTAAAACCTCTTTATAAAGCAAAACACCCGAAACAATCGTTAAGTTTATTATTATTATTATTATTATTAATCAGTTATTTTAAGTAGTTTTAGATACTATTATTTTAAAAACTGTGTTTAAACAACAATTTGAAAGTAAAAAAGTAATTATAATACAGCAATTCAAATTGGATTTTACATTTTGATTTTTAGGTAAAAAGCCCATTTATTTAACTTTTGCGGAAAATCAAGGTAGGCCTATAAATTTAGAGCAACCAAACTTCATATCATTGTTGTTACCGGTATAGTAAAGAAGCATCTATTGATTGCTATTAAAAACAATATTTGATAAAAAAAATATAAAACTAAAGTAGAGAAAAAATTTATAATTTTATGTTAAATTTGGATTTTTTGTAAAAAAAAAACCTTACTTTTAAGCCTCTTGCGGCACCCCAAAATATAAATATAGAACAACAAAACTTCATAGTGTTATTGTTGACATTAAAAAGAAACTTTTATATGCTATTAGAAAGTTATTTGCTGAACAAAAAATTTTGCCCTATACTTTCATTACACCCTAACCCACATGCGTGCATATAATAGACATACAAATAAATAAATACCTTGACATTTCTACTTTATCCTAAAATATTAAACATCTTAACAGAAGAAAATAAATGTATAACTTACCCCATCCTAAACATTGTGAAGAAGTAACTGCTACTAAACTGCTGAATTTATTCGTCAACCACGTATCACTACACATCACAATTTTTATTCACACTACACAAACAAATTGTCACGCACACTGTAGTACTGATAACTGTTCTTGTTGCTGTATAACTGAAAACAACTAGCAACTGAAATCCACAAACTCCCAACATATTTACCCGTTTCCATCACATTAGACTAATTCACAGCAAAGCTGTAGACACAAATTTTGTATAGCAGTCAAACAACCTTCTTACCGATGGAAGGAATTTAAGGGAGACTTAGGATTAGATGTCAAGGCCATTTGTGGCCCTGAAGACTGTGTATGAAATTGTGGACATGGAGCAGGGCTTCCTAAATAGGCCATGGTACCCTGAATGACACAATCTACCTCTCAGTGTGTTAGAATCACCTTGAGCTTGCCCAGCAGTACTCCAGGGGCTGAACTGTGATACTGCCGTAGCAAGGACAACTTTATTTGTTTGCGACATCACCTCTATTTGAGTCCATCATCAACACTACTACATTCGAGCACCCTGGTATCTGCTGACCAATGCTATGAGGCTGATTTAACAGTGCTGTGTGGCAGATAACTCACGTAGGTCATAGGTATAGGTAGGTTTGTCAAGGTCTGTCTTGGCCGAAAATTCAGCATCTTGTGAAGTCTAAGCAGTTTACTAACATAATACACGGCCTAAGCAATGGTTTGTTTAATTGATAATTGTAGAAAATTTTTAAATAAAAAGTTTTTATCAACATGGTTTCTGTGTTTTATTACTATTTTTTCCAAAATTTAACATTTTAATTCCATATATGTACGAAATAATCCAACATTTAATGGGACTGGGAAACTCTCCGCTTTTCACACAATTCCGCTTTCATTAAAAAATTAATACGCTCTCTCCATGCATGTATGCATACATATAACAAATATATAGAAATTATAACATTCTTACACAATTGTATTTTACCTTAACTACCTAAACTTGACATGCAACAAATAAGAGTATAACTCACCTAGTATTAAACACTGTGGGTGAAGTAAATGGCACTAAAGTGCACGATTTATCCACTAATCACTTATCACAATTTATATTCACAGCACACTACACAAACAAATTACCACAATCACTATAACTTCACCCGACTAATCACATCTGACACGTGGCCACTGACAACCATGATACCCACCCTCTACACACTTACCTCTTTCTACCCCATTACACTAATTCACAATAAAAAATACACATAACATAATTATAAAAAAAGAATACACCTGTTTTCAATCAATCTCTCTCTCTCTCTCTTGTTCACGCATCTACATATTTTCATAGGAGTCAGCCAACCTAGTTGCCGACAGGAGGATTTAAGGATACACAATCACTATAACTTCACCGGACTAAGTTATAAAAAATACAGATAACATAATTATAAAAAAAGAATACACCTGTTTTCAATCAAACTCTCTCTCTTTCTATCTTACTCTCTCTTGTTCACGCATCTACATATTTTCATTGGAGTCAGCCAACCTAGTTGCCGACAGGAGGAATTAGAGGGATTTAAGGATTCAATATATCAAGGCTATTTGTGTCCATAAGGAGTAGAGCTTCCCTCCACATACTGACTGATAAAATCTGCTGCACGGCATGGTAGGGTCATCTTTTTTGAGTGTGCCGACTGGGCTTCTGCAGATGAGTTGATTGCATTGTTGTCTCTATATGGGTCCAACATCATCTCTATCAAACTCAGATAACTGGATTCCGTTGAGCAGCTCTTCTACACAAATTTATCAGTGCACTGTGGCCCGCGCATGTCATGGGTATTGGTTTGGCAAGTTCTGCCACTTTGGGGAGGAAGGCATCAATGCCGCACAGGATAATAAGGTCACACTGAACTGGGTAAATGCAGATTCTCCTCTGTATTTTGCCCAGTGGGTGTGCAGGGGTTGAAGTCCGACACCACTACATCAGCAACGTCAGCTCTATTTATTTGCGACATCATCTCTATTAAAATTGAACAGCCAGCATTCCACCTGAGTAGGGCTTCTTGGCTGACTTACCGGCAGTATGCAGGAGGGCCGTCAGGCGTTCGTTGCTTCCTGGCGTCCTCTTGCTGCTCATAATGCAGGTTACTCAATTCAACGTTCATGGCACTCAGTCTTCTCTGATGGTTCAGTAAGACAGGCTTTACACCTTCATGCAGATTACTTCATTTAAGCAATATCTGCCAACACATTTATCAAGTTTTGTTAAATATGTTATTTACTTACAAGACATGCCAAAATTAGGGCATCTGTTAGCTGATTCGAAAAATAATTATATACTAATACAGTAAAAGTAAATTAAGTGAAGAAATATATCAATATATATTAACCGTAATGCAAATAGATGAATTGTAGTAGCCTATAACAGTGGGTAATCGGTTAACAAACCGTTTTAACTGTGAACAAATTGCACAAGGAACTCTTTCATCAAAGATATTTATGTAATGTTAAAAGAAAACACATGAAATAAACTCCACATTCGTTACTTGAGTAGATATTATTCAAGGCTCCCACCGTATTAGCCTTGAATAATATTATTCAGTTAACAAACCATTTTAACTGTGAACAAATTGCACAAGGAACTCACACAAATTTTGACAAATTTGGTATAGTAAAAAAAAATTATTTTAAATACCAAATGCCTGTTTTAAAGGTTGAAATTATACACATAAACTACTCTGTAGTAGATAATTACAGTATTATACTGCAAAAGTTTAATATTTATGCTACTAAATCTTGCATCTTATAAAATATTTTTTTTTAATTTTAACAATAATTTGCAATAGTAAGGATTCACCTTACTTTTTAATTAAAAACATAGCAAAACATTCTTTAGTTCTGTAAACCAATAGCCAGAAGCAGAACAGTAGGTGGATTGAAGTGATCTTGAGCTAGGCATATTGTTGACTGGTGTAGGGTGGGGGGACGGGGGAGAGAAGCCTGTTGCAACTTGTCTCTGTCAGTCAGTCCAGACCAAGGGTTTGAGTAGCAAGTGTTTTTATGCTGTTGTTTACTGGTTTTGTTTTGTATTATGAATGTGTTAGCTTGAATATCAGTATAATAGTTTATTAGTTAATTCTAGGTTATTAGTGCAATTGCAGTGTCAAAACCAGTTCAGACTAGACAAAAGTTAGAATGTCCAATTTTTGGACACCCTATACAATTAAGTGAGTTAAGTTTGCCAACTTATTATGACATTATAAAATATTACCTTTATATTCGACATGAGCTGAAACCAGACGCAACATCACAAGAACCAACGATGAGTGAGATATTAGATATTCTTATTAAGAAAGTTGAAACTATTTGGTCGAAAGCATCAATTCCTGTAGTGTCTCGCACTCGCATGTTGCAAATGGGAAAAACCTATCATGATAAATACAGAAATATTTTAAGATCAAAAGGTAGAAAAGGTACAGAAAAATATGATTCAATCGTAGCATCAGTTTTAAATGAAAGCAAACGTCTTTTTGATGTGGCAGCTTGTAAGTGCAAAGAATTTTCTGAAAGTAAGCGTGAAAAAATAAATAAAAATTACCTAAACTTGAACAAGATTTTTTACTTGACCAGAGAACACTGAGAAAAATGAGTATAAGTAGAGTTGATAAAGTTGTTTCAAAGGTTTTAACACAAAGAGAAGAGAGGAAGCAGAAGTAATACAGCAACAGCAACAGTTAAAGTACAATCAACAACTTTCATGCTGAAGATTTCATTGATATAATTAAGTGGACGGATATAACAATCACAGAGCCCCCAATGACAAAACACATAACTGATGAGGACTTAAAAAAGTATGTACGTGAAGCAAGAGAACCTAGTCGCCAGATGCAAGCTATAGATTTTCCTCGTTTTCCCTGTCACACACAAGCGGTAGAAAGAGTTATAAAGCTTGTGACAGAGTCATCACTAAGTGTCTGTGGTCCTGAAGCAAGAGATGGCTTTGTTAAAGTAAAAATAGCTTCGCAAAAGATGATGCCAAAATTTGAGACCAAAAAACATTTTATCTAAGTCTCACGAAAAGTTGAAAATCAAAGAAATGTGAAACTAATGAACTAATGGAATATTACTATTATTTTTTAATGTTTACTTTGTTTCAATGACACTGGTTATTAATTATGTCATTACCTTTGTTCTTTTTTCTTCAATTATAGTGAGTTGGTAACTGTTCATGTTGAATGTTTAAGTTAATCCCTTTCTAAAACCTCTTTATAAAGCAAAACACCCAAAACAATCGTAAGTTTATTATTATTATTATTAATCTGTTATTTTAAGTAGTTTTAGATACTATTATTTTAAAAACTGTGTTTTAAACAACAATTTGAAAATAAAAAAGTAATTATAATACATCAATTCAAATTGGATTTTACATTTTGATTTTTAAGTAAAAAGCCCATTTATTTAACTTTTGCGGAAAACCAAGGTAGGCCTATAAATTTAGAGCAACCAAACTTCATATCATTGTTGTTACCGGTATAGTAAAGAAGCATCTATTGATTGCTATTAAAAACAATATTTGATAAAAAAAATCTAAAACTAAAGTAGAGAAAAAATTTATAATTTTATGTAAAATTAGGATTTTTTTGTAAAAAAAAACCTTATTTTTAAGGCTCTTGCGGCACCTCAAAATATAAATATAGAACAACAAAACTTCGTTGTGTTATTGTTGACATTAAAAAGAAACTTTTATATCCTATTAGAAAGTTATTTGCTGAACAAAAAATTTTGCCCTATACTTTCATTCCACCCTAACCCACATGCGTGCATATAATAGACATACAAATAAATAAATACCTTGACATTTCTACTTTATCCTAAAATATTAAACATCTTAACAGAAGAAAATAAATGTATAACTTACCCCATCCTAAACATTGTGAAGAAGTAACTGCTACTAAACTGCTGAATTTATTCGTCAACCACGTATCACTACACATCACAATTTTTATTCACACTACACAAACAAATTGTCACGCACACTGTAGTACTGATAACTGTTCTTGTTGCTGTATAACTGAAAACAACTAGCAACTGAAATCCACAAACTCCCAACATATTTACCCGTTTCCATCACATTAGACTAATTCACAGCAAAGCTGTAGACACAAATTTTGTATAGCAGTCAAACAACCTTCTTACCGATGGAAGGAATTTAAGGGAGACTTAGGATTAGATGTCAAGGCCATTTGTGGCCCTGAAGACTGTGTATGAAATTGTGGACATGGAGCAGGGCTTCCTAAATAGGCCATGGTACCCTGAATGACACAATCTACCTCTCAGTGTGTTAGAATCACCTTGAGCTTGCCCAGCAGTACTCCAGGGGCTGAACTGTGATACTGCCGTAGCAAGGACAACTTTATTTGTTTGCGACATCACCTCTATTTGAGTCCATCATCAACACTACTACATTCGAGCACCCTGGTATCTGCTGACCAATGCTATGAGGCTGATTTAACAGTGCTGTGTGGCAGATAACTCACGTAGGTCATAGGTATAGGTAGGTTTGTCAAGGTCTGTCTTGGCCGAAAATTCAGCATCTTGTGATGTCTAAGCAGTTTACTAACATAATACACGGCCTAAGCAATGGTTTGTTTAATTGATAATTGTAGAAAATTTTTAAATAAAAAGTTTTTATCAACATGGTTTCTGTGTTTTATTACTATTTTTTCCAAAATTTAACATTTTAATTCCATATATGTACGAAATAATCCAACATTTAATGGGACTGGGAAACTCTCCGCTTTTCACACAATTCCGCTTTCATTAAAAAATTAACACGCTCTCTCCATGCATGTGGGGCATGTATGCATACATATAACAAATATATAGAAATTATAACATTCTTACACAATTGTATTTTACCTTAACTACCTAAACTTGACATGCAACAAATAAGTGTATAACTCACCTAGTATTAAACACTGTGGGTGAAGTAAATGGCACTAAAGTGCACGATTTATCCACTAATCACTTATCACAATTTATATTCACAGTACACTACACAAACAAATTACCACAATCACTATAACTTCACCGGACTAATCACAACTGACACGTGGCCACTGACAACCATGATACCCACCCTCTACACACTTACCTCTTTCTACCCCATTACACTAATTCACAGTAAAAAATACACATAACATAATTATAAAAAAAGATACACCTGTTTTCAATCAATCTCTCTCTCTCTCTCTCTCTCTCTTTCTATCTTACTCTCTCTTGTTCACGCATCTACATATTTTCATAGGAGTCAGCCAACCTAGTTGCCGACAGGAGGATTTAAGGATTCAATATATCAAGGCTATTTGTGTCCATAAGGAGTAGGGCTTCCCTCCACATACTGACTGATAAAATCTGCTGCACGGCATGGTAGGGTCACCTTGAGTGTGCCGACTGGGCTTCTGCAGATGAGTTGATTGCATTGTCGTCTCTATATGGGCCCAACATCATCTCTATCAAACTCAGATAATTGGATTCCATTGAGCAGCTCTTCTTCACAAATTTATCAGTGCAGTGTGGCCCGCGCATGTCATGGGTATTGGTTTGGCAAGTTCTGCCACTTTGGGGAGGAAGTCATCAATGCCGCACACGATAATAAGGTCACACTGAACTGGGTAAATGCAGACTCTCCTCTGCATTTTGCCCAGTGTGTGTGCAGGGGTTGAAGTCTGACACCACTACATAAGCAATGTCAGCTCTGTTTATTTGCGACATCATCTCTATTAAAATTGAACAGCCAGCATTCCACCTGAGTAGGGCTTCTTGGCTGACTTACCGGCGGTATGCAGGAGGGCTGTCTAGCGTTCGTTGCTTCCTGGCGTCCTCTTGCTGCTCATAATGCAGGTTACTCAATTCAACATTCATGGCACTCGGTCTTCTCTGATGGTTCAGTAAGACAGGCTTTACACCTTCATGCCGATTACTTCATTTAAGCAATATCTGCCAACACATTTATCAAGTTTTGTTAAATATGTTATTTACTTACAAGACGTGCCAAAATTAGGGCATCTGTTAGATGATTCGAAAAATAATTATATACTAATACAGTAAAAGTAAATTAAGTGAAGAAATATATCAATATATATTAACTGTAATGCAAATAGATGAATTGTAGTAGCTTATTACAGTAGGTTATCGGTTAACAAACCGTTTTAACTGTGAGCAAATTGCACAAGGAACTCTTTCACGAATTTTGACAAATTTGGTATAGTAAAAAAAAAATTATTTTAAATACCAAATGCCTGTTTTAAAGGTTGAAATTATACACATAAACTACTCTGTAGTAGATAATTACAGTATTATACTGCAAAAGTTTAATATTTATGCTACTAAATCTTGCATCTTTTAAAATATTTTTTTTTAATTTTAACAATAATTTGCAATAGTAGGGATTCACCTTACTTTTTAATTAAAAACATAGCAAAACATTCTTTAGTTCTGTAAACCAATAGTCAGAAGCAGAACAGTAGGTGGATTGAAGTGATCTTGAGCTAGGCATATTGTTGGCTGGTGTAGGATGGGGGGACGGGGGAGAGAAGCCTGTTGCAACTTGTCTCTGTCAGTCAGTCCAGACCAAGGGTTTGAGTAGCAAGTGTTTTTATGCTGTTGTTTACTGGTTTTGTTTTGTATTATGAATGTGTTAGCTTGAATATCAGTATAATAGTTTATTAGTTAATACTAGGTTATTAGTGCAATGGCAGTGTCAAAACCAGTTCAGACTAGACAAAAGTTAGAATGTCCAATTTTTGGACACCCTAAACAATTAAGTGAGTTAAGTTTGCCAACTTATTATGACATTATAAAATATTACCTTTATATTCGACATGAGCTGAAACCAGAGCAACATCACAAGAACCAACGATGAGTGAGATATTAGATATTCTTATTAAGAAAGTTGAAACTATTTGGTCGAAAGCATCAATTCCTGTAGTGTCTCGCACTCGCATGTTGCAAATGGGAAAAACCTATCATGATAAATACAGAAATATTTTAAGATCAAAAGGTAGAAAAGGTACAGAAAAATATGATTCAATCGTAGCATCGGTTTTAAATGAAAGCAAACGTCTTTTTGATATGGCAGCTTGTAAGTGCAAAGAATTTTCTGAATGTAAGTGTGAAAAAAAAATAAAAATTACCTAAACTTGAACAAGATTTTTTACTTGACCAGAGAACATTGAGAAAAATGAGTATAAGTAGAGTTGACAAAGTTGTTTCAAGAGAACCTAGTTGCCAGATGCAAGCAATAGATTTTCCTCGTTTTTCCTGTCACACACAAGCGGTAGAAAGAGTTATAAAGCTTGTGACAGAGTCATCACTAAGTGTCTGTGGTCCTGAAGCAAGAGATGACTTTGTTAAAGTAAAAATAGCTTCGCAAAAGATGATGCCAAAATTTGAGACCAAAAAACATTTTATCTAAGTCTCAAGAAAAGTTGAAAATCAAAGAAATGTGAAACTAATGAATTATGGAATATTATTATTATTTTTTAATGTTTACTTTGTTTCAATGACACTGGTTCTTAATTATGTCATTACCTTTGTTCTTTTTTCTTCAATTATAGTGAGTTGGTAACTGTTCATGTTGAATGTTTAAGTTTAATCCCTTTCTAAAACCTCTTTATAAAGCAAAACACCCGAAACAATCGTTAAGTTTATTATTATTATTATTATTATTAATCAGTTATTTTAAGTAGTTTTAGATACCATTATTTTAAAAACTGTGTTTAAACAACAATTTGAAAGTAAAAAAGTAATTATAATACATCAATTCAAATTGGATTTTACATTTTGATTTTTAGGTAAAAAGCCCATTTATTTAACTTTTGCGGAAAATCAAGGTAGGCCTATAAATTTAGAGCAAGCAAACTTCATATCATTGTTGTTACCGGTATAGTAAAGAAGCCTCTATTGATTGCTATTAAAAACAATATTTGATAAAAAAAATGTAAAACTAAAGTAGAGAAAAAATTTATAATTTTATGTTAAATTTGGATTTTTTGTAAAAAAAACCTTACTTTTAAGGCTCTTGCGGCACCCCAAAATATAAATATAGAACAACAAAACTTCGTTGTGTTATTGTTGACATAAAAAAGCAACTTTTATATGCTATTAGAAAGTTATTTGCTGAACAAAAAATTTTGCCCTATACTTTCATTCCACCCTAACCCACATGCGTGCATATAATAGACATACAAATAAATAAATACCTTGACATTTGTACTTTATCCTAAAATATCAAACATCTTAACAGAAGAAAATAAATGTATAACTTACCCCATCCTAAACATTGTGAAGAAGTAACTGCTACTAAACTGCTGAATTTATTCGTCAACCACGTATCACTACACATCACAATTTTTATTCACACTACACAAACAAATTGTCACGCACACTGTAGTACCGATAACTGTTCTTGTTGCTGTATAACTGAAAACAACTAGCAACTGAAATCCACAAACTCCCAACATATTTACCCGTTTCCATCACATTAGACTAATTCACAGCAAAGCTGTAGACACAAATTTTGTATAGCAGTCAAACAACCTTCTTACCGATGGAAGGAATTCAAGGGAGACTTAGAATTAGATGTCAAGGCCATTTGTGGCCCTGAAGACTGTGTATGAAATTGTGGACATGGAGCAGGGATTCCTAAATAGGCCATGGTACCCTGAATGACAAAATCTACCTCTCAGTGTGTTAGAATCACCTTGAGCTTGCCCAGCAGTAGTCCAGGGGCTGAACTGTGATACTGCCGTAGCAAGGACAACTTTATTTGTTTGCGACATCACCTCTATTTGAGTCCATCATCAACACTACTACATTCGAGCATCCTGGTATCTGCTGAGCAATGCTATGAGGCTGATTTAACAGTGCTGTGTGGCAGATAACTCACGTAGGTCATAGGTATAGGTAGGTTTGTCAAGATCTGTCTTGGCCAAAAATTCAGCATCTTGTGAAGTCTAAGCAGTTTACTAACATAATACACGGCCTAAGCAATGGTTTGTTTAATTGATAATTGTAGAAAATTTTAAAATAAAAAGTTTTTATCAACATGGTTTCTGTGGTTTATTACTATTTTTCCAAAATTTAACATTTTAATTCCATATATGTACGAAATAATCCAACATTTAATGGGACTGGGAAACTCCGCTTTTCACACAATTCCGCTTTCATTAAAAAATTAACACGCTCTCTCCATGCATGTATGCATACATATAACAAATATATAGAAATTATAACAATCTTACACAATTGTATTTACCTTAACTACCTAAACTTGACATGCAACAAATAAGTGTATAACTCACCTAGTATTAAACACTGTGGGTGAAGTAAATGGCACTAAAGTGCACGATTTATCCACTAATCACTTATCACAATTTATATTCACAGTACACTACACAAACAAATTACCACAATCACTATAACTTCACCCGACTAATCACATCTGACACGTGGCCACTGACAACCATGATACCCACCCTCTACACACTTACCTCTTTCTACCCCATTACACTAATTCACAATAAAAAATACACATAACATAATTATAAAAAAAGAATACACCTGTTTTCAATCAATCTCTCTCTCTCTCTTGTTCACGCATCTACATATTTTCATAGGAGTCAGCCAACCTAGTTGCCGACAGGAGGATTTAAGGATACACAATCACTAAAACTTCACCGGACTAAGTTATAAAAAATACAGATAACATAATTATAAAAAAAGAATACACCTGTTTTCAATCAAACTCTCTCTCTTTCTATCTTACTCTCTCTTGTTCACACATCTACATATTTTCATTGGAGTCAGCCAACCTAGTTGCCGACAGGAGGAATTAGAGGGATTTAAGGATTCAATATATCAAGGCTATTTGTGTCCATAAGGAGTAGAGCTTCCCTCCACATACTGACTGATAAAATCTGCTGCACGGCATGGTAGGGTCATCTTTTTTGAGTGTGCCGACTGGGCTTCTGCAGATGAGTTGATTGCATTGTTGTCTCTATATGGGTCCAACATCATCTCTATCAAACTCAGATAACTGGATTCCGTTGTGCAGCTCTTCTACACAAATTTATCAGTGCACTGTGGCCCGCGCATGTCATGGGTATTGGTTTGGCAAGTTCTGCCACTTTGGGGAGGAAGGCATCAATGCCGCACAGGATAATAAGGTCACACTGAACTGGGTAAATGCAGATTCTCCTCTGTATTTTGCCCAGTGGGTGTGCAGGGGTTGAAGTCCAACACCACTACATCAGCAACGTCAGCTCTATTTATTTGCGACATCATCTCTATTAAAATTGAACAGCCAGCATTCCACCTGAGTAGGGCTTCTTGGCTGACTTACCGGCAGTATGCAGGAGGGCCGTCTGGCGTTCGTTGCTTCCTGGCGTCCTCTTGCTGCTCATAATGCAGGTTACTCAATTCAACGTTCATGGCACTCAGTCTTCTCTGATGGTTCAGTAAGACAGGCTTTACACCTTCATGCAGATTACTTCATTTAAGCAATATCTGCCAACACATTTATCAAGTTTTGTTAAATATGTTATTTACTTACAAGACATGCCAAAATTAGGGTATCTGTTAGCTGATTCGAAAAATAATTATATACTAATACAGTAAAAGTAAATTAAGTGAAGAAATATATCAATATATATTAACCGTAATGCAAATAGATGAATTGTAGTAGCCTATAACAGTGGGTAATCGGTTAACAAACCGTTTTAACTGTGAACAAATTGCACAAGGAACTCTTTCATCAAAGATATTTATGTAATGTTAAAAGAAAACACATGAAATAAACTCCACATTCGTTACTTGAGTAGATATTATTCAAGGCTCCCACCGTATTAGCCTTGAATAATATTATTCAGTTAACAAACCATTTTAACTGTGAACAAATTGCACAAGGAACTCTCACAAATTTTGACAAATTTGGTATAGTAAAAAAAAATTATTTTAAATACCAAATGCCTGTTTTAAAGGTTGAAATTATACACATAAACTACTCTGTAGTAGATAATTACAGTATTATACTGCAAAAGTTTAATATTTATGCTACTAAATCTTGCATCTTATAAAATATTTTTTTTTAATTTTAACAATAATTTGCAATAGTAAGGATTCACCTTACTTTTTAATTAAAAACATAGCAAAACATTCTTTAGTTCTGTAAACCAATAGCCAGAAGCAGAACAGTAGGTGGATTGAAGTGATCTTGAGCTAGGCATATTGTTGACTGGTGTAGGGTGGGGGGACGGGGGAGAGAAGCCTGTTGCAACTTGTCTCTGTCAGTCAGTCCAGACCAAGGGTTTGAGTAGCAAGTGTTTTTATGCTGTTGTTTACTGGTTTTGTTTTGTATTATGAATGTGTTAGCTTGAATATCAGTATAATAGTTTATTAGTTAATTCTAGGTTATTAGTGCAATTGCAGTGTCAAAACCAGTTCAGACTAGACAAAAGTTAGAATGTCCAATTTTTGGACACCCTATACAATTAAGTGAGTTAAGTTTGCCAACTTATTATGACATTATAAAATATTACCTTTATATTCGACATGAGCTGAAACCAGACGCAACATCACAAGAACCAACGATGAGTGAGATATTAGATATTCTTATTAAGAAAGTTGAAACTATTTGGTCGAAAGCATCAATTCCTGTAGTGTCTCGCACTCGCATGTTGCAAATGGGAAAAACCTATCATGATAAATACAGAAATATTTTAAGATCAAAAGGTAGAAAAGGTACAGAAAAATATGATTCAATCGTAGCATCGGTTTTAAATGAAAGCAAACGTCTTTTTGATGTGGCAGCTTGTAAGTGCAAAGAATTTTCTGAAAGTAAGCGTGAAAAAATAAATAAAAATTACCTAAACTTGAACAAGATTTTTTACTTGACCAGAGAACACTGAGAAAAATGAGTATAAGTAGAGTTGATAAAGTTGTTTCAAAGGTTTTAACACAAAGAGAAGAGAGGAAGCAGAAGTAATACAGCAACAGCAACAGTTAAAGTACAATCAACAACTTTCATGCTGAAGATTTCATTGATATAATTAAGTGGACGGATATAACAATCACAGAGCCCCCATGACAAAACACATAACTGATGAGGACTTAAAAAAGTATGTACGTGAAGCAAGAGAACCTAGTCGCCAGATGCAAGCTATAGATTTTCCTCGTTTTCCCTGTCACACACAAGCGGTAGAAAGAGTTATAAAGCTTGTGACAGAGTCATCACTAAGTGTCTGTGGTCCTGAAGCAAGAGATGGCTTTGTTAAAGTAAAAATAGCTTCGCAAAAGATGATGCCAAAATTTGAGACCAAAAAACATTTTATCTAAGTCTCACGAAAAGTTGAAAATCAAAGAAATGTGAAACTAATGAACTAATGGAATATTACTATTATTTTTTAATGTTTACTTTGTTTCAATGACACTGGTTATTAATTATGTCATTACCTTTGTTCTTTTTTCTTCAATTATAGTGAGTTGGTAACTGTTCATGTTGAATGTTTAAGTTAATCCCTTTCTAAAACCTCTTTATAAAGCAAAACACCCGAAACAATCGTAAGTTTATTATTATTATTATTATTATTATTATTAATCTGTTATTTTAAGTAGTTTTAGATACTATTATTTTAAAAACTGTTTTAAACAACAATTTGAAAATAAAAAAGTAATTATAATACATCAATTCAAATTGGATTTTACATTTTGATTTTTAAGTAAAAAGCCCATTTATTTAACTTTTGCGGAAAATCAAGGTAGGCCTATAAATTTAGAGCAACCAAACTTCATATCATTGTTGTTACCGGTATAGTAAAGAAGCATCTATTGATTGCTATTAAAAACAATATTTGATAAAAAAAATCTAAAACTAAAGTAGAGAAAAAATTTATAATTTTATGTAAAATTTGGATTTTCTTGTAAAAAAAAACCTTATTTTTAAGGCTCTTGCGGCACCTCAAAATATAAATATAGAACAACAAAACTTCGTTTTGTTATTGTTGACATTAAAAAGAAACTTTTATATGCTATTAGAAAGTTATTTGCTGAACAAAAAATTTTGCCCTATACTTTCATTCCACCCTAACCCACATGCGTGCATATAATAGACATACAAATAAATAAATACCTTGACATTTGTACTTTATCCTAAAATATCAAACATCTTAACAGAAGAAAATAAATGTATAACTTACCCCATCCTAAACATTGTGAAGAAGTAACTGCTACTAAACTGCTGAATTTATTCGTCAACCACGTATCACTACACATCACAATTTTTATTCACACTACACAAACAAATTGTCACGCACACTGTAGTACCGATAACTGTTCTTGTTGCTGTATAACTGAAAACAACTAGCAACTGAAATTCACAAACTCCCAACATATTTACCCGTTTCCATCACATTAGACTAATTCACAGCAAAGCTGTAGACACAAATTTTGTATAGCAGTCAAACAACCTTCTTACCGATGGAAGGAATTCAAGGGAGACTTAGAATTAGATGTCAAGGCCATTTGTGGCCCTGAAGACTGTGTATGAAATTGTGGACATGGAGCAGGGATTCCTAAATAGGCCATGGTACCCTGAATGACAAAATCTACCTCTCAGTGTGTTAGAATCACCTTGAGCTTGCCCAGCAGTAGTCCAGGGGCTGAACTGTGATACTGCCGTAGCAAGGACAACTTTATTTGTTTGCGACATCACCTCTATTTGAGTCCATCATCAACACTACTACATTCGAGCACCCTGGTATCTGCTGAGCAATGCTATGAGGCTGATTTAACAGTGCTGTGTGGCAGATAACTCACGTAGGTCATAGGTATAGGTAGGTTTGTCAAGATCTGTCTTGGCCAAAAATTCAGCATCTTGTGAAGTCTAAGCAGTTTACTAACATAATACACTGCCTAAGCAATGGTTTGTTTAATTGATAATTGTAGAAAATTTTAAAACAAAAAGTTTTTATCAACATGGTTTCTGTGGTTTATTACTATTTTTCCAAAATTTAACATTTTAATTCCATATATGTACGAAATAATCCAACATTTAATGGGACTGGGAAACTCTCCGCTTTTCACACAATTCCGCTTTCATTAAAAAATTAACACGCTCTCTCCATGCATGTATGCATACATATAACAAATATATAGAAATTATAACAATCTTACACAATTGTATTTACCTTAACTACCTAAACTTGACATGCAACAAATAAGTGTATAACTCACCTAGTATTAAACACTGTGGGTGAAGTAAATGGCACTAAAGTGCACGATTTATCCACTAATCACTTATCACAATTTATATTCACAGTACACTACACAAACAAATTACCACAATCACTATAACTTCACCCGACTAATCACAACTGACACGTGGCCACTGACAACCATGATACCCACCCTCTACACACTTACCTCTTTCTACCCCATTACACTAATTCACAATAAAAAATACACATAACATAATTATAAAAAAAGAATACACCTGTTTTCAATCAATCTCTCTCTCTCTCTCTCTTTCTATCTTACTCTCTCTTGTTCACGCATCTACATATTTTCATAGGAGTCAGCCAACCTAGTTGCCAACAGGAGGATTTAAGGATACACTACACTACACAAATTACCACAATCACTATAACTTCACCGGACTAAGTTATAAAAAATACAGATAACATAATTATAAAAAAAGAATACACCTGTTTTCAATCAAACTCTCTCTCTTTCTATCTTACTCTCTCTTGTTCACGCATCTACATATTTTCATAGGAGTCAGCCAACCTAGTTGCCGACAGGAGGAATTAGAGGGATTTAAGGATTCAATATATCAAGGCTATTTGTGTCCATAAGGAGTAGAGCTTCCCTCCACATACTGACTGATAAAATCTGCTGTACGGCATGGTAGGGTCATCTTTTTTGAGTGTGCCGACTGGGCTTCTGCAGATGAGTTGATTGCATTGTTGTCTCTATATGGGTCCAACATCATCTCTATCAAACTCAGATAACTGGATTCCGTTGAGCAGCTCTTCTACACAAATTTATCAGTGCAGTGTGGCCCGCGCATGTCATGGGTATTGGTTTGGCAAGTTCTGCCACTTTGGGGAGGAAGGCATCAATGCCGCACAGGATAATAAGGTCACACTGAACTGGGTAAATGCAGATTCTCCTCTGTATTTTGCCCAGTGGGTGTGCAGGGGTTGAAGTCCGACACCACTACATCAGCAACGTCAGCTCTATTTATTTGCGACATCATCTCTATTAAAATTGAACAGCCAGCATTCCACCTGAGTAGGGCTTCTTGGCTGACTTACCGGCAGTATGCAGGAGGGCCGTCTGGCGTTCGTTGCTTCCTGGCGTCCTCTTGCTGCTCATAATGCAGGTTACTCAATTCAACGTTCATGGCACTCAGTCTTCTCTGATGGTTCAGTAAGACAGGCTTTACACCTTCATGCAGATTACTTCATTTAAGCAATATCTGCCAACACATTTATCAAGTTTTGTTAAATATGTTATTTACTTACAAGACATGCCAAAATTAGGGCATCTGTTAGCTGATTCGAAAAATAATTATATACTAATACAGTAAAAGTAAATTAAGTGAAGAAATATATCAATATATATTAACTGTAATGCAATTAGATGAATTGTAGTAGCCTATAACAGTGGGTAATCGGTTAACAAACCGTTTTAACTGTGAACAAATTGCACAAGGAACTCTTTCATCAAAGATATTTATGTAAAGTTAAAAGAAAACACATGAAATAAACTCCACATTCGTTACTTGAGTAGATATTATTCAAGGCTCCCACCGTATTAGCCTTGAATAATATTATTCAGTTAACAAACCATTTTAACTGTGAACAAATTGCACAAGGAACTCTCACAAATTTTGACAAATTTGGTATAGTAAAAAAAAATTATTTTAAATACCAAATGCCTGTTTTAAAGGTTGAAATTATACACATAAACTACTCTGTAGTAGATAATTACAGTATTATACTGCAAAAGTTTAATATTTATGCTACTAAATCTTGCATCTTATAAAATATTTTTTTTTAATTTTAACAATAATTTGCAATAGTAAGGATTCACCTTACTTTTTAATTAAAAACATAGCAAAACATTCTTTAGTTCTGTAAACCAATAGCCAGAAGCAGAACAGTAGGTGGATTGAAGTGATCTTGAGCTAGGCATATTGTTGACTGGTGTAGGGTGGGGGGACGGGGGAGAGAAGCCTGTTGCAACTTGTCTCTGTCAGTCAGTCCAGACCAAGGGTTTGAGTAGCAAGTGTTTTTATGCTGTTGTTTACTGGTTTTGTTTTGTATTATGAATGTGTTAGCTTGAATATCAGTATAATAGTTTATTAGTTAATTCTAGGTTATTAGTGCAATTGCAGTGTCAAAACCAGTTCAGACTAGACAAAAGTTAGAATGTCCAATTTTTGGACACCCTATACAATTAAGTGAGTTAAGTTTGCCAACTTATTATGACATTATAAAATATTACCTTTATATTCGACATGAGCTGAAACCAGACGCAACATCACAAGAACCAACGATGAGTGAGATATTAGATATTCTTATTAAGAAAGTTGAAACTATTTGGTCGAAAGCATCAATTCCTGTAGTGTCTCGCACTCGCATGTTGCAAATGGGAAAAACCTATCATGATAAATACAGAAATATTTTAAGATCAAAAGGTAGAAAAGGTACAGAAAAATATGATTCAATCGTAGCATCGGTTTTAAATGAAAGCAAACGTCTTTTTGATGTGGCAGCTTGTAAGTGCAAAGAATTTTCTGAAAGTAAGCGTGAAAAAATAAATAAAAATTACCTAAACTTGAACAAGATTTTTTACTTGACCAGAGAACACTGACAAAAATGAGTATAAGTAGAGTTGATAAAGTTGTTTCAAAGGTTTTAACACAAAGAGAAGAGAGGAAGCAGAAGTAATACAGCAACAGCAACAGTTAAAGTACAATCAACAACTTTCATGCTGAAGATTTCATTGATATAATTAAGTGGACGGATATAACAATCACAGAGCCCCCATGACAAAACACATAACTGATGAGGACTTAAAAAAGTATGTACGTGAAGCAAGAGAACCTAGTCGCCAGATGCAAGCTATAGATTTTCCTCGTTTTCCCTGTCACACACAAGCGGTAGAAAGAGTTATAAAGCTTGTGACAGAGTCATCACTAAGTGTCTGTGGTCCTGAAGCAAGAGATGGCTTTGTTAAAGTAAAAATAGCTTCGCAAAAGATGATGCCAAAATTTGAGACCAAAAAACATTTTATCTAAGTCTCACGAAAAGTTGAAAATCAAAGAAATGTGAAACTAATGAACTAATGGAATATTACTATTATTTTTTAATGTTTACTTTGTTTCAATGACACTGGTTATTAATTATGTCATTACCTTTGTTCTTTTTTCTTCAATTATAGTGAGTTGGTAACTGTTCATGTTGAATGTTTAAGTTAATCCCTTTCTAAAACCTCTTTATAAAGCAAAACACCCGAAACAATCGTAAGTTTATTATTATTATTATTATTAATCTGTTATTTTAAGTAGTTTTAGATACTATTATTTTAAAAACTGTGTTTTAAACAACAATTTGAAAATAAAAAAGTAATTATAATACATCAATTCAAATTGGATTTTACATTTTGATTTTTAAGTAAAAAGCCCATTTATTTAACTTTTGCGGAAAATCAAGGTAGGCCTATAAATTTAGAGCAACCAAACTTCATATCATTGTTGTTACCGGTATAGTAAAGAAGCATCTATTGATTGCTATTAAAAACAATATTTGATAAAAAAAATCTAAAACTAAAGTAGAGAAAAAATTTATAATTTTATGTAAAATTTGGATTTTCTTGTAAAAAAAAACCTTATTTTTAAGGCTCTTGCGGCACCTCAAAATATAAATATAGAACAACAAAACTTCGTTTTGTTATTGTTGACATAAAAAAGCAACTTTTATATGCTATTAGAAAGTTATTTGCTGAACAAAAAATTTTGCCCTATACTTTCATTCCACCCTAACCCACATGCGTGCATATAATAGACATACAAATAAATAAATACCTTGACATTTGTACTTTATCCTAAAATATCAAACATCTTAACAGAAGAAAATAAATGTATAACTTACCCCATCCTAAACATTGTGAAGAAGTAACTGCTACTAAACTGCTGAATTTATTCGTCAACCACGTATCACTACACATCACAATTTTTATTCACACTACACAAACAAATTGTCACGCACACTGTAGTACCGATAACTGTTCTTGTTGCTGTATAACTGAAAACAACTAGCAACTGAAATTCACAAACTCCCAACATATTTACCCGTTTCCATCACATTAGACTAATTCACAGCAAAGCTGTAGACACAAATTTTGTATAGCAGTCAAACAACCTTCTTACCGATGGAAGGAATTCAAGGGAGACTTAGAATTAGATGTCAAGGCCATTTGTGGCCCTGAAGACTGTGTATGAAATTGTGGACATGGAGCAGGGATTCCTAAATAGGCCATGGTACCCTGAATGACAAAATCTACCTCTCAGTGTGTTAGAATCACCTTGAGCTTGCCCAGCAGTAGTCCAGGGGCTGAACTGTGATACTGCCGTAGCAAGGACAACTTTATTTGTTTGCGACATCACCTCTATTTGAGTCCATCATCAACACTACTACATTCGAGCACCCTGGTATCTGCTGAGCAATGCTATGAGGCTGATTTAACAGTGCTGTGTGGCAGATAACTCACGTAGGTCATAGGTATAGGTAGGTTTGTCAAGATCTGTCTTGGCCAAAAATTCAGCATCTTGTGAAGTCTAAGCAGTTTACTAACATAATACACTGCCTAAGCAATGGTTTGTTTAATTGATAATTGTAGAAAATTTTAAAACAAAAAGTTTTTATCAACATGGTTTCTGTGGTTTATTACTATTTTTCCAAAATTTAACATTTTAATTCCATATATGTACGAAATAATCCAACATTTAATGGGACTGGGAAACTCTCCGCTTTTCACACAATTCCGCTTTCATTAAAAAATTAACACGCTCTCTCCATGCATGTATGCATACATATAACAAATATATAGAAATTATAACAATCTTACACAATTGTATTTACCTTAACTACCTAAACTTGACATGCAACAAATAAGTGTATAACTCACCTAGTATTAAACACTGTGGGTGAAGTAAATGGCACTAAAGTGCACGATTTATCCACTAATCACTTATCACAATTTATATTCACAGTACACTACACAAACAAATTACCACAATCACTATAACTTCACCCGACTAATCACAACTGACACGTGGCCACTGACAACCATGATACCCACCCTCTACACACTTACCTCTTTCTACCCCATTACACTAATTCACAATAAAAAATACACATAACATAATTATAAAAAAAGAATACACCTGTTTTCAATCAATCTCTCTCTCTCTCTCTCTTTCTATCTTACTCTCTCTTGTTCACGCATCTACATATTTTCATAGGAGTCAGCCAACCTAGTTGCCGACAGGAGGATTTAAGGATACACTACACTACACAAATTACCACAATCACTATAACTTCACCGGACTAAGTTATAAAAAATACAGATAACATAATTATAAAAAAAGAATACACCTGTTTTCAATCAAACTCTCTCTCTTTCTATCTTACTCTCTCTTGTTCACGCATCTACATATTTTCATAGGAGTCAGCCAACCTAGTTGCCGACAGGAGGAATTAGAGGGATTTAAGGATTCAATATATCAAGGCTATTTGTGTCCATAAGGAGTAGAGCTTCCCTCCACATACTGACTGATAAAATCTGCTGTACGGCATGGTAGGGTCATCTTTTTTGAGTGTGCCGACTGGGCTTCTGCAGATGAGTTGATTGCATTGTTGTCTCTATATGGGTCCAACATCATCTCTATCAAACTCAGATAACTGGATTCCGTTGAGCAGCTCTTCTACACAAATTTATCAGTGCAGTGTGGCCCGCGCATGTCATGGGTATTGGTTTGGCAAGTTCTGCCACTTTGGGGAGGAAGGCATCAATGCCGCACAGGATAATAAGGTCACACTGAACTGGGTAAATGCAGATTCTCCTCTGTATTTTGCCCAGTGGGTGTGCAGGGGTTGAAGTCCGACACCACTACATCAGCAACGTCAGCTCTATTTATTTGCGACATCATCTCTATTAAAATTGAACAGCCAGCATTCCACCTGAGTAGGGCTTCTTGGCTGACTTACCGGCAGTATGCAGGAGGGCCGTCTGGCGTTCGTTGCTTCCTGGCGTCCTCTTGCTGCTCATAATGCAGGTTACTCAATTCAACGTTCATGGCACTCAGTTTTCTCTGATGGTTCAGTAAGACAGGCTTTACACCTTCATGCAGATTACTTCATTTAAGCAATATCTGCCAACACATTTATCAAGTTTTGTTAAATATGTTATTTACTTACAAGACATGCCAAAATTAGGGCATCTGTTAGCTGATTCGAAAAATAATTATATACTAATACAGTAAAAGTAAATTAAGTGAAGAAATATATCAATATATATTAACCGTAATGCAAATAGATGAATTGTAGTAGCCTATAACAGTGGGTAATCGGTTAACAAACCGTTTTAACTGTGAACAAATTGCACAAGGAACTCTTTCATCAAAGATATTTATGTAAAGTTAAAAGAAAACACATGAAATAAACTCCACATTCGTTACTTGAGTAGATATTATTCAAGGCTCCCACCGTATTAGCCTTGAATAATATTATTCAGTTAACAAACCATTTTAACTGTGAACAAATTGCACAAGGAACTCTCACAAATTTTGACAAATTTGGTATAGTAAAAAAAAATTATTTTAAATACCAAATGCCTGTTTTAAAGGTTGAAATTATACACATAAACTACTCTGTAGTAGATAATTACAGTATTATACTGCAAAAGTTTAATATTTATGCTACTAAATCTTGCATCTTATAAAATATTTTTTTTTTATTTTAACAATAATTTGCAATAGTAAGGATTCACCTTACTTTTTAATTAAAAACATAGCAAAACATT
This sequence comes from Magicicada septendecula, assembly GCA_034769895.1. Classification (NCBI taxonomy): domain Eukaryota; kingdom Metazoa; phylum Arthropoda; class Insecta; order Hemiptera; family Cicadidae; genus Magicicada; species Magicicada septendecula. Next base: position 450,673,223 of record CM068371.1, read on the forward strand.
CTTTAGTTCTGTAAACCAATAGCCAGAAGCAGAACAGTAGGTGGATTGAAGTGATCTTGAGCTAGGCATATTGTTGACTGGTGTAGGGTGGGGGGACGGGGGAGAGAAGCCTGTTGCAACTTGTCTCTGTCAGTCAGTCCAGACCAAGTGTTTGAGTAGCAACATGTTTTTATGCTGTTGTTTACTGGTTTTGTTTTGTATTATGAATGTGTTAGCTTGAATATCAGTATAATAGTTTATTAGTTAATTCTAGGTTATTAGTGCAATTGCAGTGTCAAAACCAGTTCAGACTAGACAAAAGTTAGAATGTCCAATTTTTGGACACCCTATACAATTAAGTGAGTTAAGTTTGCCAACTTATTATGACATTATAAAATATTACCTTTATATTCGACATGAGCTGAAACCAGACGCAACATCACAAGAACCAACGATGAGTGAGATATTAGATATTCTTATTAAGAAAGTTGAAACTATTTGGTCGAAAGCATCAATTCCTGTAGTGTCTCGCACTCGCATGTTGCAAATGGGAAAAACCTATCATGATAAATACAGAAATATTTTAAGATCAAAAGGTAGAAAAGGTACAGAAAAATATGATTCAATCGTAGCATCGGTTTTAAATGAAAGCAAACGTCTTTTTGATGTGGCAGCTTGTAAGTGCAAAGAATTTTCTGAAAGTAAGCGTGAAAAAATAAATAAAAATTACCTAAACTTGAACAAGATTTTTTACTTGACCAGAGAACACTGAGAAAAATGAGTATAAGTAGAGTTGATAAAGTTGTTTCAAAGGTTTTAACACAAAGAGAAGAGAGGAAGCAGAAGTAATACAGCAACAGCAACAGTTAAAGTACAATCAACAACTTTCATGCTGAAGATTTCATTGATATAATTAAGTGGACGGATATAACAATCACAGAGCCCCCATGACAAAACACATAACTGATGAGGACTTAAAAAAGTATGTACGTGAAGCAAGAGAACCTAGTCGCCAGATGCAAGCTATAGATTTTCCTCGTTTTCCCTGTCACACACAAGCGGTAGAAAGAGTTATAAAGCTTGTGACAGAGTCATCACTAAGTGTCTGTGGTCCTGAAGCAAGAGATGGCTTTGTTAAAGTAAAAATAGCTTCGCAAAAGATGATGCCAAAATTTGAGACCAAAAAACATTTTATCTAAGTCTCACGAAAAGTTGAAAATCAAAGAAATGTGAAACTAATGAACTAATGGAATATTACTATTATTTTTTAATGTTTACTTTGTTTCAATGACACTGGTTATTAATTATGTCATTACCTTTGTTCTTTTTTCTTCAATTATAGTGAGTTGGTAACTGTTCATGTTGAATGTTTAAGTTAATCCCTTTCTAAAACCTCTTTATAAAGCAAAACACCCGAAACAATCGTAAGTTTATTATTATTATTATTATTATTATTATTATTATTAATCTGTTATTTTAAGTAGTTTTAGATACTATTATTTTAAAAACTGTGTTTTAAACAACAATTTGAAAATAAAAAAGTAATTATAATACATCAATTCAAATTGGATTTTACATTTTGATTTTTAAGTAAAAAGCCCATTTATTTAACTTTTGCGGAAAATCAAGGTAGGCCTATAAATTTAGAGCAACCAAACTTCATATCATTGTTGTTACCGGTATAGTAAAGAAGCATCTATTGATTGCTATTAAAAACAATATTTGATAAAAAAAATCTAAAACTAAAGTAGAGAAAAAATTTATAATTTTATGTAAAATTTGGATTTTTTTGTAAAAAAAAACCTTATTTTTAAGGCTCTTGCGGCACCTCAAAATATAAATATAGAACAACAAAACTTCGTTGTGTTATTGTTGACATAAAAAAGCAACTTTTATATGCTATTAGAAAGTTATTTGCTGAACAAAAAATTTTGCCCTATACTTTCATTCCACCCTAACCCACATGCGTGCATATAATAGACATACAAATAAATAAATACCTTGACATTTGTACTTTATCCTAAAATATCAAACATCTTAACAGAAGAAAATAAATGTATAACTTACCCCATCCTAAACATTGTGAAGAAGTAACTGCTACTAAACTGCTGAATTTATTCGTCAACCACGTATCACTACACATCACAATTTTTATTCACACTACACAAACAAATTGTCACGCACACTGTAGTACCGATAACTGTTCTTGTTGCTGTATAACTGAAAACAACTAGCAACTGAAATCCACAAACTCCCAACATATTTACCCGTTTCCATCACATTAGACTAATTCACAGCAAAGCTGTAGACACAAATTTTGTATAGCAGTCAAACAACCTGCTTACCGATGGAAGGAATTCAAGGGAGACTTAGGATTAGATGTCAAGGCCATTTGTGGCCCTGAAGACTGTGTATGAAATTGTGGACATGGAGCAGGGATTCCTAAATAGGCCATGGTGCCCTGAATGACACAATCTACCTCTCAGTGTGTTAGAATCACCTTGAGCTTGCCCAGCAGTAGTCCAGGGGCTGAACTGTGATACTGCCGTAGCAAGGACAACTTTATTTGTTTGCGACATCACCTCTATTTGAGTCCATCATCAACACTACTACATTCGAGCACCCTGGTATCTGCTGAGCAATGTTATGAGGCTGATTTAACAGTACTGTGTGGCAGATAACTCACGTAGGTCATAGGTATAGGTAGGTTTGTCAAGATCTGTCTTGGCCAAAAATTCAGCATCTTGTGAAGTCTAAGCAGTTTACTAACATAATACACGGCCTAAGCAATGGTTTGTTTAATTGATAATTGTAGAAAATTTTAAAATAAAAAGTTTTTATCAACATGGTTTCTGTGGTTTATTACTATTTTTCCAAAATTTAACATTTTAATTCCATATATGTACGAAATAATCCAACATTTAATGGGACTGGGAAACTCTCTGCTTTTCACACAATTCCGCTTTCATTAAAAAATTAACACGCTCTCACCATGCATGTATGCATACATATAACAAATATATAGAAATTATAACAATCTTACACAATTGTATTTACCTTAACTACCTAAACTTGACATGCAACAAATAAGTATATAACTCACCTAGTATTAAACACTGTGGGTGAAGTAAATGGCACTAAAGTGCACGATTTATCCACTAATCACTTATCACAATTTATATTCACAGTACACTACACAAACAAATTACCACAATCACTATAACTTCACCCGACTAATCACAACTGACACGTGGCCACTGACAACCATGATACCCACCCTCTACACACTTACCTCTTTCTACCCCATTACACTAATTCACAATAAAAAATACACATAACATAATTATAAAAAAAGAATACACCTGTTTTCAATCAATCTCTCTCTCTCTCTCTTTCTATCTTACTCTCTCTTGTTCACGCATCTACATATTTTCATAGGAGTCAGCCAACCTAGTTGCCGACAGGAGGATTTAAGGATACACTACACTACACAAATTACCACAATCACTATAACTTCACCGGACTAAGTTATAAAAAATACAGATAACATAATTATAAAAAAAGAATACACCTGTTTTCAATCAAACTCTCTCTCTTTCTATCTTACTCTCTCTTGTTCACGCATCTACATATTTTCATAGGAGTCAGCCAACCTAGTTGCCGACAGGAGGAATTAGAGGGATTTAAGGATTCAATATATCAAGGCTATTTGTGTCCATAAGGAGTAGAGCTTCCCTCCACATACTGACTGATAAAATCTGCTGCACGGCATGGTAGGGTCATCTTTTTTGAGTGTGCCGACTGGGCTTCTGCAGATGAGTTGATTGCATTGTTGTCTCTATATGGGTCCAACATCATCTCTATCAAACTCAGATAACTGGATTCCGTTGAGCAGCTCTTCTACACAAATTTATCAGTGCAGTGTGGCCCGCGCATGTCATGGGTATTGGTTTGGCAAGTTCTGCCACTTTGGGGAGGAAGGCATCAATGCCGCACAGGATAATAAGGTCACACTGAACTGGGTAAATGCAGATTCTCCTCTGAATTTTGCCCAGTGGGTGTGCAGGGGTTGAAGTCCGACACCACTACATCAGCAACGTCAGCTCTATTTATTTGCGACATCATCTCTATTAAAATTGAACAGCCAGCATTCCACCTGAGTAGGGCTTCTTGGCTGACTTACCGGCAGTATGCAGGAGGGCCGTCTGGCGTTCGTTGCTTCCTGGCGTCCTCTTGCTGCTCATAATGCAGGTTACTCAATTCAACGTTCATGGCACTCAGTTTTCTCTGATGGTTCAGTAAGACAGGCTTTACACCTTCATGCAGATTACTTCATTTAAGCAATATCTGCCAACACATTTATCAAGTTTTGTTAAATATGTTATTTACTTACAAGACATGCCAAAATTAGGGCATCTGTTAGCTGATTCGAAAAATAATTATATACTAATACAGTAAAAGTAAATTAAGTGAAGAAATATATCAATATATATTAACCGTAATGCAAATAGATGAATTGTAGTAGCCTATAACAGTGGGTAATCGGTTAACAAACCGTTTTAACTGTGAACAAATTGCACAAGGAACTCTTTCATCAAAGATATTTATGTAAAGTTAAAAGAAAACACATGAAATAAACTCCACATTCGTTACTTGAGTAGATATTATTCAAGGCTCCCACCGTATTAGCCTTGAATAATATTATTCAGTTAACAAACCATTTTAACTGTGAACAAATTGCACAAGGAACTCTCACAAATTTTGACAAATTTGGTATAGTAAAAAAAAATTATTTTAAATACCAAATGCCTGTTTTAAAGGTTGAAATTATACACATAAACTACTCTGTAGTAGATAATTACAGTATTATACTGCAAAAGTTTAATATTTATGCTACTAAATCTTGCATCTTATAAAATATTTTTTTTTTATTTTAACAATAATTTGCAATAGTAAGGATTCACCTTACTTTTTAATTAAAAACATAGCAAAACATTCTTTAGTTCTGTAAACCAATAGCCAGAAGCAGAACAGTAGGTGGATTGAAGTGATCTTGAGCTAGGCATATTGTTGACTGGTGTAGGGTGGGGGGACGGGGGAGAGAAGCCTGTTGCAACTTGTCTCTGTCAGTCAGTCCAGACCAAGTGTTTGAGTAGCAACATGTTTTTATGCTGTTGTTTACTGGTTTTGTTTTGTATTATGAATGTGTTAGCTTGAATATCAGTATAATAGTTTATTAGTTAATTCTAGGTTATTAGTGCAATTGCAGTGTCAAAACCAGTTCAGACTAGACAAAAGTTAGAATGTCCAATTTTTGGACACCCTATACAATTAAGTGAGTTAAGTTTGCCAACTTATTATGACATTATAAAATATTACCTTTATATTCGACATGAGCTGAAACCAGACGCAACATCACAAGAACCAACGATGAGTGAGATATTAGATATTCTTATTAAGAAAGTTGAAACTATTTGGTCGAAAGCATCAATTCCTGTAGTGTCTCGCACTCGCATGTTGCAAATGGGAAAAACCTATCATGATAAATACAGAAATATTTTAAGATCAAAAGGTAGAAAAGGTACAGAAAAATATGATTCAATCGTAGCATCGGTTTTAAATGAAAGCAAACGTCTTTTTGATGTGGCAGCTTGTAAGTGCAAAGAATTTTCTGAAAGTAAGCGTGAAAAAATAAATAAAAATTACCTAAACTTGAACAAGATTTTTTACTTGACCAGAGAACACTGAGAAAAATGAGTATAAGTAGAGTTGATAAAGTTGTTTCAAAGGTTTTAACACAAAGAGAAGAGAGGAAGCAGAAGTAATACAGCAACAGCAACAGTTAAAGTACAATCAACAACTTTCATGCTGAAGATTTCATTGATATAATTAAGTGGACGGATATAACAATCACAGAGCCCCCATGACAAAACACATAACTGATGAGGACTTAAAAAAGTATGTACGTGAAGCAAGAGAACCTAGTCGCCAGATGCAAGCTATAGATTTTCCTCGTTTTCCCTGTCACACACAAGCGGTAGAAAGAGTTATAAAGCTTGTGACAGAGTCATCACTAAGTGTCTGTGGTCCTGAAGCAAGAGATGGCTTTGTTAAAGTAAAAATAGCTTCGCAAAAGATGATGCCAAAATTTGAGACCAAAAAACATTTTATCTAAGTCTCACGAAAAGTTGAAAATCAAAGAAATGTGAAACTAATGAACTAATGGAATATTACTATTATTTTTTAATGTTTACTTTGTTTCAATGACACTGGTTATTAATTATGTCATTACCTTTGTTCTTTTTTCTTCAATTATAGTGAGTTGGTAACTGTTCATGTTGAATGTTTAAGTTAATCCCTTTCTAAAACCTCTTTATAAAGCAAAACACCCGAAACAATCGTAAGTTTATTATTATTATTATTATTATTATTATTAATCTGTTATTTTAAGTAGTTTTAGATACTATTATTTTAAAAACTGTGTTTTAAACAACAATTTGAAAATAAAAAAGTAATTATAATACATCAATTCAAATTGGATTTTACATTTTGATTTTTAAGTAAAAAGCCCATTTATTTAACTTTTGCGGAAAATCAAGGTAGGCCTATAAATTTAGAGCAACCAAACTTCATATCATTGTTGTTACCGGTATAGTAAAGAAGCATCTATTGATTGCTATTAAAAACAATATTTGATAAAAAAAATCTAAAACTAAAGTAGAGAAAAAATTTATAATTTTATGTAAAATTTGGATTTTTTTGTAAAAAAAAACCTTATTTTTAAGGCTCTTGCGGCACCTCAAAATATAAATATAGAACAACAAAACTTCGTTGTGTTATTGTTGACATAAAAAAGCAACTTTTATATGCTATTAGAAAGTTATTTGCTGAACAAAAAATTTTGCCCTATACTTTCATTCCACCCTAACCCACATGCGTGCATATAATAGACATACAAATAAATAAATACCTTGACATTTGTACTTTATCCTAAAATATCAAACATCTTAACAGAAGAAAATAAATGTATAACTTACCCCATCCTAAACATTGTGAAGAAGTAACTGCTACTAAACTGCTGAATTTATTCGTCAACCACGTATCACTACACATCACAATTTTTATTCACACTACACAAACAAATTGTCACGCACACTGTAGTACCGATAACTGTTCTTGTTGCTGTATAACTGAAAACAACTAGCAACTGAAATCCACAAACTCCCAACATATTTACCCGTTTCCATCACATTAGACTAATTCACAGCAAAGCTGTAGACACAAATTTTGTATAGCAGTCAAACAACCTGCTTACCGATGGAAGGAATTCAAGGGAGACTTAGGATTAGATGTCAAGGCCATTTGTGGCCCTGAAGACTGTGTATGAAATTGTGGACATGGAGCAGGGATTCCTAAATAGGCCATGGTGCCCTGAATGACACAATCTACCTCTCAGTGTGTTAGAATCACCTTGAGCTTGCCCAGCAGTAGTCCAGGGGCTGAACTGTGATACTGCCGTAGCAAGGACAACTTTATTTGTTTGCGACATCACCTCTATTTGAGTCCATCATCAACACTACTACATTCGAGCACCCTGGTATCTGCTGAGCAATGTTATGAGGCTGATTTAACAGTACTGTGTGGCAGATAACTCACGTAGGTCATAGGTATAGGTAGGTTTGTCAAGATCTGTCTTGGCCAAAAATTCAGCATCTTGTGAAGTCTAAGCAGTTTACTAACATAATACACGGCCTAAGCAATGGTTTGTTTAATTGATAATTGTAGAAAATTTTAAAATAAAAAGTTTTTATCAACATGGTTTCTGTGGTTTATTACTATTTTTCCAAAATTTAACATTTTAATTCCATATATGTACGAAATAATCCAACATTTAATGGGACTGGGAAACTCTCTGCTTTTCACACAATTCCGCTTTCATTAAAAAATTAACACGCTCTCACCATGCATGTATGCATACATATAACAAATATATAGAAATTATAACAATCTTACACAATTGTATTTACCTTAACTACCTAAACTTGACATGCAACAAATAAGTATATAACTCACCTAGTATTAAACACTGTGGGTGAAGTAAATGGCACTAAAGTGCACGATTTATCCACTAATCACTTATCACAATTTATATTCACAGTACACTACACAAACAAATTACCACAATCACTATAACTTCACCCGACTAATCACAACTGACACGTGGCCACTGACAACCATGATACCCACCCTCTACACACTTACCTCTTTCTACCCCATTACACTAATTCACAATAAAAAATACACATAACATAATTATAAAAAAAGAATACACCTGTTTTCAATCAATCTCTCTCTCTCTCTCTTTCTATCTTACTCTCTCTTGTTCACGCATCTACATATTTTCATAGGAGTCAGCCAACCTAGTTGCCGACAGGAGGATTTAAGGATACACTACACTACACAAATTACCACAATCACTATAACTTCACCGGACTAAGTTATAAAAAATACAGATAACATAATTATAAAAAAAGAATACACCTGTTTTCAATCAAACTCTCTCTCTTTCTATCTTACTCTCTCTTGTTCACGCATCTACATATTTTCATAGGAGTCAGCCAACCTAGTTGCCGACAGGAGGAATTAGAGGGATTTAAGGATTCAATATATCAAGGCTATTTGTGTCCATAAGGAGTAGAGCTTCCCTCCACATACTGACTGATAAAATCTGCTGCACGGCATGGTAGGGTCATCTTTTTTGAGTGTGCCGACTGGGCTTCTGCAGATGAGTTGATTGCATTGTTGTCTCTATATGGGTCCAACATCATCTCTATCAAACTCAGATAACTGGATTCCGTTGAGCAGCTCTTCTACACAAATTTATCAGTGCAGTGTGGCCCGCGCATGTCATGGGTATTGGTTTGGCAAGTTCTGCCACTTTGGGGAGGAAGGCATCAATGCCGCACAGGATAATAAGGTCACACTGAACTGGGTAAATGCAGATTCTCCTCTGTATTTTGCCCAGTGGGTGTGCAGGGGTTGAAGTCCGACACCACTACATCAGCAACGTCAGCTCTATTTATTTGCGACATCATCTCTATTAAAATTGAACAGCCAGCATTCCACCTGAGTAGGGCTTCTTGGCTGACTTACCGGCAGTATGCAGGAGGGCCGTCTGGCGTTCGTTGCTTCCTGGCGTCCTCTTGCTGCTCATAATGCAGGTTACTCAATTCAACGTTCATGGCACTCAGTTTTCTCTGATGGTTCAGTAAGACAGGCTTTACACCTTCATGCAGATTACTTCATTTAAGCAATATCTGCCAACACATTTATCAAGTTTTGTTAAATATGTTATTTACTTACAAGACATGCCAAAATTAGGGCATCTGTTAGCTGATTCGAAAAATAATTATATACTAATACAGTAAAAGTAAATTAAGTGAAGAAATATATCAATATATATTAACCGTAATGCAAATAGATGAATTGTAGTAGCCTATAACAGTGGGTAATCGGTTAACAAACCGTTTTAACTGTGAACAAATTGCACAAGGAACTCTTTCATCAAAGATATTTATGTAAAGTTAAAAGAAAACACATGAAATAAACTCCACATTCGTTACTTGAGTAGATATTATTCAAGGCTCCCACCGTATTAGCCTTGAATAATATTATTCAGTTAACAAACCATTTTAACTGTGAACAAATTGCACAAGGAACTCTCACAAATTTTGACAAATTTGGTATAGTAAAAAAAAATTATTTTAAATACCAAATGCCTGTTTTAAAGGTTGAAATTATACACATAAACTACTCTGTAGTAGATAATTACAGTATTATACTGCAAAAGTTTAATATTTATGCTACTAAATCTTGCATCTTATAAAATATTTTTTTTTTATTTTAACAATAATTTGCAATAGTAAGGATTCACCTTACTTTTTAATTAAAAACATAGCAAAACATTCTTTAGTTCTGTAAACCAATAGCCAGAAGCAGAACAGTAGGTGGATTGAAGTGATCTTGAGCTAGGCATATTGTTGACTGGTGTAGGGTGGGGGGACGGGGGAGAGAAGCCTGTTGCAACTTGTCTCTGTCAGTCAGTCCAGACCAAGTGTTTGAGTAGCAACGTGTTTTTATGCTGTTGTTTACTGGTTTTGTTTTGTATTATGAATGTGTTAGCTCGAATACCAGTATAATAGTTTATTAGTTAATACTAGGTTATTAGTGCAATGGCAGTGTCAAAACCAGTTCAGACTAGACAAAAGTTAGAATGTCCAATTTTTTGACACCCTATACAATTAAGTGAGTTAAGTTTGCCAACTTATTATGACATTATAAAATATTACCTTTATATTCGACATGAGCTGAAACCAGACGCAACATCACAAGAACCAACGATGAGTGAGATATTAGATATTCTTATTAAGAAAGTTGAAACTATTTGGTCGAAAGCATCAATTCCTGTAGTGTCTCGCACTCGCATGTTGCAAATGGGAAAAACCTATCATGATAAATACAGAAATATTTTAAGATCAAAAGGTAGAAAAGGTACAGAAAAATATGATTCAATCGTAGCATCGGTTTTAAATGAAAGCAAACGTCTTTTTGATGTGGCAGCTTGTAAGTGCAAAGAATTTTCTGAAAGTAAGCGTGAAAAAATAAATAAAAATTACCTAAACTTGAACAAGATTTTTTACTTGACCAGAGAACACTGAGAAAAATGAGTATAAGTAGAGTTGATAAAGTTGTTTCAAAGGTTTTAACACAAAGAGAAGAGAGGAAGCAGAAGTAATACAGCAACAGCAACAGTTAAAGTACAATCAACAACTTTCATGCTGAAGATTTCATTGATATAATTAAGCGGACGGATATAACAATCACAGAGCCCCCAATGACAAAACACATAACTGATGAGGACTTAAAAAAGTATGTACGTGAAGCAAGAGAACCTAGTCGCCAGATGCAAGCTATAGATTTTCCTCGTTTTCCCTGTCACACACAAGCGGTAGAAAGAGTTATAAAGCTTGTGACAGAGTCATCACTAAGTGTCTGTGGTCCTGAAGCAAGAGATGGCTTTGTTAAAGTAAAAATAGCTTCGCAAAAGATGATGCCAAAATTTGAGACCAAAAAACATTTTATCTAAGTCTCACGAAAAGTTGAAAATCAAAGAAATGTGAAACTAATGAACTATGGAATATTACTATTATTTTTTAATGTTTACTTTGTTTCAATGACACTGGTTATTAATTATGTCATTACCTTTGTTCTTTTTTCTTCAATTATAGTGAGTTGGTAACTGTTCATGTTGAATGTTTAAGTTTAATCCCTTTCTAAAACCTCTTTATAAAGCAAAACACCCGAAACAGTCGTAAGTTTATTATTATTATTATTATTATTAATCTGTTATTTTAAGTAGTTTTAGATACTATTATTTTAAAAACTGTGTTTTAAACAACAATTTGAAAATAAAAAAGTAATTATAATACATCAATTCAAATTGGATTTTACATTTTGATTTTTAGGTAAAAAGCCCATTTATTTAACTTTTGCGGAAAATCAAGGTAGGCCTATAAATTTAGAGCAACCAAACTTCATATCATTGTTGTTACCGGTATAGTAAAGAAGCATCTATTGATTGCTATTAAAAACAATATTTGATAAAAAAAATCTAAAACTAAAGTAGAGAAAAAATTTATAATTTTATGTTAAATTTGGATTTTTTTGTAAAAAAAACCTTATTTTTAAGGCTCTTGCGGCACCTCAAAATATAAATATAGAACAACAAAACTTCGTTGTGTTATTGTTGACATAAAAAAGCAACTTTTATATGCTATTAGAAAGTTATTTGCTGAACAAAAAATTTTGCCCTATACTTTCATTCCACCCTAACCCACATGCGTGCATATAATAGACATACAAATAAATAAATACCTTGACATTTGTACTTTATCCTAAAATATCAAACATCTTAACAGAAGAAAATAAATGTATAACTTACCCCATCCTAAACATTGTGAAGAAGTAACTGCTACTAAACTGCTGAATTTATTCGTCAACCACGTATCACTACACATCACAATTTTTATTCACACTACACAAACAAATTGTCACGCACACTGTAGTACCGATAACTGTTCTTGTTGCTGTATAACTGAAAACAACTAGCAACTGAAATCCACAAACTCCCAACATATTTACCCGTTTCCATCACATTAGACTAATTCACAGCAAAGCTGTAGACACAAATTTTGTATAGCAGTCAAACAACCTGCTTACCGATGGAAGGAATTCAAGGGAGACTTAGGATTAGATGTCAAGGCCATTTGTGGCCCTGAAGACTGTGTATGAAATTGTGGACATGGAGCAGGGATTCCTAAATAGGCCATGGTACCCTGAATGACAAAATCTACCTCTCAGTGTGTTAGAATCACCTTGAGCTTGCCCAGCAGTAGTCCAGGGGCTGAACTGTGATACTGCCGTAGCAAGGACAACTTTATTTGTTTGCGACATCACCTCTATTTGAGTCCATCATCAACACTACTACATTCGAGCACCCTGGTATCTGCTGAGCAATGCTATGAGGCTGATTTAACAGTGCTGTGTGGCAGATAACTCACGTAGGTCATAGGTATAGGTAGGTTTGTCAAGATCTGTCTTGGCCAAAAATTCAGCATCTTGTGAAGTCTAAGCAGTTTACTAACATAATACACGGCCTAAGCAATGGTTTGTTTAATTGATAATTGTAGAAAATTTTTAAATAAAAAGTTTTTATCAACATGGTTTCTGTGGTTTATTACTATTTTTCCAAAATTTAACATTTTAATTCCATATATGTACGAAATAATCCAACATTTAATGGGACTGGGAAACTCTCCGCTTTTCACACAATTCCGCTTTCATTAAAAAATTAACACGCTCTCTCCATGCATGTATGCATACATATAACAAATATATAGAAATTATAACAATCTTACACAATTGTATTTACCTTAACTACCTAAACTTGACATGCAACAAATAAGTGTATAACTCACCTAGTATTAAACACTGTGGGTGAAGTAAATGGCACTAAAGTGCACGATTTATCCACTAATCACTTATCACAATTTATATTCACAGTACACTACACAAACAAATTACCACAATCACTATAACTTCACCCGACTAATCACAACTGACACGTGGCCACTGACAACCATGATACCCACCCTCTACACACTTACCTCTTTCTACCCCATTACACTAATTCACAATAAAAAATACACATAACATAATTATAAAAAAAGAATACACCTGTTTTCAATCAATCTCTCTCTCTCTCTCTCTCTCTTTCTATCTTACTCTCTCTTGTTCACGCATCTACATATTTTCATAGGAGTCAGCCAACCTAGTTGCCGACAGGAGGATTTAAGGATACACTACACTACACAAATTACCACAATCACTATAACTTCACCGGACTAAGTTATAAAAAATACAGATAACATAATTATAAAAAAAGAATACACCTGTTTTCAATCAAACTCTCTCTCATTCTATCTTACTCTCTCTTGTTCACGCATCTACATATTTTCATAGGAGTCAGCCAACCTAGTTGCCGACAGGAGGAATTTGAGGGATTTAAGGATTCAATATATCAAGGCTATTTGTGTCCATAAGGAGTAGAGCTTCCCTCCACATACTGACTGATAAAATCTGCTGCACGGCATGGTAGGGTCATCTTTTTTGAGTGTGCCGACTGGGCTTCTGCAGATGAGTTGATTGCATTGTTGTCTCTATATGGGTCCAACATCATCTCTATCAAACTCAGATAACTGGATTCCGTTGAGCAGCTCTTCTACACAAATTTATCAGTGCAGTGTGGCCCGCGCATGTCATGGGTATTGGTTTGGCAAGTTCTGCCACTTTGGGGAGGAAGGCATCAATGCCGCACAGGATAATAAGGTCACACTGAACTGGGTAAATGCAGATTCTCCTCTGTATTTTGCCCAGTGGGTGTGCAGGGGTTGAAGTCCGACACCACTACATCAGCAACGTCAGCTCTATTTATTTGCGACATCATCTCTATTAAAATTGAACAGCCAGCATTCCACCTGAGTAGGGCTTCTTGGCTGACTTACCGGCAGTATGTAGGAGGGCCGTCTGGCGTTCGTTGCTTCCTGGCGTCCTCTTGCTGCTCATAATGCAGGTTACTCAATTCAACGTTCATGGCACTCAGTCTTCTCTGATGGTTCAGTAAGACAGGCTTTACACCTTCATGCAGATTACTTCATTTAAGCAATATCTGCCAACACATTTATCAAGTTTTGTTAAATATGTTATTTACTTACAAGACATGCCAAAATTAGGGCATCTGTTAGCTGATTCGAAAAATAATTATATACTAATACAGTAAAAGTAAATTAAGTGAAGAAATATATCAATATATATTAACCGTAATGCAAATAGATGAATTGTAGTAGCCTATAACAGTGGGTCATCAGTTAACAAACCGTTTTAACTGTGAACAAATTGCACAAGGAACTCTTTCATCAAAGATATTTATGTAAAGTTAAAAAAAAACACATGAAATAAACTCCACATTCGTTACTTGAGTAGATATTATTCAAGGCTCCCACCGTATTAGCCTTGAATAATATTATTCAGTTAACAAACCATTTTAACTGTGAACAAATTGCACAAGGAACTCTCACAAATTTTGACAAATTTGGTATAGTAAAAAAAATTATTTTAAATACCAAATGCCTGTTTTAAAGGTTGAAATTATACACATAAACTACTCTGTAGTAGATAATTACAGTATTATACTGCAAAAGTTTAATATTTATGCTACTAAATCTTGCATCTTATAAAATATTTTTTTTTAATTTTAATAATTTGCAATAGTAAGGATTCACCTTACTTTTTAATTAAAAACATAGCAAAACATTCTTTAGTTCTGTAAACCAATAGCCAGAAGCAGAACAGTAGGTGGATTGAAGTGATCTTGAGCTAGGCATATTGTTGACTGGTGTAGGGTGGGGGGACGGGGGAGAGAAGCCTGTTGCAACTTGTCTCTGTCAGTCAGTCCAGACCAAGGGTTTGAGTAGCAAGTGTTTTTATGCAGTTGTTTACTGGTTTTGTTTTGTATTATGAATGTGTTAGCTCGAATATCAGTATAATAGTTTATTAGTTAATACTAGGTTATTAGTGCAATTGCAGTGTCAAAACCAGTTCAGACTAGACAAAAGTTAGAATGTCCAATTTTTGGACACACTATACAATTAAGTGAGTTAAGTTTGCCAACTTATTATGACATTATAAAATATTACCTTTATATTCGACATGAGCTGAAACCAGACGCAACATCACAAGAACCAACGATGAGTGAGATATTAGATATTCTTATTAAGAAAGTTGAAACTATTTGGTCGAAAGCATCAATTCCTGTAGTGTCTCGCACTCGCATGTTGCAAATGGGAAAAACCTATCATGATAAATACAGAAATATTTTAAGATCAAAAGGTAGAAAAGGTACAGAAAAATATGATTCAATCGTAGCATCGGTTTTAAATGAAAGCAAACGTCTTTTTGATGTGGCAGCTTGTAAGTGCAAAGAATTTTCTGAAAGTAAGCGTGAAAAAATAAATAAAAATTACCTAAACTTGAACAAGATTTTTTACTTGACCAGAGAACACTGAGAAAAATGAGTATAAGTAGAGTTGATAAAGTTGTTTCAAAGGTTTTAACACAAAGAGAAGAGAGGAAGCAGAAGTAATACAGCAACAGCAACAGTTAAAGTACAATCAACAACTTTCATGCTGAAGATTTCATTGATATAATTAAGTGGACGGATATAACAATCACAGAGCCCCCATGACAAAACACATAACTGATGAGGACTTAAAAAAGTATGTACGTGAAGCAAGAGAACCTTGTCGCCAGATGCAAGCTATAGATTTTCCTCGTTTTCCCTGTCACACACAAGCGGTAGAAAGAGTTATAAAGCTTGTGACAGAGTCATCACTAAGTGTCTGTGGTCCTGAAGCAAGAGATGGCTTTGTTAAAGTAAAAATAGCTTCGCAAAAGATGATGCCAAAATTTGAGACCAAAAAACATTTTATCTAAGTCTCACGAAAAGTTGAAAATCAAAGAAATGTGAAACTAATGAACTATGGAATATTACTATTATTTTTTAATGTTTACTTTGTTTCAATGACACTGGTTATTAATTATGTCATTACCTTTGTTCTTTTTTCTTCAATTATAGTGAGTTGGTAACTGTTCATGTTGAATGTTTAAGTTAATCCCTTTCTAAAACCTCTTTATAAAGCAAAACACCCGAAACAATCGTAAGTTTATTATTATTATTATTATTATTATTAATCTGTTATTTTAAGTAGTTTTAGATACTATTATTTTAAAAACTGTGTTTTAAACAACAATTTGAAAATAAAAAAGTAATTATAATACATCAATTCAAATTGGATTTTACATTTTGATTTTTAGGTAAAAAGCCCATTTATTTAACTTTTGCGGAAAATCAAGGTAGGCCTATAAATTTAGAGCAACCAAACTTCATATCATTGTTGTTACCGGTATAGTAAAGAAGCATCTATTGATTGCTATTAAAAACAATATTTGATAAAAAAAATCTAAAACTAAAGTAGATAAAAAATTTATAATTTTATGTTAAATTTGGATTTTTTTGTAAAAAAAACCTTATTTTTAAGGCTCTTGCGGCACCTCAAAATATAAATATAGAACAACAAAACTTCGTTGTGTTATTGTTGACATAAAAAAGCAACTTTTATATGCTATTAGAAAGTTATTTGCTGAACAAAAAATTTTGCCCTATACTTTCATTCCACCCTAACCCACATGCGTGCATATAATAGACATACAAATAAATAAATACCTTGACATTTGTACTTTATCCTAAAATATCAAACATCTTAACAGAAGAAAATAAATGTATAACTTACCCCATCCTAAACATTGTGAAGAAGTAACTGCTACTAAACTGCTGAATTTATTCGTCAACCACGTATCACTACACATCACAATTTTTATTCACACTACACAAACAAATTGTCACGCACACTGTAGTACCGATAACTGTTCTTGTTGCTGTATAACTGAAAACAACTAGCAACTGAAATCCACAAACTCCCAACATATTTACCCGTTTCCATCACATTAGACTAATTCACAGCAAAGCTGTAGACACAAATTTTGTATAGCAGTCAAACAACCTGCTTACCGATGGAAGGAATTCAAGGGAGACTTAGGATTAGATGTCAAGGCCATTTGTGGCCCTGAAGACTGTGTATGAAATTGTGGACATGGAGCAGGGATTCCTAAATAGGCCATGGTACCCTGAATGACAAAATCTACCTCTCAGTGTGTTAGAATCACCTTGAGCTTGCCCAGCAGTAGTCCAGGGGCTGAACTGTGATACTGCCGTAGCAAGGACAACTTTATTTGTTTGCGACATCACCTCTATTTGAGTCCATCATCAACACTACTACATTCGAGCACCCTGGTATCTGCTGAGCAATGCTATGAGGCTGATTTAACAGTGCTGTGTGGCAGATAACTCACGTAGGTCATAGGTATAGGTAGGTTTGTCAAGATCTGTCTTGGCCAAAAATTCAGCATCTTGTGAAGTCTAAGCAGTTTACTAACATAATACACGGCCTAAGCAATGGTTTGTTTAATTGATAATTGTAGAAAATTTTTAAATAAAAAGTTTTTATCAACATGGTTTCTGTGGTTTATTACTATTTTTCCAAAATTTAACATTTTAATTCCATATATGTACGAAATAATCCAACATTTAATGGGACTGGGAAACTCTCCGCTTTTCACACAATTCCGCTTTCATTAAAAAATTAACACGCTCTCTCCATGCATGTATGCATACATATAACAAATATATAGAAATTATAACAATCTTACACAATTGTATTTACCTTAACTACCTAAACTTGACATGCAACAAATAAGTGTATAACTCACCTAGTATTAAACACTGTGGGTGAAGTAAATGGCACTAAAGTGCACGATTTATCCACTAATCACTTATCACAATTTATATTCACAGTACACTACACAAACAAATTACCACAATCACTATAACTTCACCCGACTAATCACAACTGACACGTGGCCACTGACAACCATGATACCCACCCTCTACACACTTACCTCTTTCTACCCCATTACACTAATTCACAATAAAAAATACACATAACATAATTATAAAAAAAGAATACACCTGTTTTCAATCAATCTCTCTCTCTCTCTCTCTCTCTTTCTATCTTACTCTCTCTTGTTCACGCATCTACATATTTTCATAGGAGTCAGCCAACCTAGTTGCCGACAGGAGGATTTAAGGATACACTACACTACACAAATTACCACAATCACTATAACTTCACCGGACTAAGTTATAAAAAATACAGATAACATAATTATAAAAAAAGAATACACCTGTTTTCAATCAAACTCTCTCTCATTCTATCTTACTCTCTCTTGTTCACGCATCTACATATTTTCATAGGAGTCAGCCAACCTAGTTGCCGACAGGAGGAATTTGAGGGATTTAAGGATTCAATATATCAAGGCTATTTGTGTCCATAAGGAGTAGAGCTTCCCTCCACATACTGACTGATAAAATCTGCTGCACGGCATGGTAGGGTCATCTTTTTTGAGTGTGCCGACTGGGCTTCTGCAGATGAGTTGATTGCATTGTTGTCTCTATATGGGTCCAACATCATCTCTATCAAACTCAGATAACTGGATTCCGTTGAGCAGCTCTTCTACACAAATTTATCAGTGCAGTGTGGCCCGCGCATGTCATGGGTATTGGTTTGGCAA
The DNA here is from genome assembly GCA_034769895.1 of Magicicada septendecula. Taxonomy (NCBI): domain Eukaryota; kingdom Metazoa; phylum Arthropoda; class Insecta; order Hemiptera; family Cicadidae; genus Magicicada; species Magicicada septendecula. The sequence continues at coordinate 450,692,066 of CM068371.1, forward strand.
GTTCTGCCACTTTGGGGAGGAAGGCATCAATGCCGCACAGGATAATAAGGTCACACTGAACTGGGTAAATGCAGATTCTCCTCTGTATTTTGCCCAGTGGGTGTGCAGGGGTTGAAGTCCGACACCACTACATCAGCAACGTCAGCTCTATTTATTTGCGACATCATCTCTATTAAAATTGAACAGCCAGCATTCCACCTGAGTAGGGCTTCTTGGCTGACTTACCGGCAGTATGTAGGAGGGCCGTCTGGCGTTCGTTGCTTCCTGGCGTCCTCTTGCTGCTCATAATGCAGGTTACTCAATTCAACGTTCATGGCACTCAGTCTTCTCTGATGGTTCAGTAAGACAGGCTTTACACCTTCATGCAGATTACTTCATTTAAGCAATATCTGCCAACACATTTATCAAGTTTTGTTAAATATGTTATTTACTTACAAGACATGCCAAAATTAGGGCATCTGTTAGCTGATTCGAAAAATAATTATATACTAATACAGTAAAAGTAAATTAAGTGAAGAAATATATCAATATATATTAACCGTAATGCAAATAGATGAATTGTAGTAGCCTATAACAGTGGGTAATCAGTTAACAAACCGTTTTAACTGTGAACAAATTGCACAAGGAACTCTTTCATCAAAGATATTTATGTAAAGTTAAAAAAAAACACATGAAATAAACTCCACATTCGTTACTTGAGTAGATATTATTCAAGGCTCCCACCGTATTAGCCTTGAATAATATTATTCAGTTAACAAACCATTTTAACTGTGAACAAATTGCACAAGGAACTCTCACAAATTTTGACAAATTTGGTATAGTAAAAAAAATTATTTTAAATACCAAATGCCTGTTTTAAAGGTTGAAATTATACACATAAACTACTCTGTAGTAGATAATTACAGTATTATACTGCAAAAGTTTAATATTTATGCTACTAAATCTTGCATCTTATAAAATATTTTTTTTTAATTTTAATAATTTGCAATAGTAAGGATTCACCTTACTTTTTAATTAAAAACATAGCAAAACATTCTTTAGTTCTGTAAACCAATAGCCAGAAGCAGAACAGTAGGTGGATTGAAGTGATCTTGAGCTAGGCATATTGTTGACTGGTGTAGGGTGGGGGGACGGGGGAGAGAAGCCTGTTGCAACTTGTCTCTGTCAGTCAGTCCAGACCAAGGGTTTGAGTAGCAAGTGTTTTTATGCAGTTGTTTACTGGTTTTGTTTTGTATTATGAATGTGTTAGCTCGAATATCAGTATAATAGTTTATTAGTTAATACTAGGTTATTAGTGCAATTGCAGTGTCAAAACCAGTTCAGACTAGACAAAAGTTAGAATGTCCAATTTTTGGACACACTATACAATTAAGTGAGTTAAGTTTGCCAACTTATTATGACATTATAAAATATTACCTTTATATTCGACATGAGCTGAAACCAGACGCAACATCACAAGAACCAACGATGAGTGAGATATTAGATATTCTTATTAAGAAAGTTGAAACTATTTGGTCGAAAGCATCAATTCCTGTAGTGTCTCGCACTCGCATGTTGCAAATGGGAAAAACCTATCATGATAAATACAGAAATATTTTAAGATCAAAAGGTAGAAAAGGTACAGAAAAATATGATTCAATCGTAGCATCGGTTTTAAATGAAAGCAAACGTCTTTTTGATGTGGCAGCTTGTAAGTGCAAAGAATTTTCTGAAAGTAAGCGTGAAAAAATAAATAAAAATTACCTAAACTTGAACAAGATTTTTTACTTGACCAGAGAACACTGAGAAAAATGAGTATAAGTAGAGTTGATAAAGTTGTTTCAAAGGTTTTAACACAAAGAGAAGAGAGGAAGCAGAAGTAATACAGCAACAGCAACAGTTAAAGTACAATCAACAACTTTCATGCTGAAGATTTCATTGATATAATTAAGTGGACGGATATAACAATCACAGAGCCCCCATGACAAAACACATAACTGATGAGGACTTAAAAAAGTATGTACGTGAAGCAAGAGAACCTTGTCGCCAGATGCAAGCTATAGATTTTCCTCGTTTTCCCTGTCACACACAAGCGGTAGAAAGAGTTATAAAGCTTGTGACAGAGTCATCACTAAGTGTCTGTGGTCCTGAAGCAAGAGATGGCTTTGTTAAAGTAAAAATAGCTTCGCAAAAGATGATGCCAAAATTTGAGACCAAAAAACATTTTATCTAAGTCTCACGAAAAGTTGAAAATCAAAGAAATGTGAAACTAATGAACTATGGAATATTACTATTATTTTTTAATGTTTACTTTGTTTCAATGACACTGGTTATTAATTATGTCATTACCTTTGTTCTTTTTTCTTCAATTATAGTGAGTTGGTAACTGTTCATGTTGAATGTTTAAGTTAATCCCTTTCTAAAACCTCTTTATAAAGCAAAACACCCGAAACAATCGTAAGTTTATTATTATTATTATTATTAATCTGTTATTTTAAGTAGTTTTAGATACTATTATTTTAAAAACTGTGTTTTAAACAACAATTTGAAAATAAAAAAGTAATTATAATACATCAATTCAAATTGGATTTTACATTTTGATTTTTAGGTAAAAAGCCCATTTATTTAACTTTTGCGGAAAATCAAGGTAGGCCTATAAATTTAGAGCAACCAAACTTCATATCATTGTTGTTACCGGTATAGTAAAGAAGCATCTATTGATTGCTATTAAAAACAATATTTGATAAAAAAATTCTAAAACTAAAGTAGAGAAAAAATTTATAATTTTGTTAAATTTGGATTTTTTTGTAAAAAAAACCTTATTTTTAAGGCTCTTGCGGCACCTCAAAATATAAATATAGAACAACAAAACTTCGTTGTGTTATTGTTGACATAAAAAAGCAACTTTTATATGCTATTAGAAAGTTATTTGCTGAACAAAAAATTTTGCCCTATACTTGCATTCCACCCTAACCCACATGCGTGCATATAATAGACATACAAATAAATAAATACCTTGACATTTGTACTTTATCCTAAAATATCAAACATCTTAACAGAAGAAAATAAATGTATAACTTACCCCATCCTAAACATTGTGAAGAAGTAACTGCTACTAAACTGCTGAATTTATTCGTCAACCACGTATCACTACACATCACAATTTTTATTCACACTACACAAACAAATTGTCACGCACACTGTAGTACTGATAACTGTTCTTGTTGCTGTATAACTGAAAACAACTAGCAACTGAAATCCACAAACTCCCAACATATTTACCCGTTTCCATCACATTAGACTAATTCACAGCAAAGCTGTAGACACAAATTTTGTATAGCAGTCAAACAACCTTCTTACCGATGGAAGGAATTCAAGGGAGACTTAGGATTAGATGTCAAGGCCATTTGTGGCCCTGAAGACTGTGTATGAAATTGTGGACATGGAGCAGGGATTCCTAAATAGGCCATGGTACCCTGAATGACACAATCTACCTCTCAGTGTGTTAGAATCACCTTGAGCTTGCCCAGCAGTAGTCCAGGGGCTGAACTGTGATACTGCCGTAGCAAGGACAACTTTATTTGTTTGCGACATCACCTCTATTTGAGTCCATCATCAACACTACTACATTCGAGCACCCTGGTATCTGCTGAGCAATGCTATGAGGCTGATTTAACAGTGCTGTGTGGCAGATAACTCACGTAGGTCATAGGTATAGGTAGGTTTTGTCAAGATCTGTCTTGGCCAAAAATTCAGCATCTTGTGAAGTCTAAGCAGTTTACTAACATAATACACGGCCTAAGCAATGGTTTGTTTAATTGATAATTGTAGAAAATTTTTAAATAAAAAGTTTTTATCAACATGGTTTCTGTGGTTTATTACTATTTTTCCAAAATTTAACATTTTAATTCCATATATGTACGAAATAATCCAACATTTAATGGGACTGGGAAACTCTCCGCTTTTCACACAATTCCGCTTTCATTAAAAAATTAACACGCTCTCTCCATGCATGTATGCATACATATAACAAATATATAGAAATTATAACAATCTTGCACAATTGTATTTACCTTAACTACCTAAACTTGACATGCAACAAATAAGTGTATAACTCACCTAGTATTAAACACTGTGGGTGAAGTAAATGGCACTAAAGTGCACGATTTATCCACTAATCACTTATCACAATTTATATTCACAGTACACTACACAAACAAATTACCACAATCACTATAACTTCACCCGACTAATCACAACTGACACGTGGCCACTGACAACCATGATACCCACCCTCTACACACTTACCTCTTTCTACCCCATTACACTAATTCACAATAAAAAATACACATAACATAATTATAAAAAAAGAATACACCTGTTTTCAATCAATCTCTCTCTCTCTCTCTCTTTCTATCTTACTCTCTCTTGTTCACGCATCTACATATTTTCATAGGAGTCAGCCAACCTAGTTGCCGACAGGAGGATTTAAGGATACACTACACTACACAAATTACCACAATCACTATAACTTCACCGGACTAAGTTATAAAAAATACAGATAACATAATTATAAAAAAAGAATACACCTGTTTTCAATCAAACTCTCTCTCTTTCTATCTTACTCTCTCTTGTTCACGCATCTACATATTTTCATAGGAGTCAGCCAACCTAGTTGCCGACAGGAGGAATTAGAGGGATTTAAGGATTCAATATATCAAGGCTATTTGTGTCCATAAGGAGTAGAGCTTCCCTCCACATACTGACTGATAAAATCTGCTGCACGGCATGGTAGGGTCATCTTTTTTGAGTGTGCCGACTGGGCTTCTGCAGACGAGTTGATTGCATTGTTGTCTCTATATGGGTCCAACATCATCTCTATCAAACTCAGATAACTGGATTCCGTTGAGCAGCTCTTCTACACAAATTTATTTGTGCAGTGTGGCCCGCGCATGTCATGGGTATTGGTTTGGCAAGTTCTGCCACTTTGGGGAGGAAGGCATCAATGCCGCACAGGATAATAAGGTCACACTGAACTGGGTAAATGCAGATTCTCGTCTGTATTTTGCCCAGTGGGTGTGCAGGGGTTGAAGTCCGACACCACTACATCAGCAACGTCAGCTCTATTTATTTGCGACATCATCTCTATTAAAATTGAACAGCCAGCATTCCACCTGAGTAGGGCTTCTTGTCTGACTTACCGTCAGTATGCATGAGGGCCGTCTGGCTTTCGTTGCTTCCTGGCGTCCTCTTGCTGCTCATAATGCAGGTTACTCAATTCAACATTCATGGCACTCAGTCTTCTCTGATGGTTCAGTAAGACAGGCTTTACACCTTCATGCAGATTACTTCATTTAAGCAATATCTGCCAACACATTTATCAAGTTTTGTTAAATATGTTATTTACTTACAAGACATGCCAAAATTAGGGCATCTGTTAGCTGATTCGAAAAATAATTATATACTAATACAGTAAAAGTAAATTAAGTGAAGAAATATATCAATATATATTAACCGTAATGCAAATAGATGAATTGTAGTAGCCTATAACAGTGGGTAATCGGTTAACAAACCGTTTTAACTGTGAACAAATTGCACAAGGAACTCTTTCATCAAAGATATTTATGTAAAGTTAAAAAAAAAACACATGAAATAAACTCCACATTCGTTACTTGAGTAGATATTATTCAAGGCTCCCACCGTATTAGCCTTGAATAATATTATTCAGTTAACAAACCATTTTAACTGTGAACAAATTGCACAAGGAACTCTCACAAATTTTGACAAATTTGGTATAGTAAAAAAAAATTATTTTAAATACCAAATGCCTGTTTTAAAGGTTGAAATTATACACATAAACTACTCTGTAGTAGATAATTACAGTATTATACTGCAAAAGTTTAATATTTATGCTACTAAATCTTGCATCTTATAAAATATTTTTTTTTTAATTTTAACAATAATTTGCAACAGTAAGGATTCACCTTACTTTTTAATTAAAAACATAGCAAAACATTCTTTAGTTCTGTAAACCAATAGCCAGAAGCAGAACAGTAGGTGGATTGAAGTGATCTTGAGCTAGGCATATTGTTGACTGGTGTAGGGTGGGGGGACGGGGGAGAGAAGCCTGTTGCAACTTGTCTCTGTCAGTCAGTCCAGACCAAGGGTTTGAGTAGCAAGTGTTTTTATGCTGTTGTTTACTGGTTTTGTTTTGTATTATGAATGTGTTAGCTCGAATATCAGTATAATAGTTTATTAGTTAATACTAGGTTATTAGTGCAATGGCAGTGTCAAAACCAGTTCAGACTAGACAAAAGTTAGAATGTCCAATTTTTGGACACCCTAAACAATTAAGTGAGTTAAGTTTGCCAACTTATTATGACATTATAAAATATTACCTTTATATTCGACATGAGCTGAAACCAGACGCAACATCACAAGAACCAACGATGAGTGAGATATTAGATATTCTTATTAAGAAAGTTGAAACTATTTGGTCGAAAGCATCAATTCCTGTAGTGTCTCGCACTCGCATGTTGCAAATGGGAAAAACCTATCATGATAAATACAGAAATATTTTAAGATCAAAAGGTAGAAAAGGTACAGAAAAATATGATTCAATCGTAGCATCGGTTTTAAATGAAAGCAAACGTCTTTTTGATGTGGCAGCTTGTAAGTGCAAAGAATTTTCTGAAAGTAAGCATGAAAAAATAAATAAAAATTACCTAAACTTGAACAAGATTTTTTACTTGACCAGAGAACACTGAGAAAAATGAGTATAAGTAGAGTTGATAAAGTTGTTTCAAAGGTTTTAACACAAAGAGAAGAGAGGAAGCAGAAGTAATACAGCAACAGCAACAGTTAAAGTACAATCAACAACTTTCATGCTGAAGATTTCATTGATATGATTAAGTGGACGGATATAACAATCACAGAGCCCCCAATGACAAAACACATAACTGATGAGGACTTAAAAAAGTATGTACGTGAAGCAAGAGAACCTAGTCGCCAGATGCAAGCTATAGATTTTCCTCGTTTTCCCTGTCACACACAAGCGGTAGAAAGAGTTATAAAGCTTGTGACAGAGTCATCACTAAGTGTCTGTGGTCCTGAAGCAAGAGATGGCTTTGTTAAAGTAAAAATAGCTTCGCAAAAGATGATGCCAAAATTTGAGACCAAAAAACATTTTATCTAAGTCTCACGAAAAGTTGAAAATCAAAGAAATGTGAAACTAATGAACTATGGAATATTACTATTATCTTTTAATGTTTACTTTGTTTCAATGACACTGGTTATTAATTATGTCATTACCTTTGTTCTTTTTTCTTCAATTATAGTGAGTTGGTAACTGTTCATGTTGAATGTTTAAGTTTAATCCCTTTCTAAAACCTCTTTATAAAGCAAAACACCCGAAACAATCGTAAGTTTATTATTATTATTATTATTATTATTATTAATGTTATTTAAGTAGTTTTAGATACTATTATTTTAAAAACTGTGTTTTAAACAACAATTTGAAAATAAAAAAGTAATTATAATACATCAATTCAAATTGGATTTTACATTTTGATTTTTAGGTAAAAAGCCCATTTATTTAACTTTTGCGGAAAATCAAGGTAGGCCTATAAATTTAGAGCAACCAAACTTCATATCATTGTTGTTACCGGTATAGTAAAGAAGCAACTATTGATTGCTATTAAAAACAATATTTGATAAAAATTCTAAAACTAAAGTAGAGAAAAAATTTATAATTTTGTTAAATTTGGATTTTTTGTAAAAAAAACCTTATTTTTAAGGCTCTTGCGGCACCTCAAAATATAAATATAGAACAACAAAACTTCGTAGTGTTATTGTTGACATAAAAAAGCAACTTTTATATGCTATTAGAAAGTTATTTGCTGAACAAAAAATTTTGCCCTATACTTTCATTCCATCCTAACCCACATGCGTGCATATAATAGACATACAAATAAATAAATACCTTGACATTTGTACTTTATCCTAAAATATCAAACATCTTAACAGAAGAAAAAATGTATAACTTACCCCATCCTAAACATTGTGAAGAAGTAACTGCTACTAAACTGCTGAATTTATTCGTCAACCACGTATCACTACACATCACAATTTTTATTCACACTACACAAACAAATTGTCACGCACACTGTAGTACTGATAACTGTTCTTGTTGCTGTATAACTGAAAACAACTAGCAACTGAAATCCACAAACTCCCAACATATTTACCCGTTTCCATCACATTAGACTAATTCACAGCAAAGCTGTAGACACAAATTTTGTATAGCAGTCAAACAACCTTCTTACCGATGGAAGGAATTCAAGGGAGACTTAGGATTAGATGTCAAGGCCATTTGTGGCCCTGAAGACTGTGATGAAATTGTGGACATGGAGCAGGGATTCCTAAATAGGCCATGGTACCCTGAATGACACAATCTACCTCTCAGTGTGTTAGAATCACCTTGAGCTTGCCCAGCAGTAGTCCAGGGGCTGAACTGTGATACTGCCGTAGCAAGGACAACTTTATTTGTTTGCGACATCACCTCTATTTGAGTCCATCATCAACACTACTACATTCGAGCACCCTGGTATCTGCTGAGCAATGGTATGAGGCTGATTTAACAGTGCTGTGTGGCAGATAACTCACGTAGGTCATAGGTATAGGTAGGTTTGTCAAGATCTGTCTTGGCCAAAAATTCAGCATCTTGTGAAGTCTAAGCAGTTTACTAACATAATACACGGCCTAAGCAATGGTTTGTTTAATTGATTATTGTAGAAAATTTTTAAATAAAAAGTTTTTATCAACATGGTTTCTGTGGTTTATTACTATTTTTCCAAAATTTAACATTTTAATTCCATATATGTACGAAATAATCCAACATTTAATGGGACTGGGAAACTCTCCGCTTTTCACACAATTCCGCTTTCATTAAAAAATTAACACGCTCTCTCCATGCATGTATGCATACATATAACAAATATATAGAAATTATAACAATCTTGCACAATTGTATTTACCTTAACTACCTAAACTTGACATGCAACAAATAAGTGTATAACTCACCTAGTATTAAACACTGTGGGTGAAGTAAATGGCACTAAAGTGCACGATTTATCCACTAATCACTTATCACAATTTATATTCACAGTACACTACACAAACAAATTACCACAATCACTATAACTTCACCCGACTAATCACAACTGACACGTGGCCACTGACAACCATGATACCCACCCTCTACACACTTACCTCTTTCTACCCCATTACACTAATTCACAATAAAAAATACACATAACATAATTATAAAAAAAGAATACACCTGTTTTCAATCAATCTCTCTCTCTCTCTTTCTATCTTACTCTCTCTTGTTCACGCATCTACATATTTTCATAGGAGTCAGCCAACCTAGTTGCCGACAGGAGGATTTAAGGATACACTACACTACACAAATTACCACAATCACTATAACTTCACCGGACTAAGTTATAAAAAATACAGATAACATAATTATAAAAAAAGAATACACCTGTTTTCAATCAAACTCTCTCTCTTTCTATCTTACTCTCTCTTGTTCACGCATCTACATATTTTCATAGGAGTCAGCCAACCTAGTTGCCGACAGGAGGAATTAGAGGGATTTAAGGATTCAATATATCAAGGCTATTTGTGTCCATAAGAAGTAGAGCTTCCCTCCACATACTGACTGATAAAATCTGCTGCACGGCATGGTAGGGTCATCTTTTTTGAGTGTGCCGACTGGGCTTCTGCAGACGAGTTGATTGCATTGTTGTCTCTATATGGGTCCAACATCATCTCTATCAAACTCAGATAACTGGATTCCGTTGAGCAGCTCTTCTACACAAATTTATCAGTGCAGTGTGGCCCGCGCATGTCATGGGTATTGGTTTGGCAAGTTCTGCCACTTTGGGGAGGAAGGCATCAATGCCGCACAGGATAATAAGGTCACACTGAACTGGGTAAATGCAGATTCTCGTCTGCATTTTGCCCAGTGGGTGTGCAGGGGTTGAAGTCCGACACCACTACATCAGCAACGTCAGCTCTATTTATTTGCGACATCATCTCTATTAAAATTGAACAGCCAGCATTCCACCTGAGTAGGGCTTCTTGTCTGACTTACCGTCAGTATGCATGAGGGCCGTCTGGCTTTCGTTGCTTCCTGGCGTCCTCTTGCTGCTCATAATGCAGGTTACTCAATTCAACATTCATGGCACTCAGTCTTCTCTGATGGTTCAGTAAGACAGGCTTTACACCTTCATGCAGATTACTTCATTTAAGCAATATCTGCCAACACATTTATCAAGTTTTGTTAAATATGTTATTTACTTACAAGACATGCCAAAATTAGGGCATCTGTTAGCTGATTCGAAAAATAATTATATACTAATAAAGTAAAAGTAAATTAAGTGAAGAAATATATCAATATATATTAACCGTAATGCAAATAGATGAATTGTAGTAGCCTATAACAGTGGGTAATCGGTTAACAAACCGTTTTAACTGTGAACAAATTGCACAAGGAACTCTTTCATCAAAGATATTTATGTAAAGTTAAAAAAAAAACACATGAAATAAACTCCACATTCGTTACTTGAGTAGATATTATTCAAGGCTCCCACCGTATTAGCCTTGAATAATATTATTCAGTTAACAAACCATTTTAACTGTGAACAAATTGCACAAGGAACTCTCACAAATTTTGACAAATTTGGTATAGTAAAAAAAAATTATTTTAAATACCAAATGCCTGTTTTAAAGGTTGAAATTATACACATAAACTACTCTGTAGTAGATAATTACAGTATTATACTGCAAAAGTTTAATATTTATGCTACTAAATCTTGCATCTTATAAAATATTTTTTTTTTAATTTTAACAATAATTTGCAATAGTAAGGATTCACCTTACTTTTTAATTAAAAACATAGCAAAACATTCTTTAGTTCTGTAAACCAATAGCCAGAAGCAGAACAGTAGGTGGATTGAAGTGATCTTGAGCTAGGCATATTGTTGACTGGTGTAGGGTGGGGGGACGGGGGAGAGAAGCCTGTTGCAACTTGTCTCTGTCAGTCAGTCCAGACCAAGGGTTTGAGTAGCAAGTGTTTTTATGCTGTTGTTTACTGGTTTTGTTTTGTATTATGAATGTGTTAGCTCGAATATCAGTATAATAGTTTATTAGTTAATACTAGGTTATTAGTGCAATGGCAGTGTCAAAACCAGTTCAGACTAGACAAAAGTTAGAATGTCCAATTTTTGGACACCCTAAACAATTAAGTGAGTTAAGTTTGCCAACTTATTATGACATTATAAAATATTACCTTTATATTCGACATGAGCTGAAACCAGACGCAACATCACAAGAACCAACGATGAGTGAGATATTAGATATTCTTATTAAGAAAGTTGAAACTATTTGGTCGAAAGCATCAATTCCTGTAGTGTCTCGCACTCGCATGTTGCAAATGGGAAAAACCTATCATGATAAATACAGAAATATTTTAAGATCAAAAGGTAGAAAAGGTACAGAAAAATATGATTCAATCGTAGCATCGGTTTTAAATGAAAGCAAACGTCTTTTTGATGTGGCAGCTTGTAAGTGCAAAGAATTTTCTGAAAGTAAGCATGAAAAAATAAATAAAAATTACCTAAACTTGAACAAGATTTTTTACTTGACCAGAGAACACTGAGAAAAATGAGTATAAGTAGAGTTGATAAAGTTGTTTCAAAGGTTTTAACACAAAGAGAAGAGAGGAAGCAGAAGTAATACAGCAACAGCAACAGTTAAAGTACAATCAACAACTTTCATGCTGAAGATTTCATTGATATGATTAAGTGGACGGATATAACAATCACAGAGCCCCCAATGACAAAACACATAACTGATGAGGACTTAAAAAAGTATGTACGTGAAGCAAGAGAACCTAGTCGCCAGATGCAAGCTATAGATTTTCCTCGTTTTCCCTGTCACACACAAGCGGTAGAAAGAGTTATAAAGCTTGTGACAGAGTCATCACTAAGTGTCTGTGGTCCTGAAGCAAGAGATGGCTTTGTTAAAGTAAAAATAGCTTCGCAAAAGATGATGCCAAAATTTGAGACCAAAAAACATTTTATCTAAGTCTCACGAAAAGTTGAAAATCAAAGAAATGTGAAACTAATGAACTATGGAATATTACTATTATCTTTTAATGTTTACTTTGTTTCAATGACACTGGTTATTAATTATGTCATTACCTTTGTTCTTTTTTCTTCAATTATAGTGAGTTGGTAACTGTTCATGTTGAATGTTTAAGTTTAATCCCTTTCTAAAACCTCTTTATAAAGCAAAACACCCGAAACAATCGTAAGTTTATTATTATTATTATTATTATTATTATTATTAATGTTATTTAAGTAGTTTTAGATACTATTATTTTAAAAACTGTGTTTTAAACAACAATTTGAAAATAAAAAAGTAATTATAATACATCAATTCAAATTGGATTTTACATTTTGATTTTTAGGTAAAAAGCCCATTTATTTAACTTTTGCGGAAAATCAAGGTAGGCCTATAAATTTAGAGCAACCAAACTTCATATCATTGTTGTTACCGGTATAGTAAAGAAGCAACTATTGATTGCTATTAAAAACAATATTTGATAAAAATTCTAAAACTAAAGTAGAGAAAAAATTTATAATTTTGTTAAATTTGGATTTTTTGTAAAAAAAACCTTATTTTTAAGGCTCTTGCGGCACCTCAAAATATAAATATAGAACAACAAAACTTCGTAGTGTTATTGTTGACATAAAAAAGCAACTTTTATATGCTATTAGAAAGTTATTTGCTGAACAAAAAATTTTGCCCTATACTTTCATTCCATCCTAACCCACATGCGTGCATATAATAGACATACAAATAAATAAATACCTTGACATTTGTACTTTATCCTAAAATATCAAACATCTTAACAGAAGAAAAAATGTATAACTTACCCCATCCTAAACATTGTGAAGAAGTAACTGCTACTAAACTGCTGAATTTATTCGTCAACCACGTATCACTACACATCACAATTTTTATTCACACTACACAAACAAATTGTCACGCACACTGTAGTACTGATAACTGTTCTTGTTGCTGTATAACTGAAAACAACTAGCAACTGAAATCCACAAACTCCCAACATATTTACCCGTTTCCATCACATTAGACTAATTCACAGCAAAGCTGTAGACACAAATTTTGTATAGCAGTCAAACAACCTTCTTACCGATGGAAGGAATTCAAGGGAGACTTAGGATTAGATGTCAAGGCCATTTGTGGCCCTGAAGACTGTGATGAAATTGTGGACATGGAGCAGGGATTCCTAAATAGGCCATGGTACCCTGAATGACACAATCTACCTCTCAGTGTGTTAGAATCACCTTGAGCTTGCCCAGCAGTAGTCCAGGGGCTGAACTGTGATACTGCCGTAGCAAGGACAACTTTATTTGTTTGCGACATCACCTCTATTTGAGTCCATCATCAACACTACTACATTCGAGCACCCTGGTATCTGCTGAGCAATGGTATGAGGCTGATTTAACAGTGCTGTGTGGCAGATAACTCACGTAGGTCATAGGTATAGGTAGGTTTGTCAAGATCTGTCTTGGCCAAAAATTCAGCATCTTGTGAAGTCTAAGCAGTTTACTAACATAATACACGGCCTAAGCAATGGTTTGTTTAATTGATTATTGTAGAAAATTTTTAAATAAAAAGTTTTTATCAACATGGTTTCTGTGGTTTATTACTATTTTTCCAAAATTTAACATTTTAATTCCATATATGTACGAAATAATCCAACATTTAATGGGACTGGGAAACTCTCCGCTTTTCACACAATTCCGCTTTCATTAAAAAATTAACACGCTCTCTCCATGCATGTATGCATACATATAACAAATATATAGAAATTATAACAATCTTGCACAATTGTATTTACCTTAACTACCTAAACTTGACATGCAACAAATAAGTGTATAACTCACCTAGTATTAAACACTGTGGGTGAAGTAAATGGCACTAAAGTGCACGATTTATCCACTAATCACTTATCACAATTTATATTCACAGTACACTACACAAACAAATTACCACAATCACTATAACTTCACCCGACTAATCACAACTGACACGTGGCCACTGACAACCATGATACCCACCCTCTACACACTTACCTCTTTCTACCCCATTACACTAATTCACAATAAAAAATACACATAACATAATTATAAAAAAAGAATACACCTGTTTTCAATCAATCTCTCTCTCTCTCTTTCTATCTTACTCTCTCTTGTTCACGCATCTACATATTTTCATAGGAGTCAGCCAACCTAGTTGCCGACAGGAGGATTTAAGGATACACTACACTACACAAATTACCACAATCACTATAACTTCACCGGACTAAGTTATAAAAAATACAGATAACATAATTATAAAAAAAGAATACACCTGTTTTCAATCAAACTCTCTCTCTTTCTATCTTACTCTCTCTTGTTCACGCATCTACATATTTTCATAGGAGTCAGCCAACCTAGTTGCCGACAGGAGGAATTAGAGGGATTTAAGGATTCAATATATCAAGGCTATTTGTGTCCATAAGAAGTAGAGCTTCCCTCCACATACTGACTGATAAAATCTGCTGCACGGCATGGTAGGGTCATCTTTTTTGAGTGTGCCGACTGGGCTTCTGCAGACGAGTTGATTGCATTGTTGTCTCTATATGGGTCCAACATCATCTCTATCAAACTCAGATAACTGGATTCCGTTGAGCAGCTCTTCTACACAAATTTATCAGTGCAGTGTGGCCCGCGCATGTCATGGGTATTGGTTTGGCAAGTTCTGCCACTTTGGGGAGGAAGGCATCAATGCCGCACAGGATAATAAGGTCACACTGAACTGGGTAAATGCAGATTCTCGTCTGCATTTTGCCCAGTGGGTGTGCAGGGGTTGAAGTCCGACACCACTACATCAGCAACGTCAGCTCTATTTATTTGCGACATCATCTCTATTAAAATTGAACAGCCAGCATTCCACCTGAGTAGGGCTTCTTGTCTGACTTACCGTCAGTATGCATGAGGGCCGTCTGGCTTTCGTTGCTTCCTGGCGTCCTCTTGCTGCTCATAATGCAGGTTACTCAATTCAACATTCATGGCACTCAGTCTTCTCTGATGGTTCAGTAAGACAGGCTTTACACCTTCATGCAGATTACTTCATTTAAGCAATATCTGCCAACACATTTATCAAGTTTTGTTAAATATGTTATTTACTTACAAGACATGCCAAAATTAGGGCATCTGTTAGCTGATTCGAAAAATAATTATATACTAATAAAGTAAAAGTAAATTAAGTGAAGAAATATATCAATATATATTAACCGTAATGCAAATAGATGAATTGTAGTAGCCTATAACAGTGGGTAATCGGTTAACAAACCGTTTTAACTGTGAACAAATTGCACAAGGAACTCTTTCATCAAAGATATTTATGTAAAGTTAAAAAAAAACACATGAAATAAACTCCACATTCGTTACTTGAGTAGATATTATTCAAGGCTCCCACCGTATTAGCCTTGAATAA
This sequence comes from Magicicada septendecula, assembly GCA_034769895.1. Taxonomy (NCBI): domain Eukaryota; kingdom Metazoa; phylum Arthropoda; class Insecta; order Hemiptera; family Cicadidae; genus Magicicada; species Magicicada septendecula. Next base: position 450,707,681 of record CM068371.1, read on the forward strand.
TATTATTCAGTTAACAAACCATTTTAACTGTGAACAAATTGCACAAGGAACTCTCACAAATTTTGACAAATTTGGTATAGTAAAAAAAAATTATTTTAAATACCAAATGCCTGTTTTAAAGGTTGAAATTATACACAAAACTACTCTGTAGTAGATAATTACAGTATTATACTGCAAAAGTTTAATATTTATGCTACTAAATCTTGCATCTTATAAAATTTTTTTTTTTAATTTTAACAATAATTTGCAATAGTAAGGATTCACCTTACTTTTTAATTAAAAACATAGCAAAACATTCTTTAGTTCTGTAAACCAATAGCCAGAAGCAGAACAGTAGGTGGATTGAAGTGATCTTGAGCTAGGCATATTGTTGACTGTTGCGGGGGAGGGGGGGAGAGAAGCCTGTTGTAAATTGTCTCTGTCAGTCAGTCCAGACCAAGGGTTTGAGTAGCAAGTGTTTTTATGCTGTTGTTTACTGGTTTTGTTTTGTATTATGAATGTGTTAGCTCGAATATCAGTATAATAGTTTATTAGTTAATACTAGGTTATTAGTGCAATGGCAGTGTCAAAACCAGTTCAGACTAGACAAAAGTTAGAATGTCCAATTTTTGGACACCCTATACAATTAAGTGAGTTAAGTTTCCCAACTTATTATGACATTATAAAATATTACCTTTATATTCGACATGAGCTGAAACCAGACGCAACATCACAAGAACCAACGATGAGTGAGATATTAGATATTCTTATTAAGAAAGTTGAAACTATTTGGTCGAAAGCATCAATTCCTGTACTGTCTCGCACTCGCATGTTGCAAATGGGAAAAACCTATCATGATAAATACAGAAATATTTTAAGATCAAAAGGTAGAAAAGGTACAGAAAAATATGATTCAATCGTAGCATCGGTTTTTTAATGAAAGCAAACGTCTTTTTGATGTGGCAGCTTGTAAGTGCAAAGAATTTTCTGAAAGTAAGCGTGAAAAAATAAATAAAAATTACCTAAACTTGAACAAGATTTTTTACTTGACCAGAGAACACTGAGAAAAATGAGTATAAGTAGAGTTGATAAAGTTGTTTCAAAGGTTTTAACACAAAGAGAAGAGAGGAAGCAGAAGTAATACAGCAACAGCAACAGTTAAAGTACAATCAACAACTTTCATGCTGAAGATTTCATTGATATAATTAAGTGGACGGATATAACAATCACAGAGCCCGCAATGACAAAACACATAACTGATGAGGACTTAAAAAAGTATGTACATGAAGCAAGAGAACCTAGTCGCCAGATGCAAGCTATAGATTTTCCTCGTTTTCCCTGTCACACACAAGCGGTAGAAAGAGTTATAAAGCTTGTGACAGAGTCATCACTAAGTGTCTGTGGTCCTGAAGCAAGAAATGGCTTTGTTAAAGTAAAAATAGCTTCGCAAAAGATGATGCCAAAATTTGAGACCAAAAAACATTTTATCTAAGTCTCACGAAAAGTTGAAAATCAAAGAAATGTGAAACTAATGAACTATGGAATATTACTATTATTTTTTAATGTTTACTTTGTTTCAATGACACTGGTTATTAATTATGTCATTACCTTTGTTCTTTTTTCTTCAATTATAGTGAGTTGGTAACTGTTCATGTTGAATGTTTAAGTTTAATCCCTTTCTAAAACCTCTTTATAAAGCAAAACACCCGAAACAATTGTAAGTTTATTATTATTAATGTTATTTTAAGTAGTTTTAGATACTATTATTTTAAAAACTGTGTTTTAAACAACAATTTGAAAATAAAAAAGTAATTATAATACATCAATTCAAATTGGATTTTACATTTTGATTTTTAGGTAAAAAGCCCATTTATTTAACTTTTGCGGAAAATCAAGGTAGGCCTATAAATTTAGAGCAACCAAACTTCATATCATTGTTGTTACCGGTATAGTAAAGAAGCATCTATTGATTGCTATTAAAAACAATATTTGATAAAAAAAATCTAAAACTAAAGTAGAGAAAAAATTTATAATTTTATGTTAAATTTGGATTTTTTGTAAAAAAAACCTTATTTTTAAGGCTCTTGCGGCACCTCAAAATATAAATATAGAACAACAAAACTTCGTAGTGTTATTGTTGACATAAAAAAGCAACTTTTATATGCTATTAGAAAGTTATTTGCTGAACAAAAAATTTTGCCCTATACTTTCATTCCACCCTAACCCACATGCGTGCATATAATAGACATACAAATAAATAAATACCTTGACATTTGTACTTTATCCTAAAATATCAAACATCTTAACAGAAGAAAATAAATGTATAACTTACCCCATCCTAAACATTGTGAAGAAGTAACTGCTACTAAACTGCTGAATTTATTCGTCAACCACGTATCACTACACATCACAATTTTTATTCACACTACACAAACAAATTGTCACGCACACTGTAGTACTGATAACTGTTCTTGTTGCTGTATAACTGAAAACAACTAGCAACTGAAATCCACAAACTCCCAACATATTTACCCGTTTCCATCACATTAGACTAATTCACAGCAAAGCTGTAGACACAAATTTTGTATAGCACTCAAACAACCTTCTTACCAATGGAAGGAATTCAAGGGAGACTTAGGATTAGATGTCAAGGCCATTTGTGGCCCTGAAGACTGTGTATGAAATTGTGGACATGGAGCAGGGATTCCTAAATAGGCCATGGTACCCTGAATGACACAATCTACCTCTCAGTGTGTTAGAATCACCTTGAGCTTGCCCAGCAGTAGTCCAGGGGCTGAACTGTGATACTGCCGTAGCAAGGACAACTTTATTTGTTTGCGACATCACCTCTATTTGAGTCCATCATCAACACTACTACATTCGAGCACCCTGGTATCTGCTGAGCAATGCTATGAGGCTGATTTAACAGTGCTGTGTGGCAGATAACTCACGTAGGTCATAGGTATAGGTAGGTTTGTCAAGATCTGTCTTGGCCAAAAATTCAGCATCTTGTGAAGTCTAAGCAGTTTACTAACATAATACACGGCCTAAGCAATGGTTTGTTTAATTGATAATTGTAGAAAATTTTTAAATAAAAAGTTTTTATCAACATGGTTTCTGTGGTTTATTACTATTTTTCCAAATTTTAACATTTTAATTCCATATATGTACAAAATAATCCAACATTTAATGGGACTGGGAAACTCCGCTTTTCACACAATTCCGCTTTCATTAAAAAATTAACACGCTCTCTCCATGCATGTATGCATACATATAACAAATATATAGAAATTATAACAATCTTACACAATTGTATTTACCTTAACTACCTAAACTTGACATGCAACAAATAAGTGTATAACTCACCTAGTATTAAACACTGTGGGTGAAGTAAATGGCACTAAAGTGCACGATTTATCCACTAATCACTTATCACAATTTATATTCACAGTACACTACACAAACAAATTACCACAATCACTATAACTTCACCCGACTAATCACAACTGACACGTGGCCACTGACAACCATGATACCCACCCTCTACACACTTACCTCTTTCTACCCCATTACACTAATTCACAGTAAAAAATACACATAACATAATTATAAAAAAAGAATACACCTGTTTTCAATCAATCTTTCTCTCTCTCTCTCTTTCTATCTTACTCTCTCTTGTTCACGCATCTGCATATTTTCATAGGAGTCAGCCAACCTAGTTGCCGACAGGAGGATTTAGAAGGATTTAAGGATACACTACACTACACAAATTACCACAATCATTATAACTTCACCGGACTAAGTTATAAAAAATACAGATAACATAATTATAAAAAAAGAATACACCTGTTTTCAATCAATCTCTCTCTCTTTCTATCTTACTCTCTCTTGTTCACGCATCTACATATTTTCATAGGAGTCAGCCAACCTAGTTGCCGACAGGAGGAATTAGAGGGATTTAAGGATTCAATATATCAAGGCTATTTGTGTCCATAAGGAGTAGGGCTTCCCTCCACATACTGACTGATAAAATCTGCTGCACGGCATGGTAGGGTCATCTTGAGTGTGCCGACTGGGCTTCTGCAGATGAGTTGATTGCATTGTTGTCTCTATATGGGTCCAACATCATCTCTATCAAACTCAGATAACTGGATTCCATTGAGCAGCTCTTCTACACAAATTTATCAGTGCAGTGTGGCCCGCGCATGTCATGGGTATTGGTTTGGCAAGTTCTGCCACTTTGGGGAGGAAGGCAATGCCTTCTTGGCTGACTTACCGGCAGTATGCAGGAGGGCCGTCTGGCGTTTGTTGCTTCCTGGCGTCCTCTTGCTGCTCATAATGCAGGTTACTCAATTCAACATTCATGGCACTCAGTCTTCTCTGATGGTTCAGTAAGACAGGCTTTACACCTTCATGCAGATTACTTCATTTAAGCAATATCTGCCAACACATTTATCAAGTTTTGTTAAATATGTTATTTACTTACAAGACATGCCAAAATTAGGGCATCTGTTAGCTGATTCGAAAAATAATTATATACTAATACAGTAAAAGTAAATTAAGTGAAGAAATATATCAATATATATTAACCGTAATGCAAATAGATGAATTGTAGTAGCCTATAACAGTGGGTAATCGGTTAACAAACCGTTTTAACTGTGAACAAATTGCACAAGGAACTCTTTCATCAAAGATATTTATGTAAAGTTTAAAAAAAACACATGAAATAAACGCCACATTCGTTACTTGAGTAGATATTATTCAAGGCTACCACCGGATGGTTTGTAAAGTTTAGAAGATGTCATTAAATATGTGGTAATTCATGATGAGTCTGCTAGTGCAGATAAAGAAGAAGCTGAGAAGGTCTGTCTCAAATTTCAAGAATTCATTAAAAAAGAAGGATACAGTCCACAACAAATTTTCAATCACGATGAAACAAAGTTTTGTTTTGGATGCTCATGCCGAACTGTATCTACATCACGAAATATGAGAAAAATATTCCTGTGCATAAAGCCATGAGAGAACGATAAACGTTACCTTTCGGATTTAATGCTAGTGGTGATATGAAGCTTAAACCGCTTCTTGTCTATCACTCTTGAGAACCCTAGAGCATTCAGAAAACATTTCATAATTAAAGAAAGACTGCAACTGATGTCGAGACCGAATGAAAGTGCATGGGTCACGCAGGTTCTTTTCAAAGAATGGCTCTTTAAAGTTTGAGCCCCAAGCATCAAAGATTACCTTTCGAACAATTAATTGCCATTGGACTACACACCAGGACAACCAAATGACCTTGTAGATAATTTGCTGGAAGACTTTCCCTGGCTGACAGTTCAGTTTCTGCCTCCAAATATCACATCAATGATTCTGCCAATGGATCAGTAGGTTATTGCGGGTTTCAAGAAATTGTACACTCACGCGCTGTTTCGTCGGTGTTTTAAACTCCTCAACTATGACATTAAAAAAGTTTTCTAAACAAAAATTTGATATTCTTGAAGCTACCTGGCTCATTCAAAAGGCGTGCTCACAAATCACTCAATGACAGTTGAATTCTGCTTGGCAAAAGCTGTCCATCCTGTACTCAGGGAGACGCAGATGATGTTCCTGAAATTATGGATGACAACTGCTAGACATCTGGAATTGGAGGTGAATGAAGATGACATTGAAGAGCTCATAATGGAACATGAAAATTATCTGATGACGGAACTCCAAGAACTCTTGAATGAAGAACACCACGAAAGTTAGCTAGATGTGTTTAATTCTCAAGAAGTGGGAGGATGTCAGAACAATGGTCTTAGAATGGCACCCCAACCAGGTTCAGGTCAATAGGCTTGGGGATCTCTACAATGACAAAGATATTAATCACTTAAAACAACTTCTAAAGAAGAGTGGAAAGCAATCAGCATTGGCCAAATTCTTTAACGCCCCACAAATGGAAAAAAGTATGACTGATGAAAATGCAAGACTGTGGATGTAGCTATTATTGTTACTACATATAAATAAAGGTATTGAGAAATTATGTAATATTCATTTATTTATTATTTCTTTTTGTATCTCCAGAATGATATCAATCAAATTCCCATAAAAATCTAAGGTAAATCAATGATCAGTTAAAGAACAATTCGGATAGCAAACAGTCTTTGAACGCATTATGTTCCTTAACCGATCATCCACTGTATATGCAGTACTCAAAATTATTTTATTGTATATTGTACAAACCAATAAGATTAGTGACAGTATACTAACTGTGCAACACAGTCACAGTCGACTTTGAAAAAGTGGAACAAAATCAACTAATGTTTATATTTGTAACTGAAAGATTTACGGTATCGTTCTATATCAGTTTTCCTTGGTAAAAGCAGTAATTCATAGATGCGCTAATTATAACTAAAAATGCTATCATTAATGGTTTTTTGAAGGTTATCACATACTCCATCAGAAAGGGATAATCGGTTGACAAACCGTTTGAACTGTGAACAAATTGCACAAGGAGAGTTTGACAGTCGTATACACAACTTTTTTTGTGCGCTAGTTGGATTTCTTGTTTCCGTCTATTCAAAACGATGGAATGTTTGACAACTTAAAACCAATCTTGATGATAGCATGTTTGTTGTAATTAGCACATCAATGAACTATTGTAGTTGCCAAGGAAATCTGATGTAGAACTATTCATTTTTCATTTACAAATATAAAAATTTGTTATTACTTTCACTGTTTCAAATCTGTAATGTCATTCTGTTACTGTGCTGCACCAATTAGTAGGCTGTCACTAACCTTATGATACTGGACAATATAGAGTAAGATAAATTTGTATTCTGTATATAATACACTAACAGAAACTCAGTTAACAGATGCTCTAATTTTGGTGTGTTGTAAACAAAGGCTTACATCTGTTTGCAGACTACTCACTACTCGCTCTGTCTCTTGTTACACACACACACACACACACACACACACACACACACACACACACACACACACACACACACACACACACACACACACGACATTCATAAATTTTTATTCGAGTCAGACAAACTTGTTGCCAACAGAAGGACTTGGGAGATGGAGACTAAAGACAGGACATCAAGGTCATTTGTGGCTATAATGATTGTTTATGAACCTGTATACATGGAGCATGTCTGCCCATGTAGATCTTGAGTATTCTGCTTGACAACTCACCGCACAGTATGTTGCAGTCACCTTGAGCCTGCCCAGCGGTAGTCCAGTTAAGTGACATTGCCAAGTTGCAACAACATCTCAATTTGCTTGTGACATCATCTTTATTTGACTGTATCATGTACACCTCTGATTCCTCTGAGCAGCGCTACTTGACTGACCTACCAGTGCAGTGCGGCAGATGACCCACATAGGCTATGGGTATCGGTTTGGCAGGTTCTGCCATTTAGGGAGGGAAGAGGATGGGGGACATCGCTAATAGCACAACACGTAAACATCACCTTGAGCTGGGTCAATGCGGGCTGCCCATGCTCTTTGCCCACCAGGTGTCCGGAGGGCCAAAATGTGACAGAAATTTCCAGCATCTGTATTTGTGCAACGCCATCTCTATTTGTTTTCAATGGTACCTCTGTCAACTTTGACCACCCCGGATTCCACTGGGCAACACCTCCTGACTGACTTACCGGAGCTGTGAAGCAGTTCTCAGTCCAGTTCTCAGTCTGGTGTTGATGTTTGCTGAAGTCTTGTTGTTTTTGTCCTGACAGCAATGTGATTGTGATGGGCAGTCTTCTGCAGTGGTTGGGTGTGTGCTTTCGTATTATTTCCTACCATGTATTTCATTATAGATAGCATTTTCAGAGCAGTAGAGGCCAAGGTAGATCCTTCTTTCTGTAGTTCCCATAAAGCTACATAAATTCTCCTAATGAAACATATAAAACGGTAACCAATTAAACAATATCTACTTTATACATTTAACTGAACATTATCTAGTTTTTGTTAAAATAATTGTTATTCATACTGAAACTCTAGCACTCATTTGCTGACTCGACAAATAGTTAGACTAATACACTAAGGGTAAATTATAGCAAAGTAATACCAAAAAGCACTCTACTGTACCATACACTGTGCAGTATAACAGACTTAGTGACAGTATACTAACAGTACAGTAACACAAATATCATGGTGTACTTTGAAACAGAGGAACAGTCAATATATGTCTTTAGCTAATACATAAATTTTATATATAGAGATCGTTCGTGAAAACTGTAATTCATTTGGTGAGATATTTACAACACATTAAGGTTGCCTTCAAGGATGTCAGACACTGGATCTGAGTGGATCATTCCTTAAACAATGAAAACTGGCTCATATTTCCATACAAAAATTAAATAAATTATTAAAGTTCACACGTAACACTAACTCAAAAAAAAAAATCGAAAAAAGTAGGCAGCACGCCACACAAGACCCATGGTTCGTTTATATCAAAATATTACCGCCAGTGCTAAGTACACAAACTATTTATAGTACTGATTACAAACCAGAGAGTGCTGACCAAGAGAGCTTTCCTTATGAAGGCAGGAATGTTGGAATCAAGTACTATTTGAAGTTGAGTGTTGTGTACAGAGGACAGATGGACACACAACCTGGATAATGGTAAAGGGTGCTTTTCAATACCTGTTAACAACATACTGTTGAAAATTAAAAGGTTTGATAAAAGACACTCACACACACCAGAAAGAGTGAGCAACCTCCTAGGTTATAACAAAATCAATCAGGCTGTTTATACCAACAAGTAGCTATTGATTTTGTTATGATTGATTAGTACAACGAAGGATCAGTAGACAAATTATGGAACATAAAAAACCGACTGCTGATGACTTGAATATCTAGTGACTTGAATAACTTTCACAGTATTGTGAAACAAGAAAAACTGTACCAATTGTATCGCTTAACTGTGATATTAAGTAATCTTTTAATGTGTAAGGTTAGGAAAGATTGTTTTCAGTTTAATTTGTAATGATACAAATATTCATGACGAACTGAAACATTTACTAACTAAATACAATGACTGTAACACAGTACATTTAATAACACACGGTAATGTACATTTAATGTAACACAGTACATTTAATAAACGAGTTTAACCAATTATAACTGAACTTATAACAATTAAGCAGACTATTATGTTTGTAAGCCTGTAACATTACGGAACACAAAAAATGTTTTAACAAATTAATAACTGAAACTATATTAAAACATAACCTGGCTTACCTAACTTTGTGCATAAAAACTGAACTTTTCGTACCGTGTGAAAAATACAATATGTATCTTTACGTACTGCATTAAAACGAAAATATGATACAAACAAGATACGCTGGTCATTACTTTTGTCGCTACCAATTTTGTATATCGCATTTTATTTTGTTGCATAAAGCACTAAAGTTATGCGCTACCTCAAATAAAGGCTAAGGTTTCTTCACAAATTTAATGAATAAACATGTATTGAGGGTTGCATAGTTTTACCGTTATATGAATCAATACATTATCTATTTACCTTGCTTTCGTAATCCACAGGTGGTCTATGTATACAATTGTTGCACGCTCTATGCTGTCGATTCCCGAAAGAACGTTGTTTTTGCGCTATAACCCTCCTTTTATACTAACACAAATGAATAAACGATTCGATTTAATCGCACTTCTTGAAGTATACAAACTGTCCACCGTTACAATAACCTCTAACATAGTGCGCTTTAACGTTCAAAAATCACACAATCCACATACAGCAACACCGAACTTGTTTGCAGTAAATATTACCCAGGTTATCAAGAAATGTAGGTAGTAAATATCGAAATCCAATCAGCTTCGTGTACACAGACATACCATACAACTTAAATTAACCGTATTTTACAAACACACAAACACACAACGACGCGTTCACAGCAATGGCCGCCGTTCCACGAGAAAAACTGCCGAGACGCGGAACTTATTCTACACGTTTTGAAAATCGATACTATAAAGCGACTACTATTATAACTTTCGATATTCTTAATTACGATTTAAAAGTTTAAGCATAAGAAACGTGGGCGCGAGCATTCCCACCCTCGAAAGTTTACAAATATTGTATGCGTGTTCATACACACACGCATGCATGCTCGCAAATGCATTATAAAAAGAACATAATAAGGACAATAAAATTATCGGTACTGCCCCAATAACCGTACCGTACTAATCTAATTTTCTATTATGCGATTATTGGCATCGATATGTAGTGAATATCGCACATAATTTTAAACGGATAATAGAAATGAAAATTTATTTGTGTATGTTATAAAACAGTTTGCTGACAATTGCAAATCGTGTTTCATTGTCATATTTTTTATGAAAAACGTCTCTAGCAATAATATAACTCCGATGTGTGCCTGTAACGCCAAAGGTTGTTAGGCTGTTGTTAGGTTAACATGCAAACTAAAATTATACATGGAAACCAATGTGCCTTTAAAATTATATTCGCTTTTTGTGAAATCACGTAAAAAAAATTTTTAAGTGACAACCTTGTCTGTGAAAGCCACAAAACCTGCAAACAACCGGGTTTTTTGTGTTTCTACGTAAATACATGCCAAAACTAGGTACGAAAGCGAAAAATTTCCACTTTTTATTTGCAAGTTGCGAAAAAAAATGCAAACTTACTTGTAGCAATACAACACTGAAACACAATAATGTACCTTACGTAGTGTATTCTGTTATTCATATTAGGTCCAGAATAGCGTTACAATTACAATGAATAAATATTACTCTTGTGGTCTTCACGCTGTTTGTAAATGCAAATATCATATGAAAACTCGGTTGTGTAGAACATCACAACAAATTTTCTGTTACTTATTTAGGTACCGTAGTAAAAATACTGAAAAGTTACTGGTAAAAGTAGAAAAAAAAGAGCATTGTATACGCATTATCAATGTTTATAACTAACACTAAACTCATTTTTTTAAATACCGGTAGTCAAGTATATTTTGGTTAGATGCAAATTACTTTATTAATATTGGTTATTAAACTTTCACTTGTGAACTTACTTTGTTTCCTCCCGTACGCGTTTCGGCGTGATGTGCGTCTTCGTCAGCGGTGTGTGAGACAGACTGTCAGTAACTTGTAACGGGTTTTTTGTCGGTAGGTTCGGGGGGGGGGGAGGTAGAAGGGAATTGGCGCGGGGATCCGAATTATTATTTGTTTTATGTATAATTGTGTCAAAGAGTGTGTGTGACTTATAGTGTAATTGGTCGTTAAGTATGTTGTTTGGTTGTGTTGTGTAGTGTTTGTATATTTCATATTGTTCTGCTGTGTTAAGTTTTCGACTTTTAGGTACGTAGTGTAATATCTCAAGATTAGTATCTATGTTGGTGTAGCTGTGGTTTTTTGTGTGTATGTGTGTGGCAGACGCGGAATATATATTGTTGCTGGATAGAGCTTTTAGGTGTTCAGAGTAACGTGAAGAAAAAGATCTTCCCGTCTGGCCTATATAGAAACTATTACAATCATTACAGTTCAATTTGTAAACACCTGTTTTGTTGTATTTGTCTGTGTCCGTGTTTGTATCATTGATGTGTTTTTTGATGTTATTGTTTGTTCTGTATGCTATTTTGTACTTGTGTTTCCTGAATATGTTGGCGATTTTGTGTTTGTTGGAGTTATGGTATGTGAGTGTGATATATTTATTTTGTTGTGTGTTGTTGGTTTTTATTGTTTTGTTGTTTTTGTTTATGATGTGTCTGTGTAGTTTGTTTATTAAATTAGGGTTGTAATCGTTTTTTATTGCTATATATTTGATTGTGTTGAGTTCTTCGTTATAATCCTGTTTACGTAATAGTATTTTTGTTAGTCTATGGAGCATATGGTTGAATGCCACATGTTTGTGTTGTGTTGGATGGTTTGATGTGTTGTGTATGACCATGTCAGTTGTGGTTGGTTTTCTGTATATTTTATACGTGTGTATGTTGTTTGTTTTGTTAATTGTTAGGTCCAGAAAATTTATACTATTGTTTTGTTCTATTTCCAGTGTAAATTTTAGTTTGAGGTGTATTGTGTTTATGTATTTGTGAAAATTTTCGACCTGTCTTGTATTGCCATTAAATAAAAGTAATATATCATCCACGTACCTGTGCCAATAAATGATTTTGTTGGTGTATTTGTTGTTGTTTATTATATGTTTTTGTTCTATGTTGTGTATGAATATTTCAGCCAGTATACCTGATATGGGGGATCCCATAGGGAGGCCGTCTGTTTGTGTGTATATCTTGTTCTTGTATGTGAAGTAATTTTGTTCTGTAATTATTTTGGTGAGTGTGATAATCTCATGTATGTGTGTTTCGGGTGTGTTGTTTTGTCTGAGTAAATGTTCAAGTGTTCGTATGGTGTCTTTGACATTATGGTAATTTGCCATTGCAAATTACTACTTTTTTTTCAACATTGTATCGCAGTCTGCTAGATAGAACATCGCCACAAACTGACGACACAAAAATCTGACGATCGCTAAAAATTATATTTGGCTTTATATTGTATACAATACAATAGTATATCATATTTTAACATATATATAATACGTGATGTATTATTTGTATGTGTCCCAACTAAAAATCCGTCACTATATAATATATTATAAATTCTAAGAAAATTATATTATAGGCCTACTGATAGAAGAACTTCGTAATTTCAGTTGTTCCATTGTTAATACAAATACGTTGTATTGTAGAATTAAATTCATCAGCTCTACTAATTTTAAAGGTAAATTATTTATAATTTCATTTTATACAAATAATAGTTAATTCATATGTTAACTTATTCTAAAGAGCTCTTGGGTAAGTTTCATATTTTCATAGTCAACAGGTACTTTACTTTTCGTATATCTGTTTTTAAATGTAATGCGTTGTAAGTTTCTTGGAACAAGGGTGATTCCGTTTAACATTAAATTAAAAGTGATTATTTTAAAAATGTATAGTATCTGAAACTGTAGCAATAATGCAGTATAATTTTTGTTTTTACATGCAATTCGATTCAGTTTCGTATGGATGCCACTAATTACAACTAATAAGTTCCAATTGTAATGTAGATATATTTGCTTACGTGTAAATTTTTAGTGTTGTGTTTGTATTAAAACTATGATGATTGGATTTTCAAGATATTACTGTATTTTTAGTCCGTATTTTATTCATTTTAAGTTTCGTTTAGAATTTATTAAATCTTAGTAATTTGGTTTTAATAATTTTGGTAGACTATATTACGGTACGTATAGGATCTACTAATAATTATACATTAAAATACTTCCACATTGTAATAGTTTACACTTGGTAGGCCTAATAGTATATGTACATAATTGTGCGTGTTATATAACGTAGACTTGCAATGCGTTCAGTCGCTCAGTCCTTTTGAGTTGCAACTTACTGATATCAGACTTTACCGTGTCCTCTCTGTTTCGATATTTTTTTTTCAAGCTTATAATTTTCCAAATCTTAATATAAAATATCGGTATGGAGAACCATACATGACTTCCATATTCTAAGATTTATATTTAAAATCATTTTCGAAATGAAATATTACCATAGAAACTACTTCTCTCTACTTACTGCTTCAGGCTTAACCACAGTACTGTGGTCACTAACGTATACCACCTCACGTTATCGCACTCGATTTTCACTGATGATGGAAGTCAATGGCATTGCCGAAACGTCTGGTTTTGTAGAAAACATTGGACTACGGCCAAATATCCCGGAAAGGAATTTTAACAAAAACTACTTCTTTGTTGCGGATAACGTTGTACACATATATAAGTTTATAAAAAAATATCCATAAAATTAATGGCTTGTATAAGTTAATGATTGATCTCCATTAAGTAGTGCTCAAGTTTCCAAAGTTTTAATATTATGATGTCCGTAATTAAAACATCAGAGCAGGTTTAGTGTGAATGAGGGTACACCGTGGACAAAAATTTTCAACATTTCCTATTGAGCGTTGCTTAGAGTAAAGCTGCGAATCTACAGTGTATGTTTCACAGAACAAACACGCGAAAAAGAAGGAGCGCTCCGAAGTCACTCATGGACCCTCAGCATCTTGCAGAGGGTCCATTCCCTAAAGACGAAAAGTCTGTCTATGAATCGTTCCTCTGTAAACACGTGCAGTTACACTGCCCAGCGCTCCACAGGAAGCAAATTGATGTCCATTTTTTCGGCTTGCACGCGTTATGTTGGTGTGGGTTTCGGCACTTTCCATTTAAAAAGCGTGCAAATGTAAGAAAATAAACATGAATGAGGCCAGAAATAACGCGAATTGTGTGTGTGTGTGTGTGTGTGTGTGTGTGTGTGTGTGTGTGTGTGTGTGTGTGTGTGTGTGTTCCCTGCCTTTTTATTGCCGTAGTCACAATAATAAAATGGAAACGTAAACATTACATAACTGAGATATGCTTACCTACCACGAACGATATATTATTTTATACATGTATATTAACTCATACATAATTTACATTAAAATGAAAATATCGGTATGGAGAACCATACATGACTTCCATATTCTAAGATTTATTTTTAAAATCATTTTCGAAATGAAATATTACCATAGAAACTACTTCTTTCTACTTACTGCTTCAGCCTTAACCACAGTACTGTGGTCACTAACATATACCACCTCACGTTATCGCACTCGATTTTCACTGATGGTGAAATTCAATGGCATTGCCGGAACGTCTGGTTTTGTAGAAAACATTGGACTACGGCCAAATATCCCGGGAAGGAATTTTAACAAAAACTACTTCTTTGTTGCCGATAACGTTGTACACATATATATAAAAAATATGCATAAAATTAATGGCTTGTATAAGTTAATGATTGATCTCCATTAAGTAGTGCTCAAGTTTCCAAAGTTTTAATATTATGATGTCCGTAATTAAAACATCAGAGCAGGTTTAGTGTGTGTGAGGGTTCACCGTGGACAAAAATTTTCAAAAATTCCTATTGAGCGTTGCTTAGAATAAATCTGCGAATCTACAGTGTACGTTTCACAGAACAAACACGCGGAAAAGAAGGAGCGCTCCGAAGTCACTCATGGACCCTCAGCATCTTGCAGAGGGTTCATTCCCTAAAGACGAAAAGTCTGTCTATGAATCGTTCCTCTGTAATCACGTGCAGTTACACTGCCCAGCGATCCACAGGAAGCAAATCGCTATCCACGCTGGACACTTTTTCGGCTTGCATGCGTTATGTTGGTATGGATTCGGCACTTTCCATTTAAAAACCGTGCAAATGTAAGAAAATAAACATGAATGAGGCCAGAAATAACGCGAATTGTGTGTGTGTGTGTGTGTCTTCCCTGCCTTTTTATTGCGGTAGTGATAATAATAAAATGGAAACGTAAACAGTACATAACTGAGATATGCTTGCCTGCCACGCACGATATATTTTCTCTTATACATGACTAGCAGAATACCCGTGCTTCGCTACGGAGTTTCACGTTGTACGTAATGAAAATGTTAGTTTAATTAATAAAGTTTAATTAAAGTAGGCTTCTTAAAAATAAATAGCTGTTGCCCACAACTTCGTTCGCGTGGTCTTCAATTTAATGCGATAATATATTTAGAACAGAATCTATTCTATTGGGTTGCCATAGTAACCAGATCTAATAGTTTTTTAAGACCGCAAAGGACCCCCCAGAGGATCGTATCGAAAAAAACACCTGTCCTATGTTGGTTCTCCCGTTGCGTAAAATATTTGTGCCAAGTTTGGTTGAAATCGGTCCAATGGTTTAGGTGGAGACGTGGAAGACCCCAAAGGATCGTATCGAAAAAAACACTTGTCCTATGTTGGTTCTCCCTTTGCGTAAAATATTTGTGCCAAGTTTGGTTGAAATCGGTCCAGTGGTTTAGGAGGCGATGTGGAAGACCCCAAAGAACCCCCAAAAGGACCCCATCGAAAAAACACCTATCCTATGTTGGTTCTCCCGTTGCGTAAAATATTTGTGCCAAGTTTGGTTGAAATCGGTACAGTGGTTTAGGAGGAGATGTGGAAGAAACCTTCGCGGACGTGCGCACAACAACTCACCGAAGTTTCATCGCAATCGGATGAATGGTATAGGAACGCATACGGGACAAACAAAGAAACATTCATTTTTATATATAAGATGTAAACTATACCACTTACTTGACATAAACCGTGATAGCTAAGCTAATGTACAACATATATGTATTAATTATACACATAAAACTTTCCTCGATAGACACTCTATCTATTGGCGAAAACTTGAATAAAATCCGTTCAGTACTTCCTGAGATTAGCGATTTCAAACACAGAGAGAAAACGGACCGACTTTACTTTATACTATGTACAGATTTACATTAAAATGAAAAAATTATAATTTTATTGCCTGGCAACAAAACTATTTTATTTTTAACAATTACCATTGTTTGAAAAAGTTTAAAAGTACTTTACTCTTGTTAAAACGTAAAAGGTTGCAGGTAAACTACCCCTTACCCTTAACCGATCTTCACCAAAATCAAAAGGCCTTGAGTCCTCTACAATTCAGTGACGTATGCAAAAAATTATTTGAGTTTGTTTGAATTTGCGGCAGTTATCGTTTGCCATAGAAAATACGCTTGATAAAAAACGTTGCAGGTAAACTACCCCTTCCCCTCAACCGGTTAGGTCTTGAGTACTCTACAAATCACGGCTGTATGCAAAACATTATTTGATTCTGTTTGAATTTGGAGCTGTTATCGTTTGCCATAGAAAATACCCTTGATAAAAAAACGCTGCAGGTAAACTACCCCTTTCCCTAAACCGATCTTCACCAAAAACAATAAGCCTTGAGAACTCTGCAATTTAGGGCTGTATGCAAATAATCTTTTGATTCTGTTTGAATTTGCGGCTGTTATCGTTTGCCATAGGAAATACCCTTGTTAAAACATAAAACGTTACAGGTAAACTACCCCTTTCCTTTAACCGATCTTCACCAAAAACAATAGGTCTTGAGAACTCTACAATTCAGGGCTGTATGCGAAACATTATTTGATTCTGTTTGAATTTGAGGCTGTTATCGTTTGCCATAGAAAAATATCGGTATGGAGAACCATACATGACTTTCATATTCTAAGATTTATTTTTAAAATCATTTTCGAAATGAAATATTACCATAGAAACTACTTCTTTCTACTTACTGCTTCAGCCTTAACCACAGTACTGTGGTCACTAACATATACCACCTCACGTTATCGCACTCGATTTTCACTGATGGTGAAATTCAATGGCATTGCCGGAACGTCTGGTTTTGTAGAAAACATTGGACTACGGCCAAATATCCCGGGAAAGAATTTTAACAAAAACTACTTCTTTGTTGCCGATAACGTTGTACACATATATATAAAAAATATGCATAAAATTAATGGCTTGTATAAGTTAATGATTGATCTCCATTAAGTAGTGCTCAAGTTTCCAAAGTTTTAATATTATGATGTCCGTAATTAAAATATCAGAGCAGGTTTAGTGTGAATGAGGGTACACCGTGGACAAAAATTTTCAACATTTCCTATTGAGCGTTGCTTAGAGTAAAGCTGCGAATCTACAGTGTACGTTTCACAGAACAAACACACGGAAAAGAAGGAGCGCTCCGAAGTCACTCATGGACCCTCAGCATCTTGCAGAGGGTTAATTCCCTAAAGACGAAAAGTCTGTCTATGAATCGTTCCTCTGTAAACACGTGCAGTTACACTGCCCAGCGATCCACAGGAAGCAAATCGCTATCCACGCTGGACACTTTTTCGGCTTGCATGCGTTATGTTGGTATGGGTTCGGTACTTTCCATTTAAAAACCGTGCAAATGTAAGAAAATAAACATGAATGAGGCCAGAAATAACGCGAATTGTGTGTGTGTGTGTGTGTGTGTGTGTGTGTGTGTGTGTGTGTGTGTGTGTGTGTGTGTGTTCCCTGCCTTTTTATTGCGGTAGTGATAATAATAAAATGGAAACGTAAACAGTACATAACTGAGATATGCTTGCCTGCCACGCACGATATATTTTCTCTTATACATGACTAGCAGAATACCCGTGCTTCGCTACGGAGTTTCACGTTGTACGTAATGAAAATGTTAGTTTAATTAATAAAGTTTAATTAAAGTAGGCTTCTTAAAAATAAATAGCTGTTGCCCACAACTTCGTTCGCGTGGTCTTCAATTTAATGCGATAATATATTTAGAACAGAATCTATTCTATTGGGTTGCCATAGTAACCAGATCTAATAGTATTTAAGACCGCAAAGGACCCCCCAGAGGATCGTATCGAAAAAAACACCTGTCCTATGTTGGTTCTCCCGTTGCGTAAAATATTTGTGCCAAGTTTGGTTGAAATCGGTCCAATGGTTTAGGTGGAGACGTGGAAGACCCCAAAGGATCGTATCGAAAAAACACTTGTCCTATGT